>CM060983.1:176582603-177215557 GCA_030765065.1 Deroplatys truncata | reverse complement strand
ACTATGTAACAACACGATCACGCTATGTAACAACCTGATCACGCTATGTAACAACATGATCACGCTATATAACAACATGATCACGCTATGTAACAACATGATCACGCTATGTAAATAGGGTGGACCATTTAAGTTGAGGCTATACAATATATCCAAAACTAAGCGTTGTAGAAAGAAATGTCTTTAATAAAACTTGATTGATATTATGACGAATGTAAATGCCGCTAGTCGTGTTTCGTTTGGAGGACGTAGTGAGGCTCATTTCAGGGTCTTTTTAAATGGGACCCTAATTGTAGGTTCCCATTTAAAAAAATAAATTGACCCAAAATGACCCTCATAACGGCCTCCAAACGAAACACGACTAGCGGCATTTACTTTCGTCATAATATCAATCAAGTTTTATTAAAGACATTTCTTTCTACAACGCTTAGTTTTGGATATATTGTATAGCCTCAACTTAAATGGTCCACCCTATTTACATAGCGTGATCATGTTGTTACATAGCGTGATCATGTTGTTACATAGCGTGATCATGTTGTTACATAGCGTGATCAGGTTGTTACATAGCGTGATCGTGTTGTTACATAGTGTGATCGTGTTGTTACATAGCGTGATCAGGTTGTTACATAGCGTGATCATGTTGTTACATAGCATTCTCAGGTTGTTACATAGAGTGTTCATGTTGTTACATAGCGTGATCATGTTGTTACATAGCGTGCTCCGGTTGTTACATAGCTTGATCGTATTGTTACATAGCGTGTTCATGTTGTTACATAGCGTGTCCATGTTGTTACATAACGTGTCCATGTTGTCACATAGCGTGATCGTGTTGTTACATAGCGTGAACATGTTGTTACATAGCGTGATCATGTTGTTACATAGCGTGCTCAGGTTTTTACATACCGTGATCATGTTGTTACATAGCGGGATCAGTTGTTACATAGCGTGAACATGTTACATAGCGTGATCAGGTTGTTACATAGCGTCATCCTGTTGTTACATAGCGTGATCATGTTGTTACATAGCTTGAACATGTTGTTACATAGCGTGATCATGTTGTTACATAGCGTGAACATGTTGTTACATAGCGTGATCATGTTGTTACATAGCGTAATCAGGTTGTTACATAGCGTGATCAGTTGTTACATAACGTGATCATGTTGTTACATAGCGTGCTCATGTTGTTACATAGCGTGATCATGTTGTTACATAGCGTGATCAGTTGTTACATAGCTTGAGCATGTTGTTACATGGCGTGATCAGTTGTTACATGGCGTGATCATGTTGTTACATAGCGTACTCAGGTTGTTACATAGCGTGATCATGTTGTTACATAGCGTGATCAGTTGTTACATAGCGTGATCGTGTTGTTACATAGCGTGATCGTGTTGTTACATAGCGTGATCGTTTTGTTACATAGCGTGATCGTGTTGTTACATAGCGTGATCGTTTTGTTACATAGCGTGGTCATGTTGTTACATAGCGTGAACATGTAGTTACATAGCGTGATCATGTTGTTACATAGCGTAATCATATTGTTACATAGCGTGATCAGTTGTTACATAACGTGATCAGATTGTTACATAGCGTGCTCAGGTTGTTACATAGCGTGATCATGTTGTTACATAGCGTGATCAGTTGTTACATAGCTTGAGCATGTTGTTACATAGCGTGATCAGTTGTTACATGGCGTGATCATGTTGTTACATGGCGTACTCAGGTTGTTACATAGCGTGATCATGTTGTTACATAGCGTGATCAGTTGTTACATAGCGTGATCGTGTTGTTACATAGCGTGATCAGATTGTTACATAGCGTGCTCAGGTTGTTACATAGCGTGATCATGTTGTTACATAGCGTGATCAGTTGTTACATAGCTTGAGCATGTTGTTACATAGCGTGGTCAGTTGTTACATGGCGTGATCATGTTGTTACATAGCGTACTCAGGTTGTTACATAGCGTGATCATGTTGTTACATAGCGTGATCAGTTGTTACATAGCGTGATCGTGTTGTTACATAGCGTGATCGTGTTGTTACATAGCGTGATCGTTTTGTTACATAGCGTGATCGTGTTGTTACATAGCGTGAACATGTTGTTACATAGCATGATCAGGTTGTTACATAGCGTGATCATGTTGTTACATAGCGTGATCAGGTTGTTACATAGCGTGTTCATGTTGTTACATAGCGTGATCATGTTGTTACATAGCGTGCTCAGGTTGTTACATAGCATGATCGTATTGTTACATTGCGTGTTCATGATGTTACATAGCGTGATCATATTGTTACATAGCGTGATCAGTTGTTACATAGCGTGATCGTTTTGTTACATAGCGGGATCGTGTTGTTACATAGCGTGATCAGTTGTTACATAGCGTAATCATGTTGTTACATAGCGTGGTCATGTTGTTACATAGCGTGAACATGTTGTTACATAGCGTGATCATGTTGTTACATAGCGTAATCATATTGTTACATAGCGTGATCAGTTGTTACATAACGTGATCAGATTGTTACATAGCGTGCTCAGGTTGTTACATAGCGTGATCATGTTGTTACATAGCGTGATCAGTTGTTACATAGCTTGAGCATGTTGTTACATAGCGTGATCAGTTGTTACATGGCGTGATCATGTTGTTACATGGCGTACTCAGGTTGTTACATAGCGTGATCATGTTGTTACATAGCGTGATCAGTTGTTACATAGCGTGATCGTGTTGTTACATAGCGTGATCAGATTGTTACATAGCGTGCTCAGGTTGTTACATAGCGTGATCATGTTGTTACATAGCGTGATCAGTTGTTACATAGCTTGAGCATGTTGTTACATAGCGTGATCAGTTGTTACATGGCGTGATCATGTTGTTACATAGCGTACTCAGGTTGTTACATAGCGTGATCATGTTGTTACATAGCGTGATCAGTTGTTACATAGCGTGATCGTGTTGTTACATAGCGTGATCGTGTTGTTACATAGCGTGATCGTTTTGTTACATAGCGTGATCGTGTTGTTACATAGCGTGAACATGTTGTTACATAGCATGATCAGGTTGTTACATAGCGTGATCATGTTGTTACATAGCGTGATCAGGTTGTTACATAGCGTGTTCATGTTGTTACATAGCGTGATCATGTTGATACATAGCGTGCTCAGGTTGTTACATAGCATGATCGTATTGTTACATAGCGTGTTCATGATGTTACATAGCGTGATCATATTGTTACATAGCGTGATCAGTTGTTACATAGCGTGATCGTTTTGTTACATAGCGGGATCGTGTTGTTACGTAGCGTGATCAGTTGTTACATAGCGTAATCATGTTGTTACATAGCGTGATCAGGTTGTTACATAGCGTGATCATGTTGTTACATAGCGTGAACATGTTGTTACATAGCGTGATCAGGTTGTTACATAGCGTGATCGTGTTGTTACATAGCGTGATCGTGTTGTTACATAGCGTGAACATGTTGTTACATAGCAAGTACAGGTTGTTACATGGCGTGATTATGTTGTTACATAGCGTACTCAGGTTGTTACATAGCGTGATCAGTTGTTACATAGCGTAATCAGTTGTTACATAGCGTGATCGTGTTGTTACATAGCGTGATCATGTTGTTACATAGCGTGAACATGTTGTTACATAGCGTGAACATGTTGTTACATAGCGTGATCGTATTGTTACATAGCGTGAACATGTTACATAGCGTGCTCAGGTTGTTACATAGCGTGATCATGTTGTTACATAGCGTGATGAGTCTGTTACATAGCGTGATCATGTTGTTACATAGCGTGATCAGTTGTTACATAGCGTGATCGTGTTGTTACATAGCGTGATCGTGTTGTTACATAGCGTGATCGTTTTGTTACATAGCGTGATCGTGTTGTTACATAGCGTGAACATGTTGTTACATAGCATGATCAGGTTGTTACATAGCGTGATCATGTTGTTACATAGCGTGATCAGGTTGTTACATAGCGTGTTCATGTTGTTACATAGCGTGATCATGTTGTTACATAGCGTGCTCAGGTTGTTACATAGCATGATCGTATTGTTAAATAGCGTGTTCATGATGTTACATAGCGTGATCATATTGTTACATAGCGTGATCAGTTGTTACATAGCGTGATCGTTTTGTTACATAGCGGGATCGTGTTGTTACATAGCGTGATCAGTTGTTACATAGCGTAATCATGTTGTTACATAGCGTGGTCATGTTGTTACATAGCGTGAACATGTTGTTACATAGCGTGATCATGTTGTTACATAGCGTAATCATATTGTTACATAGCGTGATCAGTTGTTACATAACGTGATCAGATTGTTACATAGCGTGCTCAGGTTGTTACATAGCGTGATCATGTTGTTACATAGCGTGATCAGTTGTTACATAGCTTGAGCATGTTGTTACATTGCGTGATCAGTTGTTACATGGCGTGATCATGTTGTTACATAGCGTACTCAGGTTGTTACATAGCGTGATCATGTTGTTACATAGCGTGATCAGTTGTTACATAGCGTGATCGTGTTGTTACATAGCGTGATCGTGTTGTTACATAGCGTGATCGTTTTGTTACATAGCGTGATCGTGTTGTTACATAGCGTGAACATGTTGTTACATAGCATGATCAGGTTGTTACATAGCGTGATCATGTTGTTACATAGCGTGATGAGGTTGTTCCATAGCGTGTTCATGTTGTTACATAGCGTGATCATGTTGTTACATAGCGTGCTCAGGTTGTTACATAGCATGATCGTATTGTTACATAGCGTGTTCATGATGTTACATAGCGTGATCATATTGTTACATAGCGTGATCAGTTGTTACATAGCGTGATCGTTTTGTTACATAGCGGGATCGTGTTGTTACATAGCGTGATCAGTTGTTACATAGCGTAATCATGTTGTTACATAGCGTGATCAGGTTGTTACATAGCGTGATCATGTTGTTACATAGCGTGAACATGTTGTTACATAGCGTGATCAGGTTGTTACATAGCGTGATCGTGTTGTTACATAGCGTGATCGTGTTGTTACATAGCGTGAACATGTTGTTACATAGCGTGATCAGGTTGTTACATGGCGTGATCATGTTGTTACATAGCGTACTCAGGTTGTTACATAGCGTGATCAGTTGTTACATAGCGTGATCAGTTGTTACATAGCGTGATCGTGTTGTTACATAGCGTGATCATGTTGTTACATAGCGTGAACATGTTATTACATAGCGTGAACATGTTGTTACATAGCGTGATCGTATTGTTACATAGCGTGAACATGTTACATAGCGTGCTCAGGTTGTTACATAGCGTGATCATGTTGTTACATAGCGTGATGAGTCTGTTATATAGCGTGATCATGTTGTTACATAGCGTGATCATGTTGTTACATAGCGTGATCATGTTGTTACATAGCGGTACTCAGGTTGTTACATAGCGTGATCATGTTTTTACATAGCGTGATCAGTTGTTACATAGCGTGATCGTGTTGTTACATAGCGTGATCGTGTTGTTACATAGCGTGATCGTTTTGTTACATAGCGTGGTCATGTTGTTACATAGCGTGATCATGTTGTTACATAGCGTGATCATGTTGTTACATAGCGTGATCATGTTGTTACATGGCGTGATCATGTTGTTACATAGCGTGATCATGTTGTTACATAGCGTGATCCTGTTGTTACATAGCATGAACATGTTGTTACATAGCGTGATCGTGTTGTTACATAGCGTGATGAGTCTGTTACATAGCGTAATGCATGTTGTACAGGTCTATACAGATCACCAAACTTAAATTCAGAGTAACAGATCGTTGACATGAAGATGGTAGAGGCATTCCACTAGCTGGAACGATTCAGGAGCTGGAAACGCTAGGGACACGCAGCGTAATGCATATTCTGAGGTTCTAAACAGAGCACCAAACTAATTCAGGAGGTAAAATTTCGTCGAAATGTAGATGACAGGAGCGCGTCACGATGTTGAACGTTCCGAAATCTGGAAATGTTAGGGACAATCCGTTGTGCGGATGGCGACTGTTTCCAGAGAGCATCCTTTTCCACTAATGCTCCCAGAGAGCATCCTTTTTCCATGCTCGCACTCGTCATGTTCTGGTTACGTGTCGTTGTAATGTAATGTTTCGCTGTTAGGATGGTTTAGTATACATGCCAGGCAAAAGCCAGGGGTCCGTACCCTTAAAGATTTGAACCTGAGGTCTGTCCCATTCAACCTGACGTCTACAGGCTCCGTGAACAATAGTTGTCTAGATGACTAATGTTTCAAGAGAGTATCCTTTCTCCCTGCTATGCATTGATCGCAATTCCCTCCGTCGTCCTCATCCTGGATATATACATAGGTGCGTGTTATGAATTCATTCATTCGCTTTTAATTCCTTCGAGCGTTAGCATTCACGTATTCATTTAATTTCTTTTAGTTTTAGCATGAGCTACTGCCCGAGAAAATCTGTGCAACTGACGAATGAGAAACTCGATTTTTCATACATTACACATGGAGGAAAACGCGTTATTAGATGCTGTGTATGCGGGCGGATTTTTAAGAATCGTTCTTTGTCAAGATTTAAGTTTCATAGAGCAACATGTTATACTGAATCGACTCTCTCACCTGCACTTGAAGATCCGAAGATGTATAGAGGGGAATGTTATACCGGATCAAGCCTCTGTCCTTCACTGGAGACTACTGTTGGTGAAAAATCTGGATACATCGGAAGTTGTGAGAATATGAAATCTTCATATGATGATGATTCAGTGATATCAACGCTTGAAAATCCAAATAGACTAGTAAATATATTGAGGTTACTAATTGCGTCGAGGGATGCTGGTAATAATAGTCACACACAAGGGATTGAGGAAATTATAAGTAAGCTGAAAGCATCTAAAGTTATAGCATGACAGGATCGAGAAATTGTGTTAATCAATTACTGCCATGGTTAACATGAACTTTGAAATATCAAAAAACTTGTACTTATAAAATACATCATTTAGACATTGTTGAGATGTTTAGTTTTTTTACTGATAATGCAGGTCTCTTTCTGCGTGATGTATATGATTATATAACTGAGTGTTTAGAATGTCTAGACTATCACCTTTGCCTTTAGGAAATATGTATGGTTTTTTGTAAAGGAATGTAATAGGATAATGTTTATAAAAAATAAATGTTGTCTGCATTACTTTTTGTAAAGTGATATGTTTTTTTTACATGTATTCAGTTAAACTGATTTTTAAAAATTGGTTTACATGAATGTTGTTTATCTTCTTTTTTCTAACCTAGAATTGTATTCATTTGCAATTTATTTCCATGTCTCTTCCTTACGCTTAGCAGAGCTATCAGTCATTTTATTTTCAACACTAATTTGTGTTCCAAAACAATGTCGGTCATATATCTTTCTCTTCTTTCTTAAAATTTGCTGCCTGAGTCTTTTTATTACTTTCGTCCTTCTCCATTTTGCAATTTGTTTATGTATCAGAGACGAATGAAAGTTGAATGGCATTAGCAATTGTGAATTGATTCAATACAATTGCAGTGATCTGAGATTAGTGAATAATGAATAACGTTTATTTCTCAATACTCGATACATAATTAAGTTATATACTTTTAGACTATAATAATATTTGAAAATATTAGGCTATTTACACTATAAATTCACTTCTTTGTTGTTTGCCTATACTAATCTATGGTCTCAGTACATACAACTCCTGGTTTTCTATGTATCGATGACCCTCTGTCTACTTGTTTATGTTTCATTATATATACCTTTATTTTTTTTAATGTGCCATATGTATGATTTCCTGTGTTACGTCTTGTTACGTGGTTACGTTAGATGATAGACAATGAGAAGATCCAGAACAAACAAGGTGGGAATAGGTTAGGACGTATACTTCACTGTAAACCGATATACTGTTTGTCCCTCTCCGTCTCGCGCACTACTGTTTAACAAATATAAAGTTTGTAAGGTTTAGAAATTAAGTATATAAAAGTGTTGTAAGGCTGGATGAGAAAAGTTTTATAATCGAATTACTCTCTATATTACAGTATAAACCTACATTCCTCCTCCTTCAATCTCTGTCTATCCTTGTATCTCTCCCGTTTTCCATATTTCTCCCATATAAACGTATACTCTAATCCTCAAACCATGTCTAGACTAGCACCTCTCCTCGTATACCCTACCGCTCTCATATAAATGCATTTTCCTCCTTGAAGACTCTCTCAACCTAGCACCTACCTTCGTTTTCCCTATATTTTCCCATATAGACGTATACTCTCTCATTCAGACCTTCCCGACTAGCCTAGCAGTTCTCCTCATATTGCCCTACCTCTCTCATATAAGATACATTCCCTCATTCAACACCGTCTAGCCTAGCATCGACCCTCGTATTCCCTATCTCTCGCATATAAACGCCTACTCCATCATTCAAAACTCCTATCCTAATACCTCTCCTCGGTTTGCTATATCGCTCATATTCTACCCTTCAAGTCCTGTTTAGTATAGCATCTTTCCTTGTGTTCCCTATCTCTCTCGTATAAAGCATATCCCTCCCTCCTTTAGCATCTGACTAGCCTAGCATCAGCCCTGGTATTCCCTATCTCTCCACTATAAATACTTCTATCTAGAGACCTAATGTTTCAGGAGAGCATCCTTTCCCCTATAAAAGTTTATTTGGTGTCTTTATCTTAATTAGTTTAGGAGTTATTAAATTTATAATTAAATTACATTTTATCGGTATTCGAACCCTGGACACCAGAACCAATATTATTTACAATATTAGTTTGATATGTTTAAGGGTGCTGTATGCATTTACAGCATCAATCTAAGTGATATATTCTAGAGTGTAGAGAAAAATAAGTAAGTGATTGAAAGATCGGGATTCGAAGTAAGGACAGCTGATTGAAAATTATATACAGTATTAATTGTCCCTCATAGGAGCTATCAATCATGCATTGGTCAATTCCTCTACCTCTCTTAGTTTCTGAGATAATGACGATTTAAACATTAGGCTCGAACCCAGAACGTCAGGTATCTAATTACACATCCACAAGATACTACCTAGTAACATAAACGCAATAAAGTTTATTTGGCGTCTTTTATCTTAATTAGTTTAGGAGTTATTAAATTTATAATTAAATTACATTGTATCGGTATTCGAACCCTGGACACCAGAAACAAAATTATTTACAATGTTAGTTTGATATGTTTAAAGGTGTTGTATACATTTACAGCATCAATCTAAGTGATATATTCTAGAGTATAGAAAAAATAAGTAAGTGATTGAAAGATCGGGATTCGAAGTAAGGATAACTGATTGAAAATTATATACAGTATTAATTGCCCATCATAGGAGCTATCAATCATGCTTTGGTCAACTCATCTACCTCTCTTAGTTTCTGAGATAATGACGATTTAAAATTAGGCTCGAACCCAGAACTTCAGGTATCTAATTACACATCCCCAAGATACTACCTAATAACATAAACGCAATAAAGTTTATTTGGTGTCTTTATCTTAATTAGTTTAGGAGTTATTAAATTTATAATTAAATTACATTTTATCGGTATTCGAACCCTGGACACCAGAAACAAAATTATTTACAATATTAGTTTGATATGTTTAAGGGTGCTGTATGCATTTACAGCTTCAATCTAAGTGATATATTCTAGAGTATAGAGAAAAAATAAGTAAGTGATTGAAAGATCGGGATTCGAAGTAAGGACAACTGATTGAAAATTATATACAGTATTAATTGCCCATCATAGGAGCTATCAATCATGCTTTGGTCAACTCCTCTACCTCTCTTAGTTTCTGAGATAATGACGATTTAAAATTAGGCTCGAACCCAGAACGTCAGGTATCTAATTACACCTCCACAAGATACTACCTAATAACATAAAGGCAATAAAGTTTATTTGGCATCTTTATCTTAATTAGTTTAGAAGTTATTAAATTTATAATTAAATTACATTTTATCGGTATTCGAACCCTGGACACCAAAAACAAAATTATTTACAATATTAGTTTGATATGTTTAAAGGTGCTGTATGCAGTTACAGCATCAATCTAAGTGACATATTCTAGAGTATAGAAAAAAATAAGTAAGTGATTGAAAGATCGGGATTCGAAATAAGGACAACTGATTGAAAATTATATACAGTATTAATTACCCATCATAGGAGCTATCAATCATGCTTTGGTCAATTCCTCTACCTCTCTTAGTTTCTGAGATAATGACGATTTAAACATTAGGCTCGAACCCAGAACGTCAGGTATCTAATTACACCTCCACAAGATACTACCTAATAACATAAACGCAATAAAGTTTATTTGGCGTCTTTATCTTAATTAGTTTAGGAGTTATTAAATTTATAATTAAATTACATTTTATCGGTATTCGAACCCTGGACACCATGTACCCAAATATACATTCACAAGAAACTATCTAATGACATTAATGTAATAAACTTTATTTGACGTCTTTATCGTAATTAGTCTCTGAGTTATTAGAAGCTGAATTTGTAATTCGAACCCGGCCATCCTGGTCAACTTGGAACTCGTTGGAGAAGCTGCTGCTTTTTATATCATTTCCATCGCTAAAATCTAAAGTGTTGAGTGTTGGGCAGAGCACTTAGGAAAACAATTACTGACATTGTTCGCTAATGGGGTGAAAGCGTCTAAAGTTGGCAGCTAATAGAGGTCACCGTTACCGCCAGGCGGAAGTAGGTCGTTCGCTAATGTATGTAAACAGATCCAGAATGTAAACTTAAAAGCCAATTAATGTTGTGAAAGCATCTAACATGTTCAGCTAATGGACAAGCGCTTTCCCCGGATAGAAGGCTGCGTGTTCTCATTACATGACAGACTGTTCCCGTGAGCAGACTACTTATACTCAAGCTCCAGTCAACAATTCATTATTCAAAAAACTTAATTGCTCGAGGATGCAATCTGCAGACCTTAGTAGTCATAAAAAAATGTTTGACGAACATTACCTAATTAATTTACCGAGGGGCGGCAGGAATCGAGAAAACAATTCCCTCAAGTCAGGACGCCACAGTAGAACGCATGGGGGAGGGGGTAGGACCTGTTAGCACAGACACTGTCGGCATTAGGTGAGCACACAAAGCGAGAGGGGGCGGGGCCTAACGACACGAGACCTGGCGGTATGTAAGCCCTCAAAGGGAGGGGGCGGGCTTGTCGGCGTAGAACAAAGAACTTTATCGCTTGTCGGCATCTCTATGTGGGCTCAAACCGGCTTTTTGTTTCTACTTACACATTTTCCTAACAAACATCTCCAGGAAGCTACAACGGCCAAGTGTGTCTTCTAAACTTTCCTACACATTTTCCTAACAACCATCTCCAAGGAACAACCATGGCCAAGTGTGTCTTCTAAACTTTTCTGACAACCATCTCCAAGGAACTACCACGACCAAGTGTGTATTCTAAACTTTCCTACACATTTTCCTACCAAACATCTCTAAGGAGCTACAACGGCCAAGTGTGTCTTCTAAACTTTCCTACACATTTTCCTAACAAACATCTCCAAGGAGCTACAACGGCCAAGTGTGTCTTCTAAACTTTCCTACACAGTTTCCTAACAAACATCTCCAAGGAGCTACCACGGTCAAGTGTGTCCTCTAAACTTTCCTACACATTTTCCTAACAAACATCTCCAAGGAGCTACAACGGCCAAGTGTGTCTTCTAAACTTTCCTACACATTTTCCTAACAAACATCTCCAAGGAGCTACAACGGCCAAGTGTGTCTTCTAAACTTTCCTACACATTTTCCTAACGAACATCTCCGAGGAGCTACAACGGCCAAGTATGTCTTCTAAACTTTCCTACACATTTTCCTAACGAACATCTCCAAGGAGCTACAACGGCCAAGTGTGTATTCTAAACTTTCCTACACATTTTCCTAACGAACATCTCCGAGGAGCTACAACGGCCAAGTGTGTCTTCAAAACTTTCCTACACATTTTCCTAACAAACATCTCCAAGGAGCTACAACGGCCAAGTGTGTATTCTAAACTTTCCTACACATTTTCCTAACAAACATCTCCAAGGAGCTACAACGGCCAAGTGTGTATTCTAAACTCTCCTGTTTCTCTCTTTCAAACGTTCTATATCTCCCCATTCCACTATCGCCTGATTTATAGCTTCTTTCATTGGAGGCCTAAGGCTATCTGTCTTTTGGTGAACATTGACCCTTTACTACACCTCTGGGTTCCAGCAAGGAACCTAACGGGACACTTAGCAATAGAGGGAAAAACCACCCATTTCCGGCTGCTGATGCCACTGTCTCTCACAACCCTTATTTCCACTTACAGTAACATTCGCTTTTCAGTTTTATTTAGCACTATCCTTACTGTTATCGATACTTATTCTCCCTATGATTATAATCTTATTTAACTACTCAAAACATACTGCTTCAATTTTTATGCCCGAAAACATCATCACCTTCTGCCGGGTTTGAACCCGTGACCTCGGGAATCAGAGGCTAGCATGGTAACCACTACACCACGGAGGACGACAGCGAAGGGAATTCGGCACCGATCCAGGAATGAGGATATCATACCGACGCCCCGCGAAGGAGGGATGAGGTGAAGACACTGGGCAGCCGGAACCAGAAGTGACGGCATAGCAATGACGGGTCCCTATAGTTTCCAGATATAGACGCCCCTGAATTCAGACAGACAGACCGGGGACCTCCCAAGGGGAGCATCTCGTTCCCTGTCACGCTGCACCGAAACACCATTGCCGACACTTCCAGCTCTGAAATAGACCAAACGGGGTGAAGGATGAACGAAATGATAAATGGAACGAAATGAAGGGACAGGAAATTCGGAGGATGAAAGAAACCACTTCAGCGTTCACCTGATGAGCGTTTCGCCTGGAAAAAAACCGAAAAACCCATGGCTAAGAGTGGACGGTCGCAGGGGGTCGAACTCGGGACCTCCTGAATACGGGCCACAGACGTTACCGCCTGAGCCACCCCGCTCCATAGTCGGATGTAACATACCAAATGATAGTTAATTCAGTATATTATAAGGATGCGACACAAATATTTTCAAGAAAATCCTCCAAACTACCTGTTACATGGAATGTTTATCTTTATTTCTTATTTTCTCAAAAATTGTTGAAATGATTAATGCGCCATAAATTTAAGATGTTACATGTTGGGGTGAAGGTCAAAAAGGTTACCAGAAAATTATTAATTTAGTTCACCCGAACACGCACATGGGAGGGGGCGCAACTCGCTGGCAGCAAAAAGTCCGGGACCTTGGTGGATAGAATTAAGGGGAAAGCGTGGGGTTTTATATTACATTGGAAGATTACGCAGCACACACTACCTGGAGACAAAAACGTTTGGCTTCTCTACATAATTGACAAAGGAAGCAGAATGGGGGGAGATGCCACAGACCGTAGACTGGCAACACACGTCTGGCCCCAGCAACCACTTCCACTCGAGTGACACTATTTTGCTCCCACCAACCGAGTCACAGGACTGACGTCATACCAGACGGTTTCAAACAGATCTCTCCCTTTGGCGTGGTGCGCGTTCGGTAATGAGAATGAAATTATTACGCCACAATATTTGAATGCTAATAAAATGTATATATTGAATGTGCTATTACTAAACTTTGAGGTCCTCTTCATTATGAATGAACTTTTAAAAGATAAGAGCAAGATAAAATTTACCACACAAAAATGGAGATCTCGTTACACGCAACTTATATCAAACATATTTTACGGCATTAACTATTTCCGAGATATTCGTTATTAATGGCTTGAATTTCTTAATATTTATCATACATTTTTTAAATTATTACGTCATCACTCTTTTTTAACGTCATGCAAACTACGAAATTTCAAACCAGCTTGTAGCCACCCGCTTTTTAAAGATCTGACTTGTGATAATGTAATCGTATTTAAATACAGACGTTCCCACACAACTGCTGTTTCAAAACTAGTATACAAGATAGAAGAGGTAAAACTACACGTGTGTTCATTACTGATTTATAATAGTGTGATGACTGAATATATCTTCAAATATTTTTAATTTTTAAAATTTATGTTCATGTGCACATGGTTCATATGATGGTGTTACAAGGCTTCCTTGCGAGACTATCTTTTCGCTTGTTTCTCTCTCCTGTGGTGCGTACGCGATAACGCGGAGGCGGAGAGCAGTAACCTCACTAGGTAGACATGAGGATAGTTTCATAACACATTAGGACCTTAGATGCCCGACAGATTTATACACTCAGCAACAGCACAAAATAAACAAGCGAAGAAAATGCTTATGAAACCCTGCTCACTCTTATAGAATTTTATATACATAGAAAGCATGTATGATGGACAAAAAGGACAAATTGCTAAGTGGGGTCCAGCTGAACTCTGTCCGATTACGAACGTTGTAGACTATTGCCCTTTTTTATTTTTAATATATATATATATATATATGGTATTTTTGAATTAATAGAAAGAAATGGAGGAAAGGCAATTGGTTACGCAGATGACATAACAATAATAATCACAGATCATACAAACAAATGGGTAGAAAATAAGGCAAATAATATACTAAGAATTCCGAAGCAGTATTTTTTACATTTACAACTGGCCTTAAATGTGAAAAAAACCACCATGGATTACCTTCATATTGAAAGAGCAAATCATGGAACCAATTAAACTTAAAGTAGATGGAGAAATTAGTCCTGAGCTACAGGTCACAAATTTCTTGGGAGTTCTTATTAATAAATATTTAAACTGGAAACCACATATAATGCATATTACAAAATAAATAATAATAAACAGAGATTTATACATAATGCGACAGGTTAAAGTACTATGGATAGTAAAACATTGCAACAGGTATATAATGCCCTCATATTCTCAAATATAAAATACGGTATAACACTCTGGGAAACATTACAGCTAGGGAAGTAAATAAAATATTTAAACTACAGAAAAAGTCAATCAGAATGATTGGGAATTTGGAAAGCAGGCATACTTGTATGGAGATTTTCAAATGTGGAATATTAACAGTTTCTTGTATATATGTATATGAAAGTATAAAATATGTGAAAGCAAAAAGTAGCCAAAAATATCCATTCGCATATTCATAATGTAAGAACCAGACATGATTTATACAGAACGGCGCTCAGAGGAATACTAAACAATCGTTCAATAGAAAGTAAGGGGAAAGAGAACTAGGATGCACTATCTAAAGAAATAAAAGACTTAGAGCAACGATAAGTGTGTCTAAAAGCCATAAAAAATACTTAGTAGAAAATGCATTTTATAGCATAGATCAATTTAAATTAATGATTCAAGTATAAGATATGTAAATATTGTTTCAAAAGACGTGTAAATAATGTTTATGAATTTAAGAAATCTTGTTATTTTGGACAATGTACTTTAAACCTTAGGGTAGTATTTTACCAATGTAACTAACTTTGACGATTCCTGTGTAATATGAACGTTTGGATGAAATAAAACTGAATTGAACTGAACTTCATAGATATTAAATCTAAATCAGTTTTGGAATTTTTATTGAATGCAGTCTATCGATACATATAATAAGACTGTAACCAGAACTTTCTAGCAATTCGATTGCGGATAAATAACTAGTTGATGTTAGCTTAGATAATGCACTAACTCAAAACCAAGAATCGTATTATTAACAGCGTGCGTTTTACCACTGCGCTATGACAGCAGATGTTAGTGCGTGGAATATGCAGAACACTTGTTTTGTGATATTTAGTCCACATTTCGTCATACTGGGTTAATATAGCCACAGAAATCTTTGAAGTGAGTGATAGGTTAAAATGGCCTATTTAGTTTTCATACCCCCTACTCACGGAACTCCTGAATGATACTGACCAGCAAAAAGTGTACATAAACTTTCTTGAAAGACAGTACAATACAGGTTCTGCCTCATTACGATGTATGTATCCTACTTTATTTTCCACCATCACTATATGTACTGTTTACAGCGCATTGGCGTCTTTGATTACGGAGTCCCATAGTAAGGTTGCACATACATTAGTTGCTAACTTCTCCCGGATCTTTATCCTGTAATTAACATCGAAGATTGAGAGGTCTGTGATATATCCAGTTTAGATGGATGTGGAACTGTTACTTTCCAAAAGATTTAGGAAAAACAGAGCGAAGCTGTGGTTGTAATTGTGTAAAGCAAACTAAGCTTGTCTCATTTTATTTTGAGAGTGCTGCGCTCAATACCCCTGATAGCGTATAAAAATATCTGCACACATACCAGTCCTCTTTCGCAACATTCTAGGGAAAGCATTAATGTTAGAACTTGAGATTTATTTTGAGAATATTCTTCTAAAGTCGCGTATAATCTTCAATTATTTAGCATACAACCGCAATCTATTCGCTTCACATTGCATTGCGGTGATATTCACTTCAATTCCTATTTCTTATTAACTATGTAAAACGAAGCTTTATAACTCTACTGAACTGTTACAAATTAAATGCAGGAAGGAAAGTAATCAACTTTCTTAAACGGTGTGACAAAACCGGGCTATGCTTTCTTTCATTAGTTTATTCCGTCATCTGTGAAATATTATGCTTTTTACTCAATTTCACTGCGGAAATACTTTCTCTCAGTGTTTTTCTACACAATGATACGCTAGCTTCATGCCAATCATTTGATTTATTGCTCTAATATAATGTTTTAAAAAGTTCGTTAAGTTTATTACTGTATTAGCTGGAATACCCGGCGTTGCCCTTGGTTTGACGGCTTATCCCAACATTTGCCTTATATTGCACTTATCCAATAGTCTAGCGTTTCTTTGGAGGCATTTATAAATTATTACACAAGATGCTTAATCAAACAGTTAATTAAAACTATCAGTACTCTATAAAGAACAAATAATAATAGTAATAATAATAAATTAAAATACTGAGAAAATGCTATGCAAAAGCTACGTCATGGCCAATTGTAAAATAAATCTCGGTTGGGAAGAAATAATAACAGTTTAAGTAACGTCAATATAACCTTCTTCATTCTCAGTGACTAACATACACAAAACTAATAAATAAACACAAAAAAGACAAAATATAATAAAGGCCAAAACTAACATAAAGAGGAAAAGAAGAATAAGGAGAAGTACTTCCTCTGGTTTGATGCTGTTGCTGTTATCCATGCAAATGTCTACTTCCACTTTTATATGTTACTGAGATTTTGTTTTTCTGCTTATAAAAACATCACAAACTTCCCATAGAGAAATAAACCCGCTGTTTACAAAAAATAAGAAACTATAAATTATAATAAGTGAATATCCGAACATAGGAGTATAATCACAAAAAAATCTAATGTATTACACTCACATGACTTTCTCTACTCTTGTACAAACTTTTTTCCCCATCTACTTCATGTTAATCGAGATTTTAATCTTATTGCTAATTTTCATGTAGATGCAAGGGGAATTGGTAGGCTTTAAGCAATAGTCAAATATTTTAAGAGTTGGTTGCTATGTGGAGTATTCCATTCTCTTTGCATTACCAGGACAAAAAAAATGAATAACGAATTTGAGAAAAAGTATAAGTATTGGAAAATTTAAGGGAATAACAAGCAATATCTCGAAAGTGGTTCACTCAACAACAAAAGTGTATATGACATAAACTGTATATTTTAATGCGATCTACATTTTTTGTGTAGTAAAATTTTGTCTATCTCTTATGGTTTACCAGTTATGCAAAAGTCGTTCACAATGAAGAATACTTTTGGAGACATTCCCAGAAAATTTGAGATATACATTTAATTTGCCATCAAAATATCTTAAACATGTGATATTTTAATCAAAAGCGTTAGAGCCATTTTTGAGAAAATTAAAATTTTCGAAAAATGTTCCATGTAAAGGGTAATCTGGGGTGGGGAATTTTCTTGAAAACCTTCGTGTCGCATCTCTGGAAGATACTGAACCTAAATACCTTGGTGTTTATCCGACTGTTCGTTTCTGAATTATGCTGTTCACAGACACAAACACAGACACACACACGGACATGTTTCCAAAAATTCTTCTTATGGATTCAGGGGGTCTCAAAACATGTATTTCCGGTGAAATCTCGGTATCGAATTTTTGGGTAGAATACAATACTTCCCCTACTTACTATACGTAGTAGAAAAAGTAATATATAGATATTAACTTCCACTTATTTATTACGTTATGTTAGCAATTATTGAGCACCACAGAAACTTTTGCAATTATGTTGAATGTTTTTGTGTTATTTTATATCAATACACAATAAATAATCACATGAAGATAAAGAAGAATAAGTAGAAGTGGTATTTTGTCTAGTTTGATGATATTGCTGTTATCACAGTCTAACATACAAGAAGTATAAGTATAAGCGATTGTAGCGCCTCTACACTTGCGCAGTCATAGCCACAAGTGGCATATGTATTGGTTGTAATTATTTATTTCGCTGTTTTATAACTCCGTGATCAATGTCAGAGAGGAGATCAACGAGTAATATGTGAACTAGCTGTTCTTTTGTCATTATGTGAGGCCGTGAAAGCCTAGGTAATTATTATTATGTTGGCAATGTTCGTTGAGAAAGACATATATAGCTGATGTTGCGAGCTTTTCTATGCATCAGACAAAGTTAAATAACTAATCGTGTGAAATGGGGTGGAATTTCGAATTCTATGCTAGAACGTAATTTTCGCATTGTTTCAAAGTTTATCTGCGCCAAGTTTGGTCGAAACCGGTGCAATGGTATAGAAGCCTATAACGAACATACACACATGTAAACACAACCCGATGTCGTCCTCTGTGGTGTAGTGGTGGTTACCATGCTAGCCTCTAATTCCCAAGGTCGCGGGTTCAAACCCAGCGGAGGGCGATGGATTTTTTTCGGGCGTTAAAATGCTTAGCATGGCTTCCTTCAGAAGGGAAGTAAAGCCGGTGGTCCCGTGTCGTAGATTTACGGCACGGAAAAGAACCTCAAGCCTGATAAACAGGCCTCTAAGCAAAATTTCCGGTCTTTCACGTCCAATATAGAATGGGACGCTAAGGATCACAGCAGTTAAAGAGCGCCCATAAATAAAAACTCAAAAAAAAATCACACAACACTACACACATACATACATACACTGACCCAAATTGGAATCCTAAGAAAGAAACTAGCAGACAAATTGGCTAAGAAAGGTGCACAAAACGAAAATGAAAAAAAATCATTTATAATGAAATACCCAACAGCACGATCATTGCCGAGTTAGAACATAGCAGACATCAGTGGCAGGAAGAATGGGAAAAAACCTCAAAGGTATCAGGCACAAAGTGTTTCTTCCCCGCAGTAGTACAAAGATTTAACGTAAAGCTGGACCTTACACCAAATATTACCACAATGTTAACAGGCCACAGAAAAATAAAAGCATACTTCTACCGTTTCTAAATCACTAATAACGCTGTGTATCCATGCAACATTGGCGATGAAATTATCTGATATACCAGGTACTTTCCTCAAAAAACAAACTGAATACTCAGGAACAATGTATTAAAATCTGGACAGTGGCCATCATGCAAACAAGACCTAATGACCAAGCATAGGACAGCATTCATAAGCTTCACTAACTCTAAAGATTTTGAAAAATTGCAATAGGACAGAAGAATTAGTTGCTGTAATTAGATAAATGAACTATAAAAGGTCACATTATAATAATGTAATAAATTGTACATTGTAGTTTTTAAAAGGTAGTGTAAAAGACTAATGTGAAACATAGAGAACCTTATTATTGTAAACGTTAATTGATAATCTGTATCAATAGAAGCCGACCCTCGTAGCCGTGGTCGCTGGAGTGTATAGCTTCGGTGCTCAGCCAAGCCGAAGGTCGGGGGTCTGAGTCCCGCCATGGACATAGGTGTTTGTGTGTGTCTATGTGTTGTGTAACAAGCGGTAACAAATACAGTAAAACACAGTAATAATAAACTGGGCATACAAGGGAACTTTAAAAAAAATAGAATATGAAATTAATGTTAAACGTAATCAAGCATTGTATACTGTACCAAAATTATGTTATAAGCTGGAACCAAGAGCATGTAGTATTATTCTATGTAATAGGGTAAGATGGAAAAGAATATAAAGCAGTCTCAAATAATACATGGACACAAACACTAACTTTTATATATTAAGATTAGGGAAAGAGGGAGATACAGAAGTAGAGAAAGAGAGAGAGAGAAAAGGGCAAAAATGAAGGGGAGTCATATGCCTTTCGCTACACGCTTCAAGTTTTACGATCAGTAAATTTACCTTGAACAATACATACCGATGGAACTGTAACACCTCGCTTGTAGATGAAGCAATCCCAACTACTTCTCCTTTACAAGCTAAACACTATATTAAGTGCTCACAGTGATTTACAATTGCAAAAATAACAGACTCTCGAGTTCATATTAACAGCCACTAAAGAAATGCACTAGGATTGGCACTCTATTAATAACGTTGAACATTGTGTTATGTTGCTCTCTGAAAAACCAGGGGAGAGCGGCGAAGTGCAATTTTTACTTTCTCTACTACATGTAGTAAGAGGGGAAGTATTGCATTCCATCAAAAAGCTCGATACCGAGATGCTTTAAGGCGACCCGAAGCCAAATAAAGCATTTTTGGAATCATGTCCGTGTGTGTGTGTCTGTGAACAGCATAACTCAGAAAGAAAAGTCGGATAAATACCAAACTTGGTATTTAGGTTCATAACCTTCCAAAGATACGACACGAAGACTTTCGACATAATCCCCCACCCCGTACTAACCTTTACATTCAACATTTTTCGACATTTTTTATTTTCTAAAAAATAGCTCTAACAATTTTGATTAAAATACCATATATTAAAAATATTTACATGACAAATAAAAATGTATAGAAGTCCTCTTCATTTGGAGGACATTTTGTATAATTTTGTATAACCAGTAAACGATTAGCAATAGACAAAACGTACTAACAATAAATAAATAAATAAATAAAAATCTGATTTGTTACTCTTGAACTAACTATTTTTACTAACGTTTATTCTCCATATGCTTCATTTTAATCGAGATGTTAATCTTATTGCTAATTTTCTTGTAGGTGTAAGGGGAATATGGTAGGCTTTAAGCGATAGTTAAATGTTTTAAGAGCTGGTTGCTATGTTGAGCATTCCATTCTCTTTGTATGTCCAGGACATAACAAAATGAATAACGAATTCCCATTTGAGAAAAGTATTGGAAAATTTAAGGGAATAACAAGCAATATCTCGAAAATGGTTCACTCAACAAAAAACTGCATATGACATAAATTGTGTATTTTAACGCGAACTACATTTTTTTTGTGTAGTAAAATTTTGTCTATCTCTTATGGTTTACCAGTTATGCAAAAGTCGTTCACAATGAAGAATACTTTTGGAAACATTCCCAGTAAATTCGAGATATACAATTCATTTGTCATGGAAATATCTTAAACATATGATATTTTAATCAAAATCGTTAGAGACATTTTTGAGAAAATTAAAAATTTATAAAAATGTTCCATGTAAAGGGTAATCTGGGGTGGGGGATTTTCTTGAAAACCTTCGTGTCGCATCTCTGGAAGATACTGAACCTAAATACCAAGTTTGGTGTTTATCCGACTGTTCGTTTCTGAGATATGCATTATTAAAGGTTCGAATTGTTCATTTCTTGAGGTCCTTTCAACATTCAGTTGTTTCTTGCGATTACATGGAAACAGCATGGAATTTTAAGGCCAGCGTACAGCGCCCAGTTCTTAGATGACTGTCGCTGTCCCCTTTGTATTTATAGCAAAATGTATAATGTAGCTATTTCTGCAAAGGTTTATTTGGATTAAAATGTAGTAGATAGAAAAATAATCTTGAGTAAGAATAATTTGTGTACCCGCTAATAAACGATAGAGGGCAGAGAAAGCCATGTGAATGTACCGCCAGATTTTTTTTCAACACGAAACTGCTGCGCCCCAATGTCTGAACTTGCAGTTACGGTGCCCAGCTGGCTTGGGTTGTGATAGCTCCCAAAATAATCTTACATGAAAAGTTTCTGTAGTTGAAAATCAGGCCTTATATGTAGGGGCCAGAGTGCGAGTAAGATACCTAGCTCAATGGATTTCCTTGGTTAATTGAACTACAAATAGACCGAGGGCAGAACAACAAAAGAAATTCCTACTTTCTAGATTTTAAAGATTTCTGGAAACTTGGAATTTATATAAAGTTGCGAAGGACCGAGCGAGTTATCTTGCTGTGAGTTCAACTGTTGTAAGCTCACTGAGCTTCCGCTAATAGAGAAAGCGTGCATTATTACGACGAACCTGAGGTCCAAAGGCGAGCCTTGGAGAATTACGCCGAAGCTTGGAAGATAATAGCACCGGACAAATAATGTCACAGAAACGGGACACTGCACTTACATATATAAGGTACAATCACATACTATATTGTGAGTCTATCCACTGGCGTAGATTTGATTTGATTCACAGAATATATCTCCATTCAAATTTATTATTATTATTATTGTTATTATTATTATTATTATTATTATTATTACTACTACTACTACTACTATTCAAAGAAGGAGGACATATACCACAGCATCATTTTCTTCCTTATTATCAATGCATCAGATCACACCAGCTCCTCCTAGTGGCAACGAATTGTATCATCATACGAATTCTTAGCAGTCGCTTCAAGTTATCTAAATTCAGACATCATGTTAATATAAAGAATGTAAACAACAGCGGCCAAGGGTCACTGAAGGGCAGGTAGACACGGTCGGGAGAGTGCTATCTGCAAACGCCAACAGACTATACGAGGGATGAAGGTGATTTGTAACCTGCGATGTAGTCAGTAAAGTTCAACTGCATTTTTTTCCGCCCTGGCTTTCATGCTTAGGAATGTCTATGCCTGCTTATCACCGAATTAACTTTGAAAATAAACTTACGCGTCCACTCATGTTCATCTTGCGGAGTGAATGACTAGGACGCGTCGTGCGTCTCGGAAAATAAAGGATAGGACTCTAGATATTGAGTGAAATTGTCACTTGTCTAGTTGTTCGCGTCGAACGCACGAAGCATCGGCAGATCCGTGAAGGATTCTACGAGAGGCAACTTTTCCGTTTGATACATTGTAATGCTTGCAACAGCAGTGTTAGAGGAAATTCCAATGCGTCCGAGGCGTACGATGCGCACGCCGAGGATAAATGGACGCATACCTAACCCAGTGCTTTTCACCATTTATCTGCGCCCCCCCCCACAAAACTTTTGTGTCCCTCAACTTCCTCAGCAATTAATCTTGGTATTTTTCTCTGATTACTGCCTTTGTAATCTCACATTCAGAACAATATTAAACTCTTAAAAGCAGTATAACGGAAGAAAAATAGGAAGATGACCACTGACAAAAACAACAAAGAAAAAAATTACAAAATTTGATTGTTGGAGATGGTAAACAAGGGGTATCCCCACTATTCACTCAAATAAAGCTAGTTGTATATTACCATAACACTAAAACAAATATTGTAAATGACCGGGTAAATACAAATAAACAGTTGTATCAGGGATGTCTATTATTGAACGCAACACTAATAAGCAGGGTTAGGGTTTTTAGGTGCGCACCTTTTTTCTTAGGGTAAGTTAAAGTTGTGCGGAAAGATATCACAGTGTGAAATTTTGTTTCTACTTACGAAAAGAGGCATTTTATCTCGCACCTTTTCCCCTTTTTTGGGACCTTTACCCCTTTTTGGCACCTTTATCCCATTTTCCCCCAACCATGCCCACAATCCCCCGTCTTACTTTTAAGTTTCATTCCAATTTAATATTTAACTTTCAATTAACGCCTCCTCAGCTTGCTGTGTACGTGCGAATAGTAAGCCTACCTCTTTCAGTAAACGCCGCGCGGGAATTGAAAGCACACCCGCAATAATTGTGTATTCGACGAAAACCTCTTTCTCTCGCTTTACCGTTATAAAGTAGCCCGCAATAATGCAATTGACAATGAGTGACTCTATCCCACCAGAATCAGTAGCCTGCTGTTCGTGAATGTGAGTTTGTTACTGTGAGAGACGTCATCTGTTTGCGTGGAGGTGAAGGCTGGGCACGCAGAGACGGCGGTAACCTCACTCGCGCAGTTCCGAGATTTATTAAGACTGGGTTCTGCTCGAAGAAATCGCTGAGACTGAAGTTCCAGCATGAATGAGAACATTCTGGTAATTGTCGCAGTGTATATGACAGGTTTGTAGTTCCTTGACATAGAAGCAACATAATTTTTTTTTGAAAACTTCATCATATGTTGCATTTTCCATATACCCATAATTTTATATTTTGAAAATTAATAACTTGAAAACTAATTAGGATTTTGGATTGAAATTCACAAAACAATTATATATAAAGAAGACTGACATGTGGTTAAAATTTCAGCCCAATTGAATGGATAGTTTAGTAAATAGCAATTTCAGTTGTGCATCCCCTTAAATAAACCAACACCTTATTGTCCCTTTTTTCACCTTATTTGAGCACCTTTTCCTTTCCATTTTTCCTCTGAAATTTGTATCTAAAAATCCTAACCCTGATAATATGTAATTGTCTCTCGGAGAATTAGCAACATTTTTTTTTAAACTCGGCGTAAAACACAAAAGGACCATTCAAGTTAACTGAAAGAGGCGCACATGCTCCAAGAGCGCGTAAAGATGAACCAATAGCTTCTACGAGTCAGGAGCGTCAGTTATGCTACACTAATTTAAATTATCTTCAGTTCTAATATTTTTCTAGATTTTGCGTCCACTTTTGGTTCTTCAGACCAAACTGTTTGAAACTACTGACTTAACTTAAGCTTTACCTGTGTATGATTGCCTATGCATTTTTACTTTCTCTACTACATATAGTAAGTAGGGGAAGTATTGTATTCTCCACCCAAAAATTCGATACCGAGATTTCAGCGGAAATACATGTTTTGAGACACCCTGAATCCAAAAAAAGCATTTTTGGAAACATGTCCGTGTGTGTGTGTGTGTGTGTCTGTGAACAGCATCTCAGAAACGAACAGTCGGATAAACACCAAACTTGGTATTTAGGTTCAGTATCTTCCAGAGATGCGACACGAAGGTTTTCAAGAAAATCCTCCACCACAGAGTACCCCTTACATGGAACATTTTTGGAAAAGTTTAATTTTCTCAAAAATGGCTCTAACGATTTTGATTAAAATATCACATGTTTAAGATATTTTCATGACAAATAAAATGTATATCTTGAATTTTCTGGGAATGTCTCCAAAAGTATTCTCCATTGTGAACGACTTTGGCATAACTGGTAAACCATAAGAGATAGACAAAATTTTACTACACAAAAAATGTAGATCGCGTTAAAATACACAATTTATGTCATATACATGTTTTTTGTTGAGTGAACCATTTTCGAGATATTGCTTGTTATTCCCATAAATTTTTCAATAGTTTTCTAAAATGGGAATTCGTTATTCATTTTTTTGTCTTGGATATGCAAAGAGTATTAATCTGTGGCAAAGAGATTGGTGCTGCACATAGCAACCAGCTATTAAGAGATATGTAATGATAAAGGCTACTGTATTTCTATATTGCCCTTGCACATATATATTCCCTTCCATCTACAAGAAAATTTTAGCAATAAGATAGAGTCTGCAAATGTTTATCTCGATTAACATGAAGTAGATGGAGAATAAGCGTTTGTAAAAATAGTTTGTACAAGAGTAGAGAAAGTCATGTGAGTGTAACACATCAGATTTTTCATAAAGGTGTATACATAAATTTACCTGTAGCTAAATCTTTTAATAATTAACACTTTTTGTATGATCATTTGAAATACAGCACTATTATGATCCTGATCATTATCAACAGCAGCACTTTAGTATGGGAGACGAGGGTATCCCTGGTACCAGAAATAGAATTTTCTCAGGCTGGGAGGTCCGATACAGAATGCACTCAGCCTCTTGAGATTCTCGAGGTCGAATTAAGGAGCTGCTTACTGTTCCTGATCTCGAAAACCGAGCAGGAGTGGGAGCGGGGGGGGGGGTGGGGTTACTCGACATGCTGATCACGTCATTCCCATTTCAGCAATCTTTCCATAATATCCTATGTGGAGAAACAGAGGATACAGCGACAGTATGGCAGAAGTTGGCCCAGCATGTCTTTTGGATACAAACCTAAATCAAAATTGAATAAAGGAACGTTTTAAATTATGCAGCGCTTAACTTTGCCACTGGAAATTCTGATTTATATACACACACACACACACACAAACACACACAAACACACACACACAGGGGAAAATTTAAGTTGAGAGTGCACAATATCCCCAAAACTAAGGTTGTAGAAGGAAATGTATTTAATAAAAGTTGCTTGATATGATGGGGAACTATATATATATATATATATATATATATAGAGAGAGAGAGAGAGAGAGAGAGAGAATCCTGCGCCGTGGCACAATGGGCTGGGGCGTGCTGCTCTAGTTCTGGCCACGGAATGCACCTGGTTTCGATCCCAACCATGACGGTTCGGATTCTAGATCCCGGGTATAGGACCGGTGCCCACTCAGCATCGAGAGGAAAGTGAGGAGCTGCGATAGGCAGCGGTCCTAGCCTCGCGAGTCAACTTTCCGACTGGAGGATGCGTGATGCAGGCGGCCACGTCACCTCCCGTATCGCTTGGATGGTCGCCCACCTCTGTTGTGCGCACGTGTGCGTGAGGCCGGCTTCAGGTTGGCCGTTTCAGGCGTTTCGCGGGTTGTAGCGCCACAGGACAATTTTGGATAGAATGCAAATACTTCCACTACTTACTAAAGGTAAGCAGGAGAGAAAATAAATATATGTACAATAAAACCAGCTGCGTTACCCGACGTTGCACGGTTAGCTTTTTAAACTCTAATGACGAATTAATTAATTTAATATACCTTCCCTGTTATTTATGAAATTATTATACTTGATCCAGGATCTTTTATAGCGAGTTTCTGTTTGAGGCAGTATTTTTAACACTTAAATGATTTCAGTCAAATTATATAATATGTAAATTCAATAACAGCCCGCCTTGAAGCAATATGTGTATGTAATAATTTGTAAAATGTATGCAACAGTTATTGTATATACTTATATTATTGTAAACACGTTCAATAATGTTATGTGAATGCATTACGTAATTTAATAATGTAGGAGCTGTGAAAATAATAGGTCAAAAGTTGCTAACAATGACGTAACCTTGAGGCAATAATGATCTTGAGAGTTTAACAATACTACTTCTGATTCTTGGAAGCAATAATGTAATTTTAGTGACAGTTTATAAAATAGCCAATCAACAATCAGAAAAAGCTTTAGTTAAAAGAAGGTATTCTATTGGATTAGGATTAGCCAATCAGAGACTTGAAGTACAGAAATTTACAAGTTTAGACGGTTGAAATCAATTCAGTTGCCTGTAAACAGCGTTACTAACCAGACGCAAAAAGTGTCCTCAAGAAATATGATATGTATTCGTGTGAGACGAAAAATAAGTTTACATGTTAACAAGTGTAATTAACTAATAAAAGGAATCTCACAGCTCTCTATATCAGTGAAGTGTTATTTAAATCGTGTCAAGCATTAATAAAAGGAGTGAAGTAAAATTATAATCTGTGTAAGCCTACATTCTTGTCACATCACAACCCTGCCAAAAGATACGTGTCTCTAACAATAATACTGACGCAGCCGAGGCAAACATAAATCTATAATACTTAAAGAAACAGTCGAATTACAAAGTTAATATTTTTTAATATTTGGGACGAAGGCTACCGGAAACTGTTTACCATACCTGCGATTGCAACTACTTCAAGTTCGGCTCCCCAACAGTTGAAATATAATACAACTCCTTCAATACAACCTACTTCAAATTGACGCCCAAAGCGTGTTGCAAATAAAAAAAAAAATACGTAACAAACTATGTTCTTCAAATTGGCTTTCCATACGTGAAGCAACAAACCTCATGTTCAAGAAATTCCAGAAAGAATGGTTAAGAGGTTTGAATTTCTGTTAGGTTGAAACAGAGATTCTTTAAAACACTTCGAGACAGCTTACCTTAATTACAGAATTCTCGGCGCAATAGTAAGTTACAAGTTTTGCTGTGAGAACCATTTCTCCCTCCTTTAAACTTTAATTCCCTCATACATTCAAAGAGAAAACTATATATCTTGAATACTTTCACAGCACATAATTAGATACAGCAATAACAACAGGGCTATAAAATTAGCGTGTCTTGCGCTTTACTTAATAACAGTCTGGGTGTGGCTGACTTGCTGAAAATATCCTTCGTTAGTACTTAATATTTAATGGGCTTTATGTTTGCTGCAGCACATACTAATAAAACTGTAGGTACCCTTAGGGCATTCCACTGCCCGAGCCTCAAGGACACCTGAGCTAAACAATACAACCTCAGCCGGATGCTGGTTCATTTTAAAGTTCGCCGTTTTTCTTTCTTTCTTTCGTTCCTCTTATTACCCAGGCTGATATGAAGGCTCCCCACGTTTCCATAGATATAGACTCCTGAACCAGAAACATTTGTTAATAAATAAATTCTGTGATCTTTGATCAAGGTTTGTTGCTGCACATTTGGAGAGCCAATCTGAAGTAGGAGTTGTATTGTATTTCAACTGTTGGGAGCCGAACTTGAAATAGTTGCAACCGCACGTATGGTACCCGGTAGCCTTTGCCCCAAATGTTTAAAAATATATTAACTTTGTAATTTTGACTGTTTCTTTAAATATTGTATATTTATGTTTACCTCGGCTGCGTCAGTATTATTGTTAGAGACACGTTTCTCTTAGCAGGGTTGTGATGCGACAAGAACGTAGGCTTACACACATTATAATTTTACTTCACTCCTTTTATTAATGCTTGACACGATTTAAATAACACTTCACTGATATAGAGAGAGCTGTGAGATTCTTTTGTTAATTACTTGTACTTTTTAACACGTAAACTAGTTTCGTCTCACACGAATACGTATTAAATTTCTCGAGGACACATCTCACGTCCGATTAGGAACACTGTCTACAACCAACGCGTCCAGTTATGAGCACTGTTTACAGGCAACTCACTTCATTTCTACCGTCTAAAATGTGGTAAATTTCTGTATTTCAAGTCTCTGATTGGCTATTCCTAATCCAATAGAATACTTTTATTTAACTTAAGCTTTTTTCTGGTTGTTGATTGGCTATTTTTATACTGTCTCAAAAATTACATTATTGCTTCCTCCAAGAATGAAAAGTAGTATTATTAACCTTTCTTACTAAATTATTGCCTCAAGGTTATCTCATTGTTACCTCATTGTTAGCAACTTTTAACCTATTATTCTCACAGCTCTTACATTATTAAATTACGTAATACATTCACATAACATTATTGCGCATGTATAAAATAGTAAACAATAATATAAACATATATAATGACTGTAATATACACTTTTTATATATTGTTACATACACATATTGCTTTAAGGCGGGCTGTTATTGAATTTATATATTATATAATTTGACTGAAATCATTTAAGTGTTTAAAAATACTGCCTCATCTTGTATGAATCAAAATTCGTTATGTTTTTATTATTAAAACAAAAAGAATACTTATAAGAAAAAGAACAGATTATAGATAGATTCTATATAATCGTATCATATGGCATTTGAGTCAAGAGAATTCGGTCTGTTCCATTTTATGATGAACTTTCCTCTATACGCAGCTTTCCCATTATTTGAGGACAACTTCCGAAAATCTTAAGGACATATATAACCTAAAATTTTGCAAATACTGTCATTACACCATCAGGCATATTCATTCTCTAGACCGTCCTAATTTCATTTTTTTCCTGGCACAACAGTTCTGACGGGCCGGGGCCGACTAATTCGACTGCTGGCCTCACTCCAAGAAGCGCACGGTAGAAGTGAACAATCATCCAGCCGATACGGGAAGATAATGTGGCCAGCACCATGCTTTCCTCCAGCTGGTGTGTTGGTTTCCGTGAACTGAGGGCAGTCCCAGAAGTACCCGACCTGATGTATAGATAGCGGTTGTTGTTTCAAACAAATGACTATGGTAGAAATTACCAACCTTATATAGCTTAAGTTTGAAGTTTGACAATGCTACGTTGTTTAGTAATTGTTTGGCAGCGATTAATAGTGAACACTTTCAGCGAATTTGTAAACATGGATAAAGCTGGCCATCGTTATGTGATACAATACTTTCATTTGAAAGGTCTTAGTCCAACTAATATTAAAGCTGAGCTAGATTCTACTCTGGGGGGGGGGTCTGCTCCTTCGTTTACAACAGTAAAATATTGGATGGCAGAGTTTAAGCGAGGTCGTACGAGCTGCCAAGACGAACATCGTAGTGGTCGACCAAATAAGGTGACCACGCCAGAAATTGTGAAGAAAATCCACAAAATGGTATTGGATGATCGTCGAGTGAAAGTGAGCCTGTTAGCAGACATCGAAGCATTCGCTGCAATAAAGGCGAGTTTTTGAGTCGATTCATAACCATGGATGAAACATGGGTCTATCACTTCACACCTGAGACGAAGGAACAGTCAAAACAGTGGATTTAAAGGGGAGAATCGGCTCCAAAGAAGGGGAAGACAGTTCCATCTGCAGACAAGGTCATGGCGTCAGTTTTTTTTGGAATATGAGTAGGATAATTTTCATTGATTATCTTCATAAAGGCAAAACTTATTGAATGATGAATTCAAACAAAAACGGCCGCATTTAGCAAAAAAGAAGTTTCTGTTTCATCGAGACGATGCACCAGTTCACACATCCATTATCGTCATACCCGAAATCAATGAGTTAAAGTTCGAATTGCTTCCTCATGCACCCTATTCGCCAGATTTAGCCTCCTCTGATTATTACCTGTTTACAAAGTTGAAGAAATGGCTTGGTGATAAAAGATTTGCCAACGATGAAAAGGTGGAGCCTGTAATTGATGGCTATTCTCCAGAACTCGACGATTCTCTCTATAAGCAGGGTATCGAATCGATTGAACGTCACTGGGGAAAGTGTATCGAGCTGAAAGGAGACTATGTAGAGAAAAAAAGTTGATTTTTTCCAAAATTATTGTGTTTTCTTTGTTAGGTCGGGTACTTCTGGGGCTTGTCAAGCTCAAGATGCTATGAGTGGGCACGGTCCTCTATACATGGGCCGAAAAATCCGTACCCCATCATGGGCTTGATCCCACGCTCATTTCATGGCTGGGAGTGGGAATATTACACTGCAACCCACTACGCCAATGCATTTACTGCAAAATTACGAAACTTCAGTAATCCTCTTTTAATTATCTTTAGGTTGGAAACGAAATTACATCCTAAAGCAACACAGAGTGGCTCTACGACATCCATACGGGTCATGGCATCGTCAACAAAATACCCACTATATAGCTTGTGTGTCTTATAATCCAGGGAGCTAGAATTCAATCTCTGATGGGGTATATCACGTGGGTAAGTTTTTCTGTGGGGTTTCCCTTATCCTCTTGGGACAGATGTCGCGTAACTCTCTCAATCAACTCTAGACAACAAGCTCGTCTGAGCATTCAGTAATCATCGTTCCGTTCAACATAGCTGTAAAACTAAGATTTTATAACGGAGGTTTTAAACTCCCCCTCACATTCAGTGAGATCATTAAATACACATCCCACGCTTTGTATGCACTTCCATGCACCTCTCCCTTCAGAAACACATAAAACTCTTGGGAGTTCACCACACGACCATCTCCGGTGATGAATCCGTTGGTAGATACCTTACTTTATAACATAAATATCCATCAGTAGATTGAATTCAGGTCTACTTTGATCAGTAAGCAAGAAATCCTACGCAGAAAAAGCTCAACTTCACTATGCGTGCATAAAAATAACATTTTAGTAATTTATTTGTGCATTGTTAGCAAGCAGAAATAACTCATAACTTTACCAAATTACTAAAATATACGCTGTTATTATAGCTGCGCTCATTAAGGTACGTTGGCGGATGTCGCATGCAGCCCGGATCTGAGGTGCCGATGTTGTTTCGAGCCCGGCGATTTACACAACACAGGTACGCAGCAAACAATGGTCGACCGTCAACAGAACAATGATTAGTTACAAGGGTACAGGATATTCGTTTGCTTTCTTTTATACTACTGATTCATTGGTTTATTTTCTTTTTACTTTCTCTACTACGTATAGTAAGTAGGGGAAGTATTGTATTTCACCCAAAAATTCGATACTAAGATTTCACCGGAAATATATGTTTTGAGGCCCCCTGAATCCAAAACAAAGCATTTTTGGAAACATGTCCATGTGTGTGTCTGTGAACAGCATAACTCAGAAACGAACAGTCGGATAAACACCAAACTTGGTATTTCGGTTCAGTAACTTGCAGAGATGCGACACGAAGGTTTTTCAAGAAAATCATCCCACCCCAGATTACCCTTTGCATGGAACATTTTTCGAAAATTTTAATTTTCTCAGAAATGGCACTAACGATTTTGATTAAAATATCATATATTTAAGATACTTTCATGAAAAATAAAATGTATATCTTGAATTTTCTGAGAATTTCTCCAAAAGTATTCTTCATTGTGAACGACTTTTACATAACTGGTAAACCATAAAGAGATAGACAAAAGTTTACTACACAAAAAATGTAGATCGCGTCAAAATACAAGATTTATGTCATATGAATTTTTTTTTATTCAGTGCACCATTTTTGAGATATTGCTTGTTATTCCCTTAAATTTTCCAATACTTATACTTTTTCCAAATGGGAATTCATTATTCATTTTTTTTTATGTCCTGGACATACAAAGAGAATGGAATGCGCCACATAGCAACCAGCTCTTAAAAGATGTGGCTATCGCTTAAAGCCTACCATATTCCCCTTGCAGCTACAAGAAAATTAGCAATAAGATTAACATCTCGATTAACATGAAGCATATGGAGAATAAGCGTTTGTAAAAATAGTTTGTACAAGAGTAGAGAAAGTCTTCTTGAGTGCTACCATACGTAACATGTACCGTAGAAAACAGAAACGTAACTTGTCTTCGATATTCAAGTAGAGAGATTCCAAGTCTGTTACGCACTGTGTATACATGTTTCCATACCTAAAGATAACTGTTTAAATTTGAAAAATAATAAAAGAAAATAGGATGCTTGTGCATTTTAAAAAATGTAGTAGTTGTTGCCCCGTGTATTGCGGGAGATATGCTTCTAGGAATGTTCGCCCCTCGTACGGTACAAAGTTTCCGGTGGCCTTCGCCCTCACGTTTAAAAATCAAACGTTGTATTTTAATGTTTATTTAAATATTATATATGTATGCCACGGCTGCGTCATTAGTAATTTGTAAAGCGCGTTTCTCTTAGCAGGGTTGGTACGGCTAAAGAACATGGTTTACACAAATTATAATTGTATTGTACTTTTTTTTAATCCTTCACTAGAATAAATAACACCTCACTGATACATCTTACTCTAGAGCTGTGAGATTATTGTCATTTTTACTTTTTAACCTTATATTATTCTCACCGCAATTAATTTTGTATGTCTCACATTGAACCCGTATAAAATCTAACAGCTTGGTACGATTCCTTGTAGCGTCTGCCGCCTGAATCTGTACATTTCCTCTATTTCAAGTCTCTGATTGGCTAATCCTACTCCAATAGAATACTTTTATTTAACTTAAGCTTTTTCTAGTTTTTTATTGACTATTTATAAACTGTCTTAAATATTACATTATTATTGTTCCAAATTTATAAGTAGCCTTATTAAAGTTTCTAATTTATTGTTGCCTCGAGGTTACCTTATTGTTAACAACTTTCGGCTTTTTACTTTGTAATTCTGTTTGTTACGGAAAGCTTTTTGCTTCTATTCTCACAGCTTCTACATGGTTAAAACTACGCAATACATTCACATAACGTTATTATACATGTACATAATAACATAAACATAATACAATGACCGTTACATACACTTTATATACTATTACATATACATATTGCTCTTAGGCGGGCTGTTATTAAATTTTATCTTATATAATTAGACTGATATCATTTAAGTGTTAAAAATACTGCCTCAAAAAATATAACTAAAGCGTTTACTGCAGGGACACCGTACGACGAAATTTGACGAAAGTGAGACATTGATTTTATTCAAATACTTCTTACGCATGCGCAACATTTAGTGAAGAAAATCATTATGTGAACCTTTACTATAGACCTCTTCCGCTACTTTGCATTTGCACTGCCATAACAATTAGAGATTCAGAACATTCACGAATAAAAACAGCAAGTGTTTAATAAAATCGACAAATTCTTGTGCAAAGTCCATAATTACTTTAATTTGCACTAATAAAGCTACAAAGGCAACTGTAACAACACTTCTGTATAAATGTTGCAATAGCTGTAATAAATGATAGTTTTTAATGATTTAGGTATGTTTATATCACTGGCATGCATGCTTATTAAACGGAATTTAACGCCGTATAGCCCCTTCTTATCTTCTTCTTTAATTGTTTCATTTGCATAGTCTCCACTTCTATGATCACATAAGAGTCTTTGGCTTTATAAACAATTGAAGGTGTTTATTAACTCGTTCGTGTAGGTTTTAGCTTTTATTTTAATAATTTTCGTTAGGATTGTGTTAATCACAGCTAGTCTCTGCGGAGACTGGAGAATAATTCTAAATCAACAGAGAATTCGAACTCGGGACCTCTGGATTAAGAAGAGAGACGGTGACGACTCCACCAAGGCGAATGCTTTAAACGGTCTTATACCAGGTGTTAAAAAAAGCATTTAATACTTTGAGAGGTGGTAGTGAGGAACAAAACAAGAAAAAAAATGTTCAATAAATATGGGCTCTAAAATGCATACCATAAGAGCTATGGGCACTTGTTCATCTTCGCTATTGTGAAACGTTTCTTCTACTGCAAGGTCTTTGCTATTACGTACGAGCTACAACAGACAGTAAACAAATGCGAACACATTACTCTGTTATTGCCCATGGTTACAACATGCAGTAAAAGTCCGTTAGTGTTGTTACTGTAAACCGTATTCACAATTCTGGGTAAGTGCAACGCATATTCTTATCAGTTCTAATGAAATCAGTTTGTGTTTTGATAAGTTTGAAATGCTTTCACATTGTAGTCTTATCTTGAAATCTTTGGTGTATGCAATCCCATTAATGATGTACAAACACTACAGGAAGGCATCATCAATGCCTGCCAGAGCATCCGTGACCAACGTGGTATGGTGAGAGTGCGTGATTCCCTAAGACGTCGGACAGAAGCATGCCTTACTACGAATGGACGCCATATTGAGCACCTGCTTTAGCGATGGTTCACAAGTGCAGGTCATATGTAGTCGCAAGCAGATTACATTAGAAGCTATGCTGTTTTGAGGCAACAGAGTAATATGTCCTCATTTGTTTATTGCATTGTGTATAGGGGAGGGGTTCCGACGTCTTCAGCTGCCGTGGTGTGAGCGCTGCGAACCCTAGCACTCATGGTACTTCTGACGTCACTAGAAGTACGCTGGTCCGAACATTCGAGCGCCTCCCGATAGGGAGTTGTACGGATTGGGTTGGGCTCGGCGGGGCAGTGGTTCACGATACCCATGGGTGATTGGGTACGTCTGTCTTGTTATCCGCCCAGGCGGGGTTGTGACACGCCTCGTGACGCGCGTAAGTGGCGTATCCACTTCCATTTCCCGCGAAAGCTGGGAGGGGGGCCTTTTTAGGAAACAGGGTATTGGCCTCATGGGAAACCCCCACGGTTGGAGAGCCGCTCGGATGCGCTAACCCTGGGTCATAGGAGGGGGCTTGAGCTTAGGTTCTTGCCCAGGTAGACCTTCGAAGGAACCTGTGTAGGTCATACATAATAGCAAAGAGCTTGCAGTAAAAGAGATGTAACGAAAATGAACAAGTACCCGTAGCCCTTAAGGTATAAATTTTATAGCCCATGATTAATGGACTTTTTTACTTTCTCTACTACGTATAGTAAGTAGAGGAAGTATTGTATTCCACCCAAAAATTCGATACCGAGATTTCACCGGAAATACATGTTTTGAGACCCCCTGAATCCAAAAAAAAGCATTTTTGCAAACATGTCCGTGTGTGTGTGTCTGTGAACAGCATAACTCAGGAACGAACAGTCGGATAAACGCCAAACTTGGTATTTAGGTTCAGTATCTTCCAGAGATGCGACACGAAGGTTTTCAAGAAAATCCCCCCACACCAGATTACCCTTTAAATGGAACATTTCTCGAAAATTTTAATTTTCTCAATAATGGGTCTAACGATTTGGATTAAAATATCATATGTTTAAGATATTTTCATGACAAATTCAATCTATATCTCGAATTTTCTAGGAATGTCTCCAAAAGTATTCTTCATTGTGAACGACTTTTGCATAACTGGTAAACCATAAGAGATAGACAAAATTTTACCACACAAAAAAATGTAGATCGCGTAAAAATACACAATTTATGTCATATACTTTTTTTTTGAGTGATCCATTTTCGAGATATTGCTTGTTATTCCCTTAAATTTTCCAATACTTATACTTTTTCTCAAATTCGTTATTCATTTTTTTGTCCTGGTAATGCAAAGAGAATGGAATACTCCACACAGCAACCAGCTCTTAAAATACTTGACTATAGTTTAAAGCCTACCAATTCCTCTTGCATCTACAAGAAAATTAGCAGTATGATTAACAACTCGATTAACATGAAGCATATGGAGAATAAGCGTTTGTAAAAATAGCTTGTACAAGAGTAGAGAAAGTCATGTGAGTGTAACACATCAGATATTTTTTTTGTTCTAGTCCATACTATCACCTCTCAAAATATGGAATACCTTTTCTTAACATCTTGTATAGTCTGTTCTGAAAAGGAGATACTACGGCCGACGGCGGACTGTGGCGTGACAGGAAAAGGGAAAGTCTCAAGCTGTTTGCCGACTACAGAAACTGAAATTTCCTTAACCGGTAATCCTCGAGAGGTTGAAACGCTCTGAATGAATACGCAGGCACTTGAAGGGCTGATCTGAGTTGTTTTGAAGTTGATTAGAGGAACGAAATGACAACTCTCCGGAAAAAAATAATAAGTTTTTCACCCGCATGCTTCTTACTTAGGTGCAAGTGGGATGGTTTGAACCCCCAAAAATTACGAAAAATGTGACAACTGAGTCGTCTGAGTGTTACAAGGCATAGAACCACCACAAAAAGGGACAAATTACTGTTAATCACATTACATCTTCCAAAAGCAATGATTAATTTTCAATAAAACGTGCATGTATTGTTTTCTTTCAAATGAGTTTGAAAAGATGTTCTCTGTAAAAGAAAGAATAGCTGTTGTTCTGTGGACGGGGTGCGTGAGCTGTACTGTAAATGCCACCAACAAGGACAAATATCAGACTTCTTGTTAACAAATTAAGACGAACAGGTAGCGCGCTTGATGAAAAAGTTCTGGATGACCTTCAACATATAACGAGACAGCCCAGAGAATTCTCGAGGGAGTTAAAAGAAGCTCACGTGCTTCCGTCCATCGGCGGAGCCGCGAGTGTTGATGTCTGATGCACTCTTCGTTTCACTCCTAAGAAGAATGCTTATCACATTCAGGTAATGCATCACCTGGAAAAGGAAGAATGGAAATGTGTGATACTGACCTTTTGGAGACCTGTTAAACAACTTCCTCTGCTCACACGAGGCCACATTTCACACTTGTGGTTTTCTGAACGGCCACAGCTGCCGAATATGGGTCCACAAAGACCCTCCTGAGCTGCTACAATGGGGGAGAAACACCACGACCATTCATGTTTGAGGAGCAAACGATAACGTACAAGTTACTTTGATAGACTTAAGATTTTCGTGGAATCCTAAATGCACGCTGATGGCATTGTGAATACGGTTGTTTCAGCAGGATGGGGCCTCTTCTCACTCTGCTCCACTTTTCGCGATCACCTCAAGCTCAAGTTCCCAGATTCGATGGGTTGGTAGAGGTTCACCGCATATCTGGGCTCCGAGATCACCTGATCTTACACTCATAGACTTCTTCGCGAAGGGTTGCATCAACCCTGTTGTGTACAGGGTGAAAATCACAAGCCTGCGTCAGCTTTGTGAAAGGAGTGTGGAAGCAATGAACATCACGCCTGATCAACTGCAGAGATTGTTCAGAGCTACGGAGGAACGGTTGCTCTCTGTGCGTTGACATGCAGGGTGGTCACGTTGAACTGTAACGATATGTAATGTCTCACTTGTGGCCTTTCTATGCATATAGGGTAAGGTGAAAAGTTCTCGTTGGTATGAATTAACTTTTATTTTGTCATATTGGAACATGTTTCGTAATAATATAAGGCGAGTTTCAACTTGAGCTACTGAACAGTTTAGTTTCTACTTCTATTAATAGTACACGTGTTGGTGTTCCTTAAAATGGAGAAACTGGAATACCGTGGAGTCATGAAACTCATTGTTCGGGATGGTTTATCGCCAACGGAAATTCATCCAAATTTGTGGAATGTTTTTAAGGAGAATGCTCCTTCATTTTCAACAGCCAAGAAATGGGCAGCAGAATTTAAACGTGGTCGTACTTCTCTTGCAGATGACCAACATGAAGGACCCTCCAAAACTGCAAGCACTGAGAAAAACATTGGAAAAGTGCACAATGTTTTATTGGACGATCGGCGATTAAAGGTGCTTGAAACAGCTCGCACCATAGGCATATCTGAAGAAGTGTATCCTACATTCTACATGAATTAAAGATGAGAAAGCTTTGTGCTAGATGGGAGCCGCATTCACTGAATGCTGACTAAAGGCAAATGCGAAAACGACTTTAACAGCAAAATTTGGACAATTTTAAAAGAATGTAACTGATTTTGTGTGCCGATTTGTTACTGTGAATGAAACGTGGATCCACCGCTAGACAGCAGAAACGAAACAGCAGTCAAGGAGTAGGTGAAAGCTGGCGCTCTCCACCAAAAAAGGTGAAATGGATTTCATCTGCCGGAAAGGTCATGGCAAGTGTTTTCTGGAATGCAAAACGCATTCTTCTCTTTACTTTCAACAGGGAAAAACAATAACTGGCGAATACTATGGAAGTTTCCTGGACCAACTGGATGAAAATAGGTGAGAAGGGGCCTGGATTGCAAAAGCAAAGAATTATCTTTCATTAGGACAATACATCTGGTTACATAGGTGCTTTGGCAGTAGGAAAATTGAGGGACTTGAAGTACGAATTGGTGAAACATCCACCCTATTCATCAGATTTGACACCCTCTGACTTCCACCTATTCCCACATCTAAAGACATTTGTCGCTGAAAAACATTTTGCATGCAATGAAGACCTTATGGCAGCCATAAATGTATATTTTGCAGACCTTCCAGCATCACACTTCAGGGATGGAATCAACTCGCTGGAAAAAACATTGGATAAAGTGCATAGATCTAAAAGGTGACTACATAGAAAAATAAGTGCATTTTGCCCTAGAAAATGTAATATTTCACTGCAAGTCCGACAACTTTACACATTCCCCAGTACCTTTACTATATTAAACATGCGTTTCATGAAGATGAATATTACTTTTGAGATACCATATTACTTTTTTTTTAAGGCAGACACAAATGAACCGAAAGAAAACGTATCCGCTCTTCGTCACACATATCGAGCGAAAAGATCGGCGGTAACGTATGCGGTACGGGGTTGATTCCTGTCGAACCAGCTACTTTCATGAGCTTTTATGTGGTTTCCCCGGATTGGTGAGTGAATGCTGGGACGGTTTCCTTTCCACCACAAATTTCCAATTCGCCAGTTTCTTTCATGTTTCATCTCATCCACTTCAGGGTTGTAGGACAGGCGACGGCGGAATTTGCGCTTTGGAAAGATATCTCCCTGGTGGTTGGTTGGTGGGATTGCAGGGGCCCCTTCCTTCCTGGGACCCCAATATTGCGGGTGGCTGAGGCAGGGCTAGCTGCTGTCGTTAGCGAACCCGTCCTTGCTAGTGCAACTTATCGTCCGGATCTGGTCGCCCTTCGGGTTTCCCGTTCATTCCTTCCTCCCAGGGGTCACTGTGGAAGCACAAAGGGCCCACTATGGCCTACGTGCGGTGTTATGCTCCAGTTACTGGAGCCCCTCCGTCTGACTACTCCTAAACCTGTAGCCCATTTATACTACGTGCGCATTTATCGTTGCCGGCCCTTATACGTACAAAAAATACTGCATTACTACAACTACAATTCTAATGGTAAGCGGTAGAATACTTATTATCGCTTAGTTAACACTATCTTGAGGGTGAAGGCAAACTCTATAAATTTCGGAAACTTTCTGGTGTTTTATTATTATTATTATTATTATTATTATTATTTTATTTTACGAATAGCGACGTAAAGCATTCGAGAGTGAGCTCAGCTTTAAATCACCAGTAATTATTAGGTGGAAAGTCATCCTGTACCCTTAATATTCTATAAGTTTTGCTATTTTTTTACTTCTACATACAGTATTTCAGCACTGAAGTACGTAAGAGAATGGGAATCATGTTATTTTATTGAAGACATTGTGCTAATACTTTAGCACAATGTTTTAGCGTAATGTTTACAAGAAACTCCCCCTGCGCTAAACTATCCTTTAGATAGAAAGATTTTCACATTTTTCATTTATTTAAACATGGACAAAACGATTTTGATTAAAACACGACATATTAAATATACTTAGTTAAAAAATAAAATGAATTTGAATTTTCTGGGAATACCTGTGAAGCCCTCTTTATTCGAAAGGTATTTTATATAATTTTGAGTAGCTAGTAGGTACACGTTAAGAGATAAACAAAACGTATCACATAAAAACATAGATCTTCTTGAAGTAAACCATTTTTGTGGCACAACCATTTCCAATATATTCATTGTTAATGGCTTAAATTTTTCAAAACTTAGGCATGTTTTTAAATTTCTGTTGCTATTCAGTTTTTCTCGCGATATCTTGAAAAGTGTGTGGAACTTTTAAACCAGTAATGTTTAAACACCTGACTAACGATTCGATTTTGAAGAAGTTTTTTATTTAGCTCCACGTATGGACGTCAATTTGAGAAGTATTGCATTGAAGGAGTTGTATTATATTCCCACTGTTGGGGAGCCAAACACTTGAATAGTTGCAACCGCACGTATGGTACCCGGTAGGCTTTACCCCAATTTTTAAAAATATTAACTTTGTAATTTGACTGTTTCTTTAAGTATTAAATATTTATGTTTGCCTCGGCTGCGTCAGTATTAGAGACACGTTTCTCTTAGCAGGGTTGTGGTGCGACTAAGAATGTAGCCTTACACAGATTATAATTTTACTTCTTTTCTTTTATTAATGCCTGACACGATTTGTATAACACTTCACTGATATAGAGAGCTGTGAGATGCTTTTTATTAATTAATTTCACTTTTTAACACGTAAACTATTTTCGTCTCACACGAATACGTATTATATTTCTTGAGGACACTTTTTGCGTCTGGTTTGTAACGCTGTCTGCAATCAACTGAACTGATTTCAACCGCCTAAACTTGTAAATTTCTGTATTTCAAGTCTCTGATTGGCTATTCATAATCCAATAGAATACCTTCTTTTTGATAAAGCTTTTTCTGGTTGTTGATTGGCTATTTTTAAACTGTCTCAAAATGTACATTATTGTTGCTCCAATAATGATTAGTAGCATTTAAACTTTCAAATTCCTTATTGCCTCAAGGTTACCTCATTGTTACCTCATTGTTAGCATTGTGTGTACAAGAGTAGAGAAAGTCATGTGAGTGTAACACATCAGATTCTTTTTTGAGTTCAGGGAGCCTCAAAACGTGTATTTCCGATGAAATATCGATATCAAATTTTTGAGCGGAATGGGATAGTTCCTTTATTTACTATAAGTAAGCAGTAGAGAAAGTATGTGTTAATAATAATAATAATAATAATAATAATAATAATAATAATAAACAATGAAACACTAGTAGAACTGCCAGAAAAAGTAAAGAGCAATATTTATTTATTCTTCTTATTAAGAACTACAATTCTCTCTCAGTTAATCTGACTATTGGAACTTTTCAAATGGAGACAATATTTTCTGGAGACTCCGTTCTTGTAGGGTCGTGTAAACGAACCTTAAGAAGGTTTATGAGAGAAAGAAATGCCGGAAGCATTAGATATGTGATCGACCTCAACAAGTGGAACCCGTGATCTACTTGCTTGTGCGTGAAATTGGAGGTGTTGAGAGCGAAAGATTAACGACATTCAGACTGTTAGATTGTGCTTAGAGGAACGACAGCAATCGATTCGACATTGCCATGTTACGCAATTCCTCTTCTGTCCCTATTACACCCTCTTTATTCCCTCTCAACATGTACATATCAAATCATTGTGTAAAAATTTCACAATCACTTTCAAATGAAAGTGTATTTCCCCGGTATGCTAATAAAAGGGAGAGAGGGGGAGGAATACACATAAACCTATGTACATATTTCCACCACTGCAGACGAAAAAAAAATGCAGTATGCTAACTCTTCATTACCATTGTTTACGAAACAAAAATTAGCATCGATTGCTTTAATTATCATCATCAAAATGCTGAAACCATATAAAAAGCGCATTGCAATTACTAGAAATTAATGTTTTATAATGAACTGAGGTAAAAAAAAAGCAACAAATTCAATGTTTTTTCTATCCTCCGGGGAAAAGACCACGTAATTTGTATTCGTCATGCGTTAGATGTACTGTGCATGGCGATAACTGCGCTCCTTTAGTGGTAAAACGCCCTTAGTGCAAAAATATGAACGATAAATAAAATATTTATATATTTTCTCTATAAACATATTCGTCATTTGCAGATAGAATTACATGAACGCAGTAGATCAATGCGCAAGAGTAGCAGCATCCATATTTTGCTTTTTGACTAATAGAAAGGACGGAGTTGTTAGAGTAAACAAGTGCAAAAGATTATTTCCTATAACAGAAAAAATCTTTCGTGATGCGCTCACAGGAATTTCTCTACCAATCACAATTCACATAGTCATTATATATTACACTATTCATACACAAAGTGATTCTTCTATCTTCGTTACGTCACTCCGATGTATGTTTTTCTTCAAAACAAATAACATGCAGAAACAGCATTCAAATGTTTTCTTACGTTAGAAGAGAAAGTGAAGGGGGGGGGTTAAGAATAACAAACTTTCAAGCTTGTCTATTGGGTGATGCTTAGGAAAGGTTTAAAACTATAACATGGAATACCGAGAAAACTAATTAAAAACTACGATTAAATTTGACACAATTTGCGTATTCAATGAGCTCCAAATTTTTGCTTTAGTTCTCGGTTAAGATTTCGTTCTTATCAAAATTCAATCAAATAAAAAGAGGTTCATAAAATATTCACAGAAAACTTAAGATATACATTTTATTTCACACCAGTAGATTAAACCCTAGACATATGAATCAAAACGTTAGAGCTTTTTTTGAGGAAATAAAAATTAATTAATATTTTTCCATGTCAAGAATAGTACGGAATGGAGATTGTCTTGAAAATCTTGCTCTCGCGTCCTTGGAAGACATGAGCTATACTGCACAAGGACGTTTTTCCAAAACTTTTTACTTTCTCTACTAAGTATAGTAAGTAGGGGAAGTATTGCATTCCACCCAAAAATTCGATACCGAGATTTCACCGGAAATACATGTTTTGAGACCCCCTGAATCCAAAAAAAGCATTTTTGGAAACATGTCCGTGTGTGTGTCTGTGTGTGTGTGTGTGTGTGTGTGTGTCTGTAAACAGCATAACTCAAAAACGAACAGTCGGATAAACACCAAACTTGGCATTTAGGTTCAGTATCTTCCAGAGATGCGACACGAAGGTTTTCAAGAAAATCTCCCCACCCCAGACTACCCTTTACATGGAACATTTTTCGAAAATTTTAATTTTCTCAAAAATGGCTCTAACGATTTTGATGAAAATATCATATGCTTAAGATAATGTCATCAGAAATGAAATGTATATCTCGAAATTTCTGGGAATGTCTCCAAAAGTATTCTTCATTGTGAATGACTTTTGCATAACTGGTAAATCATAAGAGATAGACAAAATTTTACTGCACAAAAATGTAGATCGCGTTAAAATACAGAACTTATATCATATACATTTCTTTTGTTGAGTGAACCGTTTTCGAGATATTGCTTGTTATTTCCTTAAATTTTCCAATACTTATACTGTTTCTCAAATTCGTTATTCATTTTTTTATGTCATGGACATACAAAGAGAATGGAATGCGCCACATAGCAACCAGCATTAAAATATTTGACTATCGCTTAAAAGCTACCATATTCCCCTTGCATCTACAAGAAAATTAGCAATAATATTAACATCTCGATTAACATGAAGCATATGGAGAATAAGCGTTTGTAAAAATAGTTTGTACAAGAGTAGAGAAAGTCATGTGAGTGTAACACATCAGATTCTTTTCTTAGGGTTCAGGCGATCCCAAAAGTATATTTCCAGTGAAATTTGGTTTACAGAGCACCCCGAGCACTTAGATGCTTTAAAATTGCGTGCCTTTATTGAAATAAAAAAGTAAACAGCAAGCTAGAAAAACATTGTTTTCTTTATCACATTTCTATGTTATATAGTTTGCAATTGAATGGGTGCTCGCAAAATGGAATAATAACATGTTACATCCTTCGATCTACTGCAGAAAATGCAATACAGCTCTCGAGCTTGGTTAACCTTAAGAAAATGTGTGTGATGAAACAAAAAAACTGCAATTTTATGATCGTACACAACTGTTATCATTGTTATTATTAGTTAGTTTAGATTTCTTTAACTGATTAAATTGTATCGTTTCGATGGATGAATGAAACTGAGCCCGGAGTCCATAGGGCTTAAAGTTAACAAACATTCATATTTTCAGGTTAAGAGGCAAACCCTAGGAGTATGTGAATATGAGGCAGACAGGTTACCCTTACAACATTTTGTTTTGATATAACCAGCCAGAGGGGTTTCAGTAAGTAAACCATCAAGTTAGGAACGCACGTTTGTGACCTTGCAGTGTTCTATGTAAACAAATCTGACATACAGTTTGAAGGCAATACACCCTACGTACTTCGATAGCAGGTACACCGGAATTAAGGAGTGTTAGAAGCAAAGGGGGTGGGGGAATGTATGTTCAGTAAATCTGAATTACATTGTCTTTTCTTTTACATCGACAGCTTAAATTTTTAAAAACACTAGCCGCTCTTGTTATTGCATGACACTGATCTTCGAAAAATTCTGATCAATAGTTTGGAGATGGGAGATTTCAAGTTCACTTTCCTCAGTGACCCTTTCTAATAATGTCACATGTTCCATGTGTTTCAGTGAATGACAGGTTGTTTAACGTGATGTTTTAAACATCCTTTGAGCTCTATATTTCTGATGGTTTCGCCATTTGTACAGAAGTGTTCCATGCCAAATTCCGCTACAAATTATGCTTATTATAATGCTTTTGACGTATGAAATCTTCTTTACTTTAGATATATTGAGACAGTTCCCCACTGGTATGTATATGTATAGAATAAATGGAACATTCGCAACGAAACCGTCTATTGACTTGGGGAGGAGAGAGTCCATCACAGTACCTGACGTGACCTATACTCCGTGCGGTAACACCATTGCTCTGTTTACTTAGGCTCACTTGACACTTTAGAGAGAAGGCCACTCAGAGGCGTAACTGTGTAAAATGGTTGTGCTGTTATTTTATGCCTGTGCATGGTAGAAACTGAGCGGGATGGCTCAGGGAGTAATGTCTATGGCCCGCATTCGGAAACTTCCAGGTTGAAACCTCAGGGGTCGACCAATCAGACTTAAGGTTTTTCGCGGTTTTCCTCGGTCTCTAGGAGAATGCTGGGCTGAATAATTCCACCCCTTTCATCATAAATTTCATTTCCTCTTTCTTCACCGTCTTGGGCTGATCATCAACCTGGGTATGCTATGATCCAGAGTTTGCTTGCTCCTCGACAGACTACTAACCAAGGTATTGGACTGATCACTCATCCTGGGTATGCCATGATCCAGAGTTTGCTTGCTCCTCGACAGACTACTGACACAAGGTATTGGGCTGATCACACATCCTGGGTATGCCATGATCCAGAGTTTGCTTGCTCCTCGACAGACTACTGACACAAGGTATTGGGCTGGTTACACTTGCTGGGTATGCTATGATCCAGAGTTTGCTTGCTCCCTTACAGACTACTGTCACAAGGTATTGGGTTGATCAGTCATCTTGGGTATTCTATCATCCAGAGTTTGCTTGCTCCTCGACAGACTACTGACACAAGGTATTGGGCTGGTTACACTTGCTGGGTATGCTATGATCCAGAGTTTGCTTGCTCCCTTACAGACTACTGTCACAAGGTATTGGGTTGATCACTCATCTTGGGTATTCTATCATCCAGAGTTTGCTTGCTCCTCGACAGACTACTGACACAAGGTATTGGGCTGGTTACACTTGCTGGGTATGCTATGATCCAGAGTTTGCTTGCTCCCTTACAGACTACTGTCACAAGGTATTGGGTTGATCACTCATCTTGGGTATTCTATCATCCAGAGTTTGCTTGCTCCTCGACAGACTACTGACACAAGGTACTGGGCTGATTACACTTCCTGAATCTGCTATGATCCAGAGTTTGCTTGCTCCTCGACTCACTACTGGCACAAGGTATTGAACTGATCACTCATCCTGGATACGCTATGATCCAGCGTTTGCTTGCTCCTCGACAGACTACTGACACATGGTATTGGGCTGATCAATCATCCTGGATATGCTATGATCCAGAGTTTGCTTGCTCCTCGACAGACTACTGACACAAGGTATTAGGCTGACTACACTTCCTGAATATGCTATGATCCAGAGTTTGCTTGCTCCTCGACAGACTACTGACACAAGGTATTGGGCTGATCACTCATCCTGGATATGCTATGATCCAGAGTTTGCTTGCTCCTCGACAGACTACTGACACAAGGTATTGGGCTGATCACTCATCCTGGATACGCTATGATCCAGAGTTTGCTTGCTCCTCGACAGACTACTGACACAAGGTATTGGGCTGATCACTCATCCTGGATACGCTATGATCCAGAGTTTGCTTGCTCCTCGACAGACTACTGACACAAGGTATTAGGCTGATCACTCATCCTGGATACGCTATGATCCAGCGTTTGCTTGCTCCTCGACAGACTACTGACACAAGGTATTAGGCTGACTACACTTCCTGAATATGCTATGATCCAGAGTTTGCTTGCTCCTCGACAGACTACTGACATAAGGTATTGGGCTGATCACACATCCTGGATATGCTATGATCCAGAGTTTGCTTGCTCCTCGACAGACTACTGACCCAAAGCATTGGCTTGTAAGACCTTGGGGGTGAAAGTCCTACAACGACGAGGGTAATTAGTAGAAGTATACTGGAATTTATAGGCGATTTGTTTTATTGCCATTTGTAAAGATTGACTTTTTTTTGTTGTGATAAGATGATGGTTAGCCAGTTTTCATAAGCACCCAATTAATTAAATTTTACATACTTCATCATGTGTGCAGAAGAAACATACTTAAGAACAAAAATAGGTGCTTTACAAGTACATAACAGTCCTGTTGAAGTTCTGACCTTCGAGCTAGTGGTTTGTTTTGCATCTATATCGCAACGTAATAGAAGTGGCGATTTTCAGTCTTTTGAAATCAAAAGTTCATCGTTTTGATTTGTGCATTTAGCATTTTTGTAGCGTTTATACATTTGAAATTCAGCATTTTATCCCATGTTGAAGAAAAACATGTACTGTCACTTAATTCTCATCAGCTAATGCCTTTTGAAGCAACATTAATGTGAAATTAATCACATTTGTAAAGGTTTAATAATGAGATAAAAATGCATAAAGTGAATTGTGCATTTATTTTAATTTAATCTAAATTAAAGGAACAAAGAGAAAAATAGAACAAACTGATATAGGCTAAACCGAGCGAGGTGGCGCGGGCGTTAGCGCGTGTGACTCACATTCGGGAGGGTATAGGTTCGATTCCCGCGGTAGGAATTCCGGCACACGGATTTCCAACAGACAGGAAGAAGCAGAACCTGACCCTAGTCTGAGACTGTGGCGCTACACCTAACTCATCAACAATCGCGAGCGAGAGACAGTTAACCCGATACCGGGTGGCGATCTAGCCAACTATTAACACATAACACCCGACCGTAGGTTTTTTGTTTATGTACGCTGTTTAACTGCTGTGTTCCTCAGCGATCTATTCTATATTGGGCGTGAAAGACCGGTAATTTTGCTCAGAGGCCTCTTTATCAGGCTTGAGGTTCTTTTACGTGCCGTAAATCACGGGACCATCGGCTTCACTTTCCTCCCGAAGGAAGCAATGATAAGGATTTTTACGCCCGAAAAATTCCATTACCCTGTGCCAGGTTTGAACCCGTGAGCTTGGGATTTAGAGGCTGGCATGGTAACCGTTACACCATGGAGTACGACCCCGACCTAGGTGGCAAAACAAACACGTGACGGATTTACAAAAATCCGGCACAGCACTTTAACGAGATCTTCATTTTTACTTTATCACGTACATAGTGGGTAGAGAAGGTACTGCATTCCATCCAAAAATTCGATACCGAGATTCCAATGGAAATACATGTTTTGAGGGCCCTGAATACAAATAACGCATTTTTGGAAACAAGTCCGTGTGTGTATGTGTGAACAGCATAACTCAAAAAAGAGAAGTCTGATAAATACATAAATTGGTATTTTAGTTTAGTGTTTTCCATGGAAGTGACACAAGATTTTCAGGAAAATGCTCTCACACCCAACTATCCTTTACATGGAACATTTTCAGAAAATTGTGATTTTCCAAAAAATGGCACTAACATTTTGATTTAAATGTCATATATGAAATATAGTGTATCCGTGAACAGCATAACTCAAAAATGAAAAGTAGGTAGCCATTTAACACAAATTTGGTGCTAAAGCTCAACATCTTCCAAGGATGATTTGATGATTTTCAAGAAGCCCCTCACCCCAAACAACCATTTACATGGAAAAATGTTCCTTAATTTTGATTTTTTCAAAAGTGCTTTTAACGATCTTGATTAAAATACCATATGTTTATGACATTTGCATGACAAATAAACTATTGTGACGTATGCAGAGATTATAGGACATACGTCTCTCTGGTCACCGGGATTTGAGATGGCAGTTGGTTTGGAGTAGGGGGAACTAGGCACTTTAGGAGGGGATGAGTTTGTTTGGCTTCACTGACGCTTGAGGATAGCGTGGCTTGAGAAAGCGAGTCAGGAGGTAACCTTCGAGCTGTAAGGGTGTCCAACTGCTTTCTCCGTGCCAAGGCATGATGGCCTCGCCGGCAGACATTGGGCTAAGAGTGTAAGCACTACGTTATCTATCTTTATATAATAAATTCCTTAGCCATCCATTCTTTGGAAGTTTTAATTATGTTAGTGTAGAGTCCTTTCCTTCCTTTAAGCGATGTAACGTTTCGAATTAGTAATATATTCTGTATTTTCTTTAGCTGCGTCCCTCGTCGTAGTCTCGCCGCGTAAGAAGTTTGATTAATTTCCCGGTACATTCTCTTGCAAGCGAGTAGTTCCCATCATTTTTGAGCAAATATAAGAAGAGGCTACGACAATATGTATCTAGAATTTTATGAAAACACCCTGTGAAGTCTTCATACTGAATGACTTGTACAACTGGTAAACAGTGCACAAAACTTCTGATGTGATACATTCACATGATTTTCTTTACCTTCTATCATTATTAGTGAGTATACAATACATTCTTACTAAAGGTTATTTTTCTATCTACTACATGTTAATCCAAATAAACCTTTGCAAAAATAGTGCGTTACACATTGCGTTATAGATACAAAGAGAACAAATGTTTAAGAACTGGAAGTTGTATGCTGGCCTTGAAATTCCATACTGTTTCCATGCAATCGCGAGAAACAACTGCAAATTGATGGGGTTTATTTTGAATGACAAGTACTGAACAATTCGAACCTTTAATAACCTGTATCTAAGAATGGCTTATGTCACAGAAAAGTTATTTTAAATAATTGCGTGTTTTAAAGAGATTTAAAATTTTTTTATTGTTTTCGTCTATCACTCAAAGTCCTTCCGAATGAAGTAGACTTCACAGGCTATTCCTAGAAAATGCAAGATATACATATTTTTTAAATGGGAACCTACAGTTAGGATCAATTTAAATTGTCCCTAAAATGACCACAACGTTCTCCAAATAAACCACGACTAATGGCATTTACTTTCCCCCATAATATCAAGCAACTTTTATTGAAGACATTTCTTTCTACAACGCTTGGTTTGGAGATATTGTACAGTCTCTACTTAAATGGTCCACCCTGAATAATTATGAGGAGCATTCAAATGAAAAACCTGGTCAGTGCGTCTAACTTTGCATTACACGTAAAGTGGCACCACGTAACTGCGTGTATGGTGGCACCATCTATAGGTAGAGCGACTGCAACGTGCGCAACGTTTGACGTTGCATAGCGACAGTGTGGTTTCACGCAGAAGAGAAGGTGGTCACACAAGTTATCGTCCACTATTGAACATGAAGGCGAGTAAGCAGGAACGACGAGGAGTGATTCGATTTTTAGCGGCGGAGGGAGTTGGAGGCCGTGAAATGTATCGACAGATGACTGTGTACGGTGAGTACAGTCTGTGTCGTTCAAGTGTGGTGGAATGGCGCAAAAGATTCCTTGAGAGGCGCGAGTTACTGGAAGACGATGCTCGTCCTGGACAGGCTCATGACATCACACCTGAAATGATTGCGGCAAAGAATGCTTTAGTCTTGGGCAACCGCAGAATCACCGTGGACGAGATCATCGGTTACTGGGTATTAGCGTGGGCACCATTCACACCATAATGCATCAACACTTAAAATTTCGAAAAGTTTGTGCGCAGTGGGTTCCCCACCAACTGACCGCCGAACAGCGCAATACTCGAATGGCGCTGTCTTTGAGTCTTCTGCAACGTTACCATGAGGAGGAATACGGTTTTCTGTCGCATATTGTCACTGATGACGAAACATGCTGTCACCATTTTGAACCGGAAAGCAAGCGTCAGAGCAAGCAGTGGAAACATGCGACTTCACCACCTCCAAAGAAATCAAAGGCCGTGCACACCAGTTCTGGTAAGGTCATGATGTCCTTTTTTGACCACAAGGGCCCACTTCTTGTCGAGTTCCTGGAACGGGGAACCACCATCAATGCCCAGCGTTATCAAGCCACTTTACAAAACCTTAGACGAGCCATCAAGTCGAAACGCCCAGGCATGTTGTCCAATGGTGTTATTCTCCTGCATGATAATGCCCGCCCACACACTGCCAATACGGTGAAGACGACATTGCAGGAGTTTTGATGGGAAACGCTGGAACATTTACCGTACAGTCTAGACCTTTCACCGTGTGACTTTCATGTTTATGGACCTCTAAAACAAGCTATTCGCGGACATCGATTCACATCGGACGACGAAGTGTGTGAATGGGTCCAGGCCTGGATCCGACAGCAGTCTACTAGCTTCCTCAAAGATGGAATCGACCGGTTAGTGTCGCAATGGGATAAAAGTGCCAACAGTTTTGGCGACTATTTTTGAGTGACCGGGTTTCATTTGAATGACCCTTATACTTCCTTATGTTCACCTATGCAAAACATCAAACAGAACGATATATGCTACTCCGGGGTAAGGGATTTGACTCTACTGGTGATAGTTTTCAAGATTTGCTACGTCTATACACCACTGGAGAAGATATGAAATGTCAAACTATACGGAGGTTTCTATATGCTGATGCATACACTTTAATGTTTTTATTACCATGTATGGATCTATACATTCTGTAGGATGCAACATATGTGCCCAATTGTTCCGTCTCCATAATTTCTCAAAAATAAGGGTTTCTAAGAAGCTTTCGATCAAGCCGAAATGTTTTGCCACAATAAGTTTTCTTCAAGGATAGTTGTATGCGATTCCATCAAGATCGCAGTAAAGATCTTTCATGAACATTAAGCGGCCAAAATGAACCAATTGTTTAGAAAAGTTGGATCAGATTGGGGAAAAAAATTAAATGCTATAGCCGGGACTAGAACAACGTAACTTTGGCTTTCTCTGACTATGCTGTTATGGCTTGAACTGCCATGGAGAGAAATTTGGAGTTTTATCGGAATACTTGAATCACACCAGAAGATTTAAAGCATCTACGTGTTCCTCGCCATAATAACGCAAGCGGCAAGAGCATGGGCTCGGAGAGTCGAAGTTTTTGGCTTCCAGTTCGGGCCATAGCTTTACAACTTACACAAGGCTAGTGTGAAAGAACAGTTATCAAATATCACGTTTTCCTTTCAGAACAATGTTGTTGTATACGCTAAAACGAAGTAAGTTCTAACTTTTTAACACACAGGAATATTAAATATTCCTTCTATTTAAATATTGTAAATAACAGAAGAAATGAGAAAAATCAGGTTATTGAAGTTTTGCTATTTAGAACTTTTCCACAAAATTTAATAATAAGACAGGAATTTAGATTGTCCTTGTAACCCATTAAAACTTTAAAATGAAACATAATCTCTAAGATAGGCAGTCTTAAAGTAAGTTCTTATACCAAACTTCATAGTATTCGTTCAGTCATTATTAAATGAAAAGGAAACATTCACACAAACAATTTCTTTGTTCCTAAATGCGACTTTTATCAGGGTAGGCGATTTTAAACTATAACTATAATCCTTCATCAAAAATCATAAATTATCAGCAATATTTTGGTTACAATGTTACTATGTGTGCAGATAACCGAACAACATGGCTCCGCGGTAACGTGTGAGACTCGCATTCAGGTCCCGGGTTCGATTCCCATGGGGCCACATATTTTTCTCGTGGTTTCCCCAAGGTCAGTAAGGGTGATATTCCTCTATTACCACGAATTTCCTGTCCCCATCATTTGCTTTCATCTGTCTCATCTCATGTTCAGGGCTGCAGGACCAGACGACGGCGACTGGTACGTTGCAACGGGGCGGTTGAATTTGCATTGTGTAAAAATTTCTCCTGGCGCTTGGCTGGTCGGTTGGTGCCCATTCCTGGGAGTGGCTAGTTTCATTAGGGACCCCAGGTAAGCAGGATCGCCGGCGTCAGGATTAGTCTCATTGTGGAATCGTAGCTACCGCGTATCATCGTCCGGATCGGGTCGTCGCCCTTCGCGTCTCCCCTTTATCCCTTGCTCTTAGGGGTCACGTTGGAATCATGCTGCTAAGCTGCACTGACTGGAGGCTTCTCCGTCTGGCTAATCCTAATATGTGCAGATGATTCTTTTTACTTTCTCTACTACGTATAGTAAGTAGGGGAAGTATTGTATTCCACCCAAAAATTCGATACCGAGATTACACCGGAAATACATGTTTTGAGACCCTCTGAATCCAAAAAAAGTATTTTTGGAAACATGTCCGTGTGTGTGTCTGTGCGGCTGTCTTTCTGTGAACAGCGTAACTCAGAAACGAACAGTCGGATAAACACCAAACTTGGTATTTAGGTTCAGTATCTTCCAGAGATGCGACACGAAGGTTTTCAAGAAAATCCCCCCACCGCAGATTACCCTTTACATGGAACATTTTTCGAAAATTTTTCCTCAAAAATGGCTCTAACGATTTTGATTAAAATATCATATGTTTAAGTTGCTTTCATGACAAATGAAATGTATATCTCGAATTTTCTGGGAATGTCTCCAAAAGTTTTCTTCATTGTGAACGACTTTTGGATAACTGGTAAACCAAAAGAGATACACAAAATTTTACTACACAAAAAATGTAGATCGCATTAAAATACACAATTTATTTCATATACATTTTTTGTGGTTGAGTGAACCATTTTCGAGATATTGCTTGTTATTCCCTTAAATTTTCAAATACTTATACTTTTTTCTCAAATTCGTTATTCATTTTTACTTTCTCTACTACGTATGGTAAGTAGGGGAAGTATTGTATTCCACCCAAAAATTGGATACCGAGATTTCACCGGAAATATATGTTTTGAGACCCCCTGATTCCAAAAAAAAAAACATTTTTGGAAACATGTCCGTGTGTGTGTTCTGTGTGTGCGTCTGTCTGTGAACAGCATAACTCAGACACGAACACTCGGATAAACACCAAACTTGGTATTTAGGTTCAGTATCTTCCAGAGATGCGACACGGAGGTTTTCAAGAAAATCACCCCACCTCAGAGTACCCTTTACATGGAACATTTTTCGAAAATTTTAACTTTTTCATAAATGGCTCTAACGATTTTGATTAAAATATCACATGTTAAAGATATTTTCATGGCAAATAAAATGTATATATTTAATTTTCTGGGAATGTCTCCAAAAGTCGTCTTCATTGTAAACGACTTTTGCATAACTGGTAAACCATAAGAGATAGGCAAAATTTTACTGCACAAAAAATGTAGATCGCGTTAAAATACACAATTTATGTCATATACATTTTTTTTAGTTGAGTGAACCATTTTCGAAATATTGCTTGTTATTCCCTTAAATTTTTCAATACTTTTTCTCAAATGGGAATTCGTTATTCATTTTGTTGTCTTGGATATGCAAAGAGTATTAATCTGTGGCAAAGAGAATGGTGCTGCACATAGAAACCAGCTATTAAGAGATATGCCTGTTCTTATATTGCCCTTGTGAATACAAAACAAGGGGAAAACAAGGCTTAAAGCGATGATCAAATATTTTTAGAACTGGTCGCTATGTGTAAAATGTGTTAAAAGATCTTTGCATGTTAAAAGATCGTTACTGCAAATGTTTATCTCGATTAATATGAAATAGATGAAGAATAAGAGTTTGTAAACATAGTTTGTACAAGAGTAGAGAAAGTCATGTCAGTGTAACACATCAGATTTTTTTTCTTATTCTTCCTTACTATATTGGACTTACAGTATAAAACAAAGAGTACTTTCTAATCGAGATGAGTCAAATATTGCTCTGTATATAAAGTCATCTACTGACAACGAACTGCTTGCTGGGCACTTTAATAAATAATATATAATAGTTATTCCTCTCTCTCCCTCCTCTCCCTCTCTATTCTTTCTTTCATATCAGTCACAGGAGTAAACATAAGACTAACTATGTGGAACCACGTGAGTCCAATTAATACCGGATTCGCTTTTCGAACCTGAAAAATAAGAAACCAATTTTTACACAAAGGGGCTATTTCTCTTACAGAATAGTTTAAGGCAGCTCCAATAATTATATCATGAAAGTTGATAGCAAAAAGAAACGGAGAAGCAAACAAGGAATTAGTGTTCATGGAAAGTTCTCTCTTGTCTCATACGATTTATGGGGAAATAAAATAACCAGGTTTTTTGGAGGTCTAACATGGACACCCACTGTGCGCAACCTGAATAAATATAAATTAATTTAACTGGACGTTTCTTTTGCAGACATGAAGGAAAAGTCGCTTCATTTTCTGCTGACCGGAATAGAGATATTTTATGCGTCATTATCTCGAAGTTATTCTCGGACGCATGCCAGGCAAAGCTTTGTAGAAAATTCCCAACTCCAAAAATGCCCTTTACATGGAAAACGTTTGGTTGCTGCTCATTTTTTTGTCAAATACGGTTGTAAGAATTTTAATTAAAATATAAATTATTTGAGATATAATGCGACAAATTACGCGTATCTCTTGAATTTTCTGGGGATAGTCTGTGAAGTCCTTTTCATTGGATTCTGAACAATTTGGTACAACTGGGAAGTCATAAACTTAGTAATAGAAAAAGCATTGAGGTCAATACATACACAATATGCGTAAAAAATGTTTTCACACTGTTAGCTATTTTGGGAATATCTTATATTGCATGTATAAACTTTCCTAAGTGTGTTATCTGGCGGACGTGTTTGAACGTTTGGCAATCCTTTCTTTTTTCCATCGCAGAAGCTCTTTAAACGGGCTGAATGCTGTTTTATTGTGTTGCACGTAACTATGCACTTATTTCTTCCTTTGAAATCATTCCTTGATAAAAATTAGTGATAAGAGATACCACTATTTCTCTATACCAATTCTGATTTTATAAAAGAATTGCAAAGACGATAGCTTGTTCAGTGAATGATGTTCTTATAAGTAGGTATGGGGTATGCATGGACGAGGACAAGTGTAATGAATTTAAGTAGTGTAACAGGGAGAAGAAGGGGGAGAGGTGTACTAAATGTAATGGATTAAATGACAATTGACAATTACCAGATGAAATGAGAGCCATGACAATAGTCACGGAAAATGAAAGATACCCAGAAAAAGAATGGCTCCGAATATATACAGATAGATCCCTCATCAATAAAAAAATGCTGGTGCAGGAGTATACTGTAAACATTTTGCACAGTATCTAACATTAGATGAAACGTCAAACCACTATGATGGAGAATTAATAGTTATAAAAACACCATTACAGAACATTTTATATAGACCATACATAAAACAAAAATAGACATCTTATCAGACTCAAAATCAGCCATAGATGGAATCGTAAATTACAATAATAAAACAACAAGAAATATTAAAGAAATAAGAAGCCTAATTAAAGCATTGAAACTATAAATCATGTCACTCTACAATGGATCCCAGCTCATGTTGGACTTTTGGGCAATGAACATGCGGATCAATTAGCAAAGAAAGGTGCAATACAACAAATAAAACCTGTAGGACAAATAGAAATAAATAAACAATTAAATAACATTAAACAGCATTTCAAAAGACAGCAGAGACTTGATGAAGAAGATAAATTAAAGGATAACGATTATAAGACTATTAAAGATAAAGTTGATATACAAAAAATGCCAAGGAAGACTGCAGTGGCCTTATTTAGGATGGCAAGTGGCCACGATTGCCTCGCAGAACACCTCTACTAGATACGCTGCCTACCTACACCCAAGTGCACTCTCTGTGAAGATGTCATCCTGAACAAACAGCATCTCGCCAAATACAAAGCCCTTAAAAGTGATAACTTACAGACTTTCTATTGGGAAGCCAGAGGGAAAATGATGCATATCAATTAATCCAGTGAACAACAACATGACAATTGGCATTAATTCTGGAATGCGAGAACACCAATAAAGGAAGAGAGAATTTACTACTAGAGAAATGGAAAAGTTTACCAATAGAGCTAAAAGTTACAAGAGTTTTAATACAAGTTCAAATGAATATATAGAGAAAGCAGGAAAATATTTAGGAAAAATTAGGTTAAAGTGGTTAAAAGAGATGTGAAGCAAATTGGAGAAAATACGGAAAAAGGCAAAAAAGTAAATAGTGAAAAATTATACTTCTCCATTATATATACAACAGAATGTTAAATATAAGGGGAAGAGAAATAATAAGCAACTCCATTGTATTGTATACATTATATAAATTGCATGTAAGTACAAAGTAGACAATAAATCATTCATTCATATAAGTATGCTTTTATGTACAAAACGTATGTAACCAATTTTGTATTGTATGCTAATTCCAAAATTGTTTGTTTGGTATTCTCCAATTGGCAGAATTTTTTATGTTGATAATGTCACAGGTTATATATCCCTACCGTTAGCCAAGGTTAATAATAATAAAAATAATAATAATAATAATAATTTATTTGTTACCCCATTTATGTAACTATATTTGTGCTGAAAACTTCCTTTTAAAAGAGTCTCTATCCATATTTAGAAATTAGCGGTACAGTATACCTGTAAGCTATGCTCGTGACCCGAGTTTGACTTGAGTAAACAGAAACTTCAGATGGAAGGAAACGTCAAATATTTCCATGCACTGTATTATCTCACGTCTTAAACTCTGATTTGTTTCTCCATTCACGGTTTTCGTCACCGGAATAGGTATATTTAATGATCGAGAGTGAGTCACCAAGCCAGGCTATTGCAGAAACGTGCTTTAGTGCATCAGCTAAATCAGCTTCATTCACAGCTATCAGTTAACGTTGCATGTTACCTCAGTACCTCTATTCCTTTCCCCATTGTTTTGTATGGTTTCATTTAGACACAAAAATCTATGGAATGTCGCATTGATTCGCCCACAGGAAACGCAGTCAAGTTCTATCAAGAGCTATAGTCCAACAACTCTGGGAAAACGTGCGAGGCAATAACGTGAAGTCTTGACTCCGTTCAATCCTTATCAAGCATAAAGTTAAACGCAACAACTTTCAATAAAGCAAATCTTAAAAATGTAAAATTATCGAAGGCTTCTCTAAGTATCGAGGTATAAAGGCCCCAATCCCTAATAAAATTATAACGTAATGTGCATAGAATAATCAATTTTATATGAATATTAGATATAATTTGGCATGTGCACCAAAAAGATGGTCCTCCACTGGTAACTTATTAAGTCCGTATAGAGATTTCTCCTAAAATACATGTTTTGAGGTCCCTTGAATAAAAGACGTTTTGAAAAAGGACCCAATGTAGGATAAACATTAAATTGATATTTAATTTAACAGCTTCCGAATATCCAACACAAGATTTTCAAACCACCCCCAACAAAACTTAACCTTTAGATGGAAAATGTTTCGTTATCCTCAATGTTCCAAAAAAGTCTCTAACGATTTTGATACAGTAAGTTTACGATATTTGTCTGACTTAACACGTGTATCTTGAGTTTTCTGCGACTAATCTGTTAAGTCCTATTAATTCAAATTGAATTTTCTATTCTCTTCTACAACTGGCAAACCATAAGAAGTAGACAAACGTTTACCACAAACAAAAAAGATCTCGTGAAAAACCTCAATGTATGTCTAATATTTTTGTGGCATTAACAATCTTCGAGATATTCGTTGATATTGGTTTGAATTTTCCAAAACTGTCATCACCGTTCAGTTGTTTTTTGCGATGTTATGGAAAGAGTATGGGATTTCAAAGCTAGCATATGATGACCCGTTGGTTTCTACAATGAAGTGTGTAATGAACTCATTTCTGCAAATGTATATATGGATTACCATGAAGAGATACAGAATATATTTTTACTTTCTCTACTACGTATACTTAGTAGGGGAAATATTGTATTCCACCCAAAAATTCGATACCGAGATTTCACCGAAAATATATGTTTTGAGACCCCCTGAATCCAAAAAAAGGATTTCTGGAAACATTCCGTGTGTGTGTGGTTGTCTTCTGTCTATGAACAGCATAACTCAGAAACGAACAGTCGGATAAACACCAAACTTAGTATTTAGGTTCAGTATCTTCCAGAGATACGACACGAAGGTTTTCAAGAAAATCGCCCACCCCAGATTACCGTTTACATGGAACATTTTTCGAAAATTTTAATTTTCTCAAAAACGGCTCTAACGATTTTGATTAAAATATCATATGTTTAAGATATTTTCATGACAAATAAAATGTATATATTGAACTTTTTGGGAATGTCTCCAAAAGTATTCTTCATTGCGAACGACTTTTGCATAACTGGTAAACCATAAAAGATAGACAAAATTTTACTACACAAAAAATGTAGATCGCCTTAAAATACACTATTTATGTTACGTACATTTTTTTTGTTGAGTGAACCATTTTCCAGATATTGCTTGTTATTCCCTTAAATTTTTCAATACTTATTTTCTCAAATGGGAATTCGTTATTCATTTTTTTGTCTTGGATATGCAAAGAGTATTAATCTGTGGCAAAGAGAAAGGTGCTGCACATAGCAACCAGCTATTAAGAGTAATGTCTATGCTTAAAGGCTACTGTAAATATATATTCCCCTTACATCTATAAGAAAATTAGCAACAAGATAGAGTCTGCAAATGTTTATCTCGATTAACATGAAGCATATGGAGAATAAGCGTTTGTAAAAATAATTTGTACAAGAGTAGAGAAAGTTATGTGAGTGTAACACATAAGATTTTTTAAAGATAACTTTTTCTATATAGAGAAATCCTGTTATACATATTTACTGAATATAAATCATGAAGCTTGAGATTGTGCTAGTAATCTCAATTAAAGCGTTTGTTTTTCAATGTGATCATTTGATGCATTTATTTCACTCAACTGTGTGCCTTGTTTTATCCTTGCAACAAATGTTTAGTAAAAAGAGAACATTCCCTTGTTCTCCAATACACTTGTTTCCTATAGCAATAGCAGCATTACTCTCATATAAAAGGGAAGAATTTAACCGAGGCACTATAACGGACGAGAGCTCACAGGGATTCCATGTTCGACGGAAGGATGGTGTTTCCATTAATAGTCCAGCTCTAAAATATCGAGTTTATCTCTTAAAGCTAGCATTCCAAATATTCCCGAAAAGAGGGGCATTACTAACGCAGTGTTTCGACCGAAATGAAGTGAAAACAAGGCACCATAAGTATAAGGCATTACAAGATATAGCAGTTAACATATTTAGAGTATTATGAAGAGAGAAAATTTGTATGTGTGTGTACAGGGTAATTTCAAAAACCACCTAAACCATTGTTATAATTCCTCCATCGTTGAAAAGCCATATTCTACCCGATGAACGTAGGTTATAAGATATTTCCTTCCCAATGGAGGTGGATTATAAGAAATTTTCCAAAATGTTAAAATTAGGTGGAAGTGTTAGAGGGACTTCAAAGCCTATTCTTCCCGACAGACATGGGCTATTTTCAAAAATATTAAAATTGAGTGGGAGTGTTAGGAGATTTTCATATTCATGTCATCCAAGTGAGTATGAATAATAGAGGGTATGTTTCATGCTTTGTTTAGAACATGGCGGATTTTAATGACTTCTAACCGAGAGGAATAAAAGGAGATGATTAAAATCTTTCAAATTAATTTGTTGGACCGGGAGTTGTCTTTTGTGTTAATATCACTGAATTCTTTGTGTGATTTAACCGAACACTGTTATCAAGGAGTATTTTTGTTACATCTTTACAAAACTTTGCACATTTGGGTTTAGAATCCGGGTAAGATTAGACGTTAGAGAAGATTAGAAGTTAGAGCGAGCTAGAGAAACCTTGTACACTTACGTTATAGGACCCAAAATCAACACCTCCTCCCGCCATATTTTCAACAACACCATTTAACCTATATGGACAAAAAATATACAATACATACAGGACTTGGCGAAAATCATAGGTTACGCTAAGACTTCCAAAAAGTACCTAATTCCTATTTTAAATACTGAAAATTCTATAAAACTAAATCACTTTATGTTTAACCCTGTACGTACACCACCTAAACAGTTTTGTGCTTTAAGTAATGGTCTCGGTGAAAATTATAGGCTGCCTTGCTGCTCTCAAAAACCATCTCTACTCATATTTTCAGCTTCTTGTGTACAAATTTGCAATATCCTACCTAATGTGGACGCTTTAGCTTGCAATGAAATTTGTAGGCTCCTTTGTTTTGAACTATACGGATAGGACGTATAGAACAGTTGTACTGCAGCACCCCGCGAAAATTATAGGCTACAGGTAATTTCAGAAAACTGCTACTATCCCATCTGTACAAACTCGCATCATTAAATAGATTTTGACAAAACGTATTACTTATACACTAGAGTTGACAAGAAATATTGGTCATTTTAAGCTTTCCCGTTTTTTTTACTTTCTCTACTACGTAGGGGAAGTATTGTATTCCATCTAAAAATTCGATACCGATACATATTTTGAGGCGCACTGAATCCAGATAAAGCAGTTTTGGAAACATGTCCGTGTGTCTATCGGTGAACAGCATAACTCATTCATTCATTCTCCGTTTACCCTCCTCTTATGTAGGACTTGCACCCCCCAGGACTTACAGGTGGGTGCCTGGGGTTAGAGGCCCGTCGAGGAGAAGACACTCATGGAGCAAACAGAAGAGCCAGGATGGGTGATCAGCCCGATGCCTGGTATGGGATGAAGGAAGGAGATGAAACGAAATGACGGCGAAATGGATGAAAGGAAAGGCGGAGGAAACCGGAGAACCCGGAGAAAACCCGCCCAGACGCCGCTTTGTCCACCACAAAATGGTGAGAGGCGAGCGGTCTAACCACTCGTCCACGGCGCCGCCCCGAACAGCATAACTCAAAAATGAAAACTTTGATAAATACCAAACTTGGTATTTGAGTTTAGCATCTTCCAGGGATGTGACAAAAGATTTTCAATAAAATTCCCCCAACCCCAACTGCCCTTTACATCAAACAGTTTTCGAAAATTCTGATTTTCTAAAAGATTTCTCTAGTGATTTTGATTAAAATACTATATATGAAAGATATTTACATGGCAGATAAAATATATATCTTGAGTTCTCTAAGAATAGCCTAGGAAGTCCTCTTCATTCGAAAGTAATTTTGTATAAGTCGTAAACGTTAAGCTATAAACGAAAACGTTACACACAACACATGTAGATCTCTTTAAAACATACAATTTACTTAAAGTATGTTTTTTGAGGCATAAGCCGTTTCTGAGATATCCGTTATTAAAAGTTCCAATTCTTCAATGCTTATCCTTTTAAACTCCCATTGATTTTCAGATGCTTCTAGCGACTGCATGGAAACAGTATGGAATTTTAAGCCCGACATATAGGTCCAGTTCTTAAATATTTGATTATCGCTATTCTCTTTGTATTTATAACGAAACCTGTAATGTAGCTATGTTTTCAAAGGTGTATTTGGATTAAATGTAGCAGATAGAAAAATAAGCTATATTAGGAATAGTTTGTGTACCCAGTAATAAAGATAGAGGATAGAGAAAGTCACATCTGATTCTTTTCTTTCTTTTTTTAATCACTCAGATAAAAATTAGTATCGTATACACGATCGGAAGAAAGCTTTGGAAATTAAGCATTGAGATTCCGGAAAAAAACTATTCTTTATGTTTATTTTCATCAACTTGTATACAAATCTAATCTGTTTGAGCGATTGGGAGAAACTTGTGGACGCTTTCACCTCAAGACATGGTGAATATCACAAGCTACCTACGGCGTTGGAAATATTCCTGTAACACTAATGTTCAATTCTTCAGTTAAATATCCCTACTGCTGAATCTTCTGGGCATAACGTAGTACGCTTACGTATAGAACAGTTCGTTTTGGCTACATTGCAGCTTTAAAACACAAACCCTGACCACATTTCAACACCTTACATAAACTTACAAACTGTTTTATGGTCTAGGAAGACCAGGGCAGAAGAATCTATAAGAATGTAAGGAACAATGTTGCATTACATCTGCAAAGACTGTGTGTGTGTGTGTGTGTGTGTGTGTGTGTGTGTGTGTGTGTGTGTGTGTGTGTGTGTCTGTCTATCTGTGAACAGCGTAACTCAGAAACGAACAGTCGGATAAACACCAAACTTGGTATTTAGGCTCAGTATCTTCCAGAGATGCGACACGAAGGTTTTCAAGAAAATCCCCCCATCCCAGATTATCCTTTACATGGAACATTTTTCGAAAATTTTAATTTTCTCAAAAATGGCTCTAACGATTTTGATTAAAATATCATATGTTTAAAATATTTTCATTACAAATAAAATGTATATCTTGAATTTTCTGGGAATGTCTCCAAAAGTATTCTTCATTGTGAACGACGTTTGCATAACTGGTAAACCATAAGAGACAGACAAAATTTTACTTCACAAAAAATGTAGATCGCGTTAAAATACACAATTTATGTCATGTACATTTTTTTGTTGAGTGAACCATTTTCGGGATATTGCTTGTTATTCCCTTAAATTTTTCAATACTTATTTTCTCAAATGGGAATTCGTTATTCATTTTTTGTCTTCGATATGCAAAGAGTATTAATCTGTGGGAAAGGGAATGGTGCTGTACCTAGCAACCAGCTATTAAGAGATATGTATGTGCTTAAATGCTACTGTATTTCTATATTGCACTTGTAAATATATTTTCCCCTTACATCTACAAGAAAATTAGCAATAAGATAGAGTCTGCAAATGTTTATCTCGATTAACATGAAGTAGATGGAGATAAGCGTTTGTAAAAATAGTTTGTATAAGATTAGAGAAAGTCATGTGAGTGTAACACATCAGATTTTTTTAATTAACTTCCACAACACTCCTCATTTTGGAATTCCTTCTGTCAGTGTTTAAATGTGTACCTTTCTACAGCTCCTTATATTGTAACGTTCTAGGGAAGGGAACGAACTCCTGGTATCAGAGTGAGGCAACGTTCAGGAAAATGTTGAAAATAGGGTATTGGTAAATCTAAATTAACAGAACGCTGACGCCTCAAAGCATAGGCTATTTTTAACCTGAGCGAATTGAGATCATAGGAGCAGACCACCTTTACACCCGATACGGAACGTCACTACGCCGTACATGGTCACGGGTCTTTTCATAAGTTGTAAATAAGAAAGAAGTTTACCACCAGCCAGGTATGTGTAAAGCTGAGGTACTTACACGCTGGACCATAAGGTCTTCGGATATAATAAAGGGAACAATGCATGTACAGAAAGTTACCTAAAGTTTTCTTTACCATCGGAAACCGCACCCCGTTCCCGAGTGCTGCAGGCAACCTTGGCGAGCGCTCTTCCACTGAGATATGTCAACTGTGTGACACCCGGTATTTCGCGATACGTTAAAATATATAAATTTCAAAGAAAAAATGCACCTCCGCAAAGTCGGATAAACGAACTAGTATGCCATAATGTTACATTCGTTTAAAGTTAACAAATTCCGAATTATTTAAAGAAAGTAATACTAAATAATATTAAAATGTCAGTGGGATTTTAGCTCGGTTCTACTCATATGAAACTTTTGTCATATGAAACTTTTAAATAAATAATTATATGTCCTATTTAATTATTGTTATGCCAGGCCACATTCCCTCTGTCGTGATTTATTGAGTATTCCCCATGATTTTGGTCAAATTATCTTGCAAGTTCGTGATTAAAATCTACTATACCAAGAAAACTGTAGTTTTACTAGCAGTTGCAAGCTCATATAATGGGTGAAATGTAAGGGTCTTTGATAAGAAATATGGGAATTTCAATACTGTAGAAACATAGGCATTCAGAAATTCTAGACTAATGTTAGCGACTGGGACTCAAATCACGAATTTTGGGAGGTCATACAGCTGAGTGTAAGCAACTCAGAAGTAAGCAGATTTCCTTAAAGTGCCTTGAGAGTTCCGATCAAGGTTGCAACTAAATGGATTTTTACTGTCGTATGTGTGTGCTAGCAAAAGCCGTAGATTGCTTCTACCAACCGGAAATACGTAAACAAGCACAACTTTTACTTTCTCTACTACCTGTAGTAAGTAGGGGAAGTATTGGATTCCATCCAAAAATTCGATACCGAAATTTCACCGGAAATATATGTTTTGAGACCCCCTGAATCCAAAAAAAAGCATTTTTGGAAACGTGTGCGTGTGTGTGCGTGTGTGTGTGTGTGTGTATGTAACTGTGAACAGCATAACTCAGAAACCAACAGTCGGATAAACACCAAACTTGGTATTTAGGTTCAGTATCTTCCAGAGATGCGACACGAAGGTTTTCAAGAAAATCCCCCCACCCCAGATTACCCTTTACATGGAACATTTTTCGAAAATTTTAATTTTCTCAAAAATGGCTAACGATTTTGATTAAAATATCATATGTTTAAGATATTTCCATGACAAACGAAATGTATATCTCGAATTTTCTGGGAATGTCTCCAAAAGTATTCTTCATTGTGAATGAATTTTGCATAATTGGTAAACCATAAGAGATAGACAAAATTTTACTACACCAAAAATGTAGATCGCGTTAAAATACACAATTTATGTCATTTACATTTTTTTATCGAGTGAACCATTTACGAGATATTGCTTGTTATTCCCTTAAATTTTCCAATACTTATTCTTTTTCTCAAATGGGAGTTCCTTATTCTTTTTTTGTCCTGGTAATGCAAAGAGAATGGAATACTCCACATAGCAACGAGCTCTTAAAATATCGCTTAAAGCCTACCAATTATCCTTGCACCTACAATAAAATTAGCAATAAGATTAACATCTCGATTAACATGAAGCATATGGAGAATAAGCGTTTGTAAAAATAGCTTGTACAAGAGTAGAGAAAGTCATGTGAGTGTAACACATCAGATTTTTTCTTTTTCTAACATATAATCAAAAGTCTCAATTCCTACGTCGCTACTAGTGTATCAATGCGTTGCCAAATAACACAATTAAAGTTCATTTTAATAGACACACATTAAAGCAGTCATTTAAGAAAAACCATGAGACCAAAGGCATTAAGAAATTCACCGTGCGAACAATCGTGACGGTCATTACTTCCGCGTGTGGAATCAAGCGATCAACGAACTGTTTTCTTTCTTATCTGCATTTATTAGCATTTTAGAAATAGAGCATTTCCTAAAATGTATTTCTGGACAAAAACAAATCCAACAAATCTTCTGAACTTAGAATCATAACTGGTCAGTAGTACAGTTTTGAGCACGTTATTCACAGCCATGCAGGCACACGGGTACACTACTGTTACTGACAAGTATGGGGAATAGAGGTGTGTCCAAAGCAGTCATAAAAATAATAATTTTACATAAAACTTATGTAAATTGCAAATAATGGTACGCAAATAAGTATCATAAATTTAAAACAATATTACTATTATTATAACTTATAATTTAGATCATTATGATTTAAAAAGCATAGCAACTTCGTGAGGGGGATTTTTCTTTTTGTATTATTGTCTAACACGCGTTTCGGAGGATCTGATATTAAATACAAGTTGGGTATAGTGTTTCTAGACCTTTGATTGTAGCCCCCCCCCTTGGCTTTATAACATTTTCGCTATGAGACACACTCTATTCACTTCCACATTCATACTTCCAGACTCCACCGAGAGTAAGGAATAATTCTAATTATAGAAATATTCCCCCGCCCACCCGGGAATTGAACCTTATGTTGAGAAGGCAAAACATTTACTACTCGACAACAGGAAAAACAAAAGAAAAAAATGTTACAATGTATAAAGCAAAATAATATTTTACTACTGAAACAAAAACCACGATTAATTGCAGTTTATTATCCTCAAAGTTTAGTAATGCTTCCTGTATTTTAATAAAAATGTTTAAGCTGCTTTTATTGATATAAAGTATCATTATGTTATATTAAATAATTGAAAACGTAAAATATAAGCAGAATTATTACACAGCTTAAAGTTGGATATAACATTTATTACACATGTCTTACATTCTAAATCTGATACGCATTCCTTTATCCTCGATTTGTTTAATGTTATTTCACAGAGTGGTTTCACGTAGCTAACAACTTAAACTATATCTCGTTCGTATGTATAAACATGAAATTAAAAACGCATGATACTACTGTGGTGTATTAGTAGGTATTGTTATGCCAGACACATTCTTGCGTCGCATTGTTGGGGTAATTTAGTATTTCTTTCGGCTTGTGTTTGAATTTCGTCTGGCATGACACTCTCCACCTCTGGCCGACGAGCCTAGCCAGAGTGGAAAGAGTGGGGGAGATAGATGTTAGCGTTACTTTTTTGTGTGTTTGAGCTTGATTTGTTGTTAAGAGTGTAAGGTGTAGATCGTGTGTGTGAGGCATCTCCCCTCAACCCTTTATTCCTTGTGTGTAATGTAGGGCCACTAACTGTTTTATTAATAAGCCACAGGTAATGTAAATGATGTGAGATTTGTGTATAATTTGTTAAAAACCCAACCTCTTCAGATGAATGTAGTCGCCAAGGTCCTCGTCCTCTCGCCGTTTGTAGCTACGCTCCCCCATGTGCATGTTGGGGTGATCCAAATTTAGTATTTTCCTGGGGAGCTTTTGGCCTTCATCTTAGCATGTAATGACTACGTTGTGAAATTAAAAAAAAATAATTTCTACATTATTTCTCCTAAAATAAAAGTAATTCCGTAAGCTTTTGAGTTGGCAGCATAGTAAGATACACAGTTGTTACGTAATTCCTTCCCTCCTTACTTCAGCACAATGCTGTTTCATAGACTAACGTGAGTAAGCGAGCACATTTTCTGTAACCTGTGGAGAAACTAACTACTGGTCCCTGTTAAATTTAGTTTTTATCCAAATGTGAACAGGTTTAATTATGCTCTTTATGCTCCATTCTTGGTCCTCTTCAATCCTATGAATGACGATCACCTCAAACTAGAGCTTACGACTGGGATTAATTAGATGGAGGGGGACCTCCAGCCACTGGAACTCAGCACTTCAGGGCCATTGTAGGTCCTTTGTGGGTTACATAACATTTCTGAGGAAGGCATGAAGGAGAGACCTGAAAGGCGACCAGAACCGGACGACGATGCGCCCTAGCAACGACAGGGTCCCAACAATTCCAAACCACGACGGTGCGAGCCTGCCTATGCATCTTCAACTCAGGGGTCCCAGGATGAACGACCCTCCCAGAAAGGAGCACCAGTCCGCCATTCAAGCGCCAGGGAGAAATCTTTACACAGCTCAAACTCCATCGTCCTGCCGCAGCGCACCAATCGCTGTCGCCAGATCCTATAACTATGAGGGCGGATCGAAAAGTAATGCACTATAATTTTTTTACAAAAAGTTTAAAAGTTAAAACAACACAAATCACAAATGAACTTACACCTTTTATCTACTTTTCGATATAGTCACCAAGTTTCTCAACACATGTCTCCCATCGTGATACCAGTTTCAAAATGCCCTGTTCGTAGAAGTCAGTTTCCTTGGGCTATAACCATCTGCGGACTGCTGATTTTACTTCCGCATCTGTCGCAAAGCGTTGGCGGCCAGGAATTTCTTCATGGAACCAAACAGGTGAAAATCCGACGGTGCAAGGTCCGGGCTGGATACTGGAGCACCTCCCAACCAAATTTGGTTATTTTCTACGAACAGCAGCAGCAACATGGGCGCGAGCATTGACATGAAGAATTTTGACATCGTTTTACATTGTGGCGTTTATCACGGAGGACAAGACGCAACTTCACCAAAGTTTTCATGTAAGCTGCAGCATTTACAGTGATCCCGTGTTCAGCAAAGTCTACCAATACAACACTATGCATATCCCAGAACACCGTCACAAGCACTTTCGTAGTAGATTGGGTCACTTTGAATCTTTTCTTCACTGGGGAACCAGCATGTTTCCACTCCATACTTCCTGCTTTTTTCGGGCGTTTAGTGGTATGCCCACGACTTATCACCAGTGGCGATTCCATTCAGAAAGTCATGCCCTTCTGCGGTGTACCGCGTTAGGTGATCCAAGCTCGTCATCATTCGCTCGCCCTTGTGGTTGTCTGTCAGGTTCTTAGGCACCCAGCGAGCACTACCTTTACGAAATGTCAACGTGTCATGAACAATATCGTACACTGCATCATAGGAAAGGTTGAACTGTTGCGATAAGGTTAGCAGTTGAACACGCCGGTCGTTCAAAATTGCCGCCTCAATGCCTCTGACATTCTGCGGGGTTGCAGCTGTCACTGGCCTCGCGGAGCGTGGCGAATCACTAAGGTTCACACGGCACTCTGGGAAGAATGCACACCACCTGGAGACATTGCTACGGTCCATACTCATCCCCATACACGCCACACATGTCCCTGTGAATATCACTCTGTTTATGCCCTTTGGCCCACAAATACCACACCTCTCTACTCTTCACACGTGCATAGTAATATGCGCGCCATCTTTGTTGCGTAGTTCTTGCTTCTCTCGCTAGAGCTGCACATGAAATAAAACATATCCTCTGCAGTGAAAACTTCAAACTATATCTATGTGAAATTCCAACATTTCAGCTGCAATTCCAAGGCAGAGAAAATATTGTGCGTTAATTTCGATCCGTCCTCGTATATCCTATACAACCTATAAACATATGAAGATGAAACAGATGAAAGAATTGATGGGGACAGGGAGTGTCATGATAGAAGGGGAACCATCCCAGCATTTGCCGACCGACCTGGGAAAACATAAAAAACACGTTCAGAATGGCTGGAAACCGAACCCGGGATATCCCGAATGCGAACCTTGCACGTTACTGCGGAGACAACTCACTCAGTATTTAACTCTGGTTTCTTCTGTTAAAATCTGCCCAAATATTCTGAAGTGTCCATCAACAAGTAGGCACCTTAATCTAAGTGTTTTTTTAAGTTATTTATCTAAGGTCGCACAACTCAAGGTGTTTTTTTTCACCGCAATATTACAGAACCAAAATGCATTATACAAGAACAATAATGGAACAATAAAAAGAAAAACTATTGCTAAAACATATATAGAATATTACATAGGCAATTAGCAATAGCATGACAAATTATTAAGAAATACAAAGCAAACATTAACAATTTAAATTGATGAATAGATAGAAATATCTTTAAAACAACAGATAGTATTGTGAAAGAAGTTTGAATTATTGTGTTTGTATAGCAATTTATTTATAGAAAGGTTCTTTTTTCTTTTTATTATATTTTCGAATTAGTTTCTTTAGTCAGAATGAAACCTTGTTTATTAATGTAATTCTTGGTATAATGAACCTTTAGTGTGTTTAGTGCCATCGGACTATTTCAGGGTTATTTCCATAATTAACTTATCAGCAATTAATACAAGTACAGCGATATTATCATAAACTGTGGAACAATTATTGTTACTGGTAGTATTTAGTTAATTATTGACGAAAAAGGCCAATATAATAATGCCAAATTTCATGTTCAGCTTAAAGCTTGCAACGTACTGTAGCCAGTTTTCAGAACCGAGATATGGTTTATTTGCGTACACCGGTGTATAAAATAAAAATCTGATGTGTTACACTCACATGCCTTTCTCTACTCTTGTACAAACTATTGTTACAATCGCTTATCCATATGCTTCATATAAATCGAGATATTGAGATGTTAATCTTATTGCTAATTTTCTTGTAGATGCAAGGGGAATTGGTAGGCTTTAAGCGATAGTCAAATATTTTAAGAGCTGGTTGCTATGTGGAGTATTTTATTCTCTTTGCATTACCAGGACAAAAAAATTTCTGATGTGTTACACTCACATGACTTTCTCTACTCTTGTACAAACTATTCTTACAAACGCTTATTCTCCATATGCTTCATGTTAATCGAGATATCGAGATGTTAATCTTATTGCTAATTTTCTGGTAGATGCAAGGGGAATTGGTAGGCTTTAAGCGATAATCAAATATTTTAAGAGCTGGTTGCTATGTGGAGTATTTTATTCTCTTTGCATTACCAGGACAAAAAAATTTCTGATGTGTTACACTCACATGACTTTCTCTACTCTTGTACAAACTATTATTACAAACACTTATTCTCCATCTACTTCATGTTAATCGAGATAAACATTTGCAGAATCTACCTTATTGCTAATTTTCCTGTAGGTGTAAGGCGAGTATGGTGCGCTTTAAGCGATAGTCAAATATTTTTTAGAACTGGTCCCTAAGTGTAAAATGTAATTCTGTTTGCATGTCAAGAACATAAAAAAAGAACAAGTTTTGTATTTGCAAGGGCAATATAGAAATACAGTAGCCTTTAAGCATAGACATATCTCTTAATAGCTGATTGCTAGGTGCAACACCATTCTCTTTGCCACAGATTAATACTCTTTGCATATCCAAGAAAAAAAAATGAATAACGAATTCCCATTTGAGAAAAAGTATAAGTATTGAAAATTTAAGTGAATACAAAGCAATATCTCGAAAATGGTTCACTCAACAAAAAAACTGTATATGACATAAACTGTGTATTTTAACGCGATCTACATTTTTTGTGTAGTAAAATTTTGTCTATCTCTTATGGTTTACCAGTTATGCAAAAGTCGTTCACAATGAAGAATACTTTTGGAGATATTCCCAGAAAATTCGAGATATACATTTCATTTGTCATGAAAATATCTTAAACATATGATATTTTAATCAAAATCGTTAGAGCCATTATTGAGAAAATTAAAATTTTCGAAAAATATTCCATGAAAAGGGTAATCTGGGGTGGGGGGATTTTCTTGAAAACCTTCTTGTCGCATCTCTGGAAGATACTGAACCTAAATACCAAGTTTGGTGTTTATCCGACTTCGTTTCAGTAATGCTGTTCATAGACACACACGGACATGTTTCCAAAAATGCTTTATATGCATTCAGTGCACCTCAAAACATGTATTTCCTGTGAAATCTCTGTATTGAATTTTTGGGTGGAACGCACACTTCCCCTACGCACTATACTTGTTTTAGTTAAGATAATCGATTGTACCCTCAAAGTTTGATTTGTACTTGGGTTTACTTATCAAGGACAAATGCAAGGAGTGTCCTTCAATAGTGGTAAGCCTGCGAGAGGAAGTGCCTTCACCGAATGAACAATGCTGCTTTGAAACACAATAAAGCGAAAGTAAGAATGAATACGTCTTTTTGTTAGGCAACTTTAGTGTGCATTGTTTGCCAATAACACTAAAACGAACACGAATGTAGTTAATCATAGTAGTACCACTATGTCCGAGAATTTAAACAAGTCACGCACAGTTTGATTACATCCAGCAAGTCCATATAACATTCGTTTTCCAATTGAATATTGCTTTATTCCCATCTCGTCCCAACAGGCAATGTTTCCATTAACGCAGGCAATTTATACTGCCACACAGAGCTGCGTTCTTGAAAAGCTTTCTCTGTCACAGGGGAATTTGCTTTCCAAAAAAAAAAAAAAATTGTGTTAGGCCCTGCACTTTCAAAAACAAGAGTTTAAATAGACTGCTACACTGATAAATAATAATGCACGGTATATTAATGAACTTTAATTTCCGTTCACTGGGAGAAACTCTCTTGTATTAATTAATAATAAACCCTCATTATCATAGCAGTATTACTGCCAGCTTTGTATACAAGCTCGAGGGCAATGTAAAAATTCACAATTGCGCTATAAAGAGGTGATGCTGGAAAAGTAATGAAGATGTGTTCGATACTGGATCATACAACTGTTCCCCAGTGCAATTACCTGGGCCATTCAGGGAGATTTACGTATCTGTACGAAAGCGTTCATTGGTATTTCCACAGAAACATTAAAGAAATAATTCTCTCTTTTTCGAATATCAATTCAGGAAAAAAATCTTATTGTTGCATTTACGTAACATTCTCTACAAACGTTCTACACATTATTCATACAAAATCTTATTATCCTACTTTATGTTAACTCAGATAAACTTTCAATTTACAGTTACACACCTCGTAGTAGGACACACTAGGTAAAGTCATGACTTCATATGACCATATACATCAACTAGGCATATATGATGTGATACATTCCTATGACTTACCGAGCGGGATGGCTTAGGCGGTTTCGTCTTTTTCCTGCATTCCGGAGCTCGTGGGTTCGAATCCCGTGACCGACCTTCCTGACCCATGGGCTCTTTCGGAGGTTTTCCCGGGTCGCCAGGCAAATCCTGGGAAGGGTTCTCACATCCCCCGAATTTCCTGTCCCTCCATTTCATCTCCATTCTCTTCACCTTTCATCCGTTGGTCTCCTTCAGGTTCGGAAGTGTCGGCGATGGTGTTTCGGTGCAGTGTGGTAGGGGAAAAGGATGTTCTTCGTAACTCTCCGTCCCTCGGGTCTCCGAACTCCCTTGAGGGGGATTGGACCCCTAAGTGTGGGGTGGGATGTCCGGTCTGCCTGTCCGTTTGCCGGGGAGTCTCTTTCTGAAAACTTAGTGACCCTGCCATTCCTGTGACTTCACTCCTGAGTCCTTCCTCCCGAGACGCCCCTTTGTGGGGCTTAGGCGCAATGTCCCCTGTGTGATCAGTGCCGAGTCCCCTCCGTATCCAAACCAATCCAAACCATATGATTTTCTCTACCCTCTATGATTTACTAATGTATACACAAAGTATTCTTACTAAAGCTTATTACTTTCTTTATCACGTACCTAGTAGGTAGAACAGGTATTGCATTACACTCATAAAATCTATATCGAAATTTCACTGAAAATAAATGTTTTGAGACCCCTTGAATACAAAAAAGCATTTTTAGAAAAACGTCCGTGAATATGTCTATGAACAGAATAACTCAAAAATGAAAATACTTCCCCTATTTGCTAGAGGTAAGCAGTAGAAGAAGTAATTACGTGAACACTCGCACGACTTTATCTACTCATATAAATTCATGATATATTACAGTATTCACATAAAAAGTTATTTTTATGTGCGTACTAATTATTCACGGTGTATGTTGACTAAGGAATGTTTTGAAATTAACCAATAAATGCTTGGTTACACAACGCATTAGGAAGTAGTATTGAAATATATAGTCGTGATAACGGGGCGGACTCCTGCGATACAAAGATAAAAGAAGAATCGCAAACTTTCATCATGTCCATCAGATGGCGCACTTGGAAAAGAGTAAACATGCAACCTGAAATATTTCGAAAGCGGATAACATATGCCAGAAATATTATTTCAGAGAAATCGTGTATTTAAATGAGCTACACTTTTTTCCTGCCAAATTATGCCCATTTCTTATGATTTGCCAGTTATACAAAATTATGCAACACTCAGTCAGAATAAAGAGTATAGGCTATTCATAGCAAATTTAAGATATGCATTTTATTAATCATATAAATATATTAAACACATGGTATTTCAATCAACATCGTTAAAGATCCATTTTTGAGAAATAGAAGTAGACGAAACATTTTACTAGCAAAAGGTACTTTGGGGTGGGATATTTTCATGTCACACCCTTGTTAGATGCTGAATTTAAAAATCAAGATCGGCACTTATCCGACAGTTTGTTATTCAGTAACGCTGCGCGCTCTCTCTCTCTCTCTCTCTCTCTCTCTCTCTCTCTCTCTCACACACACACACACACATACAGAGGCACGCGTGGAATCGTTTTCTTAATAAACATTTTTGGGTCCTGCGTACCCCAAAACATGTATTTTGGGTCGACATCGAATTTTTGGACGGAATACAACATATAACCTACATAAGGTAAGTGACAGAGAAAGTAACAAAACAAAAAAAAACAAAAACAAACAAAAAAGCATACCAAAATCCGTGAAAGGCATTGCAATTTGAATTTTATACCGAAATTACATTCACTTTATTATCTAGGCTTTGAATAACACTCAGTTTTAAATATAATGTCCTGTAATTCTTAGGTGACATACAGAGAAGTACTGTAAGCGCGGGAAGTACGTCTATTAGATATTAAATGCTAGACTCAAACGTTACCCAAATAACAGGAAGTATAAATTCCTGTATCATGCTATTGCAGTCCAAATCTAACAATGCTCAATCAAGACTACCCACAAAGTTAAGTTGGGATAAATACGTTGCAAATATTAAAATACCGAAAGGAAAATAGACGTTACATAAAATAATAACAAATATGAATCAACAACAAAGAGATAGAGCGACAAAGTTCATAACAACAGAAGAATGGGTTCGATATTTTAAAGAACAGTGGACTCATGAATCTTACTTAGATCAAAAAGAGACAATTTACACTAATATGGAGAGATAAAGAGAATAGAATTTTCTGAAGTTGAACAAGCAAAAGGGAAATCACAATTTAGAGATATCCTAGAATTGATAAATAAACATTCATCTTATAAAGTATATACAAAAATAATAAATTACAGAATACAAAATTGGAAAGTGTTTACTTGGAGCTCTGGTAGGGGAAGATAACGTTTTTGTCGTCAAGCAGATGATAGAACAAAGATGAGAAAATAACTTGGAAACAGACATCGCAACAGATTTTGATAAAGCTTTCAATAAAGTAGGCAGACTTAAATTATGGCAAATTCTTGAAAAGTAAGGTTATCCACTACATTTGTTCTATAATAAGGAGCATATATATAGGAACAAAATTATAATTATATAAACTGAAAGAAAAAAAAAATCTGATGTGTTACACTCACATGACTTTCTCTACTCTTGTACAATCTAATTTTACAAACGCCTATTCTCCATATGCTTCCTGTTAATCGAGATATCGAGATGTCAATCTTATTGGTAATTTTCTTGTAGAAGCAAGGGGAATATGGTAGCTTTTAAGCGATAGTCAAATATTTTAACGCTGGTTGCTATGTGGCGCATTCCATTCTCTTTGCATGTCCAGGACAAAAAAAATCTGATGTGTTACACTCACATGACTTTCTCTACTCTTGTACAATCTATTTTTACAAACGCCTATTCTCCATATGCTTTATGTTAATCGAGATATCGAGATGTCAATCTTATTGCTAATTTTCTTGTAGATGCAAGGGGAATATGGTAGCTTTTAAGCGATGGTCAAATATTTTAACGCTGGTTGCTATGTGTCGAATTCCATTCTCTTTGCAAGTCCAGGACATAAAAAAATGAATAACGAATTTGAGAAAAAGTATAAGTATTGGAAAATTTAAGGGAATAACAAGCAATATCTCGAAAACGGTTCACTCAACAAAAGAAATGTATATAACATAAGTTGTGTATTTTAACGAGATCAACATTTTTTGTGTAGTAAAATTTTGTCTATCTCTTATGGTTTACCAGTTATGCAAAAGTCGTTCACAATGAAGAATACTTTTGGAGACATTCCCAGAAAATTCGAGATATACATTTCATTTCTCATGGCATTATCTTAAACATATGATATTTTAAACAAAATCGTTAGAGCCATTTTTGAGAAAATTAAAATTTTCGAAAAATGTTCCATGTAAAGGGTAGTCTGGGGTGGGGGGATTTTCTTGAAAACCTTCGTGTCGCATCTCTGGAAGATACTGAACCTAAATACCAAGTTTGGTGTTTATCCGACTGTTCGTTTTTGAGTTATGCTGTTCACACACACACAGACACACACACAGACACACACACACACAGACACACACACACACACAGACACACACACGGACATGTTTCCAAAAATGCTTTTTTTGGATTCAGGAGGTCTCAAAACATGTATTTCCGGTGAAATCTCGGTATCGAATTTTTGGGTGGAATGCAATACTTCCCCTACTTACTATACGTAGTAGAGAAAGTAAAAATGAATAACGAATTTAAGAAAAAGTATAAGTATTGGAAAATTTAAGGGAATAACAAGCAATATCTCGCAAACGGTTCACTCAACAAAAGAAATGTATATGACATAAATTGTGTATTTTAATGCGATCTACATTTCTCGTGTAGTAAAATTTTGTCTATCTCTTATGGTTTACCAGTTATGAAAAAGTCGTTCATAACGAAGAATACTTTTGGAGACATTCCCAGAAAATTCGAGATATACATTTTATTTGTCATGAAAGTATCTTAAACATATGATATTTTAATCAAAATCGTTAGAGCCGTTTTTGAGAAAATTAAAATTTTCGAAAAATGTTCCATGTAAAGGGTAGTCTGGGGTGGGGGGATTTTCTTGAAAACCTTCGTGTCGCATCTCTGAAAGATGCTGAACCTAAATACCAAGTTTGGTGTTTATCCGACTCTTCGTTTTTGAGTTATGCTGTTCACAGACACACAGACAGACACACACACGGACATGTTTCCAGAAATGTTTTTTTGGATTCAGTGAGTCTCAAAACATGTATTTCCGGTGAAATCTCGGTATCGAAATTTTGGGTGGAATACAATACTTCCCCTACTTACTATACGTAGTAGAGAAAGTAATAAGGGACCAAGTTTTAACTAATGCATGTCATAAACAAACGTGGAGTTTGTTATACATTCTTTTAATATATGAATTAATGGCATCCTAATGGATAGGAAATTTTAGCAGATCCAGGAATTAAATTATTTCGGATGTATATGTGAATGCTTTAGTATTTACGAATCATTAATAATAATTCAAGAAAATTAAGTACAATTGCAAAAGTTCACATAAATTTTGAGGCACTATTTTTAACACTTAAATGATTTCAGTCAAATTATATATATATATATATTCAATAACAACCCGCCTTAAAGCAATATGTGTATGTAACAGTATATAAAAGTGTATATTACAGTCATTGTATATGTTTATATTATTGTATACATGTAATAATGTTATCTGAATGTATTACGTAATTTAATAATGTAGGAGCTGTGAGAATAATAGGTTAAAAGTTGCTAATAATGAGGTAACCTTGAGGCAATAATGAATTTGAAAGTTTAACAATACTACTTGTAATTCTTGGAATCAATAATGTAAGTTTTGTGACAGTTTACAAAATAGTCAATCAACAACCAAAAATAAGCTTAAGTTAAATAAAAGTATTCTATTGGATTAGGAATAACAATCAGAGACTTGAAATACAGAAATTTACAAATTTAGGCGGTTGATATCAAGCCATTTGCTTGTATGCAGTGCACATAACTGGACTCGTTGGTTGACAGTGTTCCTAATGGGACGCGAGATGTGTCCTCGAGAAATTTAATACGTATTCCTGTGAGACAAAAAATAGTTTACGTGTCAAAACGTGCAAGTAATTAACAAAAGAATCTCACAGCTCTCTATATCAGTGAAGTGTTATTAAAATCGTGTCAAGAATTAATAAAAAGGAGTGAATTAAAAATTATAATCTGTGTAAGCCTAAATTCTTCAGCCGCATCACGCCATGTTAAGAAATTCATGTCTCTAAAAATAATACTGTCGCAGCTGAGGCGAAATATTTAAACAAACAGTCAAAATTACAAAGTTAATATGTTTAAACTTGGGGCAACGGCCACAGGAAAGTACATTTGGGGCGAAGGCTATCGGAAACTTTTTACCATACGTGCGGTTGCAACGACTACAAGTTCGGCTCCCTAACAGATGAAATAACAATTCAACAACGTAAAGACAATAAACCTTCTTCAAAATCGGCTCCCAAAACGCGGCACAAATAAAAATACCACAAACCACCTTCTTCAGTTTTAAATAACGAATGTAAATTCTGCAAATTTAAAAATTCAGCTCACAAAACAAAACTAACAGGTTTTAAAGGAAGATGAAATCAGATCAAGGATTCCAACATAGAATAAAACTCTTGAACAGGTATGTGATTTTAAATATCTCGGCTGTGAAACAAGTTTTATGAATGATAAAAGATGTTGAACGCAAAGTCACTACACCCCAAAACAACATGTGGTACAGTTCAAACAGGAGTTCTTCACGGGGTCTCAGAAAATTTAAGGTGTACTTCTTATTACTCATGGAAATATCTTAACAAAAATCGTCTGAACCGGTTTTGAGGTACTAAAAATAAAGTTTTTTCCACGTAATTTGTAGAATGAGGAGGGGGATTTTTATTGAAATCTTCGTCTGCTACGACTAAACAGCAAGGGAGAGGCAGCAGGTTGGCTACAGGCTTTTATTTTAGCCCTTAGTCAACACACTGCAGTAGAATGCAGACATACTATTCCTTGTCTCCAAATACACGCCCCACGGAAGCGACAATCCTTTGAGAGAAGTTTTAGTGGAAGGAAACCGTGAAGTTGTTTTCTCCCGCGAGGTTAGTATATATACTCACTTCACGAGGATTTTTTTCCCCTGAGTACATACACAATATTAAATGACTTCTAAATATTTTGTTTGAAAGTGCTTTTAAACGGCTTTATTCACTGTATTTTAAGTATTTTACGAGGGTCGTCCAATAAGTAAAATTCCCTATTTTATAAAAAATATTACACACAATTGATCATGTTGAATTAATTTTATTTGCATGGTACAATCCTCCTGTTACTTTTCTACATAGTCAACATACTTTTCGAAGCATTTTTGGGGACGTGACACAAGTTTTTCAAAGCCAGTGTTGTACCAGGCCGGATCCTGTGTTCACAACCAGCTGTTCACTGACTTGACTTCATCATCGGTGTTAAGAGTGCTTATCTTCGAGCTGGAGGAACATGTGAAAATCACTTTGGGCAAGCTCCGGTGAATACGGAGGATGCGTGAAAACTTCCAAATTGAATCTTGAACCAGGCGGAGCTCAGAAGATTCAACTGGGAAGTTTTCTCGCATCCTCCATATTCACCAGATCTTTTCCCAAGTGATTTTCACATGTTCCCCTGACTCAAAGGTCATCATGGAGGTAAGCACTTTAACACCGTGACGAAAATGAATCAGAAGTGAATCAGAAGTCGGGTCCTGTGCTCGTAACCAGCTGTGCACCATGAATCTTCTGCAACAGTTTGGATGGGAAACCATCACCCATTCACCCTATAGTCCGGACTTAGCATCCAGTGACTACCACTTGTTTCCCAAGTTGAAAGAACACTTGGTTGGAAGGTGACGACGATGAAGTGAAAAATGAGGTCCATCACCTTTCAAGAACATGGCGGCAAGCTGGTATGACATGGGCATACAAAAACTGCCACAGCGTCTACAAAAATGCATCGACCGAAAAGGCGATTATGTGGAAAAATAACAAATGTTAAAGCTTCAAAACCATGTACCATTTGTTGTCAATAAAAGTTTCTTAGTGTTTTAAAAGAAATTGGAGACCTTACTTTTGGGATTACCCTCGTACTTCTACCGTTACCCCTGCGATGGAGGGACGAGGTGAGAGAAGCGAAGAGCGACCACTCTGGATGAGACGGGCGCGAGCAGGACTGGGTCCCTAAGATCGACTCCACCTGAGCCACCTACAAGCCTCCAGACCGACGGCGGTTCTCCTGGAGGGGCCCATTGGAGACGGATCCTAACTGAGCAGTCCCGCAACGACGCTAAGGAAGAAAATTCTACAAAGCACACTTCCACCGACCAGCGGAGACTCGCCGAACACCGTTGCGTGGTCCTACAACCCTGAAACAGATAGCAACTAAGGAGATGATCAGTACAGTAAATGAGGGGCACAATATCCGTGGTAAAATAGGAACCACCCCAGCATTCGCCTATCGACACGTGGAAACCACGAAAAACCCATGGGTCAGAGTGAGCGGTTGCCGGGGATTGAGCCCAGGACATTCCGAATATGAGTCGCACACATGGCGACGCAACCTGGCTCAGTCAGGTAATGGCATGCTAAATCAATGAACAATCGCAAATGTTACGGAATAATAATAAATAATACCAACATGTTGCTACCAACTGTTGCAACGGTGTAAATGAGAAAATGAAGATAAGCCTCAAAACTAAGATAAGCTAAAATCAGAACTCAAAAAATTTGATGTGTTACACTCACATGACCTTCTCTACTCTTGTACAAACTATTTTTACAAACGCTTATTCTCCATATGCTTCATGTTAATCGAGATGTCGAGATGTTAATCTTATTGCTAATTTTCTTGTAGATGCAAGGGAAATTGGTAGGCTTTAAGCTATAGTGAAATCTTTTAAGAGCTGGTTCCTATGTGGAGTATTCCATTTTCTTTGCATTACCATGACAAAAAAAAAATTGAATAACGAATTTGAGAAAAAGTAAAAGTATTGGAAATTTAAGGGAATAACAAGCAATATCTCGAAAATGGTTCACTCAACAAAAAAAATGTATGACATAAATTGTGTATTTTAACGCGATCTACATTTTTTGTGCAGCAAAATTTTATCTATCTCTTATGGTTTACCAGTTATGCAAAAGTCGTTCACAATGGAGAATACTTTTGGAGACATTCCCAGAAAATTCGAGATATACATTTTATTTGTCATAAAAATATCTTAAACATAGGATATTGTAATCAAAATCGTTAGACATTTTTTAGAAAATTAAAATTTTCGAAAAATATTCCATGTAAAGGGTAATCTAGGGTGGGGGGATTTTCATGAAAACCTTCGTGTCGCATCTCTGGAAGATACTGAATCTAAATACCAAGTTTGGTGTTTATCTGACTGTTCGTTTCTGAGTTATGCTGTTCACACACACACACACACACACACGGACATGTTTCCAAAAATGTCTCAAAACATATATTTACGGTGAAATCTCGGTATCGAATTTTTGGGTGGAATACAATACTTCCCCTACTTACTATACGTAGTAGAGAAAGTAAAAAGACGCCTTTTTTCAAGAACATAATTTATTGCGTAACTGACATTATTTGAATGTGTATTGATTAAAAACAGTTTTCAAAGTTGAAAGAATCTTTTGGTTTTTGTTAATGGAAAAACTGCAGTGTGTTGGACTGAAAAGCGTACTGATACTATTATGGTTCAACAACGAGTTGACTTTTTATAAGATGAAATCGCATCCTTGCAAGCATATTATAAGCGAGATAAACGACCGTGATTGGTCGATATTCCAGGCATTGCTAGACGTTACTGGTCAGTAACGAACATGCAGCGTATGAATGGAATAGTCAACACAAAAGCTGTCACTTTTATACTTACCCTATTCATCACTTCAGAGTATGATACGGTATTATTAGGTAATAACTGAATGACAATAGAAGCCAGAAACAGTACTCCAATCATCTCAGAACTGTTGTTTCTAAAGAAGAATAGCAGATCATTTCTGCGCGTGATGCACATCCACTAGAAGGAAGAATAAATAGCCAAGAACGCAAAGAAAGCTTCGATCAGTGAAACTTTCGAACGTGTCGCTTATGATAATGTGCTGGATAAATAATTAATATATCTCGTAACTTGATATTCTCATGGCGTATTGTTTATCTTAAAATACAGGGTTATTCAAAAAGAAGTAACAGATTTTAAATATTTATTTCTAATGAACGACAATAGATAGCGACACATACGACGAATAGAGGAAGGTTTAAAGTTTTAAGCCCCGCCTATTAGTTCCATTAAGTGCCTACATCGGCGCTGTGTTTGATTACGAGAAAATGGCGACGCCACAGGAAAAGTCGCTTTGTGCTCTGCATTATGCAAGGTGTGAATCCATTGGTTCATTGCAGCGTGCATTTCGTTCTAAGTTCAACAACGAGCAGCCTGGACGTAAAAAATGTACAATTGACACAATAAATCGTAGAAGATGGTTGCGTATGCAAACGGAAAAGCACTGATCGTCCTCGCATAACACATGGTGCTCAATTTGAACACATAAAATAAAATTGTGAACTTTTCTCTATTCAGTGATGTGTCGTATTTGTGGTCATCTATTGTCCTTCATTAGAAATAAACATTTAAAGTATGTTCGTTCTTTTTTAATAACCCTGTAGGTTTCTTAAAATGTGTAACTTCCGAATAAATTTCTGATGCACAGCAATCACGTGACTTTTCTACTCACTCTTCTCCAAACTATTCTTACTAAAGCTTATTGTTCTACTGCTTCTTGTTAATACAGATAAAGCTTCAATAATCATTTACACATTTCTTGTAGGTATATGAAGAAACCAGTAAGCTAAAGTAATAGTCAAATGGTTTCAAAGCTGTGTGATGGCTTTGTAATTTGTACTTTTTGCATGAACACGAGGGAGATGAAAAAAAAAAAAGCAAATTATAGTTGAAAAAGGTTGCTGAAATTCAAACAATATCTCGAAAATGGTTAACAGAACGAATGGACTAGAACGAAGGTCGCTCGTTAATGCGCCAGCTACCCACTGACCTGTGTTTCCTAGGAATTGCCCCGTTGAGTTCTGCAACTCTTTTAAAGCATGAAGGGTTATCTGCATTCGTGAAATACGGCTCGGTTGGACCACTTACTATATGTATATATATATATATATATATATATATCTGACATAAATTGTGTGCTTTAACGAGATCTAACTTTTACTTTCTCTACTACGTATAGTAAGTAGGGGAAGTACTGTATTCCACCCAAAAATTCGATACCGAGATTTCACCGGAAATATATGTTTTGAGAACCCCTGAATCCAAAAAAAACATTTTTGGAAACATGTCCGTGTGTGTGTGTGTGTCTGTGTGAACAGCATAACGAAAACAGCAGAAACGAAGTCGAATAAACACCAAACTGGTATTTAGTTTCCGTATCTTCCAGAGATGTTGAAGTGATAAGATCCGCGAGCACAATAATCATAGCAAGAATAAAAGTTTAAGACTAATCCGGTAATCAAACAAAATAAGAAGGGGATAAAAGAGAATATTAAAGATTAAGAAAAGGGGGGAATAAACATTATTATGGATGAAATAAAATAAAGTAGAGATGAAATAAAATAAAGTAGAGACACATAAAAATAAATCAGAAAGGAAAGGAATGTGAAAGGTACCAGAAACAGGAAAGGCTAGCAGGAGAAACAGTTAGGTTCTATTGAAATCGCCGAGAGCTCGCCGGCGAGCAAAACAATGAAACGGATGTGCTAGTCACTCATGCGGACAGAAAATCAAATCAGCCGTGAATAACGAGAAACAGAAGAGACGCTAGCAAAGCATAAGTTTGTTGAAATTGAACCAATGGGAGAAAAAGCGCACAGGAGCTAAAGAACCAATAAGGAAGAATAAATGTCCCGTGAATAGTAACACCAGGGAACAAAACTAGAAAAGAGGCGTGAAATAGATTTTTGTCTAGGAGCAGGAGCGAGTTTTCGACACGCGAAAGATGGAACACTTCGTGTCGGGGAGAGCTAGGAGGAGGACGTAAAACTTCGTGTCGGGAAGAGCTATGAGTAGGATGTAAAACTTCGTGTCGAGAAAAGCTAGGAGGAGGACGTAAAAACTTCGTGTCTGGAAGAGATGGGAAGAGGACGTGAAATTTTGTGTTAGAATTTCGTATCGGGAAGAGAGATAGGGTAGCTAGGGATGACAAAAGTCATATTGTGAGTAACTCAGAAATAGAATAAAATCATGGGTAGAAGCACGGAGACTGTAACGGGGGAAAACAGATAGGAACGCGACTTGTGTAAAGGGCCTTCAGTACTACTACAAGTGTGGATCTTCATAATAAATGGGCCATTGAGAGGAGTTGTGAGTATAATTCACCTCCCATCCACACAATCCCTGAGGTAAGACTCTCGTAACCAATCATCCTCTACCTGAGTAGCCGGCAATCACCTCTTGTACCCGAAACCCTACACCAAGACCATACCAACCAGAAAACGTTCCCTTTATTTTCCAAATCCCCGCTACAAAATGGCACCCAACGTGTCTTACACCCACGCCTAGCACCCTACCAAACCAACACACTCACACCAACACAACGGAGAACGCCGCCAAGGAACCAGCAACCACAACACCAGCACAACAGCAGCACCGAGTAAGTACAATCACCATTTCTTACACCAAGGGAAAAGTGAATGTTACTCCGTAACGGCAAAACAACAAAAATCACCATGGAGAACGCCCTTACGGAGGAACAGACAACAGAAGCAACAAATCAACAGGAACGTGCGGAAAATCCATATACACTAGAGGCAGTGATACAACAAATGTTTATTCAATTCCAGCAACTTACCTCTCAAATCACCGCACAAGGTGAAACACTGAATTCTCAAATCACCGCACAAGGTGAAACACTCAATTCTCAAATCACCGCACAAGGTGAAACACTTAACTCCCAAATTCAAACACAAGGTGAAACACTCAATTCTCAAATCACTGCACAAGGTGCAAAAATCACTGCACAAGGTGAAACACTACACTCACAAATTCAAACACAAGGTGAAACACTTAACTCCCAAATCACCGCACAAGGTGAGACACTGAATTTTCAAATCCCTGCACAAGGTGAAACACTACACTCACAAATTCAAACGCAAGGAGAGACACTAAACGCAAAACTAACTGCACAGGAGGAAACCCTAAAACAATTAGAACAGAGACTGATGACCCAGGTACACACACAATTAGTTGCCCAAGGGGAGAAGCTCGAGGCCAAAATTTTAGAGAAAATGAACACAAAATTCTCAGAACACCAAACACAAATAGAGGAGCAGGTAAACCGACAAGCAACCGAAGTGACGGAGATGAATGCAGGGCAAGTTTCTTTACGATCGGAGGTCATTAGCATCAGAACAGATGTTCTAGAAGCATGCTCAGAATTAAAATCTTTAAAGGGAAGGGTCACACAAATGTCTGCTGACCACGTAAACCAGGAACAGCTGAATTGTGATCTGCAAGCAGCTTGTGCAAATATTAAGGAAAATATAAATACAGAATTAACTACCATGAAAGAACTTATCACCACTTCGACAAACCAAGCAGCTGCAGAACACAACGCGGCATTAGCACAAATTGACAAAAATTCGCGTGAGTTGGCACAGGTTAGAGCAACTATAGCAAGACAACAAAATGTGTCAAATCAAAACGCCAATAATCATGCCACCTCTCGCGAAAATATCACGGCGGAAACGCAACCTGCAATTCATGTGCAGCTTGCGTCGTCGCAATCACAAATTTCTAGTTTAGCTCATGAGGAACCTAGTTATATGAATGTGCATGCGTACCCTCTACATTTTAATTTATTAAATGAGATAGCTGTACCACGGTTTAATGACTTGCGAGACAATGCGAAACGATACATTATGGATCTGGACGCTTATTTCGAGTTAAAACAAATTCCGGAAACCCTGAAATTATTGATTATAAAGAAAGGGTTACAAGGCAGGGCACTCTCTTGGTTTCGGTTAGCGATCGGCGACCACACCACATACTCCGACTTCAAACACTTATTCCAAACCAAATATTGGAATACTACCACCCAATACGCGGTGAGAATCCGAATAAATAATGGGAAATATACACCAGGACAGGGGCAACAACTCATCGATTACTTCCTAGATCTGGCACAACAGAGTCAATCACTAGACCCACCCATGCAAGAAGATGAATTTGTTAAACTGATCCTGAGGCATTTCCCGGATAATATCCGAAATAATTTAATTGTAGCTAGGGCGACAACCATTGCCGACACACTAGAACTGTTGACGGCGCTACAAGGACACCAGAGCGGTAGCTCGGAAAATAGAGCACCGACACAAAATTTCAGTGGGTTAAGGGCACACCCCACCTATCAGCAAAGACGAGGTCCATACCCTCAATAAAACCGATACGATGACAGGGGCAACCAGTTTATGAGACACAGGGGCGACAACCATTTTCAAAGGTACCCACCGCGAGACAACGGGAGAAGGTACATAAACTATGTAAGAGTGAACGGGAGCCGGAGACATAACTCATGGGGCACAAACACACCGGAACCCCGCGAATATGAAACACGACAAGATGGACGCCACAGCCCGAATAAAACCTTCAATGAACGCAGCCGCCCGGGACAAAACGTAGACGCACCATCATGGCCTCAGGAAAACCGACGGGATAATATAGAATACAATCCACGGTCAAACCACATACGAAATGACAACACACAAACAAAACACACAGAGACCATCAAAAATCAAACATGGTTCAACCGTGACAACCAGGCACCGACACAGCAGGATGATAGGCGCGGTGGCGCATTCGGTACCAACGAGACGACGGAAAACTAAAACGGGGTCACGATCAATTCCCGTCTCTAGAACCCCCAGCTCTTTGCAACACAGGGAATAACAACTCCATTAATGAAGAAAGACAAGGCGATATTATAGACTCACCACAAGTGTCAATACAAATAGCAGGCGAAGCATACCAGGCTATCGTGGACTCCGGAGCAATGGCTTCTTTATGCAGCATGGAATTTTATAAAACGATCATATCTCGGGGAATAAAACTGCAAACATTGCCTGTTTAAAATGCTTATGCTATCTTAGCAATAGGGAGAAAGAAAACCCGAATCCAACAACAAGTAATGATACCCTTTACCATTCAAGAGATAGATTTTGAGTATATTTTTCTAGTGGTTCCACATTTAGTTACACAATTAATAATTGGGAGCGACCTGCTATCTGAATTCAGGGCTAATGTGAATTATAGAACAAGGGAGCTCACATTAGTGACAACAAACAATGAAACAGTAACAACACATTTTCTCAAGGTATAACAACACACTTAACGGAGGGTGAAAGAGACATCCAACAGAACAGGTTTTTTGTACAAGTCATCAGCCTTGGGGGCGAAATATGTTAAACGCAGGTAGAGATAGATGATATATTTTATGAGGAAGAGGAAATAGAAGATATTAATGAACACGACGACGAAGAATATAGAGAAGATGAAATAAAGAATAATTATATAAAGCCCGTGGAAGGCGCAAAGATAAGCGGACTGGATGACTTACCAGGTGAAAATGAAGCACAATACCTGTACGGAGAGACGGACACCCGACAAATTAGAGAGTGCATTGCACGAAAGGTGAATGACATCTCAGCCCTCAGCAAACGACAAAAACAAACACTAACTACAATTCTATGGAACAACAGAGAAGCATTTTCAGACAAAACAGGTTGCTATAAAAATTACGAATATTCCTTTGAGGTGAAACCAGCTCCCCCATGGAAATATAAATGTAGAAATATACCAATAACCCTTCAAAACGCAGTACATGACACGATAACACAAATGATTGAGCAGAAAATAATACAACCGTCGAATTCGCCATATATAAACCCTTTATGTGATGTTGCAAAGAGCTCAGGAAAGGTTCACATTACAATAGACGCTCGCCACTTAAACACCTTTATAATACCCAACAACACGAGGACCCAAAGTATCGAGTACATCCTTGCCGGAATCGGAAAGAAAACGTGGTTCTCATGCTTGGATCTCAACAATTCATATCTACAAATTCCATTGGCTCCCCATGTTAGACAATACACGAGTTTCATTTACCGGGGTAAAGTGTTCGAATTTTTAAGGATACCCTTTGGGTTGTCGGTCAGCGGATCAGGATTTTTGAGAGCAACAGAGAAAATTTTTGGAAACACGACGCAAGACTACCTAACCCAATACATCGACGACTTCCTGATACACAGCACGGACATTGAGAACCACCTTCAGCACATAAACACTGTGTTAACAAAAATTAGACAAAATGGGTTGACCCTAAATCTAAACAAAACAACATTCTTCAACCAAGAAATAAAATTTCTAGGATACATCATTTCGGACAAAGGAGTGGCACCAGACCCGGAACGCATACGCACGATTCAGACAATACCACCCCCTAGAAACGTTAGACAGCTAAGAAAATTTTTAGGTATACTGCAGTATGAAGCTCGCTTCCTCGCAAATTATGCCAGAGAGGTAGCACCCCTAAGAGAGCTGTTAAAGAAAGGCACACGCTGGAAATGGTCGGAAGAACACCAAAACACTTTCGACAAAATAAAACAACTTTTTGGAAAGGCAATACTATTGGAAAGACCAAACATGAATTTACCATTTCACATTTATTCCGACACAGCCATCACAGGTTTCGGAGCCATCTTGTGCCAATACGACGAGCAAAATGAACAACATATTATCAGCACGGCATCTCGAACTTTGACCCCTACAGAGAAAATAGCGGGAATTACAGAACTGGAAATAGCAGCAATATATTTCGCGCTACAAAAATTCAAACACTACGTATATAATAGCTAAATCACAGTATACACTGACCACGTGAGCTTATCATTCATTAAATCATGCAAACTCGTCAGCTCCAAAATAGCCCGTTATATACATGAAATCACAGCATATGACGTCAATTTAAAACACATCCCAGGAAACAGCAACATTTTCGCGGATACACTGTCCCGACTAGGAAACAGAGAAGGAATTCCAGAATGCATGGGACATACTAGAAGAGAAATTATAATTCTGAGAACCTCATTACACCCAGGTAGCGAACTTGCCAAACAGGTAGAACACATCAAAACATTGCAGCTGCAGGAACCAAAGTTGGCAACCCTAATGAGCCAGGCAAAGGACATTACACCTGACTTGAAGGAGACGATAGGGCTGCACAAAGGCATACTGTACAAACTAAAAAGGTCGAAACAACCAACGTGGCTGACATATGCGCCGAGTTCATTGGAAACAAAAATAATTGACACTTTCCATAAAACAATGATCCACGCAGGATCAGAAAAGACATGCAACGCAATCCAACAACACTTTTACATCCCAAAACTACATCGAAAAGTACGGCAGCATATAAGCGAATGTGACACATGTCAAAAATGTAGACCAATGAACGTAAAATACCACACACCACCTCAGAATATCATCAAGGATAAACCCCTAACCTTAGTCGCGGCAGATTCACATGGTCCTCTACCAGCAGGAGTAGGAGGCATGAGACACATTTTTGTATTGGTTGATGTATTCACCAAATTCGTAAAATTATACCCTATGCGAAAATTAACGAGCGCAGCATGTGCCAAGAAAATCATCAACGACTATATACCCAAATACGGGAAAATGAATTCACTTCTCGTGGACAACGCTTCAATACATAGGGGAAAACAATTTACAGACAACATAAGTGCACAGGGGATAAAAATCTACAACTCAACGGTATATCACCCGCCATCGAACCCATGCGAGAGATACATGAGAGACCTAGTGATATATCTAAGAATCCTATGTAACAAAAATCACACATCGTGTATGGACCACATACCCACGATAGAAAGGACGTTCAACGAAACACCGAACAGCAACACAGGTTTCACACCCCGGACTTTACTTACAGGACAAGAACACTATCTCATGGAAGGAATGCCATCAGCTATCCCGACAAAAGAAGCCACTCAGGTGGAAAAGTTGAAACTGGCATATGAAAATATAACAAGGAAAACAGAATTAAGGAACAAACACATGAAACGACACAACAAGATATGGAACCCGAAAGAAGAAGATAAGGTTTTATACAAGGCACACCACAAGTCATCCCTTTTGAAAAAAGAGAACAATAAATTACATTTGATGTGGCACGGTCCGGCCGTAGTCCGGAAACAATTGAGTGATCGAGCTTTCGAATTGAAAACCCACGTACTCTAAAAATAATTGGTAGGTACAATTTAGCCTTAATAAAACCGTACAAAGTACCTACAAAATGACGGAAACTGAACCACAATGTACCGTTGAAATGTCTCAGTAAGCAATTAAAACAGAAACATAAACACAGCAGTTGAATTAGCGTGTAGGAAAAACGTAAGGTCAATAACACAACGACCAGAACAGGGTAAAGGCATGACACATACGAGAATAAGAGTAGAATACTAGGAAGTGTAAGAGTGTGATACATGTAAATCCGTAAAAGCTAAGGCAAAGAATGTAAATTCATATTAAACTTAAATAATAAGCATGAAAAGTTAGTAATCTATGCAAAAGGCGTAGAGTCACAGAGAAAGGGGAAGTATAGAGTTAAGGCTTCACCAAAACATAACAGAAGGACGATCATCTGGATATAGAAAATGTTCAAATTCTCATCATAGTAAACACTGAACTATGCTACAAATGAGTGTACAGAGTTATTGCTATGTATTGAATGTTAGGATAAGGACAGAAATTAAGTTAATTGTAAATAACATTAAGACCGCACTCATGAGCAAAACTAGGAACAAAATAAAACGTAAATCTTTGGAAAATATGTTTACTTGCATTCAGGTATAGGGACTTGCACAAAAATGTAAGGTCAGACAGACACGTGATTATTCCCAGGTAGACTCAAAAAGGTGAATGACATCCCTGAACAGTCACCAACAAACCGTGTGAAAAGGGAAAGTGAACAGTGCGCGGAATACGTTACCGGGAAATACAAAGCACTAGTACACGAAATGAAACCGAAAAAAAATGAGTGCTTAAGAAAGTGAAAGCATGTTTCACGAAAGGGAAACACGAAAATGTACACCATACAAAAGACTAAAACAAGAAAACGAGGCCTGAATGAAAAGGGCGAAATATCAATAAAAATGTAAATAGTTATAGAATAGGTTATAAGTAACAGATAAATTATGTAAAGTAAAGTGCGCCACAAGGTACCAGGAGACGCAGAAGTCAGTCCCTGGAAACAAATTTTTCTGTGTAAATTTTTCAGGTGGAACATGTACAAGCATAATTTGTAAGTTAAAATGTATGTAAAACAGTTCGTACGAACTACGTACGGAAAAGCCTCACACAAGACGCGGAGGGGGGAACTTTAGCGCGAACAGCGAAGCACTAGTTTCAGTGGGTTTTCAGACAAGCCATTAATTTTACACATGCGCATAAAATGAATGCCTTATCTGAAGGGCATTTGAAGTGATAAGATCCGCGAGCACAATAATCATAGCAAGAATAAAAGTTTAAGACTAATCCGCTAATCAAACAAAATAAGGAGATAAAAGAGAATATTAAAGATTAAGAAAAGGGGGAATAAACATTATTATGGATGAAATAAAATAAAGTAGAGATGAAATAAAATAAAGTAGAGATGAAATAAAATAAAGTAGAGACACATAAAAATAAATCAGAAAGGAAAGGAATGTGAAAGGTACCAGAAACAGGAAAGGCTAGCAGGAGAAACAGTTAGGTTCTATTGAAATCGCCGAGAGCTCGCCGGCGAGCAAAACAATGAAACGGATGTGCTAGTCACTCATGCGGACAGAAAATCAAATCAGCCGTGAATAACGAGAAACAGAAGAGACGCTAGCAAAGCATAAGTTTGTTGAAATTGAACCAATGGGAGAAAAAGCGCACAGGAGCTAAAGAACCAATAAGGAAGAATAAATGTCCCGTGAATAGTAACACCAGGGAACAAAACTAGAAAAGAGGCGTGAAATAGATTTTTGTCTAGGAGCAGGAGCGAGTTTTCAACACGCGAAAGATGGAACACTTCGTGTCGGGGAGAGCTAGGAGGAGGACGTAAAACTTCGTGTCGGGAAGAGCTATGAGTAGGATGTAAAACTTCGTGTCGAGAAAACTAGGAGGAGGACGTAAAAACTTCGTGTCTGGAAGAGATGGGAAGAGGACGTGAAATTTTGTGTTAGAATTTCGTATCGGGAAGAGAGATAGGGTAGCTAGGGATGACAAAAGTCATATTGTGAGTAACTCAGAAATAGAATAAAATCAAGGGTAGAAGCACGGAGACTGTAACGGGGGAAAACAGATAGGAACGCGTCTTGTGTAAAGGGCCTTCAGTACTACTACAAGTGTGGATCTTCATAATAAATGGGCCATTGAGAGGAGTTGTGAGTATAATTCACCTCCCATCCACACAATCCCTGAGGAAAGACTCTCGTAACCAATCATCCTCTACCTGAGTAGCCGGCAATCACCTCTTGTACCCGAAACCCTACACCAAGACCATACCAACCAGAAAACGTTCCCTTTATTTTCCAAACCCCCGCTACAATGTGATACGTAGGTTTTCAAGAAAATCCCCCCACCCCAGATTACCCTTTACATGGAACATTTTTAGAAAACTTTAATTTTCTCAAAAACGGCTCTAACGATTTTGATTAAAATATCATATGTTTAAGATATTTTCATGACAAATGAAGTGTATATCTCGAATTTTCTGGGATTGTCTCCAAAATTATTCTTCATTGTGAACGACTTTTACATAACTGGTAAACCATAAGAGATAAACAAAATTTTACTACACAAAAAATGTAGATCGCGTTAAAATACACAATTTATGTCATATACATTTTTTTGTTGGGTGAACCATTTTCGAGATATTGCTTGTTATTCCCTTAAAACTTTCCAATACAAATTCGTTATTCCATTTTTTTTGTCCTGGTAATGCAATGAGAATGGAATACTCCACATAGCAACCAGCTCTTAAAATATTTGACTATAGCTTAAAGCCTACCATATCTCGATTAAGATGAAGCATATGGAGAATACGCGTTTGTAAGAATAGTTTGTAGAAGAGTAGAGAAAGTCATGGAGTGTAACACATCATATTTTTTTTCTTTCTTTATTATTCGGGGATTCTCAAAACGTGTATTTCCCGTGAAATCTTGACATCGAATGTATGGGTGAATAATAATTTCCCTACTTACAGTAATACATCTGGAAACACTGCAATTACAAAAAGAGTAGATTCTTTAGGAATGTAAATGCGACGAAACCTTTCATCCCAGCCTATCTACAGAGCTTAAAAGACGAAGGCACAGTATATTAGAACCTGAAAATCTTTATAAGGGTCAAGGGTAATAACTGAAGAAACTTCCAGGGACTCGGAATGTTTTCCTAGATGTCACATGCACTATCCTTATTAACAAAATGCCTCTTTCTGCTTCAGAATGTCATTGCTTCTCAAGAAAGTAGTTCTGGTTTGAATGCAGCATGGACAAATCTAGTGAAAGGTATCCGAGAACGGGAAAAGCGGAAGAGAAACTGCAACAGAACCCAGTCACGATCTTATGGGCTGAAAGAAATAGAAGTTCTTGTGTTCCATGTACGCTTGTTTCACAACACTGACGACCGCGAAGCGAATAAAGTTTCCCTCTTTTTCTCTCTTACAGAGCAATAATTCTGGGAAGGAATAGCTAAACACAACCAATATAATATTCCACAAGTAAGGGAAAACTAAGGTAACTGCCTTCATATGTCAAATTACTGGTTAAGACCATTGCACCCCTCTTTTAGAGAAAGGTCAGAGTTCAATGGCATGTTAGAAAAGGGGTTTTTATCGTGAATCGTAGTGAAAAGCCCCGGCTTGGGTGACGAACCAATACAAAGAGAGGAAGGGGGAGAGGAGAGACCGAGAATAAAAATCAATATACGACGACACAATCAAGCATTTCCCTCTGTAGGCGCACGCTCTGGATCCGTTCTCTTTCCACATATGATGCTGGATAACACTACAGTGCTAAGAAGACCCTCCCTGCTAAATACTCTCTTAGGTCCTTGAGGACATCTTCCCATTCAAAACATTCAACAAATAGTTTGGACACATCACCATCTTTCTTCACGGACTAGCCTACTATTAGTCTGCTCTGGTTCCATTTAACTTAAGTAGCTGATTAATCCATCTCTTATTAGATCGGCCACAAATCCTTTTACCTTCAGGTTTATATTTTAAAACATTCAGAGGTATACGTTCCTTTTCTACTCTTAATAAATGTTCATACCATTTTTACTTTCTCTACTACGTATAAGTAAGTAGGGGGAGTATTGCATTCCACCCAAAAATTCGTAAACGAGGTTCCACAGGAAATACATGTTTTGAGGTGCACTGAATGCATATAAAGCATTTTTGGAAACATGTCCGTGTGTGTGTCCGTCGGATAAACGCCAAACTTGGTATTTAGGTTCAGTATCTTCCAGAGATGCGACACGAAGGTTTTCAAGAAAATCCCCCACCCCAGATTACCCTTTACATGGAACATTTTTCGAAAATTTTAATTTCTCAAAAATAGCTCTAACGATTTTGATCAAAATATCATATGTTTCAGATATTTTCATGACAAATGAAATGTATATCTCGAATTTTCTGGGAATGTCTCCAAAGGTATTCTTCATTGTGAACGACTTTTGCATAACCGGTAAACCACAAGAGATAGACAAAATTTTACTACACAAAAAATGTAGATCGCGTTACAATACACAGTTCATGCCATATACATTTTTTTTTTTTTTGGTTGAGTGAACCAGTTTCGAGATATTGCTTGTTATTCCCTTAAATTTTCCAATAAGTTTTCTCAAATGGGAATTCGTTATTCATTTGTTATGTCCTGGACATACAAGGAGAATGGAATACCCCACATAGCAACCAGCTCTTAAAAGGTTTGACTATCGCTTAAAGTCTACCATATTCCCCTTGCATCTACAAGAAAATTAGCAATAAGATTAACATCTCGATTAACATGAAGCATATGGAGAATAAGCGTTTGTAAAAATAGTTTGTACAAGAGTAGAGAAAGTCATGTGAGTGTAACACATCAGAATTTTTTTAGAGCTCCCCACAAATAGATGCTCCAATTTCGTCAAGTTTTTCCAGTTAGAACATTTCGTTTTTGCTTCTTAGTTTAGCGTTTAGGAATCCGTTGTCCTAAACGTATTAACCAAACGTCTAACAGTTTCTCTACTTGGAACTGGAATAGCAGGAAATTTCTTCTGAAATTGTCCACACACCTGCCTACACAATTCGCTTTTCATGCATGTATCGTACATAAAAATTCGTTGTTCAAGCGTGAATTTGTTGGCAGGCATTGCAATGGACTAATAAACAAGACATTAACACTCTTAAACAAAGCACACACAATACAGATGTCTTGAATCAAAGTTCACCTTTGAGATGTACAGTGTCAACTCTCTTTGCAGCACGAATACAGGAGCGACTGAAATACAGTTGTTAAACATAACTTTGAACGCGTCGTGCACCACCAGTTGCGCACTGGAAAAGTACAGAGGTCACTGCAGTACAGCGTGCTATGCATAAAGACGGTCCGTGGCCTCACTTTAAAAGCCCGCACTGTGTAAATGGGTATGTATTCTGCTTGTCTCCTAATTTAGGCTCTCAGCTAAATATTTTTCCTTGTAGTTCTCCATTAATGGGCAGAGTTTGGTTTAGGACAATTCTACATAAAATCTGCCCGGTTTCCAGAAAATTCCCTGTCTTTAGAGACAATACATTTCAATTTTATCGGAGTAAGTGCTTTAGGATTATAAACATTAAGCCCCGAATCGACTAAAATATTTGTCAAAAGTCAATCAAAACAAGACACATCAAATTAAAACTTCTTATAAATTCGTTCTCAAGCTCGCATTAAGCGGCGCGTGAGTTTCCAGTTGAGTCCTGGCAGTTAGTTGTATTGGTTCTTGTTCAATAAGAGTAAAATTGTGTTGTGCGATCCTGAATGACTGCAGTTGAGTATATCTTACCCTAGCGCGTATTTCTGTATGAAGCACATGTTAAATGTTCTTTTGCAAGAAATCTCCCACTAAAGTCAATCATAAGTTTTCAGCTTTACAACGATTTGCAGTTCCCTTATCTCGTGAATAAGGTCAAACGTACAGTTTCTGTTTTAAAAAAAAAGCTAATTCAACACCACGTGTTTAGTGAAGAAAATCTGGACGAAATAGGAGCCAAATCGTAAGACTCGCGCAATGGACATTATTACTTTCAAAACATTCTGTAATGCAGATATTGCTTGTGTGTGCGTAAAGTCTAATTGTTGTTGACCTACCTTAATTTTACTCATAGGTTTTACATACACCTATAAACACAAGTTTGTATGTTTAAAATATAAAAATCTGATGTGTTACACTCACATGACTTTTTCTACTCTTGTACAAACTATTTTTACAAACGCTTATTCTCCATATGCTTCATGTTAATCGAGATGTTAATCTTATTGCTAATTTTCGTGTAGATGCAAGGGGAATTGGTAGGCTTTAAGCGATAGTCAAATATTTTAAGAGCTGGTTGCTATGTGGAGTATTCCATTCTCTTTGTATGTCCAGGACATAAAAAAAATGAATAACGAATTCCCATTTGAGAAAAAGTATAATTATTGGAAAATATAAGGGAATAACAAGCAATATCTCGAAAATGGTTTACTCAACAACAAAAATGTATATGACAAATTGTGTATTTTAACGCGATCTACATTTTTTGTGTAGTACAATTTTGCCTATCTGTTATGGTTTACCAGTTATGCAAAAGTCGTTCACAATGAAGAATACTTTTGGAGACATTCCCAGAAAATTTGAGATATACATTTCATTTGTCATGAAAATATCTCAAACATATGATATTTTAATCAAAATCGTTAGAGCCATTTTTGAGAAAATTAAAATGTTCGAAAAATGTTTCATGTAAAGGGTAATCTGGGGTGGGGGAATTTTCTTGAAAACCTTCGTGTCGCATCTCTGGAAGATACTGAATCTAAATACCAAGTTTGATGTTTATCCGACTGTTCGTTTTTGAGTTATGCTGTTCTCAGACAGACAGACACACACACGGAGATGTTTTCAAAAATACTTTTTTAGGATTCAGGAGACCTCAAAACATATATTTCCGGTGAAATCTCGGTATCGAATTTTTGGGTGGAATACAATACTTCCCCTACTTACTATACGTAGTAGAGAAAGTAAAAAAGCGATGATAATGATGTTAAAAATAAACATTTTTCTCTAATAACTTGGCAATAATACTGAATAAACCTGTTCATACGATCCATACGGCACGCATTTTCTACAGGATCAACTTTGGTAAGCGCCCCTAACATTTCTGAGGCCGCAAACCGTCGGACGAACTTGCTGTAGCCCAGCTGCTTGTTGAGGTTACTGGCCCTGGGTGAGTGACATGATAAAAAGCATATCATCAAATGTGCGGGTACGGCGAAGTGCAGTATGGGTTGCTTAAGAGCAGTTCCACTTTAGGAATTAACTAAATTTCAAGGCGAATGCTTTGTCTCAATTCCACCTTGCTAGGCCAGTTTGATCTGTATATTTTGACCTTCCCAACAGGTTGTGGGGAAACTTCACTAAGGTTGACATAGGTAGTGGGTTGTAAATGGGTTATCTCTATTAACTATATCCTGAAAAACTTCAAATAAAATAGGCTTACCTTCATGCGCCATACTAGCCGTCGCAGATCTGAAATGTTAATTTCTAAAAACGAACCGCACGAGTCAATTCAAATGTTATCTGCAGATGCCAGCAGTGCATACAAGCCAAGGAACTTCCAGGACCTTCTGTAAGAAGTAAATGGCGTACTTATATAGCACAATATCATTTCTTTTATTTCGGCCTTAGAGGTATGCAGTTTTCGATCTAATCTGCCTGCGCCTGCTTGCTTAGACAACACGTACGAGATACAGCCCTGGCGTGAGTTCATTCAGGATTTTATCTTCTCCAACACTACCCTGCAACTGAGCAGTGCGGTTCTCCACCTCAGCTACCAGTTGCTGCTGTTTACCTAAAGGACCTGAAATCTTGTTGGACGCACATAGCAACGCCCAACATCTGCACTGAGACTCCATATAAAACAGTGCTTTCTTTGGAGATGCATTAGGAGTTGGTGAAGCGCAAACGTTCCTATTATATTTTCATTCTAGATTAATTTACGGCGTGATATTTTGTGGAAACAGTATAATAGCGAGAATTCGTTTGGGCTAATACTTTTTGAAACCATTTTCGTTGTCTTTAAATAATTTCCCCAATTGTACAACGTTTAAACTTTTGCATATCAGCAAATTTTGTTCCTGGTTCCCACATTATTGCGTTTTTCCCGACATTTTACATGTTTTTCGACATTGTTAGAAGTTTTAACTTTGCTTTAATACACTGTCGTTTGTGAAATTTGCAACACCAAGAAAGAATTTCCCGAATAATTCCAAACTAAGTGGAAGTGTAGAAGAGTGTGCAAGCAAATAGTGATTAGGTTTGCAGAGATGAGGTACACGCCCAGTGTAGTCAGTGCAGAGCTGTTAAACAAGGTGGAAACAATAAAGTGAGCGCCAGTATGCCTCGTCGACGTCAAAGGGAGCCATATCGGCATGTGAGTGAGTCGAACGGGCAGAATGATCGGTCTCCGGGAAGCGGGTTTGTCATACCGTGACATTTCGGCTCGTACAGGACATGCTGCTAAGACAGCGATGCGTGTGTGGAAGAAGTGGATAGATGGTGGTCGTACGCAGCGAAGAGCGGGTACTGGACCACGGAACATAACCACAGCACGGGCTGACCGTCTCCTTGTCGGAGCAGTGCAACAGGTGTGAACTTGTCTGCATCAACGGTTCGTCGCCGTCTGCTGCAGGTTGGACTGGTTGCATGCATGCCATTACGTCGGCTTCCAATGTCCAGAAACCACAAGCTCCTCCGACTGCAATGGGCACGTGAACACCGTCACTGGGGTGCTGAGTGGCAAAATGTAGTCTTTTCGGACGAATCCAGCTTCAACATGTCCTACAGTGATGGTGGCATACGTGTCAAACGGTACCGTGGGAAGCGCAACCTGGAGGGCTGCATTGTTGAGCGGCATAGCGGACAAACACTGGGTATGATGGTTTGGGACGCCATTGGTTACAACAATCGATCTCGTCTCCTACGAATTGAGGGCACATTGAACAGCAACCGGTACTAACGATGGTTGTAGAGTCTGAGGTACTCCCCCTGCTTCAGGCATCTCCACAGGCCACATTTCAACAGGACAATATCCGGCCACATATTGCGAGGAATGTACAAGCCTTCTTCGAAGAGCGACGGGTACCATTGCTTCCCTGGCCTGTACGTTCGCCTGACATGTCGCCCATCGAACATGTCTGGGATGGTTGGTCGGCACCTGGTGCGTCACGGTCCTCCAGTAACCAGTATCACGGATTTGTGGGCTCGAATACAAACTGCGTGGAGGGCAATCCCTCAGGAACTTATTCAGAACCTTTATGATTCAATGCCACGGCGTATAGCACCTCTAATTGCAGCGCATGGAGGCCACACCAAATACTGAATATTAGGGCTCAAAGGCCATGAATAGATTTGAAATGTTTATCATTTGTTACTTGTTATGTATCTAACCTGTGGTATTAAATTCATTGAATTCATGCGTTTCCTTCTTGGTGTTGCAATTTTCGCAAACGGCAGTGTATAAATGTTTCGGTGTTTTATAATTTTTGCATTCCTATATGCTGTCCGCCTTTTTATTAGATTTCCAGTATAAAAGGATACCTTTGTGGTGAGTAGATCGCCTTTTGTGGGATTGCGTATTATTAAACCGGTAGCTCAGCATCTTCAAGGCGACATATAAAAGCGTAAAAATTGGAGAATAAATAATTATGAGATAATGAAATAAAGATTTGAGGCATTTAGTGTTTCGATAAAAGCATACATTTTGGACAGTTATAAGCATAATGATATAAAACCAATAATAATAATAATAATAATAATAACAATCTTAAAAACATATCAACTTGCAAAACTGAAAACATTTGCAAATATTTCAAGCTACTTTAAAAACGTGAAAAAAGGCTGGTTCAAAGTACGGTTGAAATAATCGCAATGAAAATTTTCCAAAAAGTTCTAGTGCGATGACGTTTTATTATTTAATTAGCAGTTTGAGGCATAAAATTGTAAAAAAACTTACATATAAAGCAATAAGCATTAGGATGCCGTATCGTAAGGGTAAGCATGAAATAATGCTCAGCATGTTTACCAATGGTAGCAGTCAAGAGTATGAGAGACAGGTTTCCCAATCCCACCTCTCTAAGCCTTCAGGACAGGTAGTATAAGACAGGTGTTTCTTTACTTGGCCAGCATTGAAGACTGGCTGCCTATGCGCCAATTGGCCCGCTAAAAACCTAACTGCCGGGCAAGCAGGCGCAGGCAGTAAAAATCACATAAATGTACGTACGCCACTGATCGGCCCACTGACCAGAACTGGTCACGCTCGGCAAGCAACTGGGCTGCAACTGCCGGCTTCCGGTTAGCGGTCTTTCAAACGTTCGTGGTGCTTGCCAAAATTTACTCTGTAACTAAAGGGCTGCATACGGCACAGTAAACCTGTGCAAAGTGAACTATGTACGTGACAAGAAAAAGTAAATCATAATCTAAATAGCTATCATGAACATCTCCTTATTTCACTACCTGCATTACTTTTACCCTAAAATAACTAATAAATATTTCTTTAAATATGCGCACACCTCCTTTCATTACGCAAAACCACAGCTTCAGATGGCCCTAACACATACCTTCCTCTTATTACACAAAAAGCTGGTACAGAGTTATAGGTGCTAGCGAACATATCCCGAGATGTAAGATTTCTAACAATGATGCAGCCTATAAAACTTTCATTTGCACGGATTACATCATTTGTTATATATCCCCAAATTCGCCTATGGTTAAATCTGACTTATTTAGCGTAAAGTTTGAATGGAACTATAAAGAAATATGAATAAAAATTTGGAGTAACTCACACATCTGTGGAATTACTGTCCATCCTCTCTACTCACTTGTGCGACCAGTATTCCTGTATGTTCACGTCAATCAAAATAGGACGCGGAAATCGTTTAAATGAAGAATAATTAGATATTCGCACTCACAAATATTCAGCCATGAATCGAGCATGTCAGGCCCATAATTGTTATGTGAGTGCAATGTGCTACTGGGCCTTGGATGGAAATGTCCAGCGACGAAACTTTAGAAAACGCAAGAATGAATTTCGAAGCAAGAAGGGGCGTTCTAAAATTGCTCGGTCTAACCGAGAAAACGCAAAATTTAAACCTTTTTTTCCTCAACATAGCCACCTTGTAAATCAATTCATTTAGTCCAACGACTTTCCAACTTTATAATCCCCTCAGAAAAATAAGATGTGTCCACTGTGCAAAATAAGGTCTGCCTCAGCCCCGACCTCACAATTTGATTGAATCTTCGTGCACCCAGCCACTTATTCGGTTTGGGAACAGCAAGTAACCGCTGGAAGCCAAATCCGGTGAGGAGGGCGGATGTGGAATCACTTCGAAGCGAAGGTCATGGAGTTTTACAGCAACAATCCTAGATCGAGTAAAGGAACATTATCGTGATGAAGAGAACTTTCTTTCTCCTAAGGCGTGGATGTTTAGCCTAAATAGTACCCTTCCAATCGTCTAATAATGATACACCTCGGTGAGGATTCTGTCCTTCTGGAGATAGTCTATGAGCACAACACCATGAGAACCCAAGAACTCCGTAGCCTTGACTTTTCCTACAAATGGAATCGTCTTTGCTTTCTTTGGCAGACTTTCACTTGCTACCACCCACTGCTTGGACTGCTCCTTCGTCTCTGGTGTGTAGTGATGCACCATGTTTCATCTATTGTTATGAAACATCGGAAAAACTGCAATTGAGTTTAAACAAGTCTAACACTCAAGAGAAATGTTCACTCCAATGAAATTTTGGTCCAGCAACAGTGCAGCCCCCATTAAACGGAAAGCTTTCTCATCGAGGTCTTTACAACGTCAGCCGATTCGTGTGCCTTAAGTCAGCTATCATACAGTATGGATTTGTGAATGTTTGTCAAAACATCATCTGTTGTAGTAATTCTGGGACGTCCTGAACGCTTATCTTGAATGGATGTACGATCATGCTTAAATTTTGGAGCCCAGTTTAAAATGTCGAAAAGGAAGGGGAAGCATCCTTTAATGTTTAAATAGGGGGTCACTATATGCTAACTAAACAAAATAATAGTGACATAGCCTTCAAAATATGTATAATAAAGTATTGGAGAATTCAAACCAATAGTAACAAATATCTCGGAATGGTTAATGGTTGGCATAAATTAGCGTTTTAATGAGATCCACACCTTTTTCAGTAACTTTTGTCTGTCTGTAATGGCTTATAAATTACACAAAACTACTAGAAATTAATTCAAATTGAAGAACACCTCACACCTTTTAATAGAAAATTCAATATATGCATTCTATTGTTGTGCAAATACTTTAATATATGGTATATTTATAGAAAGCAAACAAAATAACGAAACATTTTCCATATTTGGGTTTTTTTTTTGGGTGAGGAGATTTGTTTGTAAATATTCGTGTCACTTCCTTGGAAATTACTGAACTTAACTACCGAGTTTGGTATGTACTCCACATTTAGTTTTATAGCTATGCTGCTCAAAAATAGAGACATGAGCGCACATAAATTTTCTTAATTTGTATATTCACGATATTGTTACACAATGGATGAGGCCAGAAGGTTTGCAACCAAAAATATTAAATTTAGTTGCCCCGGCATAAACATTGGGGAACGTAACTCAGAGGCACACGCAAAAGGTACCAAGAACTTGCTGCACAAAACTAAAGCGGGCGTGTAATATTTTTAAATAATTACTTTTGAATTCACATTTTGCTCAGGTTTATTATAAATCAAGGTGCCCTACATGGTACACTAAAAAGGTTACACACAAAACACTGGGGGATATGCCTCACGCACACACACCCATCACACATACGACCGTTCCCCCGAAGATTTACATTAGAGTGACACTGCTCTGGCTACAACTAAACACACACACACACACACGCACGCACGCACGCACGCACACGCACACACACACACACACACACACACACACACACAGTTATTACCACAATTGCCTTCACCTCCGACTAGGAAATGAAATTCCCGCGCCAGACCATAATTAACACACAAACACAACAATTAGTTCAACAATATTATATACAGCAATAATGTGTCCGACGCGACAATACACACACACATGCACATACAGTACAATAAAGCACCTGGGACATATCGATATCAAATTTTTCGTTGAAATATAATACTTCCTGTAACTATAGGTAGATAGTACAGGGGTTAAAAATTGCCTCCAAACCAGCAAACCTTTTACAGTAAGATGTAATCGGTAACAAAGGTGAATGATAGCCGATGGTAGAATGCAAGACGAACTTGCCATAGGCGGCATTTACAACAGCGGAGAATGTGAAAAAATCTGTGTGATAGATTCACATGACTTTCTCTGCCCTCTATCGTTTTATTAGTGGGTATATAAACTAGTCTTCCTAAATCTTATTTTTATATCTACTTCATTTTAATCCAAATAAACTTTGCAGAAATAGCTGCATTACACATTTCGTTATAGATACAAGAGGAACAACGACAGTAAATGTTTACGAACAGGACGTTATATGCTGGCCTTAAAATTGCTTACTGTTTCCACAATCGCGAGAAACAACTGAATGTTGACAGGCCTTCAAGAATGACCAACTAATGAACAATTTGAAGATATCTTAATAGATATCTCGAAAATGCTGGTGCTACAAAAAAGTTATTTGAAATAAATTGTGTGTTTTAAAAAGATCTACATTTCTTGTGTAGTACGTTTTCGTCTATCGCTTAATGTTTACAAGTTATACAGATAATAGAAAATTCCTTCCGAATAAAGAGGATTTCACGAGCTATTCCTAGAAAATTAAAGACATACATTTTCTTTGTCATGTAAATATCTTTCATATACGGCATTTTAATCAAAATCGTTAGTATCATTTTCCAGAACATAAAAAATTTCGAAACCTGTTTCATGTAATAGTTCGGAGTGAGGGAATTTTCTTGTAAATCTTGGTGTCGCATCTTTAAAAGGTACTGAATTTAGATACCGGTTTGGTGCTGATCCGACTTTTGTTTTTGAGTTATGCGCGCGCGCACACAGACCATTATCTGATTTTTTTACTTCCTCTACTACGTATAGTAAGTGGGGGAAGTATTGTATTCCACCCAAAAATTCGATACCGAGATTTCACCGGAAATACATGTTTTGAGACCCCCTGAATCCAAAAAAAAACATTTTTGGAAACATGTCCGAGTGTGTGTCTGTGTGTGTGTGTGTGTGTGTGTGTGTGTGTGTGTGTGTGTGTCTAAACAGCACAATTCAGAAACGAACAGTCGGATAAACACCAAACTTGGTATTTAGGTTCAGTATCTTCCAGAGACGCGACACGAAGGTTTTCAACAAAATCCCCCCACCCCAGATTACACTTTACATGGAACATTTTTCGAAAATTTTAATTTTCTCAAAAATGGCTATAACGATTTTGATTAAAATATCCTATGTTTAAGATACTTTCATGACAAATAAAATGTATATCTTGAATTTTCTGGGAATGTCTCCAAAAGTATTCTTCATTGTGAACGATTTTGCATAACTGGTAAACCATAAGAGATAGACAAAATTTTGCTACACAAAAAATTTACATCACGTTAAAATACACAATTTATGTCATACACATTTTTTTTGCTGAGTGAACCATTTTCGAGATATTGCTTGTTATTCCCTTAAATTTTTCAATATTTATTTTCTCAAATATTCATTTTTTTGTCTTGGACATGCAAAGAGTATTGATCTGTGGCAAAGAGAATGGTGCTGCACCTAGCAACCAGCTATTAATATATATGTCGATGCTTAAAGGCTACTGTATTTATATATTGCCCTTGCAATTACAAAACAAGGGGAACATAGTACGCCTTAAGCGATAGTCAAATATTTTTAGAACTGGTCACTATGTGTAAAATGTAATTCTCTTTGCATGTCAAAAGATCGTTTCTGCAAATGTTTATCTCGATTAATATGAAATAGATAGAGAATAAGAGTTTGTAAAAGTAGTTTGTACAAGAGTAGAGAAAGCCATGTGAGTGTAACACATCAGATTTTCTTTTTTAATTGTGGCAGAAATCTGGCACCACAAACCTACGAAAGTACATACAAACTTGATTTTTACATTTTCTTCCACGTAATAATAGCTAGAGAAGTATTGCATTTCACACAAAAATTCTATACCGAGATTTTACCGAAAATTCATGTTCTGAGGACCCCTGAATAAACAAAAAGAAACCTTTTCAGAAAAAGGTCCGTGTATATGTGTGTGGGTCTGTGAACCGCAGAAATCAAAAACAAAAACTCGGATAAGTACCAAACTTGGTATTTAAAATTAGTACCTTCCAAAGTTACGACGGAAAGATGTTTAAGAAACTCCCCACCCCAAATACCCTTTACATGGAACATTTTTCGAAATTTTTTATTTTCTAAAAAATGCCTCCAACGATTTTGATTAAAATACGATACATTAAAGATATTTACATGACAAAATAAATGTACATATATCTTGAAATTTCTGGAAATCCTGTGAAGTCCCCTTCATTCGGAAGGAATCTTATATAATCATGAATAACTAGTCAATGAAGCGGTAGATGAAAACGTACTGCCCAAAATATGTGATGTTATACGTTCACAGACTTTCTCTGCCCTCTTTCTTTATTAGTGGGGATACAAACTATTCTTAGTAAAGCTTATTTTTCTAGCTACTATATTTTAATCCAAATAAACCACTGCAGAAATAGCTACATTACATATGGATACAAAGAGAACAGCGATAGTCAAATGTTTAAGAACTGGATGCTGTATGCTGGCCTTAAAGTTCCATATTGTTTCCATGCAATCACCAGAAACTGAATGTTGACACGACTTTAAGAGAATGATCAAGTATTGAACAATTCCAACTATTAATAGCGAATATCTCAGAAATGGCTTACGCAAAAAAAAACCCACTTATTTGAAATAAATTGCGTGTTTTAAAGAGATCTACACTTTTCGTGTAATACGTTTTCGAGTATCGCTTAACGTTTACCACTTTCACAAGGTCATACAAAGTTCCTTCCGAATGATTTCATAGGTTATTGCCAGAAAATTCAAGATATATGTTTTATTCAAGCAAATTTATTTTAATCAATCTTGTTAGAGTTATATTTTAGGAAATCAAAAAATGTTCAGAAAAAATAAGAAAATCGAAAAACGTACCTAGTTAAGTGAAGTTTAGGGGATTTTCTTGAAGACATCTTTGGAAGGTACTGAACGTAAATTCCAAATTTGGTGCTTATCCGGCTTTTCATTTTTGAGTTATGCTGCTCACAGTCACACAAACACACACACAGATATTTTTGTAAAAATGCTTTTGTTGGATTCAGGGGATATCTCATGTATTTTCGGTGAAATCTCGATAGCAAATTTTTAGATAGAATGCAATACCTTCTCTACCTATTAGATGCGTGGTAGAGAAACCAATAAACTCTCATAAGAGTAATTTTTATAGACACTAATAAACGATAGATTGTAGAGAAAGTCATGCGAATGTAACACGCACGCCCATAAACACACACACAAGGATTTGATGAGTCTCACGTCAAAGATTCTTCTCCCCATACGGATTAATTCCAACTACTTCACGCACTGTAAAATATTTTGCAAAGGTAAAACGTGGCCGCTTTCGTCATTTTGTTTTACAGCAAAGATACAAACTAAGCAAATACAAATAGAGTGCCCCTGTATAGGTTATCTGTTTACAATAGGTGGTGGAACAAGAGTCATTTGATGTTAGTTTTTACGTAAGTACAAGTTGGAGAAAAACTCCATATTAAAAGCACGCTTATCCATTTATAATTTAGTATGAGCCGTCTTCTGTGGTCCAGTCAATACAGTGGTAGTCTCTGATATCCAGGTTGGCCCCGTGTAATGTTTATTTGCACGCAAAAGAACCGCATTCCCTCATTCATAGACAACATTATCAGCAGCAGCGTCCTGCTTCTCTCCCGTGGCGCTATCTATTGAGCAAATCACCTGCCACCTGAGGCAATATTTTTAACGCTTAAATGATTTCAGTCAAATTATATAAAATGTAAATTCAATAACAGCCCGCCTTGAAGCAATATGTGTATGTAATAATTTCTAAAATGTATGTAACAGTCATTGCATATACTTATAGTATTGTAAACGTGTTCAATAATGTAAGCTTGAGGGAATAATGAGTAAGGAAGTTTAAATGCTACTAGTCATTAAAGCAGCAATAATGTAAATTTTTGAGCAAGTTTAAAAAAATAGCCAATCAACAACCAGAAGAAGCTTTAGTTAAATGCAGGTATTCTATTGTAGTAGGATTAGCCAATCAGAGACTTGAAATACAGAAATTTACAAGTTTAGACGGTTGAAATCAATTCAGTTGCCTCCAAACAGTGCTCATAACCAGACGCGAGATGTGTCCTCCAGAAATTATTTACGTATTCGTGTGAGACGAAAATAGTTTACGTGTTAAAAATTGCCAGTATTAAATAAAAGAATCTCACAGCTCTCTATATCAGTGAAGTGCTATTTAATATGTGTCAAGGATTAATAAAAAGGAGTGAATTAAAACTTAAAGCCTGTGTAAGCCTACATTCTTGTCGCGTCACGCCCTGCCAAGATATCAATGTCTCTAAAATAATACTGACGCAGCCGAGGTAAACATAAATATTGAATATTTAAAGAAATAGTTTAATTACAAAGTTAATATTTTTTACACTTGGGGCAAAGGCCACCTGAAAGTACATTTGGGGCGAAGGCTACCGGAAACTGTTTACTATATGTGCGGTTGCAACTACTACAAGTTCGGTTCCCCAACAGTTGAAATATAATACAAGTCCTCCAATACAACCTACTTCAAATTGACGCCCAAAGCTTGGTTGCAAACAAGTAACAGCGTAAAGATAATACTTCTTCAATTTGGCGTCCATACGTGGAGCTAATAAAATTATTCTCACACCATACGCGCCTAATGACGGAGTCAGTGACTGTAGAAATTCACCTAGTTACAGAAAGTACCGCTAGAACGTCTCTATATATCAAGGGCGTGATAGTATTGTCTCAAAAATTAACAAATTGCTAATATTAATACAATTAATTAATTTAATAAGTATAAACTTGAATGAAAAAGCCTATTAGAGGTACGGAGAGAGATAGAGAGAGAAGGTTAAATTCCTCTACCTTACATTACTTGCTACTAAGTTGTGGACTAGCGCAAAATTACAATTATATCCAGAGAAGGTATCACGTAACGAAAAGATTAAGACATAGGTTTGAATACCTTTAAACACTCTACTTCCGCTGTACGCGAATAATAAAGATAAACTATTCATGTAAACAGCCCATTACAATATAAATTATAAGATTTTTCTTGTATCTCAAAAGCAATTCTTCAATTTTTGCACATAATTACATAACTGGAATGAGCGAAATTCGTTTGAAATCATTAAGAGTGAGTAGTACAAACGTTTATCAAAAACCATCGGAAAACAGAAAGTTCCTTTTCCGATGCTGGAAATGAGGCAGTATTTTTAACACTTAAATGATTTCAGTCTAATTATATAATATATAACTTCAATAACAGCCCGCCTTAAAGCAATATGTGTATATAACAAGATATAAAAAGTGTATATTACAGTAATTGTATATGTTATATTATTGTATACATGTGTAAAAATGTTATGTGAATGCATTACATAATTTAATAATGTAGGAGCTGTAAGAATAACAGGTTAAAAGTTGCTAACAATGAGGTAACCTTGAGGCAATAATGAATTTGAAAGTTTAATAATGCTACTTGTGATTCTTGGAAGCAATCATGTAATTTTTGTGAGTTTATAAAATAGCCAATCAACAACCAGAAAAATCTTTAGTTAAACGAAGGTATTCTATTGCACTAGGATTAGCCAATCAGAAACTAAAATGGAGCAAAATTTACAAATTCAGAAGTCAGTTGCTTGAGACAGTGTTTCTAACCGGACGCATGATCCGTCCTTGAGCAATTTAATACGTATTCAGTGTAGACGAAAATAGTTTAGTGTTAAAAAGTGCAAGTAATAAAAAAATCTCGCAGCTCTCTCTATATCAGTGAAGTGTTACTTAAATAATGTCAAGCATTAATAAAAGGAGTGAAGTAAAAGTATAATCTGTGTAAGCCTACATTCTTCAGTCGTACCACTCCCTGCTAAGCATTCATGTCTCTAAAAATATATAAATGCTGACGCAGCCGAGGCAAACATAAATATAATACAAAGTTAATATTTTTAAACATTTTTTGGGGGCAAAGGCCACCGGAAAGTACATTTGGGGCGAAGACTACCAGAAACTTTTTTACCATACGTGTGCGGTTGGAACTACTTCAAGTTCGGCTCCCCAACATTTGAACTACAATCCAACTCCTACTTCAAATCGGCTTTCCATACGTAGCAGCAACAAACCTACTTCTTCAGAAGTGCAAGTACTTAAATAGGCAATGAAAGTGTGTCTGCTCTCGTGGGCTAAGGTTCGTGCCCCATTCTGGCCAGGAGATACTTTCCCGGTTACGTCATGTCATGCCTCTGCGGATGATGCAACGGTGTTAAAATAAAATGAGTGCCTTTGTGTAGCATGTTGCATACGGTGAAATATCAAAAACATGCAGTAATTCATTCACCTGTTATTTCTGAATATATTAGCAGGTGCCTGTGCTAGCTTTTGTTTGTTTACTTTGCTGATATACACGAATGAAATCATGAGATTATAAACGTGTATCAATACCCTTTTAGAGGTTATGAATTAAACTATTTATTTATTTTTGTTAGTCACTTAAAAGTCTACTTCTTCTACTTCACGGTTTTAGGCCGTTTAGCCTGTTCCGGCTCCAAAATCTTGCTGTGTCCATCTCTTTTTTGGTCGTCCTGGGTTTCTGTATCCTTGGGGTTTGTAGTTATATGTTGCTCGGGGTATCCAATTTAATGACATTCTTTCTATAAGAGAACTAACTGGAAACAAAGTCCATTGACGCAAAAACATGTATCCCCTCTTTTGGTCTAAGTTCACACTACATGCACTTTTTGAACTTTCTTTGAATTTTTGCGTATGACTATTTAGAGTATAACTAAAAGTTTTCTTTTGACGTTGTAAGTTCAGTCGAACAGCTCCAGCTGAAGATGAGGCCATTGATTCCTCGAAACGATCGTTCATCCTTCTAGACCATGATGATTTAAGTGAAGGCTTTTAATGCAATATCTCGACTCAAAATTAAATCAGTTTGATACCTCACTGTTAATAACGTCGTATTGTAAATAAGTTAATGAACATGTGTTTACTTATGTTGAACCGTTGGGAGGCGTTCTGAGTTGAAGCTGTTCCTTATATTATATACAGTACGTGATCAAAAGTATCCGGACACCTGGCTGAAAATGACGTACAAGTTCGTGGCGCCCTCCATCGGTTAATGCTGGAAGTCAATATGGTGTTGGGCCACCCTTAGCTTTGATGACAGCGTTCACTCTCGCAGGCATACTTTCAATCAGATGCTAGAAGGTTTCTTGGGGAATGGCAGCCCATTCTTCACGAAGTGCGGACTGAGGAGAGGTATCGATGTAGGTCGGTGAGGCCTGGCACGAAGTCGGCGTTCCAAAACATCCCAAAGGTGTTATATAGAATTCGTCAGGACTCTGCGGGCCAGTCCATTACAGGGATGTTATTGTCGTGTAACCACAGCCCGTGCAGTATGAAGAGGTGTTCGATCGTGTTGAAAGATGCAATCGCCATCCCCGAATTGTTCTTCAACAGTGGAATCAAGAAGGTGCTTAAGATATCAATGTAGGTCTGCCACGCAAAACAACAAGGGGTGCACGCCCCTTGCAGGAAAAACACGACCACACCATAACACCACCACCTCCGAATTTCACTGTTGGCACTATACACGCTGGCAGATGACGTTCACCGGTCATTCGCCATACCCGCACCCTGCCATCGGATCGCCACATTGTGTACCGTGATTCGTCACTCCACACAACGTTTTGCCACTGTTCAATCCTGTATATTTATTTCCAACTGAAGAATTATAATTTATTTTATAACTTAAGGGCTGGTAAAAATAATATGTGATGCGCATATTAATAAAACAAAATCACCTTAGGCTACATTTGTAAAATCTCTACTCCAAAAATAAAATATCATTTTTACCCCCTGCACCATTAAATGTTACTTTTTTCATGAACGTTCTCGAAAATTCAGTGTTTAATATACTTATGTAATTATAGTAAAATCTACTGATGAAATTGCGTCACCCATTAATGATTAATACCTACTTACTGCAGACCGATCAACATGATATGAATACCGGGGAAGTATTCCTTGTTTTGAAATTCCTATAATAACAAGGGAAGTGAAGGCCCCAGCAGGCTCAGTCTAGCTATAGCTTTGTGCATCCATAGACATGTATTACTTTAACATTCGGCAAGGCTTTACATTAATTGTCTTCTAGAACTCGGGTAACAGATAGCTTTCTCAATGGAATTCTCTGAATTACCGCTGGCGTTCTTACTTGATAATGCATTAGTTGGTTGTTGATTATTATTAAATTAAACATTTTTCCATGGTTAGAGACAAAATTTTTAAAGTGATGACTTGGGAAGTAGAGAATATTTATATCCGTGAACTTCGACCCTATTTCGCTGAGCTTCGATGTCCGGGATCATGCATGTCCTTATTGTTATAATCTGATTCGTTAAACTACATGACTTTCTCTACTCTTGTACAAACTATTTTTACTAACGCTTATTCTCCATCTACTTCATATTAATCGAGATAAACATTTGCAGACTCTGTCTTATTGCTAATTTTCTTGTAGATGTAAGGGGAAAATATATTTACAACGGCAATATAGAAAAACAGTAGCCTTTAAGCACATACATATCTCTTAATAGCTGGTTGCTAGGTGCAGCACCATTCCCTTTGCCACAGATTAATACTTTTGCATATACAAGACAAAAAAAAAATCTGATGTGTTACACTCACATGACTTTCTCTACTTTTGTACAAACTATTTTTACAAACGCTTATTCTCCATCTATCATGTTAATCGAGATAAACATTTGCAGACTCTATGTTATTGCTAAGTTTCTTGTAGATGTAAGGGGAATATATATCTGCAAGGGCAATATAGAAATACAGTAGCCTTTAAGTACATACATATCTCTTAATAGCTGGTTGCTAGGTGCAGCACCATTCCCTTTGCCACAGATTAATACTATTTGCATATACAATACAAAAAATCTGATGTGTTACACTCACATGACTTTCTCTACTCTTGTACAATCTAATTTTACAAACGATTATTCTCCATATGGTTCATGTTAATCGAGATATCGAGATGTCAATCTTATTGGTAATTTTCTTGTAGATGCAAGGGAAATATGGTAGCTTTTAAGCGATAGTCAAATATTTTAACGCTGGTTGCTATGTGGCGCATTCCATTCTCTTTGCATGTCCAGGACATAAAAAAAATGAATAACGAATGTGAGAAAAAGTATAAGTATTGTAAAATTTACGGAAATAACAAGCAATATCTCGAAAACGGTTCACTCAACAAAAGAAATGTATATGACATAAGTTGTGTATTTTTAACGCGAGCTACATTTTTTGTGTAGTAAAATTTTGTCTATCTCTTATGGTTTACCAGTTATGCAAAAGTCGTTCACAATGAAGAATACTTTTGGAGACATTCCCAGAAAATTCGAGATATACATTTCATTTCTCATGACATTATCTTAAACATATGATATTTTCATCAAAATCGTTAGAGCCATTTTTGAGAAAATTAAAATTTTCGAAAAATCTTCCATGTAAAGGGTAGTCTGGGGTGGGGGGATTTTCTTGAAAACCTTCGTGTCGCATCTCTGGAAGATACTGAACCAAAATACCAAGTTTGGTGCTTATCCGGCTGTTCGTTTTTGAGTTATGCTGTTCACAGACACACACACACAGACACACACACGGACATGTTTCCAAAAATGCTTTTTTTGGATTCAGGAGGTCTCAAAACATGTATTTCCGGTGAAATCTCGGTATCGAATTTTTGGGTGGAATGCAATACTTCCCCTACTTACTATACGTAGTAGAGAAAGTAAAAAGAATAACTAATACCCATTTGAGAAATAAGTATTGAAGAATTTAAGGGAATAACAAGCAATATCTCGAAAATGGTTCACTCAACAACAATAATGTATATGACATAAATTGTGTATTTTAACGCGATCTACATTTTTTGTGCAGTAAAAGTTTGTGTATTTCTTATGGTTTACCAGTTATGCAAAAGTCGTTCACAATAAAGAATACTTTTGGAGAACATTCCCAGAAAATTCAAGATATACATTTTATTTGTCATAAAAATATCTTATATATACGATATTTTAATCAAAATCGTTAGAGGGATTTTTGAGAAAATTAAAATTTTCGAAAAATGTTCCACGTAAAGGATAATCTGGGGTGGGGGGATTTTCTTGAAAACCTTCGTGTCGCATCTCTGGAAGATACTGAACCTATACCAAGTTTGGTGTTTATCCGACTGTTCGTTTCTGAGTTATGCTGTTCACAGACACACACGCGCCATGTTTCCAAAAATGCTTTATATGCATTCAGTGCACCTCAAAACATGTATTTTTTGTGAAATCTCAGTATCGAATTTTTGGGTGGAATACAATACTTCCCCTACTTACTATACGTAGTAGAGAAAGTAAAAATTAAGAGTGTGGATAATTTCTTCACCACTAAAACATGCATAGAACTTTGCAACATTCACATAATAAGTCGCCATTCGAGGTTTTAAAAGCCTCCCGTACAATGCTGTGATAGTCAGCCAGTATTTAATTTATTGGCATGTTCATTAAAATGTATCTCTTGAACTTCTTGATACAGCACTTCCCGTGAAGTCCTCTTCATTCTCAATGAACCTTCTGTAACAGAGAAACGTAACAAAACTGTTTACGGAAAGACTGAAGCACTCATTAAAATGCACGGTTTATATCAAACTACTGTCTTCGCGGCATTAGTCATTTTCGAAATATTCGCTGCTGCTAGTTTGTATTTTTTAATATTTTAAGCAAGTACAGTTTGAATGAAATTTGGCTTTACAGTACCCGTGTACTTTAAAGAGATTTTTCGCAACCATTTCTAATGAATATTTATCATAATTGTTTCTATGATTAACTTTTAGAATATAAATGGAAATATACAGAGAACGTTGTATTACTTTCTCTACTACGTAAAGTAGGGGAAGTATTGTATTCCACCCAAAAATTCGATACCGAGATTTCACCGGAAATATATGTTTTGAGGCCCCCTGAATCCAAAAAAGCATTTTTGGAAACATGTCTGTGTGTGTATGTGTGTGTGTGTGTGTGTGTGTGTGTGTGTGTGAACAGCATAATTCAGAAATGAACAGTCGGATAAACACCAAACTTGGCATTTAGGTTCAGTATCTTCCACAGATGCGACACGAAGGTTTTCAAGAAAATCCCTCCACCCCAGATTATCCTTACATGGAACATTTTTCGAAAATTTTAATTTTCCCAAAAATGGCTCTACACATATTGATTAAAATATATATGTTTAAGATATTTTCATGACAAATGAAATGTATATCTCGAATTTTCTGGGAATGTCTCCAAAAGTATTCTTCATTGTGAATGACTTTTGCATAACTAGTAAACCATAAGAGATAGACAAAAGTTTACTACACAAAAATGTAGATCGCGTTAAAGTACACAATTTATTTCATATACATTTTTTGTTGTTGTTGTTGTTGAGTGAACCATTTTTAGATATTGCTTGTTATTCCCTTAAATTTTCCAATACTTATACTTTTTCTCAAATGGGAATTCGTTATTCATTTTTTTTGTGTCCTGGACATGCAAAGAGAATGGAATGCACCACATAGCAACCAGCCCTTAAAATATTTGACTATAGCTTAAAGACTACCATATTCCCCTTGCATCTACAAGAAAATTAGCAATAAGATGAACATCTCGATTAACATGAAGTATATGGAGAACAAGCGTTTGTAAAAATAACTTGTACATGAGTAGAGAAAGTCATGTGAGTGTAACACATCAGATGTTTTTTTATTAATACACATCAGATTTTTGTATATGCGAGTATTTCTTGCCAGAGTAAATTCGTTATAGGTTATACAACGGAGAGACACCTTGCACATTGCGACCTACATAGATCTATAGTAGTTAACGCCCCTAGGAGGAAGGGATGAAATGACGGATTCACACAAGGCTACAGGCCACAGGGACGCGCGGAAGTCCGTAACAGTTCCAGCATCGAAGACCGGTCCAACTTCTGGAGCTTCCTAGAGAGGTGATGAACAGTCCGTCGACCAAGCAGCCCTCTGCTGTCCACAGGCAGTATTCTTTCCTTTGAGCAAGCGTCCGCGCCATATGTCCGGGACCACCATGCGCCACGAAACCTAGGAAGACACCTGAAAGGTGAGGAGGAAACTAAATGAAAGGAAAATGAGGGAACGGAAATCGTGGCAGATGAGAAACCACGCCAGAATTCGCGTACCGTCCAGGGAAACGAACCCGGCATCTCCCGAATGCGAGCCTCACGCGTTACTGCAGACCATCTCGCTGGGTTGATAGGTTCGTTTGTTCAACTCGGGCAGTTCATTTCTTATTAAATTTACACCCGCATATCGAATGCAGTTACTAATTTCAAAAGTTTATCTTTAGGGACATTAATATTAAACAAAAATGCTCAGGACTAAATAAAATTCACGGTTCGAAAGCACAGGCCTTTTTAGCGAGTGAACAAATAACCGAATATAACGGATCAGCTTTGTGGAGCCGGACCGGGTTTTTTTTGAAAAGCGTCTAAACAATCTCCAACACAATGCTCATTTATTTGCACTGTGTACCGCCTCACATAAAGACCTGTCATTTTAATGGAAGGAAATATATTTATTTTATGGAGAGCGAATCAATAGTAACAAATGGGTATCTCGCAAAATATTGATGCCATGGCATATGCAATTTAATGTTTTTTTGTAAAAAGCTGACCCGTATTATGCTTTGTTCGCTGCTGAACTGCCCCGGGCCAGCATTTTTTCCCGAATGAGCCTTGATTTAGATGTCCACCACAAAGAGTTACGGCTACGGAGCAATCTTCACCACGCAATAAACGAATACATCGCAGCAAACTACCACGTGGTAAATGTACAAAAGGCGGAACGTTTTAGACATAAATGAGTAGCTGGCAAAGAAAAGCCACATCTTCTGCCAAGTTACGATTTAGGGGAAACGGAAACTGTTGTGAATAATTATCATGGGAGAAAGTTACATTTCCCAATGTTTTACCACCGAATCATTCGGAAAGAAGCAACCTTTCTGTCTTGTGAATTTAGTGTGCTAGACTGTTTTGCGTATTTTATTAAACAAGCTCGATATTCTAAGTTTACGGTAGGAAAAAAACATAAAATTAAAAAGCTGATCTGTTACACCCACATGACTTTCTCTACTCTTGAACAAACTATTTTTACAAACTCTTATTCTCCATCTATTTCATATTAATCGAGATAAACATTTACAGAAACGACCTTTTGACTTGCAAACAGAATTACATTTTGCACATAGCGACCAGTTCTAAAAAAATCTGATGTGTTACACTCACATGACTTTCTCTACTCTTGTACAAACTATTTTTACAAACGCTTATTCTCCATATGCTTCATGTTAATGGAGATATCGAGATGTCAATCTTATTGCTAATTTTCTTGTAGATGCAAGGGGAATATGGTAGCTTTTAAGCGATGGTCAAATATTTTAACGCTGGTTGCTATGTGTCGAATTCCATTCTCTTTGCAAGTCCAGGACAAAAAAATGAATAACGAATTTGAGAAAAAGTATAAGTATTGGAAAATTTAAGGGAATAACAAGCAATATCTCGAAAACGGTTCACTCAACAAAAGAAATGTATATAACATAAGTTGTGTATTTTAACGAGATCAACATTTTTTGTGTAGTAAAATTTTGTCTATCTCTTATGGTTTACCAGTTATGCAAAAGTCGTTCACAATGAAGAATACTTTTGGAGACATTCCCAGAAAATTCGAGATATACATTTCATTTCTCATGGCATTATCTTAAACATATGATATTTTAAACAAAATCGTTAGAGCCATTTTTGAGAAAATTAAAATTTTCGAAAAATGTTCCATGTAAAGGGTAGTCTGGGGTGGGGGGATTTTCTTGAAAACCTTCGTGTCGCATCTCTGGAAGATACTGAACCTAAATACCAAGTTTGGTGTTTATCCGACTGTTCGTTTTTGAGTTATGCTGTTCACACACACACAGACACACACACACACAGACACACACACACACAGACACACAGACACACACACGGACATGTTTCCAAAAATGCTTTTTTTGGATTCAGGAGGTCTCAAAACATGTATTTCCGGTGAAATCTCGGTATCGAATTTTTGGGTGGAATGCAATACTTCCCCTACTTACTATACGTAGTAGAGAAAGTAAAATATTTGACTATCGCTTAAGGCCTACTATGTTCCCCTTGTTTTGTATTTGCAAGGGCAATATAGAAATACAGCAGCCTTTAAGCATAGACATGTCTCTTAATAGCTGGTTGTTAGGTGCAGCACCATTCCCTTTGCCACAGATTAATACTCTTTGCATATCCAAGACAAAAAAAATGAATAGCGAATTCCCATTTGAGAAAGTATTAAAAAATTTAAGGAATAACAAGCAATATCTCGGAAATGGTTCACTCAACAACAAAAAATGTATATGACATATATTGTGTATTTTAACGCGATCTACATGTTTTGTGTAGTAAAATTTTGGCTATCTCTTATGGTTTACCAGTTATGCAAAAATCGTTCACAATGAAGAAATCTTTTGGAGACATTCCCAGAAAATTCAAGATATACATTTTATTTGTCATGAAAATATCTTAAACATATGATATTTTAATCAAAATCGTTAGAGCCATTTTTGAGAAAATTAAAATTTTCGATAAATGTTCCATGTAAAGGGTAATCTGGGGTGGGGGGATTTTCATGAAAACCTTCGTGTCGCATCTCTTGAAGATACTGGACCTAAATACCAAGTTTGGTGTTTATCCGACTGTTCGTTTCTGAGTAATGCTGTTCACAGACACACACGGACATGTTTCCAAAAATGCTTTTTTTGGATTCAGGGGGCCTCAAAACATATATTTCCGGTGAAATCTCGGTATCGAATTTTTGGGTGGAATACAATACTTCCCCTACTTACTATACGTAGTAGAGAAAGTAATAAAAAAGGAAAATAACTTAAAAGTACTTACAACTGAAAATTAAAAATCTAATGTATAGGCTATCCATAAAAGAACTACGGGATTTTGCATTTAAATATTTTAATGAAAGATAAAATTAAGGATAATGTTTTAGACATGGTTTGAAAGGTAATATTGCCAAGTTTTTTTTTTCGTTAACTATTTAGTGTATTTCAATATGTGCCCCATTTGTGGCGTGACATACATGCAAACGGTAATATACCTCTTGCCAGGTCCTGGTTAGCATATATGGAGTGATGGTTGCCACAAAAGCGACGATTCTGTTAGATGATTTATCGTCCTGAATCTTTTTCGCATAAACAAGGTTATTTACATGTTCCCAAAAGAAGAAGTCAAGGGAGTGAGATCCGAACTTCTAGGAGGCCAAGGAATAGACCCTTTCCTTACAATCCATCGTTTCCCGCATAGGAAGCGTAGGTGTGTGGAGATCAACTTACTGAAAGCTAACAGGCCCCTTATCAGCCTCAATATCAACAAATCAAGGGAAAACATACAGATCCAAGCATATGACTCGTAAACATGACCATTGATATTATTTTCGACAAAAATAAAAGGAGCAATGACATGGGAATGCATCAGACCTGCTTGCATAAAATGTTTTGAGATACGGATTTAATTGTTATGATATAATCTAAGTTAACTAATGCTGCTTGCTCGCTATGATCTTTTAAAACCCTGTAGTTCTTTTGAGGCAGTATTAACACTTGAATAATTTCAATTAAATTATACAACATGTAAATTCAATAACAGCCCGCCTTGAAGCAATATGTACGTAATAATTTTTAAAATGTATGTAACAGTCATTGCAAATGCTTATATTATTGTAAACATGTTCAATAATTGTATGTGAATGCATTAGGTAATTTAATGATGTAAGAGCTGTGAGAATAATAAGTTTAAAGTTGCTAACAATGAGGTAACCTTAAGGCAATAATGAGTTTGAGAGTTTAAATGTTACTAGTCATGATTAGAGCAACGATAATGTAAATTTTGTGAGTTTAAAAATAGCCAATCAACAGCAAGAAAAAGCTTTATATTGCAGGTATTCTATTGGACTAGGATTAGACAATCAAAGACTTGAAGTACAAAAATTTACGGGTTTGGACGGTTGAAATATGTTCAGTTGCCTGCAGACCTGGTAGTGACCGGATGGAATATGTGTTCTCTAAAGAAATATTACGTATTCGTGTGAAATGTAAAACATGTATACGTGTTAACAAAGTGAAAGTATTAAATTAAATAATCTCACAGCTCTTAATATCAGTGTAGTGCTATATAATTTGTGTCAAGGATTAATAAAAAGAGGTGAATTTAAACTTAAAATCTGTGTAAGCCTACATTCTTGTCGCACCACGCCCTGATTAAGACAAACGTGTCTCTAAAGTAATACTGAAGAAGCCGAGGCAAAAACAACAAAATAATATCTACAGAACCAGTATAATAACAAAGTTAATAGTTAATATTTTTTAAATAAAACTTGGAGCGTAACAACAAAAGAAATACATCTTCAAAAATCAGCTTTACATACGTAGCAGCATACTACGTAACAAACAATCTTCTTAAAAATTGACGTCCATATGTGGAGCTAACATCAAAACATAAACTCCAAGAACAATATCTTCTTCAAATTGGCGCTCATACGTGGGGCAGTTAAAGTAAAGCAACAATTCTACTTCAAGTTGGTTTTCCAAGCGTGAGGCAATAAAACAACAATAATAACAACTTCAAGTTGGCTTCCAAAGCGTGAGGCATACCTACTTCACTTTTATGGATACTTGGACGGCTTACTGTACCAAATACAATCTATACCTTGTATTTTTATGCTATTCATCTAAAAAGTGATTATTGTATCCACTTTGCGTAAGTCATGATGCTTGAGTATAAATGGTTTTAAAATTAGGCAACACGCTCTTGGCTGCATGCAAGATATGAAAACAAAACCAGACATTAGCTTTCGTTACTAATGAGCTCACGTGGAAGATAAGAAGAATTGCACATTTACTGCGCTTATTAATGCACTGAAATAGATTTGAGTTCTTTTCCCCTCTTGAGTACCATCCCAGTTACTATGTTGGCTCCGCAGTAAAATGTGAGGCTCGTATTCGGGAGGTCACGGATCAAACACGGCGGAGGTAGATGGATATATTCGGGCGTAAAAATCCTTAGCATGACTTCCTTAGAAAGCGAAGTAAAGCCGGTGGTACCGTGTCGTAGATTTACGGCACGTAAAAGAACCTCAAGTCTGATAAAGAGGCCTCTGAGCAAAATTACCGATCTTTCCCGCCCAATATAAAAAGGGACGCTGAGGACCACAGCAGTTAAACAGCGTCCATAAATAAAACTCAATTTAATTTGTCGACCACCCACTATGACTTTGGGCTTTTCGTGGTCTTCTCTGCTTGATAGACCAATGCTGGAATGGTTTCTCAACTACGATTTCCTTTCCATCATTTCCATTTATTTCCGTTTCCTTCTCATGTTTCAGATATGCTTATAGATTTCTGGCGTGAGGCTGTGCCGAACAGATGGCACGGATTCTTGCTCCAAGGAAAGAATAGAGCCATAGAGCTGCCTGGTTGCACGGGTCCTTCAACGCCCTCTCTAGGAAGCTCCAATGGTGGGTCGGGTCTTCAAGCCAGGAAATGTTAGGGATTTCCGCGCATCTACACTGTGTAATCTAAAGTATCCGGACAACCCACAAACATACGTTTTTCATCTTAGGTGCATTATGCTGCCGCCTACTGCCTGGTACTCATTATCCACGACCTCAGTAGTCATTAGACATCGTGAAACAACAGAATGGGATGTTCCCTGGAACTCACAGACATCGAACGCGGTCAGATGATTGGGTGTCATTTGTGTCAGAAGTCTGTACGGGAGATTTCCACACTCCTAAACATCCGAGGTCCACTGTTTCTGATGTGATAGTGAAGTGGAAACGTGAAGGGACATGTACAGCACCAAAGCGTACAGGCCGACCTCGTCTGTTGACTGACAGAGACCGCCGACACTTGAAGAGGGTCGTAAAGAGTAATAGGCAGACATCTATCCAGACCATTACACAGGAATTCCAAACTGCATATGGATCCACTCCAAGTACTATGACAGTTAGGCGTGAGGTGACAAACCTTGGACTCCATGGTCGAGCGGCTGCTCATAAACCACACATCACGCAGGAAAATGCCAAACGACGCCTCACTTGGTGTAAGGAGCGTCAACATTACACGATTGAACAGTGGCAAAACGTTATGTGGAGTGACGAATCACGGTACACAATGTGGCGATCCGATGGCAGGGTGTGGGTATGGCGAATGCCCGGTGAACGTCATCTGCCAGCGTGTATAGTGCCAACAGTAAAATTCGGAGGTGGTGGTGTTATGGTGTGGTGGTGTTGTTCCTGGAGGGGGCTTGCACCCCTTGTTTTGCTTGGCACGATCACAGCGCTGACCTACATTGATATTTTATGCACCCTCTTGCTTCCCACTGTTGAAGAGCAATTCGGAGATAGCGATTGCATCTTTCAACACGATCGAGCACCTGTTCATACTGCACGGGGCATGGCGGAGTGGTTACACGACAATAACATCCCTGTAATGGACTGGCCTGCACAGAGTCCTGACTTGAATGCTATAGAACACCTTTGGGATGTTTTGGAACGCCGACTTCGTGCCAGGCCTAACCGACCTACATCGATACCTCTCCTCAGTTCCGTACTCCGTGAAGAATGGGCTGGCATTCCCCAAGAAAACTTCCAGCACCTGATTGAAAGTATGCCTACGAGAGTGAACGCTGTCATCAAGGCTAAAGGTGGGCCAAGACCATATTGACTTTCAGCATTGCCGATGGAGGGGGCCACAAACTTGTGCGTCTTTTCAGCCAGGTGTCCGGATACGTTTAATCACGTAGTGTATATGGCCTGACAGCCTGTAGCCTGCTTGATTGCTTCACTTCATCCATTCCTTCTGGGGGAAGCTACCGCAATAGTTCTCTCTGTAGATTGCAGTGCGCGAGATGTCCCTCTTCGTTGTATACCCCTATACTAGGGGTTTGCAAACTTTTCATAACGGGAGCCGCATTAATCGTCAGAAAATATATCGCGGGCGAAGCGACATACATTTTCAAATACAGTGTTTTATAAACTAAAATCTGCATTTACATATTAACAACACTAGTCTGCAGGATATCGGATAACTGAAAGCTAATAAGTGATTCTGACTCGCTTTTTACTTTCTCTACTACGTATAGTAAGTAGGGGAAGTATTGCATTCCACCCAAAATTCGATACCGAGATTTCACCGGTAATACACGTTTTGAGACCTCCTGAATCCAAAAAAAAGCATTTTTGGAAACATGTCCGTGTGTGTGTCTGTGTGTGTGTGTGTGTGTGTGTGTGTGTGTCTGTGAACAGCATAACTCAAAAACGAACAATCGGATAAGCACGAAACTTGGTATTTAGGTTCAGTATCTTCCAGAGATGCGACACGAAGGTTTTCAAGAAAATCCCCCCACCCCAGACTACCCTTTACATGGAAGATTTTTCGAAAATTTTAATTTTCTCAAAAATGGCTCTAACGATTTTGATGAAAATATCATATGTTTAGGGTAATGTCATGAGAAATGAAATGTATATCTCGAATTTTCTGGGAATGTCTCCAAAAGTATTCTTCATTGTGAACGACTTTTGCATAACTGGTAAACCATAAGAGATAGACAAAATTTTACTACACAAAAAATGTAGATCGCGTTAAAATACACAACTTATGTCATATACATTTCTTTTGTTGAGTGAACCGTTTTCGAGATATTGCTTGTTATTTCCTTAAATTTTCCAATACTTATACTTTTTCTCAAATGCGTTATTCATTTTTACTTTCTCTACTACGTATAGTAAGTAGGGGAAGTATTGCATTCCACCCAAAAATTTGATACCGAGATTTCACCGGAAATACATGTTTTGAGACCTCCTGAATCCAAAAAAAGCATTTTTGGAAACATGTCCGGGTGTGTGTCTGTGTGTGTGTCTGTGTGTCTGTGTGTGTGTGTGTGTGTCTGTGTGTGTGTGTCTGTGAACAGCATAACTCAAAAACTAACAGTCGGATAAACACCAAACTTGGTATTTACGTTCAGTATCTTCCAGAGATGCGACACGAAGATTTTCAAGAAAATCCCCCCACCCCAGACTACCCTTTACATGGAACATTTTTCGAAAATTTTAATTTTCTCAAAAATGGCTCTAACGATTTTGATGAAAATATCATATGTTTAAGATAATGTCATGAGAAATGAAATGTATATCTCGAAATTTCTGGGAATGTCTCCAAAAGTATTCTTCATTATGAACGACTTTTGCATAACTGGTAAACCATAAGAGATAGACAAAATTTTACTACACAAAAAATGTAGATCGCGTTAAAATACACAACTTATATCATATACATTTTTTTTGTTGAGTGAACCGTTTTCGAGATATTGCTTGTTATTTCCTTAAATTTTCCAATACTTATACTTTTTCTCAAATTCGTTATTCATTTTTTTATGTCCTGGACATGCAAAGAGAATGGAATGCGCCACATAGCAACCAGCGATAAAATATTTGACTATCGCTTAAAAGCTACCATATTCCCCTTGCATCTACAAGAAAATTACAAATAAGATTGACATCTCGATATCTCGATTAATATGAAGCATATGGAGAATAGGCGTTTGTAAAAATAGATTGTACAAGAGTAGAGAAAGTCATGTGAGTGTAACACATCAGATTTTTTTATGTCCTGGACATGCAAAGAGAATGGAATGCGTCCCATAGCAACCAGCGTTAAAACATTTGACTATCGCTTAAAAGCTACCATATTTTCCTTGCATCTACAAGAAAATTACCAATAAGATTGACATCTCGATATCTCGATTAACATGAAGCATATGGAGAATAGGCGTTTGTAAAATTAGGTTGTACAAGAGTAGAGAAAGTTATGTGAGTGTAACACATCAGATTTTTTATACTCATTTCAGAACTGCTTTTAGTTTTTTTTCTATCACGTACAGTTTTTTTTTCACAATTCACTTCAAAAAACAATCTGATGTGTTACACTCACATGACTTTCCCTACTCTTGTACAAACTATTTTTACAAACGCTTATTCTCCATATGCTTCATGTTAATCGAGATAAACATTTGCAGACTCTATTTTATTGCTAATTTTCTTGTAGATGTAAGGGGAATATATATTTACAAGGGCAATATAGAAATACAGAAGGCTTTAAGCACATACATATCTCTTAATAACTGGTTGCTAGGTGCAGCACCATTCCCTTTCCCACAGATTAATCCTCTTTGTATATCCAAGACAAAAAAATGAATAACGAATTCCCATTTGAGAAAATAAGTATTGAAACATTTAAGGGAATAACAAGTAATATCTCGAAAATGGTTCTTTCAACAAAAAAAAAATGTATATGACATACATTGTGTATTTTAACACGATCAACATTTTTGTGTAGTAACATTTTGTCTATCTCTTATGGTTTACCAGTTATGCAAAAGTCGTTCAGAATAAAGAATACTTTTGGAGACATTCCCAGGAAATTCAAGATATACATTTTATTTGTCATAAAAATATCTTAAACATATGATATTTTAATCAAAATCGGTAGAGCCATTTTTGAGAAAATTAAAATTTTCGAAAAATGTTCCATGTAAAAGGGTACTCTGAGGTGGGGGATTTTCTTGAAAACCGTCGTGTCGCATCCTTGTAAGATACTGAACCTAAATACCAAGTTTGGTGTTTATCCGACTGTTCGTTTCTGAGTTATGCTGTTCACAGACACACACAGACACACAGACAGACACACACACGGACATGTTTCCAAAAATGCTTTTTTTGGATTTAGGGGGTCTCAAAACATGTATTTCCGGTGAAATCTCGGTTAGGAAATTTTGGGTGGAATACAATACTTCCCCTACTTACTATACGTAGTAGAGAAAGTAATATAGAGATATAAAGATATTGCTTCCGCCACTACATATAAAATTGGGTTTCATGCAGCAATTTGTAAGGGTTCTACCACAGGATAGACCCTGCTTCAAGTACCTTTCCAAGAAATTTCCCTTCATTACACAAGACAAATTAAAGGCTGGAATTTTTGTTGGTCCTCAAATAAAGAAATTGATGAAGTATGAAGATTTTGGGAAGACATTGAATGAGAGAGAAATAGAAGCATGGACCGCCTTCCGATCAGTTACTGAAAACTTCTTAGGCAATAACAAAGATCCTAATTACAAGGCCATTGTCGAAACAAAGTTGGAAAATTTCAAGAAGATGGGTTGTAAAATGAGTGTAAACGTGCATTTTCTGCTTTCACATATCTACTACTTTCCAGAAAATCTGGGACATTATAGAGAAGAGCAGGATGAACGTTTTCACCAAGATATTAAGGAAATGGAGAGGAGGTACCAGGGGAGATGGAATGAAACTATGATGGCCGACTACTGCTGTATGTTGAGGAGGGGCAAGGAAGTCAAATAAGAGAAAGTTTGAAAAAAATTAAATGAAGCACTTTGGCTTCTTGTTTTGTTAAAATGTAGTCATGTTTCTTGAATAAAAACTTACCTTGTGTGAAATGGTATTTAAATACTTTTCTACGCTCATTAGTAAAATTGTCAAAACATTACTTATTTTGTGTAAACACCTAACGTGATAGAAAAAAAAGGAAGTTATTCCTGGAATCAGCATAAACACTTGATTCAAGAACACCTACTTTTAAGAAAGTTTGAAAATGCAGACTAGTGTAATTAATGTAATTAAATACTTAACAAATGATCAGTATTTTATTCACAGTCTCATGACAATGCAAAACTTAGGCAACCGAGCGGGGTGGCTCAGGCGGTAACGTCTGTAGTCCGCACTCGGAAGATCCCGGGTTCGATCCCTGGCGACCGTTCTGACACATGGGTTTTTCGTGGTTTCCCCGGGGTCGACAGGCGAATGTTGCGGTGATTTCTTCTGTGCAACGATTTCCGTCTTTCATTCCGTCTCCTCACGTTTCAGGTGTGCTTCTACGACTTCTACGACATGGGGAGGGGGGGTTCATCGCCCTATCTCAGCGGCTCCCGCGGTGACATACGCGTCTGTGTGCTTGGAAATATTAGGGACTTCCGCGCGTCTATGTGGCGCAACCTGTGCGATTCCTTCACGTCATTCCTTCCTCCTGGAGGGGGGTAGGCACTATAGGCCTCTGTAGGTGCCTAGGTGCCGAGGTGTCTCCCTCCGTTGAATAACCTATAAGTCATAGGCAATATAGATTAACACGTGTTACATGAAGTATTTTTACGTTAATAGCAGTACATATTCAATTAGGTGAATGACGCCGACTTTTCTGTTTGTGGTTCTATTTTTTTTGGTGTCTATCAATAAAACGACTTTAAATATTCATCATCAATCATAGCAGACGTATATTTAGATTTGACGTATTGTATTCTAGAAAATACAGACATACATTGATGTGAACACCCATACTAGTCCTCGTGCAATGTCTTTCAAACGAGAAAATAAGTCACTAGGCAGACAGAGGTAAAAGTCAACCAAATTAACTTCCTTGTACTTGTCCTTCAGTAGATCATTACACTGTATATAAATTAAAAATCTGAGTGCTTAACTTTAAATAGTCGTTATAAATTTGTTAATAAATTAATCTAATACAGGTACACCGTTTCTTTTTATTTCTATTTTTTTAAACTTGCAGGCGGGGGGGGGGAACATAATAGTACCCGGGTTCGGATTCCGAGCCGTGCTTTGGCAAACCCTGTCCTATACCAACCGCACTTACATGTGAAATTGGAAACGAATTGATATGGATTTGAATTATTCTTATGTATCTAAGCAATTAAACCAACAGATTATAAAATAAATTTAATTTTTAAAAATGCAGGATGAATTTGTCGATGTACTACGCACTATCCAAGCAGAGAAATAGATTATATTTATTCGTTAATGGTTATATTCTTTCAATGCGAGAAAGATCAGTGTTTAAGTGGCATTATTCGATACGGAATTCGATTCGAGCCTCTTCTCTTGCAAGATCGGATTTGGGATTCAATTTGAATTGATATAAATCGAGACAAGATTCTTGCATTCTTCTGCACTGATACCTATGGTCAATGATAACTGAAAAATTCGCGACTCGTGAAATCGCGAAAAAAATTACTACAATAGAAAAGCATTTATACAACAATAGTACGCTGTAGAATGGTTTTCCACCCGCAAAAAGAATTATCTTTATTCGCGAATTCTCACCTTTATCGCTAAAAAGGGAAGTTTTTTTAAATGTATAAATTAACAGATTAAAAATTAATTACCTAATCGTCAAACAGCTTGAGTTTCGTAATCACAATTATTTTTAAGGCAAGGGTTGGCAACAACATCGTCAAATACGGTATCTCCATTGGTTTTGCCTCTTCATCGGCAACATTCGTTTATTTTCGCTTGCTTCAGCGCTGTATATGCAGCGAAAAACAATTTCCCCAATTTACATATTCCCTCTATATTCAACATTATTTATTGGAACCTTTAAAATATGAAAGGGAGCTTTAACCGCTTGTAGATTGCATAGTTTGATACAATGTATCTTAAGCCGCTTGTACACCATCAAACCTTCTTTCAATTCAAGAGTTTACGAGAAAAATTGTCAAACATTTTTCAATATGTGACAAGATTGGACAAGACCTGACAATGTCATAAATATGTATTTACAAGTTGCCTTTTTACTTTCTCTACTACGTAGAGTAAGTAGGGGAAGTATTGTATTCCACCTAAAAATTCGATACCGAGATTTCACGGGAAATACATGTTTTGAGACCCCCTGAATCCCCAAAAAATAGCATTTTTGGAAACGTCCGTGTGTGTGTCTGTGAAGAGCATAACTCAGAAAGGAACCGTCGGATTAACACCAAACTTGGTATTTAGGTTCGGTATCTTCCAGAGATACGACACCAAGGTTTTCGAGAAAATCCCCCCACCCCAGATTACCCTTTACATGGAACATTTTTCGAACATTTTAATTTTCTCAAAAATGGCTCTAACGATTTTTATTAAAATATCATACGTTTAAGATGTTTAAGATAGTATATGCTCCTCGACGGGCCTCTGACCCCAGGCACCCGTTTGTAAGTCCTGGGGGGTGTAAGTCCTACATAAGAGGAGGGTAAACAGATAATGAATGAATGAATGAAAGTTTAAGATATATTCATGACAAATAAAATGTATATCTCGAATTTTCTGGGAATGACTCCAAAAGTATTCTTCCTTATGAACGACTTTTGCATAACTGGTAAACCATAAGAGATGGACAAAATTTTACTACACAAAAAATATAGATCGCGTTAAAATACACAATTTGTCATATGCATTTTTTGTTGTTGAGTGAACCATTTTCGAGATATTGCTTGTTTTTCCCTTAAATTTTCCAATACTTATACTTTTTCTCAAATTCGTTATTCATTTTTTTTGTCCTGGTAATGCAAAGAGAATGGAATACACCACATAGCAACCAGCTCTTAAAGTATTTGACTATCGCTTAAAGCCTAGCAATTCCCCTTGCATCTACAAGAAAATTAGCAATAAGACTAACATCTCGATTAACATGAAGCATATGGAGAATAAGCGTTTGTAAAAATAGTTTGTACAAGAGTAGAGAAAGTCATGTGAGTGTAACACATCAGATTTTTTCAAACTGAAATCCTTCAGAACACATTAATAAACAATTTATCACGCACAAAGCAATTTGATATTTGCGTCACGGTATAACAGTTTGCACTGAAATACTGTTCTATACCAATATTATGTATCACTTTCGCGTATTATATCCAATGAAATCACATTACGCTTATGGAATACAATGGAAATAACACCAACTGATACGTTAACCACACTATATAACATTGCATTAATGTATACTTTTTCGGAAATCTGCCTGGCAATTTTTTCTTCATATGCTTCATCTTATGGTAATCCACAGAGTCCTAGATATACGGACATGGCCAGCTTTTGTATAACCTAATCAGTTCGCATACGGCATGCCTTGGCCGAGTAATCATTTTTGTTTACTTTTATGTTGCACATTTCGTGACGCACTGTAAATACTCGCATTTCATTGGCTAAAGCCATCAAATCATTGTCAAATCTTTGATCTTTTAAAGCATGTCCTTATTTGCTTTCAAAACTTTCAAAGATTTTAAAAGTATTGGAAGCAATTTGACAAGAAAAGTTGTGAAGTTGTGACAACTCTTGCGAAAGGTCTTGTAAACTACTGAATTTGACAAAATTTGATCGTGTACAAAGGGGCTTTAAATAAGTTTATAAGTGCTCGCGCGTGTGAACAGCACAGCTAGAAAACGAAATGTCGCACAGTACTGTTCAGCATCTTCCAAAGATGTAACACCAAGTTTTTCAAGACTCGAAAGTGCCCTTTATACAGAAAAAATGTCGTTATTTTGCATTTTCTCAAAAATGGCTCTAAGGATTTTGATTAAAATGCCATAATATTTAAGACATTTTCAAGTTAAATAACATATATATCTTGGATTTTCTGGGAATAGCCTGTGAAGTCCTTTTCATAGCGAAGATATTTCGTATAATTTTGTATAACTTGCTAAATCATAAACGGTGGTTAAAAGCTTAAAACACAATCAATGTAGGTGTGTTTAAAACACATAATTTATTTTCAAGAAGTTCATTTTTGTGGCATTAGCCATTTCCTAAATATCTCTTGTTATTGGTTTGAACAGTTTAATATCTTTATCACTTTTGAAGTTATCATCATTCAGTTGTTTCTCGCGATATCAAGGAACATTTATGGACTTGCAAGTCCAGGATTAGCGATTCTCTTAAACATTTGACTATCGCTTTGGTCTCTTATACTCCCACCCCTTATACCTACAACAAAATGCGTAATGAAACCATTGGCCGGGTGCATTAACGTTTGTTAACAGCCACCGTCGCAAAAGGCTATAAAATGTTTACGCTTGTTAATTCAAAATACTGGTACCCTTTCCGTGATTTTGTTTAGCTAATACGCACTCACTATGGTCGAATCCGCTCAGGAGCTGAAAGAAATATTCTTTCATCTAGTTTCAATAGTCGATTTGTTTGTGATTCTGTGGACTGTTGACTGACTAACCTGAAAGTATATAATCGTGATTATGGAATTAGAAATGGAACCTGTGAGAATAAAAACCAACAATCCTAAACTTTACGGCATTGAAACAAGAATTACTTATTGAACTTGTTTTAAAAAACAAGAACATTATAGAAAAAAATCTGACGTGTTACACTCACATGACTTTCTCTACTCTTGTACAAACTATTTTTACAAACGCTTATTCTCCGTATGCTTCATGTTAATCGAGTTATCGAGATGTCAATCTTATTGGTAATTTTCATGTAGATGCAAGGGTAATATGGTAGGTTTTAAGCGGTAGTCAAATATTTTAAGCGCTGGTTGCTATGTGGCGTATTCCATTCTCTTTGCATGTCCAGGACATACAAAAAATGAATAACGAATTTGAGAAAAAGTATAAGTATTGGAAAATTTAAGGGAAAAACAAGCAATATCTCGAAAATGGTTCACTCAACAAAAAAAATGTATATGACATAAATTGTGTATTTTAATGCGATCCACATTTTTTGTGTAGTAAAATTTTGTCTATCTCTTATGGTTTACCAGTTATGCAAAAGTCGTTCACAATGAAGAATACTTTTGGAGACATTCCCAGAAAATTCGAGATATACATTTTATTTGTTATAAAAGTATCTTAAACATATGATATTTTAGTCAAAATCATTAGAGCCATTTTTGAGAAAATTAAAATTTTCGAAAAATGTTCCATGTAAAGGGTAGTCTGGGGTGGGGGGATTTTCTTGAAAATCCTTCGTGTCGCATCTCTGGAAGATACTGAACCTAAATACCAAGTTTGGTGTTTATCCGACTGTTCGTTTCTGAGTTATGCTGTTCACAGACACACACACACACACACACACACACACACACACAAACACACACACGGACATGTTTCCAAAAATGCTTTTTTTGGATTCAGGGGGTCTCAAAACATGTATTTCCGGTGAAATCTCGGTATCGAATTTTTGGGTGGAATACAATACTTCCCCTACTTACTATACGTAGTAGAGAAAGTAAAAATCTGACGTGTTACACTCACATGACTTTCTCTACTCTTGTACAAACTATTTTTACAAACGCATATTCTCCATGTTAATCGAGATGTTAATCTTATTGCTAATTTTCTTGTAGATGCAAGGGGAATTGGTAGGCTTTAAGCGATAGTCAAATATTTTAAGAGCTGGTTGCTATGTGGAGTATTCCATTCTCTTTGCTTTACCAGGACAAAACAAAATGAATAACGAATTTGAGAAAAAGTATAAGTATTGGAAAATTTAAGGGAATTACAAGCAAAGAATTAGCCAAATATTTCGCTCGCCTGTTTATTAAAGACACGGCTATTTAAGCAGTTATTGAAGTTATTTAGGAACTTTAAAGACTTATACCGACCCACTTTTAAAAGGTTTGACTATCACTTTAGTCTACTGTATCCCTATTGTACCTTCAACGAAAGCTGTAAAAATAGCATTTATATAAACGTTTAATATGGTGGAGCTAGAATAAGCTTTTGTAAGATTAGTTTGTGGATGAGTGGATAGTGAAAGCTATGTGAATGCATTGCATTCACTTTTATTTACTGCATTCTGTAGGTCGTACGTAATAGCAAAGAGCTTGCAGTAGAATATATGTTTCACAGTAGCGAAGATTAACAAGTACTCATAGCTCTGAAGGTATGTATTTTAGAGCCCATTTTACTGGACGTTTTTGTTTTGGTCCATACCACCACCTCTCAAAATATGGAATGCTTTTTCTTTAACATTCTGTATATTTATAGCATTCATCAAAAATTATTCCTCTATGCACGTTACGTTATTTCGACGCATTTTTACTTTCTCTACTACGTATAGTAAGTAGGGGAAGTATTGTATTCCACCCAAAAATTCGATACCGAGATTTCACCGGAAATACATGTTTTGAGACCCCCTGAATCCAAAAAAAGCATTTTTGGAAACATGTCCGTGTGTGCCTGTGTGTCTGTGTGTGTGTGTCTGTCTGTCTGTCTGTCAACAGCATAACTCAGAAACTAACAGTCGGATAAACACCAAACTTGGTATTTAGGTTCAGTATCTTCCAGAGATGCGACACGAAGGTTTTCAAGAAAATCCCCCACCCCAGATTACCCTTTACATGGAACATTTTTCGTAAATTTTAATTTTCCCAAAAATGGCTCTAACGATTTTGATTAAAATATCATATGTTTAAAATATTTTCATTACAAATAAAATGTATATCTTGAATTTTCTGGGAATGTCTCCAAAAGTATTCTTCATTATGAACGACTTTTGCATAACTGGTAAACCGTTAGAGATAGATGAAATTTTACTACACAAAAAATGTAGATCGCGTTAAAATACACAATTTATGTTATATACATTTTTTTTTTCATTGAGTGAACCATTTTCGAGATATTGGTTGTTATTCTCTTAAATTTTTCAATACTTATTTTCTCAAATGGGAATTCGTTATTTATTTTTTTGTCTTGGATATGCAAAGAGTATTAATCTGTGGCAAAGGAATGGTGCTGCACCTAGCAACCAGCTATTAAGAGATATATATATGTACTTAAAGGCTACTGTATTTGTATATTACCCTTGTAAATATATATTCCCCTTACATCTACAAGAAAATTAGCTATAAGACAGAGTCTGCAAATGTTTATCTTGATTAACATGAAGTAGATGGAGAATAAGCGTTTTTAAAAATAGTTTGTACAAGAGTAGAGAAAGTCATGTGAGGTAACGCATCAGATTTTTTTTTTTTGAGTTGATTTAAAACCATGCAATGAGTGTTCAGTTGTATACAATATATAGACACAAGGTTCAAACGCTTATCGAAGCACTAATTTCAGAAGTCATTGTAACGACCTGTTGCGAAAGGAAAGGAAAGAGAACGAAAAATTTCAAACGTGCAAAACAGCTATTGCTACGAAAGTTGTATTTTCTAATGAGCTCTACAGTTTTCCTGCAGTGAGATTTTGCTCATCTCTTACGGTTAACCAGTTATACAAAGCTATTCACAATCCAACTATAATGAAAAGGACTTCACAAGCTGTTCACAGAACATTCAAGCTTTTCTTCTCGTTTTATGATATTCAATTAGAAATAGACGGACAGATGGACGTGTACGCGGGTGGCTTTCTCTAAAAATTATTTTACGGAGGGAGGTTTTTCCGATGAGATATCATCATCATCATCATCATCATCATCATCATACAGACAGGGATTAGACCACTGGTGATCTGTTCCGACTCCAAGCTAAAGCTGTTCCAGCCATCTTCTAGCAGGTTTTGCCAGGCTTCGTTGTCCTCTTGGTTTATAATTTAGTGCTCTTTGGGGAATCCTATCATATTCCATTCTGCAGACATGGTTGTACCAGTTTTTACTGTATTCTGCTATTTTGTCCGTTAGTTTAAATATTCCCAGCTTTTCTCTGATATCTTCACTTCTCTGTTTGTCCATTAGAGTATAACCTGCTACAAACCTTAAGAATTTCATTTCCGCAACTTCTATCTGTCTCAAAGAATCTTTATTTGTACCCAACATTCAGACCCATATAATAGCGCAGGAACTGCTAAAACCTTATAAAATTTCAGTAGAGTCTCTTTGCAAACTTTCCTTGATAAACTTCTTCTGATTGTTCCACATGTGTGCTGGAATAAATTTAATATTCCATTTACATCTTTTGTTCTATCCTTGCCAATGAAAACTCCTAAATAGTTAAAGTGCATAACTTGTTAAATAGGGCTATTATCAATCACAATTTTGGCTCTGACAGGATATTTTCCATAAAATACCATTATTTTTGTTTTCTCAGCTGAAATCTCCAAATTATGTTCAATAACCACTATACTTAAATTGTAAATAGCTCTTTGTAAATTATCTTCAGTAGATGCTATAACTGCTTGGCCATCTGCAAAAGCTAAAGTGTCCATATTTGTACTATCCATTTTAAAATTAGTAGTTAAAATAGTTTGCCATTTACGAATGACGTTGTCTAAATAAATATTAAATAATGCGGGTGAAAGTGGACACCCTTGACGGACACCTTGATTTATTTCAAAGTCTTTTTCTGAGAGCCTTCCTGCACTCTCTGTTCCCAAATATAACCTTTATATAGCACGTATTATATGGTTAGGAAATCCTGTAGCTTCCATTATTTCCCACATTTTATATATCTATTTACCTTGCCAAATGCTTTGACATAATCTATAAAAGCTATAAAAAGTGGAAGGTTGTACTCCTTTCTTTTTTCAAGCAGTTGCGCCATTGTAAAAGTGTAGTCTAAGCAAGATCTACCCTTTCTAAAACCATGTTGGTTTTGCAGAAGAATTGTTTCCATTACACTTTTTATTCTGTTTGCCTCAATCTTCGCATAAATCTTATAGCATGTATTTAATAGGTGAAACGTGGTCTTTTGACCCAAGAGGAAGTGGATTAAATTGGGAATAATGGCAGATTGCTACTTGAAAATATATTCCATAAATTAATTAACAAGCCAAATTCCTTCCATTTAATAAACCAATACTTCAATAACATAAATAATTACAATTAACAACCCCTTATTCGTCCACCATTCTTTACATTCTTTGCGGCTTCAATGCTTAAATTAAATTACAATAATTACAGAATTGCTTCCTGCTCTCACATTTACCGATATATTTCTAAACTAACCGCAATAAGTCTATAGTTCAGATGATCAATCTTTTCCCGGTAAAGAATTACTAAAGAGAATTTTGAATACGTTGAGCCAAAAATGAATTTAGAAATTCCGTCCAGAATGCCTTCTATCCAAACGTTGTCCTGTTGTTTTCCTCGTAACCCAGCTCGCCGTCGAAGAAAGACTGATCAGCCTTATGGTCACCACATTGAAGAAAGCTGGAACTGATCCGGCGTCTGCGCAGTCGACGACCACAATCGCCTGACGTACTGCGTGACTCAAAATAACTGCGCCCTTTCTTCTTCTTCTTCTTCTTCTTCTTCTTCTTCTTGTCGTGAGAACCACTACCATAGTCGTTTCACTTCTGTTCCCGTACATGTCAGCCTTCCTTTAGTACAGCCCAGTCGCCTAAAGTAGATTTCTCCGGGGAGGGTCAATTTGGCACATAGGCTGATACCCCTATAGTTCCTACAGTCATTTATACTCCCTCTTTTAAATATTGGAATTATTACGGCTTCTTTCCAATTAAAAGGTACTCTCCCTGACCTCCAACATTCATTTAAAACATGCAAAATTCTATCATGAAAACCATTTGGACTGTATTTAATTAGTTCCATGTTTATTTGGTCTAAACCAGGTGATTTTCTGTTCTTAAAACTATTCAGTGCAATTTCTAATTCCTCTTTAGCTATAAGATCAATGTTAGGATCATTTTCCATTAGTATGGATGGTTCTTCGTTAGGTGCAGTCCATAATTCTCTATAGATTGTTTCCTACTTCCTTATTATTACGGGGTTTATTTGAACTTAATCCTTCTCTACTTTATTCAGAATTTTCAATACCTTGAACGCTTTTTCCTGTTTTCCATATGCATCATACTCTAGGTTTGATACATATCTGTCCCATACTCATAAAATACTCATAAACTCCAAATTAATTACCGATAAGATGTCGATATCAAATTTCTGGTTTGAATATAATACTTCCTCCTGGTAATTATAGGTAGCGGTAGAGAAAAAAAATCAGGAATATAAAGACCTGACTACAGAGATTGTTTCTTGGAATAACTTGAGAGAAAGTAAAGAAAATGCCAAAACTCAGAAATATATCAAAGTAAAGAATATCGATAAATATTTTAAAAATTTAAATGTAGGCCTAACAGAGAACATGTTTATGTGCTATAAACTGGAGTTGACGAGGTCACAAGGGCACTATGACAATACTTAACAATAAAGAGAAATCGTCACCAGAGTAGGCCAGGACGCGAAGAATCGTGAGAACAAACCACAGACTTCCGCATGATAGGTGCATGAACTCGCAGGGTTTCATGCTTAAGCAGAAATTTGAATTGCATCATGTGTGGAGAGTTAGGTGGCCGTTTATACATTATACGGGTGTTATAACAAGATGGCATCAAAGCCATTCGTTTGTTTACCGCGCGATGAACGATGGGATAGCATCGTTTTCCATTTGAAGTTGCTGAGTAACGCTATAGCTCTGTAAGAAGACAAAGATGGAGTGTGACAACTGAAATTTATTGCACTAGAAAAATAAAACGAATGTCTAAAGATAAAAGTCATGGTCACTTGGACTTAACTAACTGCATTCCTCAACATTATTTACAGAGTAGTAACAGGCAACTACCCAGAATACCAAATCTTAATCAGGGTCAACTTCTTTATTCAGAAAAATATTAAAACCAGGAATCTACATACATATCTGGGAATGGTAGGTCTTCATGCACAAAATACGGTTTCATACATAACACTTTCTCTAATCAACTAAATTTGTAACAGAATTTCGAGAAAAAAAATCTTAGTGGTAAACATGTACCGAATATATTTCCATTTTTATCAAAATAACCATTAGATCCAAAAAGTTGTAATCAGATTGCCCCATAAAGCTATTTGATATGAAGGCATAGGAATGTTTAAGCATTAAAGCAAAGACGAAAGGAAATAAAGTTGAATAGTTGCCGGACTTTAGGTAGGGACGCCGCAGGTAACAAACCACCCCTATCCCTTTTTCAGTCTGTTGGCGTTTAAAGACAGCACTCATCACACCGTGTTTACTTGGCCGTCAGTGGTCCTCGGCCGCTGCTGTATGGTTCGAGTGTAGATAACTTGAGGCCAACTAACTGCTTAAGAATTACTATGGCTGGTTATAATCAAGTTCGCAACATCCCATATCTTGAATATGCAATGCATTTTGTATTATTTAATATTTTAATAATAAAAATGCTGGTTGGATATTTTAAGGGAAAGAAGCACTATAATGTGTTATCCCCCCCCCAATTCTACATAAGGAGAGCACGTGGATGAGAGCCATCCTTTTAACGATTAAAGTACAAAATATGGATATTTCTACAACGCTACAAAGCCATGTAGCAGTAACGTAGACATCAGTCAGTCCACGTTCAAACAACTCCGGGAATAGTTTCGAGCATATAAAAGACCCTAAGATGAGCCATTCACAAGTTCCTTCAAACCACTCAACTTTCTGCTCTGATTTCTGTGTTGATAGGGCTTTAAGTTTATTCTAATCTTCTGTTTAATAAATTTTCACTGTGTTAATTAAGTCAAATTTAGCTACGGTTATGCTCTTATTCATATCCGAAAAATAGACCTCGGAGATTTAGGGCCTTCAAGATCAATTTTAGGCACCTATTGGCACTAAAAACACGGTTTCACAACCTAAGCATTAGATTTTTACTTTCTCTACTACGTATAGTAAGTAGGGGAAGTATTGTATTCCACCCAAAAATTCGATACCGAGATTTCACCGGAAATATATGTTTTGAGACCCCCTGAATCCAAAAAAAGCCTTTTTGGAAACATGTCTATGTGTGTCTCTGTGTGTCTATGAACAGCATAACTCAGAAACGAACAGTCGGATAAACACTAGTAGGTTCAGTATCTTCCAGAGATGCGACACAAGGTTCTCAAGAAAATCCCCCCACCCCAGACTACCCTTTATATGGAACATTTTAATTTTTTCAAAAGTGGCTCTAACGATTTTGATTAAAATATCATATATTAAAGATACTTTCATGACAAATAAAATGTATATCTTAAATTTTCTGGGAATGTCTCCAAAAGTATTCTTCATTGTGAACGACTTTTGCATAACTGGTAAACCATAAGAGATAGACAAAATTTTACTACACAAAAAATTTAGATCGCGTTAAAATACACAATTTATGTCATATACATTTTTTTTGTTAAGTGAACCATTTTCGAGATATTGCTTGTTATTCCCTTAAATTTTCCAATACTTATACTTTTTCTCAAATGGGAATGCGTTATCATTTTTTTTGTCTCGGATATGCAAAGAGAATGGTGCTGCACCTAGCAATCAGCTATTAAGAGATATGTCTATGCTTAAAGGCTACTGTGTTTCTATATTACCCTTTCAAATACAAAACAAGGGGAACATAGTACGCCTGAAGCGATAGTCAAATATTTTTAGAACTGGTCGCTATGTGTAAAATGTAATTCTCTTTGCATGTCAAAAGATCGTTTCTGCAAATGTTTATCTCGATTAATATGAAATAGATGAAGAATAAGAGTTTGTAAAAATAGTTTGTACAAGAGTAGAGAAAGTCATGTGAGTGTAACACATCAGATTTTTTGTATTTTAAACGTATTTTCTATTTCTTGAAGCTTAGAAATGATATAAATAGTGAGCATTACAATTTACAGAATAACAAAAACAATAAATTTATTACATTATTACAGCTAGAAAATTTTTATGGTGTCTTCAATTATGAATTATGGTTGCTCATATGAGCTTATAAAGCTGAAAAAAAGACCTCTCAAAACTAACTAAAGATCACGGCAGAAATACACCGTACACTATAGATATATCGTTGTGACCTAAATGCTCTAGAGATGACATGGAGCCACCCCCAAAAGGGATGCAAAACACAATATGTTGTTAAGAATATTAATGTAACAGAACTGTTTGATATTCATTTGAAAAGCAACAGAAAAAATCTGATTTGTTACACTCACATGACTTTCTCTACTCTTGTTCAAACTATTTTTACTAACTCTTACTCTCCATCTATTTCATATTAATCGAGATAAACATTTGCAGAAACGATCTTTTGGCATGCAAAGGGAATTACATTTTACACATAGCGACAGTTCTAAAAATATTTGACTATCGCTTAAGGCCTACTATGTTCCCCTTGTTTTGTAATTGCAAGGGCAATATAGAAATACAGAAGCCTTTAAGCATCGACACATATCTTAATAGCTGGTTGCTAGGTGCAGCACCATTCTCTTTGCCACAGATTAATACTCCCTGCATATCCAAGTCAAAAAAAATGAATAACGAATTCCCATTTGAGAAAATAAGTATTGAAAAATTTAAGGGAATAACAAGCAATATCTCGAAAATGGTTCACTCAACAAAAAAAATGTATAGATATAAATTGTGTATTTTAACGCGATCTAAATGTTTTGTGTAGTAAAATTTTGTCCATCTCTTATGGTTTACCAGGTATGCAAAAGTCGTTCACAATGAAGAATACTTTTGGAGACATTCCCAGAAAATTCGAGATATACATTTCATTTGTTATGAAAATATCTTAAACATATAATATTTTAATCAAAATCGTTAGAGCCATTTTTGAAAAAATTAAAATTTTCGAAAAATGTTCCATGTAAAGGGTAATCTGGGGTGGGGGGATTTTCCTGAAAACCTTCGTGTCGCATCTCTGGAAGATAGTGGATCTTAATACCAAGTTTGGTGTTTATTGGAATGTTCTTTTCTGAATTATGCTGTTCAGACACACACACAGACATGTTTCCAAAAATGCCTTTTTTTGGATTCAGGGGAGCTCAAAACATGTATTTCCGGTGAAATCTCGGTATGGAATTTTTGGGTGGAATACAATACTTCCCCTACTTACTATACGTAGTAGAGAAAGTAAAAATAGAGCCTCAAAATCACTTTGTGCACAACTAACGTTTACAAGATGGAATATTTCTTTGCCTTTTAAAAACTCATAGTTGACACTAAGGAAAAGCATATAACCTGCCTCAAGTTACCAGCAGAATCCACCGTAGAACTTCGGTAGAAAGGCGCATGCCATAGTAAGACGCCGTTACGTCTGGTTCTATCTTTTGATAGTGGCCTATCCCTTGAATGTGGTCAAGCACAAGGGCAGCGGGGTGAAGGGGAAACGGCGGTGCTCAAGCAAGGAAGTCCCCAGCCGCTCGTCCTGTCCAGGAAGGATAGTGGGATAGGTCCGGGATAGAAGACGCCATACCCTGTTTGCTAAATGTCTTCTCTATTTGTCTCAGTCCAACTAACTCGTTTTCAGAACGTAACCTACCACCAAAAGCAAATTTAGACCACTAAAATATTTATGCAGGAACGTTAAATACTATTTTCATACATTTTGGATCATGCGCTAAGAATTGTATAGTGGGTACTCATTAGAAATTCTGAAATCGCTTGAAACTGTATGTACTTTTATTCAGAAAGAAAACTTTCAGCTTTCCCAAAAGTAGCGACTACCAAATGCACAAAGCTTAATATTTCACAAATTATTATATAAAACACGAATAGCATACGAAGACAAAACATAGTTATCACTGAAATAAAATCTAATATCAAGTCAAAACTCAAGGAAAAATGCTACTTTAGGAGAAAACCAGCGGAAAAAATTATAAGTGTGGCTCTTCTTATTTTAAATGTAGGCTAAAAATGAAATTAATTTTAATTAGATGATTTTGGAGAATTTTGATTGAACCTTTAAGGGCAAAAACTGCAATATTGTACATAATATTGACCTTGAGATTGAACTTTTTACAAAACATAGCAAAATGGCTAGGTATGGTTCCTCTCACCCAACTTCAGCCCAAAAATTTCAATTGATGATAAACCGTACTTCTCAAGGTAGTAGCTGATGGTGGACTCGTAGATACGACATTTTTCAGCATACACTTGAACGGTTGTTGTTCATTATACTCCATTCTCGCTGTTGGATTGATGATATCTATATCCAGATGATGAGCTGTTGGGATGCCAAAAATTAAATTAAACTGAGTTTTATTTTGAACGCTATTTAACTGCTGTGGTCTTTAGTGTCCCTTCTATATTGGGCGTGAAAGGGCGGTAATTTTGCTCAGAGGCCTCTTTATCAGGGTTGAAGTTCTTTTACGTGCCGCAAATCTACGACACGGGACCACCGGTTTTATGGTAAGCATTTTAGCCCATCGTCGTCCGCCGGGTTTGAACCCGCGACCTCGAGAACTAAAGGCTAGCATGGTAACCACTACATTACGGAGGACGACATTGGAAGTATGTCAGTCAGTCTAGAGGAAACGTCTTGAGAGAGTCCATATACTTCTTTACAATAGTGTCTGACCTTTTACTTTTAAGGCTTGTCGCGGTATCGTTCGTGTTATCTTATTTGCTGAGTGCCTGTTATTGTTTTACTATTTTGAATTTTGAGTTCTTTGTCCTCCGGCTAGCTATTATTTCCCAGTCGAGCAAATCGCTTGAACAGGATGTGTAAACGGAAAGGAGTTGTTACTAAAAGATAACACTGATAAAAGAATTTGTTTTTACACTTTTATTGCCGTGACACTTCCTTAATTTCACATAATTACTCTTGATACACGCCTGACTGAAACTGTTATATTTTCGAATGTAACTATAATCACTTATTTGCCGCACATTATTAATTCGAGTATTTCACATTTTGTAACTAACTTTACGACGCGAGAGATTCTGTAGAATTGCGTAACGTGTACTTGGTGAATGCTTCTGTTGAACTGGGCGATACTTGTCTCTGGCTTCATAATTTATACTCCCTCACCCCGATATGCCTAAACATTATAATAGATCTGCTATTGGTTAATAAAGCGCGCCAACATTAGCGTCTATTTTTAAATCCAATCAAAATTACGAACACATATGCTCTAGGGAAGATATTCCCTCCATTTCTAAAGAAAAGCGCGCTACTCTGACGTCATTTGCTTGTCTCTTCTAATTAATAAACAACTCACTTCATTGTTACCCGCTCCTATTGTCAGTTTCAGTAAGGCCGTATAAACTTATTTCCTAACAATGCTTATAATTAACAAACATCTCAAATCATTGTCATACAATAATGTTAATTTACACTACAATCACTCTGGCATTCACAGTGTTGTGATATAAAATACTGCCTCAGGCTTCAGGAATAGAGGGTCTTATTTTATGATGCCGGCAATTCCGCAATGTCTCTCCGAAAGGACAGGCAGCCAAAACGTGGACATTATCTTCTGTTTCACTGTCGCAGTGGTTACCGTCTCAGGACCTTCCTGATACAGCACGCGCTGACAAACATTGGTAATCATTTTGCATGCGATTTTCCACTGCTGGTAAGCTGGTCAGGTTGTCGGATGCATTTATTAGCTGAAGTGTATTGCTTGTATAGTTCAACTGCTTTACCTTTTTGATAGAGGGACACCAGGATTGAAATTCAGTACTCTTTTTCAGTACCTTAACTCTCATTGGTCCATTCGAAATATTCTCAAGTTCGAGTTTTTACAGGCATGTTTTTATCTCGCCCGGTTAGTCACAACAGGTAATGATAATGATGATGTGTGATCCCTGTAAACTGAAACAACCATTAATGTGTTGTAAATACATTTCCCAGCTGGACTTGATACTTTCTGTGCAAAGCATAGAATCAGGGATATCTAGGCAATTGCAATATTTCTTTTAGAGTTGATGTAATAAGTTTGTCAGCAGCAGAAAAGAACTTAGATCGTATTAATGGATGTTGCCTGAAATTGATAAACCAGAGAAGGGCAGATGAAATTGCAAAACAGTTCAATGTTTTTAAGACTGTAGTAAAGATGAAGATGCCAGGATGTCCAGTTTTTTCTTTACTTTATCCATACTATAACTGTCTTATGATAGGTAACTCCAAGGTATGTAATAGCTTCATCGAAACTATTAAACACATTAGTAGAATAAACAAACTAATTAATAGTATAAACAAAAACGCAAAGGCATTATTTGGAAGATCTAAAACTGTTCATTGAAATTATTCTTAACATTACCCTATTTAGTGCAAAGTTTGAAGTAGATGTTTTGTTACGTAATTTATTTTGTTACGTATATTAGTTGCTTTAAGGAGTTTTCAAAACGCTATGGGCGTCGGTTTGAATTTGTTGATTACGTAATAGTTACTGTTATTACGCAATATGCTGCTACGTATGTGAAGCTGATTTAAAGATGTAATCTTTAGTTGTTACACTCCAAGTTTTACACTATAATATTTAACTTTGTTATTAAAACTGCTTCTATATATTATTTTATGTTTGTATTTGCCTCGGCTGCATCAGTAATTTTTGTGGAGTCATGTATTTCTTAGGCAAGGTGTCGTATGACAATAATTGTAGACATCACAGAATTTAAGATTTTAAAATTCTCCTCTTTTATTAATCCTTGCACATTTTTATAAAAAACTACACTTTTTAAGAACTGTGAGAATCTTTAAATACTTTCACTTAGCGCGTCTACATATCTTACGATTCAAACGTATATTTCTGTAGAGAACACATCTTCCGTCTGGTCAGTACCAAGGTTTGCGAGCAACTGAACATTATTTCTTCCGTTAAACCTGTTAGCTTCGGTATTTCAAGTGTCTGATTGGCTAATTCTAGTCCAATAGAATATCTGCATTTTACTTAAAGCTTTTCTTTGCTGTTGATTGGCTAATTTTAAACTGTTACTGATTTTACATTATCGTTGCTCTAATCACGACTAGTGATTTTCAAACTCATTATTGCTACAAGGTTACCTCATTATTATCTCATTGTTAGCAACTTAAAACTTATTATTCTCACAGCTCTTGCACTATTAGAGAATGTAATGTATTCACATAACATTATTAAAACATGTTTATAATAAAAATAAGCATATGCAATGACTGTTACATACATTTTAAATAATTATTACATACATATTGTTTCAAGGCGGGCTGTTATTGAATTTTATTTATTATAAAAATACAATTGAAATTATTTAGATATTAAAATATTGCCTCAAGCTATACCGAAAGATAGGCGTTTTATAACAATCTCTACTGTTTTGAAAGCATGAAGCGGCAGGTACAAAAGTTAAGCATATTCCATGGTATTCAGTTTCAGACCGTATTAACGGTATTTTGCAGCGATTGCACGGTTTACAGCCACTGAATTTAATTTTTGTTGTAAAAGTAATCCTTCGTGCTATTTAATATAGCGGGAAATTCTGCTCTTTTGTTTTATGGGATTTAGAACACTCTTAAGATAACTAAAATAGTTCCAGAAGCACTGCAGGATTCCTTATACTTTGCATAAGACTGACAACTGAAAACTCCTTCTTAAAAAGTGTAATGCAAACGAAAAATCTAGCGTTATAACACTCAAGAATAAAGGGGTTATGCATTAAATTAACAGCAGATAATTGAGGATCCTTCTCTTGAATATGGATGTAAAGATAATTATGTTTTGAGTGTCTTTCTGATAGAAAAAGGATGCATCACCATGGCTCCACCATAGATACTATGCATGCTTCAAACTATATCTGTGACAGAGAAAAGTAATTTCTGTCGTTGTCTGAACGGTGTTAACTTCATAAACGATATCCGATATCCTCTAATTGGTAGAAATGGACAAATCGGTTTTGTTTTGTCATTCCGGAGTTCAAAGTCGACCAATGGTCATTTGCCATCCCAGTGGCGCCTGCACGTTTCATACTTATAAAATGTTATTGTTCAAATATAAAAATTTTAATTTATTTTATTTACACTAAAATAAATATAAAAAAATTCATTTGTTCTCATCCTTAGAAATATTTCTCTTTGTTAAACGTATCCATGTAACTTACCTAAATGAACATATAACGTAAGGTTAAATACTTCTGCTAGACTGCCCATCAAGTTTTGAATATCTACATCTTCCTTCAAATGGTTGTTTTACATTTAATGTAAATGTAATGAAGAACATAATACTAAATTCATGAATATAAAGCGGAAGATTCAAAGTCTGTAGAGTACCTTTCTGCTGTGTGAAGTGTCCCGGTTCCATTCCCGGCTGGAGGGGAGGGAATTTTTCTCCAGGATTATTTCCTATCCTCCCCAGAGTCTCGAAGTATGAATGAGGCTGAATGTGTATGCAATCTAATGATTAAAACCCCAAAAGTGCAAGAAACCCAACGACAATATTGCCAATAGGCAATAAGTTCCTAAGGAAACGTTGCCCAAGACCATTGTAGTTAAAGATGGGGTATAAATGGAACTAAAAAAACCTGATGTGTTACACTCACATGACTTTCTCTACTCTTGTAAAACTATTTTTACAAACTCTTATTCTCCATCTATTTCATATTAATCGAGATAAACATCTGCAGAAAAGATCTTTTGACATGCAAAGAGAATTACATTTTACACATAGCGACCAGTTCTTAAAATATTTCACTATCGCTTAAGGCGTACTATGTTCCCCTTGATTTGTATTTACAAGGACAATATAGAAATACAGTAGCCTTTTAAGCATACACATATCTCTTAATAGCTGGTTGCTAGGTGCAGCACCATTCTCTTTGCCACAGATTAATACTCTTTGCATATCCAAGATAAAAAAAAAAGAATGACGAATTCCAATTTGAGAAAATAAGTATTAAAAATCTGATGTGTTACACTCACATGACTCTCTCTACTCTTGTACAAACTATTTTTACAAACGCTTATTCTCCATATGCATGTTAATAGAGATATCGAGATGTTAATCTTATTACTAATTTTCTTGTAGATGCAAGGGGAATTGGCTTTAAGCGTTTAAGAGCTGGTTGCTATGTGGAGTATTCTATCCTCTTTGCATTACCAGGACAAAAAAAAATGAAATACGAATTTTAGAAAAAGTATAAGTATTGGAAAATTTAAGGGAATAACAAGCAACATCTCGAAAATGGTTCACTCAACAAAAAAAAATGTATATGACATAAATTGTGTATTTTAACGCGATCTACATTTTTTGTGTAGTAAAATTTTGCCTATCTCTTATGGTTTACCAGCTATGTAAAAGTCGTTCACAATGAAGAATACTTTTGGAGACATTCCCAGAAAATTCAAGATATACATTTCATTTGCCATGAAAATATCTTAAACATATGATATTTTAATCAAAATCGTTAGAGCCATTTTTGAGAAAATTAAAATGTTCGAAAAATGTTCCATGTAAAGGGTAATTTGGGGTAGGGGGATTTTCCTGAAAACCTTCGTGTCGCATCTCTGGAAGATACTGAACCTTAATACCAAGCTTGGTGTTTATCCGACTGTTCTTTTCTGAGTTATGCTGTTCACACACACAGACACACACACGGGCATGTTTCCAAAAATGTTTTTTTTTTTTTTTGATTCAGGAGGTCTCAAAACATATATTTCCGGTGAAACCTCGGTATCGAATTTTTGGGTGGAATACAATACGTTCCCTACTTACTATACGTAGTAGAGAAGGCAATAAAAGTCAAAATATTTAAACTAAGAAATAACGAAAGGAAGCTAAAATCATTACACCTTGTATTGTACGCACCGTCTGGGTTAATAAACAACATGACCAAAAATAAAATCCACGGAAACAAGATACTAAATCATGATTTAACGCATTATGTACTATATACCCCACAACCAAAGTGAACCGTTTGTTTAGAAACATTTCCAATTACCGAGTACTGAAGTTTACGACTATGTAATGAGTAACCCATTCGTTATTGTTATTATTATTATTATTATTATTATTATTATTATTACCAAGCTAAAGAATTCTCAAGCAGTCGGCTCCAAGTTAGCTACATTTAAACCATCAGCAATACATAAAGATACACAACAACGACCAGGAGTGACTGACGGCAGGTGAAACATGTCTCATGATTTGTCTGCATACACCAACAGACTGTACGAGGGATGGGATGGTTTGTTATCTACGTCACACGTAAAGTCCGGAACCAGTACAACCCCATTTCCTTTCGTCCTGGCTTAAATGCCTGGAAATTTCTATCATCATCCCTCGCCTACATAGATTAAACCGTTTAGTGTGTTCTGGTTTTCATAACATAATGTACAATCCGAAATGGATTTTGGTGGTCTATTTTAGGCCATTCCTTCCACATGAACTTTGCCAATTATGTGGTATCGCTTAAATTCTTTAATCTTCGTCAGTGTAGAATAGACACCGATTGCATTAAAGGGCCTGACACTTGGAAGACACAATGGAGAGTTCTTATAAGATGCAGATGACGACTTCATAAATCCTGACGCTAAACCTACCAATGGATGACTTGGTTTGATAATGCGCAAATATTTCACTAGATCCTTTTGCTTTTTTTTTTTTTTTTAACTTTCTTTACCACGTACAGTAAGTAGGGGAAGTAGTATTGTATTCCACACAAAAATTCGATACCGAGATCTCTTAAGACCCCCTGATTCCAAAAAAAGCATTTTTGGAAACGCGCGCGCGCGTGTGTGTGTGTGTGTGTGTGTGTGTGTGTGTGTGTGTCTGTCTGTCTGTCTGCCTGTGAACGCATTACTCAGAAACGAACAGTCCGATAAACACCAAACTTGGTATTTAGGTTCAGTATCCTCCAGAGATGCGATAAGAAGGTTTTCAAGAAAATCCCCTCACCCCACATTACACTTTACATGGAACATTTTTCGAACATTTTAATTTTCTCAAAAATGGCTCTAACGATTTTAATTAAAATATCATATGTTTAAGATATTTTCATGACAAATGAAATGTATATCTGAAATTTTCTGGGAATGTCTCCAAAAGAATTCTTCATTGTGAACGACTTTTGCATAACTGGTAAACCATAAGAGATAGACAAAATTTTACTACACAAAAAACGTAGTTTGCGTTAAAATATACAATTTATGTCATATACATTTTTTTGTTGTTGAGTGAACCCTTTTCGAGATATTGCTTGCTATTCCCTTAAATTTTCCAATACTTATACTTTTTCTCAAATTCGTTATTCATTCTTTTTGTCCTGGTAATGCAAATAGAATGGAATACTCCACATAGCAACCAGCTCTTAAAATATTTGACTATCGCTTAAAGCCTACCAATTCCCCTTGCATCTACAAGAAAATTAGCAATAAGATTAACATCTCGATATCTCGATTAATGAAGCATATGGATAATAAGCGTTTGTAAACATAGTTTGTACAAGAGTAGAGAAAGTCATGTGAGTGTAACACATCAGATTTTTTTATGTTGTTATGTTAACCGTCTTTAATCGCCTTTCCTTAGAACTTCATATTCTTTTTTCTTGCTTTTACGATAACACAGCATTTACTTTCTCTACACTACGCACAGTAAGCAGGGCAAGTATTAATGTATTCCACTAAAAAATTCGATGTCGAGATTTCATCTGAAATATATGTACCTTCCAAAGAATCGACACAACAGTTTTCAAGAAAATCCCCCACCCAAAACTACCCTTTACATGAAACAAGTTTCTATATTTTTGATTTTTTAAAAATGGCTCTAACAATTTTGATACAAGTGTTATATATTAAATATATATAGATGAAAAACAAAGTATATAGCTTGAATTTTCTGGGAATAGCCTGTGAAGTCTCCTTCATTCGTAAAGAATTTTATAGTCATGTATAATTGGTAAACGTTAAGAGATGGACGCAAAACGTACTACACAAAAAATGTAGATTTCTTCAAAACACACAATTTATTTCAAATAGTTTTTTGTGCCATAATTCATTTCCGAGATATCTATGGTTCCATTTGTTCAATACTTGGCCATTCTTTTAAAGTTCTGTCGATTTTCAGTTCTTTCTCGATTGCATGGAAACAGTGTGGAATTTTAAGGCCAGCGTATAGCGTCCAGTTCTTAAACATCGCTGTTCCCTTTGTATTTATAACTAAATGTGTAATGTAGCTAGAGAGAATAATCTGTAAACCCACTAATAAGCGATAGAGGGTGGAGAAATCCATGAGAATGTAACATATCAGATTTTTTAAATCATATTACTTTCTCCACTACGTATAGTAAGTAGGGGAAGCATTGTATTCCACCCAAAAATTCGAAACCGAGATTTCACCGGAAATACATGTTTTGAGACCCCCTGAATCCAAAAAAAAACATTTTTGGAAACATGTCCGTGTGTGTGTGTCTGTGAACAGCATAACTCAGAAACGAACGCTCGGATAAACACCAAACTTGGTATTTAGGTCCAGTATGTTCCAGAGATGCGACACGAAGGTTTTCAAGAAATCCCCAAGAAATCAAGAAATCAAGAAACTGGTAAACCATAAGAGATAGCAAAATTTTACTACACAAAAAATGTACATCGCGTTAAAATACACAATTTATGTCATATACATTTTTTTGTTGAGTGAACCATTTTCGAGATATTACTTGTTATTCTCTTAAAGTTTTCAATACCTATTTTCTCAAATGGGAATTCGTTATTCATTTTTTTGTCTTGGATATGCAAAGAGTATTAATATGTGGCAAAGGGAATGGTGCTGCACCTAGCAACCAGCTATTAAGAGATATGTATGTGCTTAAAGGCTACTGTATTTCTATATTGTCCTTGTAAATATATATTCCCCTTACATCTACAAGAAAATTAGCAATAAGACAGAGTCTGCAAATGTTTATCTCGATTAACACGAAGTAGATGGAGAATAAACGTTTGTAAAAATAGTTTGTACAAGATTAGGGAAAGTCATGTGAGTGTAACACATCAGATTTTTTTGTGTGATCTGCAGCCTTGCCAAAGAATGCCATTACTTTTGTTCCACTACAAGAGAGTGTCATTTTACATGTTTCAGTCATCTCATCTGGAATACACATTTCTTTTTATAAATTACTTATCTTAAGTATAATGAATCCACAAGGTGAAGTTATGAATAAACTATCTGGTTATTATACCATTTACATACTGCTTTTGCAGAGAACAAACCTGAAAATTGCTATTATTACTCTCTGCGATCAGTAATGGTTGAGGGTATTCAACTTTTGATGTGAACCCAGGATATGTAATCCACCAAATTATTCAAATAAGTATTACTGCAATAGAACCAACACATAAATAAAGTCACATATATTAAAATGTGACATATATTTTAAATCACGATGTGTGTCAGTCATTCGACCTTCTCTACTCTCCATCATTGTATGTCATTAGTACAAAAGCTTACTTTGCTATCTGCGTGTGCTAATTATGATAACTGCTAGTGGCAAAGGCTTAATAAGACAATGTTATGTGTACAGGAAGAGACTGACAAAATCAGATATGCTAAGCATCACAATACTTTTTTACGTGAGTTGTTAAAAACAAAGGAACCACCACTCAAAATTTCAAAGTGCGCAGCATAAACTGTGAGACATATTTTAAAATAAGCAATTACTTCGGAAATAACAAAAATCACTATTTTTATTTGGCATAAGATGTATTATTTAATTTGATTGCGTAGAAAGTTTTATTTATCTTTTATGGTTTCCCATCCAAAATTCAATGAGACAAAGGAGTCTATTTAAAAAACTTCAAACATACACTCTAGTCGTCATGGCACTATCCGAAACTTATACTTCAATCTAAAGCACTAGCATAAGTTTAGCAAAACTATATTTTGCCTTGAAAGGGGTTGTTTGGAGAAGAAGGAATTGCTTGAAATCAAAGGTGGCTAAGCATGAAATCTCGTACATATTGTCGCAGTTCTCGATATCTTGTGTTATCTTATTTGTTGGGCGCTTATTGTTGTTCTTTTTCCTCCGGCTAGCTATTATAACTCAGTCGAGCACGTGTCTCTAAGCAGAGTGTGTAAACGGAAAGGAGTTGTTACTAAAAGATAACACTGATAAAAAAATCTTAATCTAGACTTTTATTGCTGTCACGCTTAATTAATAATTGACATATTTAATCTTTATACACGCCTGACTGAAACTGTGATATTTCCGGATGTAACTACAGTCGTTTTAGTTGCCGCGCACCAATTACTTCACGTACTTTACATTTTTGTAACTAACTCTGCGACGTGCACCTCGTGAGAGATTCTTCAGAACTGTGTGACACTTCCTTATGGCTCGAGAATATATACTCCTTCATCTCGAATTGCCTATACATTATAATATAGCTCCTATTGGTTACCAAATTGCGCCAACTTTTGGCGTCACTACTACTAACAAATTCCCTCCATTTCTAAAAAAGGCACGCTGCCTTGACGTCAATTTCGGCTTTCTCTTCTTAGTGACAAACAACTCATCCCCTCGGTTTATTGTTACCCACTTCTATTGTCAGTTTCAGTTAGGCCGTGCAAACTTATTTCCTAACAATCCTTATGGCTAACAAACATGTAAAATCCTGTACATGCAATAATATTAATTTACACTGTAATCACTCTGGCATTCACAGCATGTTATGATATAAAATATTGTCTCAATATCTGACTTTTCGTTTTTGAGTTATGCTGTTTACTCACACAAACGGGCATACACACAGACAGACTATTTTGTTTTTCTCAAGGGTATAAAATCGCGCATTTCGGGGGATATACAACACTTCCTCTATAGCTGATAAGCAGTGAATAAAATAAACTGGTATAAGTGAACGATAAGAGTGAATCTGCCAGGTTCAATTAAAGATGAGGACGCCCTAGAACTTTGCAGAAGCGTTGAAGGCCGCAGGTTTTAAAACTGGTATTAGCATTCGAAGATTAAGGCCAGAAGCGAAGAGACATGAAGGAGTGAACTAGAGGCTGGAACTCACTGTGGTGGCCCCCATACTCAGCCACCACTTGGGACCACCCTCTCGGCTTTTTTGTACCTACATACGTGCATGCGTGCGGGTGGATGAGAGGGAAGGAGAGTGAAGTTAGGAAGATTCCCTTGGGTCAATGATCAAGGCCGATCAACTCGCCCTCGCTGATCTAGTTTCTCCCTTGTAAGTTGACTCAGGTCAGGGTTTTGGCTACAGCAACCGCAAGTCTGCATTCCGTTTCCCACCATGGCGCTCTTGAACACTCAGAAGGTCACTGTGCGGTTTCTGGTTGAAGAACAGATCTTCCCCGACTGCTGCAGGCTTAAAGCCCTTGCCACAACCAGACGAGCATCGATCGCTACGAACCATTAGGTGTCAATGGATTGCCACGTGCCCAGTAAGCAATGCATTACACACTGACTGAAGACCAAACGGCTGTTACTGACGAAGGTCAGGAAGCGACCTTACATGCACACTGGGGGTAGTTTTAATGTTTCAAACTACACAGTCTTGTCTTTCAAACGGACTTTTAACAACTGCTTAGCACAAAAGACACGTTTAATAACAGATAATATAAATATATGATTGGAGTCACATCTCACAAATTGATGAGGTCAATGATACCTTCAATCTCGAAGATGTGTGGGAGAGCTTTTTACTTTCTCTACTACGCATAGTACGAAGGGGAAGTATTGCATTCCACCTAAAATATCGCTACCCAGATTTCACTGGAAATACATGTTTTGAGGTACCCTGACCCCAAACAAAGCATTTTTGGAAACGTGACTATGTGTCTGTGTGCCTGTCTCTGAACAGCATAACTCAAAAATGAAAAGTCGGATAAATATCAAACTTTGTATTTGATTTAGTATCTTCCAAGGATGCGACACGGAAATTTTCTAGAAAATCCCCCCTCCAACTACCCTTTACATGGAGTATTTTTCGAAAATTGAGATTTTTTAAAAAATGACTCAATAGGTTTTGATTAAAATATCATATATGAAAGATATTTACATGAAAAATAAAATGTATATTTTGAATTTTCTAGGAATAGCCTAGGAAGTCCTCTTCATTCGGAAGGAATTTTATATAATCTTGTATAACTTTTAAACGTTAAGCGATAGACGAAAACGTACCAAACAAGAAATGTAGATGTCTTTAAAACACACAATTTACTTAAAATAAGTTTTTTGTGGCATAAGCCGTTTCTGAGATATTCGTTATTAACGGTTCGAATTGTTAATTTCTTGGTCATTCTCTTAAAGTCCTTTCAACACTTAGTTATTTCTGGCGATTGCATGGAAGCAGTATGGAATTTTAAGGTCAACATATTGCATACAGTTCTTAAACTTTGACTATCGCTGTTCTCTTGGTATCTATCGAAATGTGTAATGTAGCTATTTCTGCAAAGGTTTATTTCGATTAAAATGTAGTACGTAGAAAAATAAGCCTTAGTAAGAATAGCTTTTATACCCACTAATAAACGATAGAGGGTAGAGAAAGTCATGTGAACGTGTCACGTGAGATTTTTTAACTACAGCTACAGATACGCCCCTCTATCACAGGTGGATCAAGTACTTCTGTACTTCAGTAACTTTCACTCCCAACAAATCAATTCCACATGAAGCCAGGACGAATAACTTTTTAATTAATAATGCATGTTCAGAAACACGCTTGGCTTTAACAAAACACGCTAGAAGAAGCTTAAAGAAATCTTGGGAAAATACAGTTGTCTTCTGTGATGTGCAACATTGCAGTAATTATTATTATGATTTTATGTAGTTCAGCATAAAGCTTGTGGAATCGTCAAGGAGGAGAAGTTATAAGAGTTCTTCTATAGTGACTGGCTGTCAGATAAGTAGGTAGTTTGCTAAGTTGATTCCAATTGCATAATTATTTTTCATGGGGAGATTAAAAGTCACTTTATTACTCATTATATCAGAAACTATTTAATATATTAGACTGCAATTTTTACAGGTTGTAGATGTATGCCTTAAGTTTACTGATTTACTTTTATCCAATAATTAGTTTTGTTTTTTAAGGAAGATGGGATTATTTTCTCAATTATATCATCCTTTAATATTGTATTCCACCCAAAAATTCCATACTGAGATTTCACCGGAAATACATGTTTTGAGACCCCCTGAATCCAAAAACAGCATTTTTGGAAGCATGTCCGTGTGTGTGTGTGTGTGTGTGTGTGTGTGTGAACAGCATAACTCAGAAAAGAACAGTCGGATAAACACCAAACTTGATATTTAGGTTCAGCATCTTCCAGAGATGCGACACGAAGGTTTTCAAGAAAATCCCCCCACCCCAGATTACCCTTTACATGGAACATTATTCGAAAATTTTAATTTTCTCAAAAATGGCTCTAACGGTTTTGATTAAAATATCATATGTTTAAGATATTTTCATGGCAAACAAAATGTATATCTCGAATTTTCTGGGAATGTCTCCAAAAGTATTCTTCATTGTGAACGACTTATACATAACTGGTAAACCATAAGAGATAGACAAAATTTTACTACACAAAAAATATAGATCGCGTTAAAATACACAATTTATTTCATATACATTTTTTTTTGTTGAGTGAACCATTTTCGAGATATTGCTTGTTATTCCCTTAAATTTTTCAATACTTATATTCTCAAATGGGAATTCGTTATTCAGTTTTTTGTCTTGGATATGCAAAGAGTATTAATCTGTGGCAAAGAGAATGGTGCTGCACCTAGCAACCAGCTATTAAGATATATGTCGATGCTTAAAGGCTAATGCATTTCTATATTGTCCTTGCAATTACAAAACAAGGGGAACATAGTACGCCTTAAGCGATAGTCAAATATTTTTAGAACTGGTCGCTGTGTGTAAAATGTAATTCTCTTTGCATGTCAAAAGATCGTTTCAGCAAATGTTTATCTCGATTAATATGAAATAGATGGAGAATAAGAGTTTGTAAAAATAGTTTGTACAAGAGTAGAGAAAGTCAAGTGAGTGTAACACATCAGATTTTTTAAAACTATAACCAACAAAAATTAGTCAACAACAGCACCTAGCTGTTGTTTTTAGCACCCTAAAATTTAATATAACTATCTTCAAACATTTCTAGAAAACGAGTCATTTATATCAGAAAATGTCAATCACATAAAAAGCTGTGCATAGTGAAAATGGAGAAAACAAAGAAGGCAACCACGTGGCTTGAGCACACAGAAGTTGCTATACTTAAGAGTAGTACCAATTTGTAGAGATAAACTTCCCCATAAAGATGGACTAAAGTTTACCTCTCTAGTCTAAAGCGTGTAAGAGGGATTTTTTTCCACTGAAATGGTGCAAAATTCACAATGCAAAATGGCAGATGCAATACAAAAAATAATGTAATTTTTTATTCAAATGGCCTCTTCTGTAGCATTGGCCATTTCTGAGATATCCGTTATTGATTTGAATCTTTCAACACGTTTTCCAGTTTTAAAGTGATGTAATTCAGTTGTTTCTCGCAATGTCATGCAAAGAACATGGAATTTCAGGGCCATATCGAGTAGCTTTTATGCTCTTACTGCTTAAATGGTTGCCTACTTCATCTGCAACTACAACGAAATGTATAATGAAACTATTTCAGCAAAGGTTCATTTCGAATAACATGAAATACATGGAAAAGCCAGGCATTATGAAAAGTCTTAGAATATAAACACGAAAATGAAACAACCAAAGGAAACAAGAGAGAACAGTTAAAGAAACTGTTATAATAAACCAATAAAATACAAATTAAACTTAAAATGAAAGTCTTACGCAATTGATTAAATCTTCAATCCTTCGAAGCTATAACCGTTGAAAGGAAATTCATACTCTCCATGTTTAATTACCACATATATCTACTTTGACGAAAATCGCATCAGTAAATTGATTTCTCAATGTTCACAGTTCACAGTTACAACAAGCGAGAATCGGATTAAAATGCTTCTTTCGTGCTAACAAGTGCTTGCGATGAACCGAAAGAAAGAGAAAAATGAAACAAAACAGGATCGCAAAGTTCATGCATGTCCGTTAGATGGCACAATTAGGAAAAGCGTAAAACTACAACATGGAATATTTCGAAAATGGCTTTGGCTACGAAATAAATTATTAGACATAAAATGTGTATTTTAATGAACTCCACATTTCTTCTGTAGTAAAGTTTTGTCTATCTGTTATGGTTTTCTAGTTATACAAATCTATAGAAAATTCAGGCAAATACAGAGCACTTCACAAGCTATTCCCAGAAAATTCAAGATATACATTTTATTTGTCAAGTAAATATCATTAACATGTGGTATTTTAATAAAAATCGTTAGAACATTTTTGAGGAAATAAAAAATTTTAAAAATCTTTCATGTAAAAAGTAGTTTAGGGTGCGGAAATTTTCTTGAAAGTCTGCGTGTCACATCTTTGGAAGATACTGAACTTAATATACTACATTTGGTACTTATCCAACTTTTCGTTTTAGATACAAAGGGAACAGGTATAGTCAAATGTTTAAGAACTGGACGTTGTATGCTGCCTTAAAATTCCATACTGTTTCCTTCAATCTAGAGAAACGACAGCTTGTTGAAAGGACTTTAAGAGTGACCATGTAATGAGCAATTCGAACCATTAACAACGGATATTTCGGAAATGGCTGATGCTACAAAAAAGGTTACTTGAAATAAATTGTGTGTTTCAAAGAGATCTACATTTCTTGTTTACTAGTTATACAAGATTATACAAACTTCCTTACGAATAAAGTGGACTTTAAAGGCTATTCCAGGAAATGTAAGATATACATTTTATTTGTCATGTAAATATAATTAATATATGGTATTTTAATCAAAATCGTTTGAGCCATTGTTTATAAAACAAAAATGTTCAAAAAATGTTCCATGTAAAGGCTAGTTGGGGTGGGGAATATTCTTGAAAATCTTCGTACCGCATTTTCAGAAGGTACTGAATCTAAATACTAAGTCTAATGGTTTATCCGACATTTATGCTGTTCACAGACACGCACAGGATCGTATTCTTTAAATGCTGGGATCCAGGGGGCTTCAAAATACGTATATCTGGTGAAATCTCGGTATCGAATTTTTGGGTGAATGCTATAGCTCCTCTACTCGTGATAGAGAAAGTCACAAGGTTTCGTAAAAAGACCTTCTAGAGGCTACATAAAAATGTACGGTGGTAGGTAGAGAAAGTAACGTGAATTTAACACTTTTTTCTCGCGTAAACAAGCAAATAACATTCGCAGTGATTTTCTAGCGCTGCACAACCGTAATCACTTTGAGTTTCTTATGTGACAGTCAACTGCCACTGACACAAATTAACACTAGTTGTCTTCCACACGATTGCTGTGGTAACAAAAGGATGTATCCTTGGGGAAGCAGAACTGGTTACCTCATGAACACACCTACCGCGTCCCTAGTGTTTTTGTTGCGGCTGGGGGGAGCTTCGGTCCTCGAATGTTTGCGGGAAGAAAGGAAAAGGAAGTTTAACTTTGAGTCAATACATACTATTGATGATACGAAGTTTTAAGACAATGAATTATCTGAGAACCTTTACAATCTGAATGTGCCAACAACTCCTCCCTTTTATTTGTATACATCAGCGCTAGAATCTGCCTCACAAACAAAAGTGATGACGCAGTAGCAGAACTCTGTACCGTCCTAGCCAACCCGCGGTAATGAGTTTTAGACTGTGCTTGTGTGAACTTGCTTGCTGTTTAACCACGGAATTTGATAATTCCTAGTTGTATATCAGTTCTATGTGCAGGCTCCTTTAGGATTCGGATTCAGAAGGAGAACCCAGCGACCAAGAATAAGATATAGGCAACGCAACCCAAATCAGGTTACTAAAAAACAGAGATGGCATGCAAGGGCGGTCAAAGTTCTAACTTTAATCTCTAGACAATATATTTACAAAACACGCAATATTTCCGTATTCTGCTGGTATGATACGATACTGATGTTTGGGCACCGATATTCGATACCCGCTTTATATAAAACTGTAAAGGCGATAATAGCTTGTTCATTGAATTATGTTTTCTTCTTTTTACTTTCTCTACTACGTATAGTAAGTAGGGGAAGTATTGTATTCCACCCAAAAATTCGATACCGAGATTTCACCGGAAATACATGTTTTGAGACCCCCTGAATCTAAAAAAAGCATTTTTGGAAACATGTCCCTGTGTGTCTGTCTGTGAGCAGCATAATTCAGAAACGAACAGTCGGATAAACACCAAACTTGGTATTTAGGTTCAGCATCTTCCAGAGATGCGACACGAAGGTTTTCAAGAAAATCCCCCACCCCAGATTAACCTTTACATGGATCATTTTTCGAACATTTTAATTTTCTCAAAAGTGTCTCTAACGATTTTGATTAAAGTATCGTATGTTTAAGACATTTTTATGGCAAATAAAATGTATATCTTGAATTTTCTGGAATGTCTCCAAAAGTATTCTTCGCTGTGAACGACTTTTGCATAACTGGTAAACCATAAGAGATAGACAAAATGTTACTACACAAAAAATGTAGATCGCGTTAAAATACACAATTTATGTCATAGACATTTTTTTTTTTTTTTTGAGTGAACCATTTTCGAGATATTGCTTGTTATTCCCTTAAACTTTTCCAATACTTACACTTTTTCCCAAATGGGAATTCATCATCCCTTTTTTTTTGTCCTGGTAATACAAAGAGAACGGAATGCTCGACATAGCAACCAGCTCTTAATATATTTGGCTATCGCTTATTCCCCTTGCATCTACAAGAAAATTAGCAATAAGATTAACATTTCGATATCTCGATTAATGAAGCATATGGATAATAAGCGTTTGTAAAAATAGTTTGTACAAGAGTAGAGAAAGTCATGTGAGTGTAATACATCAGATTTTTTTTAACTTCCATTTATACCCCGCCTTTAACTACATTGGTCTTAATTTGGAAATTATTGCTGATTGGCAATGGTGTTAACTCTATTCTCTTGTCGTTGGGTTTCTTGCACTTTGGGGTTTTAATCATTAGATCTCACTCACACACACACACACACACACACACACACACACACACACACACACACATATTCACTCTCTCATTCATACTTCCCGACTCTGGGGAGGGTAGGGAATAATCAGTTGACTCGATTGAAGGCCAGATCTTTTTAATTTTTAGTTCATCTTTAATGATTTTCATTACATCATCGTAACATTGCCTTAAGTAACATTTTCGCAAACCTGAGTCACTGGACATAGAGTTATCCGTATAGTTGTCTAAAACCTTTCTCATGTAGGATTCTGTAATTTCCATAAAGGCATCAAAAAAAGCTTTACATAAGTCGAATGCAAATTGAGATTTTCGACTCACTGTTGCAATTTCTGTTGCAAGCAAAGAAATCTTTCCAGTAGCCTTGGAAAATGTATTTTTGTGTTTGGTTGTACTGATATGTTGAGAAATGAAATATTTCTATTCGTAGTTCACTGACTGCTACATATTTTGCACAGTCGGATCCGAAAGTATTAAAGTAACTTTGCAATTTATTGCGTAAAGGAACACTGAATTTCGGCGTGTTACTAGCTACCTTGCACAACAACGTCGCAATGAAAACTGAAAGAAAGAGAAATTCATAAATATAATGAAACCATTTTTTAGCTCCGGCACTCATTGTTGCTTTTGAAGGAGGTATGATCTGATGGAAAACCAAGTAATCACAAACGATAATTAAAAAACCTTTACCTACTGCTACCTCTTTTTAAGGTGAAACAATTCAGTTTTGCTTCTAAACAATATGAACTGACTGGAAGGCTTATAAATAACATCGTTTCGGTGCAGTCACATTGATTGTAGTAGTTACAGAAATAAATTAAATACACGTGTAGGCGATGTTTAACAATAAAAGAATAAATAATAATAAAAAAGGCAGCAAAAGGCATTTATTTAGCAATTAGGTATTTATGTAGAAAAGGCGAAAAAAGGCAACGTAAAACTGCGACGTGTCAATCACAAAGATGTAAATCGTACAGATTCACTTTCAAGCTTGAGGCAGTATTTTTAACTATTAAAATGAGTTCAGTCTAATTATATAATATAAACATTCAAGTATTATTATGTTTAATAATGTATTAAGTAATTTAACAATGTTGGAGCTGTGAGAATATAGGTCAAAAGTTGCTAACAATGAGGTAACCTCGAGGCAATAATGAATTAGAAAGCTTAATAATTCATTCATTCATTATCTGTTTACCCTCCTCTTATGTAGGACTTACACCACCCAGGACTTACAAGCGGATGCCTGGGGTCAGAGGCCCGTCGAGGAGCAGACACTCATGGATCAGACAGAGCATCCAGGATGGGTGATCAGCCCGATGCCTGGTATGGGATGAAGGAAGTAGATGAAACGAAATGTTGGTGAAATGGATGAAAGAAAAGGTGATGATGGAGCAGTTGGTGGAATGAATGGCGGGGGAAACCGGAGAACCCGGAGAAAACCCGCCCAGACGCCGCTTCGTCCACCACAAATCCCACATGCAGGTCCCTGGGATTGAACCCGGGCCGCCTCGGTGGGAGGCGAGCGGTCTAACCACTCGGCCACGGCGCCGCCTTAGAAAGCTTAATAATGCTACTAGTAATTCTTGGAACAATAAAGTAATTTTTAAAAAAATAACAGTTTATAAATAGCAATCAACAGGTAGAAAGTCTAAAAGTTAAATAAAAGTATTCTATTGGAGTAGGATTCGCCAATCAGATTGAAATAGATGAAATTTGCAAATTCAGGCGGTAGAAGCCAGTCGCTAGTAGACAGCGTTCACAACCGGACGCTAAACGCGTCCTCGAGAAGTTTAATACGTATCCAGTGTGAGACGAAAATTCATTACGGCGAGAATATTATAAAGTTTTCGTGTTAAAAAGGGTGCAAATAATTAATAAATAATCTCACAGCTCTCTATAGCAGTGAAGTGTTATTTAATCCTGTGAAGGATTAATAAAAGGCGTGAAGTAAAAATTATAATTTGTGTAAACCTACATTCTTTAGCCGCATCACCCCCTGCAAAGAGACACATGTTTCTACAAATTAATACTGGCGCAGCCGAGGCAAACATAAATATATAATATTTAAAGAAACATAAAAATACAAAGTTGAATCCTAAACTTGGGGCGAAGGCCACGGAAAGTAAACTTGGGGCGAAGACCACCGGAAAGTGAACATTGGGGCGAAGCCCACCGGAAACTTTGTACCATACGTGGGGCAGTTACTTCATCAAGTTTGGCTCCCCAACAGTGGGACTACAATACAACCTACTTCAAATTGGCTTCCACACGTGGTGCAAATAACGTAACAATAAAACTCCTCCTAAATACTTCTTCAAACTGAAGATAGATTTAATACATTTAAAAAGGCATTCTGCCAAAGCTCCGGTCTCTGGTAATCATGCAGTGCATTAACGTTTGTTGCCCCGGTTCGCTCCAAACCGTCACGTGCTTCCAAACACTCCCCTTCCCGCTCCTTGTAACAGTCTGCGTGGCAAAGCTCGTCCACCACATTAATTGTGGTGGAGACTTTAGTGATGTACACAAATCCCTAGAGTTTGAAATGTGAGGCAGTATTTTTAACACTTAAATGATTTCAGTCAATTTATATAATACAAAATAAAATAACAGCTCGCCTTAAAGCAACATGTGTATAAGACAATATATAAAAAGTGTACCTTACAGTTATTATATATGTTTATATTATTGTATATAAGTGCAATAATGTTATATGAATATATTACGGAATTTAATAATGTAGGAGCTGTGAGAATAATAGGTTAAAAGTTGCTAACAATGAGGTAACCTTGAGGCAATAATGAATTAGAAAGCTTAAACGCTACTGGAGAAACAATAATGTAATTTTTGAGACAGTTTATAAAATAGCCAATCAACAACTAGAAAAAGCTTTAGTTAAATGAAGGTATTCTATTGGACTAGGATTAGCCAATCAGAAACTAAAATGGAGCAAAATTTACAAATTCAGAAGTCAGTTGCTTGCGGACAGCGTTACTAACCGGACGTTAGATGCGTCCTCGAGAAATTTAATACGTATTTTGTGTGAGACAAAAATAGTTTAAGTGTTAAAAAGTGCAAGTAATTAATAAAAAAATCTCACAGCTCTCTCTATACCAGTGAAGTGTTATTTCAATCGTGTCAAGCATTAACAAAAAGAGTGAAGTAAAATTATAATCTGTGTAATCCTACATTCTTCAGTCGCACCACTCCCTGCTAAGACATTCATGTCTCTAAAAAATATAAATACTGACGCAACCCAGGCAAACATATATATATATATATATATATATATATAATATTTAAAGAAACAGTCAAATTACAAAGTTAATAATTTTAAACTTGGGGCAAAGGCCACCGGAAAGTACATTTGGGGAGAAGGCTACCGGAAACTTTTTAGCATACGTGCGGTTGCAACTACTTCAAGTTTGGCTCCCCAACAGTCGAAATATAATACATCTTCTTCAAACTGACTTTCCATACGTAGCAGCAACAAACCTTCTTCAAATGCTCAAGACGATTGCATTTTATTACTAAATATCAACACTAACCTATCCCGGAACTTTATTCAGAATGTAATGCAGAAATTACAAGTTTACACTCAGCAATTTTGAAATAGTTATTGGCTTAAAAAAAATCTGAGGTGTTGCACTCACATGACTTTCTCTACTCTTGTATTACTGGCGCAAAACTTCTGGAATCGTAACCTTGATTGCCACCCCAACTGCCGAGCCTAGGAATGGTTTATGTTTAGCTTAATCAACGAAAGCGATATGATACCTTTGCTTACTCACAGTGCGTAACACATACAGTCTGCACAGAAAGTGTCTGCATCTTGTAATTTCAAAGAGATCAGTACGTAAATAGTGCTTATTTTATATTTGTGATATTTATAACCATGGCTCCTACGTTTTCAAAGTTAAATGGTAAGGTATTACGTATTCAAAGCAGGGAAATAACTGCAAATGTCCTCGACTTCATGAAGCAAGAAGCAGAGATGAAGGAAGAAAATATATGTTTACCCGAGTTCCACAAATGGCTTAAGAGAGTGAAAGAAAGAGTTGTTTCACTGAGTTCCGTTTCCAGATTTCTCAAAGACAAGAAAAACCATATGGATGAAAGAGTACCATTTGACACACCTGTGAAGAACCATAAGGTCCCTAAACGTATTACAGAAATAGACGATTTCGACAAATGCGTCATTCGGTGCACGATTCACAATTTCTATGTGGAAGAAAAAACTGTGCCAACAATAAGCAGATTGCTCATCAATCTGAAAGATGTCATAAATGTTCAAGGTGCTGCTATAAGTCTCAAATCCCGGCTATGGCACTGAATTTTGCAGTCTGATACTAACTTTCCAAATGACTATAATTTTATATGTACTTATCAGCATAAATTTTCAAGATGCTGCTACATATCTCAGAAAAATTATAAAAGATTTAGGGTTTAAGTGCAAGAAAACGAAACCAAACAGAGTTCTAATAGAAAAGCACGACATACGATCTCAGCTGGAAGAGTACCTTACTCAGAGGTACAAATTAGAGGGTCAAACTATAGTGTATGAAGATGAGTCGTACATACACAGCAGTCATACATCTAAAAGTTGAAGTGACGATAGCGAATTAGGTTTTCAGGCACCTGTTGCCAAAGGGCAAATACTTACTATCTTTCATGATGTTCGTTCCAAATGCCCTTCTTTTACAAGTCGCAACAAAAAAACAGGAGATTTTCATCAAGAAATGAATACAGAAATTTTACATGAAGTGGATCAACACCATGTTGATACCTAATATGCCTGCTGGGTCTATTCTGGTTATCGACAATGCTTCACAATGTGGTAACACTCAAACTGACAAACAACATACCTCAAATTCCTTGAAAGAAGACATAAAAACCTGGTTGCTTAGGCATAATATAACTTTTGATGAAAGCATGAGTAAAACAAATATAACTTAGTTAAAGCCAACAAATCCCTTCAGAAGTCATAACTCATAATACTTGGCCAGATATTAATACAACATCGCCATAATGTACTTAGACTGCCACCGTATCACCCAGATCTAAACCCAATCGAATTAATCTGGAATGATGTCAAAAACTGGGTGGGAAATATCACTTTTAAACTAAAAGATGTGGAGCAGTTATGTCGCCAGCGATTTGCAGAAATTGGAAGGCCAGAATGGGAAAATGTATATCGACATGTTGAATATATTGAAAATCATTATTTCAAAAAATACGGAATTGCAGAAAATAAATTAGAAAAAATTCTCATTCAGGATAATGGTGCAGAAAGTAGCGACAGCGGCAATGACGTGAGCGATTCCGCAGAAGAGGAAGGGCTGTCAGGTGTGGAAGAACTGGAGGCAGATGGTTGACAGTGTTTTTATATTAAGGGCATTTTACAGCGGTGGATTTAAATATACTGTATATAACTATAAGTTTATCGTGTAGTGCAGTGCATAACCGGTGTGCGAATATTTGACAATGACTGTCCCACGCACTCCTGCAGCATGCAGACGACCGGTCACCTCTTGATCTGGTATGTAACTCGCTTCATAGCTGTCATTAAGATTTTCACGTGTCTAGAACTGTTGCGCCAGTTATACGAACTATTTTTACAAACGCTTATTCTCCATATGCTTCATGTTAATCGAGATGTTAATCTTATTGCTAATTTTCTTATAGGTGCAAGGGAAATATGGTAGTATTTAAGCGATAGTCAAATATTTTAAGAGCTGGTTGCTATGTGGCACATTCCATTCTCTTTGTATGTCCAGGACATAAAAAAATGAATAACGAATTTGAGAAAAAGTATTAAGTATTGGAAGATTTAAGGGAATAACAAGCAACATCTCTAAAATGGTTCACTCAACAACAAAAATGTATATGACATAAATTGTGTATTTTAACGCGATCTACATTTTTGGTGTAGTAAAATTTTGTCTATCTCTTATGGTTTACCAGTTATGCAAAAGTCGTTCACAATGAAGAACACTTTTGGAGACATTCCCAGAAAATTCGAAATATACATTTCATTTGTCATGAAAATATCTTAAAAATATGATATTTAATCAAAATCGTTAGAGCTATTTTTGGGAAAATTAAATTTTTTTAAAAATCTTCCATGTAAAGGGTAGTCTGGGGTGAGGGATTTTCTTGAAAACCTTCGTGTCGCATCTCTGAAAGATACTGAACCTAAATACCAAGTTTGGTGTTTATCCGACTGTTCGTTTCTGATTTATGCTGTTCACAGACACAGACATACACATGGACATGTTTCCAAAAATGCTTTTTTTGGATTCAGGGGGTCTCAAAACATGTATTTGCGGTGAAATCTCGGTATCGAATTTTTGGGTGAAATACAATACTTCCCCTACTTACTATACGTAGTAGAGAAAGTAAAAAGCGCACCATAAAGAACGTCTTATATTTAAGCAGCACTTAAAAGAGAATAAAATATAAATGAGTAAATCTGAGAAAATGTCCCACTTAATTGCTTTTCCGTAGACCGTCAGATTAAGGTAGTGGAGCACATAGTGAATTAGATGCTCAAAGAGTCCTAGTTCATTTGCACGAATCGAGAGTCAAGACAGCCTCGATTCTCTCTACCGGTAATGGAAAGCAAGAGCAGCGTGCTTCGAGCGGTTGTCGCCTTTATGTGTAATCTCCGATTGGCAGCTACGTTTATTGTAGCCCGTCAGAGGTCCTCCATGATGTCGATTTGTACCTAAAAGACCTTGTTGATTACGTTTTGCTATGGTCTGCAAGATCGTTGTTTTATTTTGTATGAGGACCTGGACCAATCTCAAAATACCATTATTTTCTAAGGGATTTATGTCTCGCATAAATCCCTTGCAACATTTACTAAGCAATTAGAATAGACTGGTATTCCGCGGCCAATGACAGCTGGTAAATAACACGAACGAAAAAGTAACAGTATTGATAAGAACAAATATTATACCTATACCTGATACAGGATTTTGTCTTTAGACTATATATTTACTATTTATTCAAATAAATAGTAGGGAATAGTTCGCTGATATAAAGTAGGTATTTTAGAGTTGCCCTCTGTTCCATGTGTTTATTTGTGTTACCTTAGGGTGTCCCTATCTACCGGTTTCCTTAGTTACATTGCTTACTTGTGGTCAAAGGATATTTTTATATAAACTGACATGTAATCAGAACACTCTCAAGCATGCTTGTGCGTTTTTTCCTCCCTTTCTGCTTTGCGCGGCTTTCCACTTCAAATGAACGCAAAAACTCTATCGTAGCACTTAAATGTTTCGTATCTTAGTGATGTTACAAAGGGTGCAAAGTTCGACGCCGCTACAGGGTCTGTCGTTTGAAGAAGTTATTGTCTTTACGTTATTTTTGGCAGCACGCTTTGTTAGTTTTACGTTATTTTCCCCACGTTGGGCGCCAATTTGAGGTAGTTATTTGCGCCCCCCCCAAAAAAAAACTGTTTAAAAATATTAACTTTGTAATTTGACTGTTTCTTTAAATATTATATATTTATGTTTGCCTCGGCTGCGTCAGTATTATTGTTAGAGACATGTTTCTCTTTGCAGGGTTGTGATGCGACAAGAATGTAGGCTTACACAGATTATAATTTTACTTCACTCCTTTTAGTAATGATTGATACGATTTAAATAACACTTCACTGATATAGAGAGCTGTGAGAGTCTTTTTATTTATTAATTACACTTTTTAACGCGTAAACTTATTTTTCGTCTCACACGAATACATATTATATTTCTTGAGGGCATTTTTTGCGTCTGGTTAGTAACGCTGTCTGCAGGCAACTGAACTCTAAATTTGTAAAATTTTCTCTTTTCCAGTTTCTGATTGGCTAATCCTACTCCAATAGAATACCTGCATTTAACTAAAGCTTTTTCTGGTTGTTGATTGGCTATTTTTAAACTGTCTCAAAATTTACATTATTGTTGCTCCAAGAACGAGTAGTAGTATTGTTAAACTTTCAAATTCATTATTGCCTCAAGGTTACCTCATTGTTATCTCATTGTTAGAAACTTTTGACCTATTTCTCACAGCTTCTACATTATTAAATTACGTAATATATTCACATATGGCTTTAAGGCGGGCTGTTATTGAATTTATATTTTATATAATTAGACTGAAGTCATTTAAGTGTTAAAAATACTGCCTCAGCTTTTGTTGGCATTCGGAATAAAGTAAGTGGAAACCGGATATACGAGCGAGTGATGAGTAAACGTGATCGTGAAACAAGGTGAGAGAATAAGCGGAAGAAGAAAAGTGTAGGCCTCTGACAAAAAACGTTTGCTGGGTGTTCTGCTTACCGGAATGATGAGATTGGATAGTATCACGATGTCATAAATAGAACTACATCTACCATCTACAATAAAAACATCACGCAATGTTAGTATCCCAGCGTGTTTCACTTGGAGCAGTGTGTAAGTGTTTTCTAGTGATTTATAAAGCTATTTACAATGCCCAATAAGAAAGAGAGAACTCTATACAATCTAACCCGAGAAATAGTTGCTAACGTTGTTAGAATCTGTGACGAGGAAAGCAAACAAAAGCAACTGTGCGTTCAGCATTACTAAACTATATTCACTCTTAAGTTGATCCGCGGCAAAACAAACCCACGTAGTCCGTGGTGCAACACGGTAGCAATGCGCGCAGGAAAATAGTCCCATGTTAATCTCTGAATTTTAGAATGAATTTGTCCTTAAATAGTATAATATTCTATAGAAATACCTAAGGTTTTATTTAACGCCGATTTATACCGTAAAATAGAGCTACAAGTCCCATGATGCAATACGTACGCGTCACCTGACATCGGGTAGGCCCAGAATATTGTTTACAGCCAGAAACCAGCAGTTGTCTTTAGTATCATGGCGGACGGTGAATTTGCTCTAGTGTTTTCGTCGAATTGAGTAAAGCATTAGCCGCGCAAACCGTTGACTAGTGGTGAAAAAACATGAAACTTTATTATAAGTTATGTGAGAAATATCCAACACTGCCCGCGAAAGAAATGGTGAAATTAACTTCTGAATTCACCGGTGTTTCGAATACAAGTATAAACAGTGCTTGTACAGAAAAATCTGAAACGAGAAAAGTGGTTACACCCGGAAAAAAAAGAAGAAAGAAAGCATATGAAATACGCGATGCAAGAATGTAGTAATTTTGAGAAGACAGTGCACAATTTCTTTTTTTAAAATGAGCCGCCAACAGTTAATAAAGTGCCGCTTCCAAAGAGCCGTTTCGGTTGTCGAAATAAGGACTGTCTTCTTTTTTGCACTACGTGCCCCTTGTACTGGCTACATGGTCTGAAAGTGTGACAGTATTTCTAGTGCGAATGGCGGAAGGATACATTATAGCGGTGCACTGGTCACCTGGGTTTGGTTTTGACGCGGATCAACCTAAGAGTGAATACAGAGTAGCAGAAGAGCGTGTTTTTCTTATGTTGAAAGTAGAGCCGTAATCTTTTTCAGATAGCGATAGAATTGTTGATGTCAACACATTCCTTACTGACAAATTCTCGTGAGAGGAACGCAATAGTTCAGTTCCATTGAGTCCTTTGGTTGCATGCTCTTCGACTGCGATATACGAACCAAATGCTAAGTCAGTGTAAAACAGAGCGAGTTGTTCTATGAAGAACGAATGTAACCAGCTGTTTACTGCTCCAGAAGTGAGGCTGCGTGGTCTTCGGTATGAGCCTCGCAAAATTACATTCAAAGGAAGAAGCGTGGAGTTTAGACGGAGACAAGAATTCGCCGGAATGGACACATTACCGAACAAGCTGCATTTGATTGCAGCGTAGATATTTACAACGGTGTGGGAATCATTCTCAGATATTACTGCCAAAACCATTAAGAACAGCTCCTACGCATTATTTAATCAGAAATAATTAATATCACATCTATACTTGGTGCGCGGTGAACGACATTTGTAGTAAAACTCGTAATCTATGCCGTTTGCTTTTACAAGATAAAGCCTATTCATTGAGTGTATGTGTGGATGTCAACATGGGTGGTGTTACAAAAGCGTTATCATCTCTGTCTTTATCCAGCGGCAATGTTGGAACCTCGCAATTATGTCCTAGGGTGTTATTTTACAATCTCACATATATCGTGCCATGTTGATGTTCCACAGAGCTGGCTGGAGGCTGTAGAACACGCACATAACAGTCGCTTTGAAGCTGTTCTGCACATTCCCCTCTGATTTTGCAGCTGCTTTCCGTCCAATTTCAATGGAGAAGAATTGATTTATGGACAGTTGCGCTTTCGGTGTTTATTATAAACATACTTGTTGATGTAAAGCTGTTATACTGGAAAACAAGGGAGGTCCATTGCCTTGAAAAGCGAATGTTTACTTGGTTCGGGTTGATGACTGACTTGGTAGAAACAGAGAGTAATTTGTACATGTGCTGCAAAATTTCCCCTACTTTATTTTGTCATTTTTCAAAATTGGTTGTTGTGCGCTGTGTAGCTGCTAATATTGAAACTGATTACAGACATTTGCCGATCAGAAGAAGCCTTAGACTTGCAAAGAGGAAAACAAAGAGGGAGTCTTAGCTATCAATGCATCTGTTTGAAGATACAGTGTAATACTATCTTTCAAGAAGCCATACTTTTCGCGGGTCAGTATCATACAGGCGTTCCGTGGGTAGGGGTTATGAAAACTAAATCTGCCGTGGTCGTAGATGCATACTGTCGTGATCGGCATTTTAACCTGTCACTCACTTCGAAGGTTTCTAAGGCGAAACATGGACTAAATATCACAAAACAATTTGTTATTTTCTCGCTGCTGAGCTATTAACTACATGGCACGGAAAAACACATGCAATGATTTTAATAGAACCAACATCTATGTTATACAGAGTGAGCCAAAAGACTCCGATGTTTTTCCTGTCCGCGTCCTCGGCGCTCGTTGCCGTCTGCTGCTATCATAGAAAGACGCGGATGAAACCATACAACATTTTTAAAACTACTTTTAAAGGCTTTACTTACCAACTTTACGAAAGGAGATGCTGAATTTGGCCACCGTCGTTGCCCATACATTTTTGGCACCTCTTTAGGAAACTATCCGTCACTCGCCGTAGTTCAAGTTGAGAAATTTTCTGGCGGATATTTTGTTTTAATTCTTCCAGGGTGTGTGGGTTTGTCTTGTACACTTTATGTTTTAATTTACCCCGGAAGGGTATTTTATGAACAATATTACCGGCTGCGCGGTGTTTTTCCACTGGACGTGTGGAAATATGATAAAAACATGATAACGCACTGCTGCTATAAACAAAGTCACGGTTTTGTTGTGGTTTTGTTCTGCAGTATGAAGTGTAGTTTTGAGTTGACGGTGATGTGATGTAGTTCAGTTATTACGAGTTATTTATTATTTTGTCCTGTACTTAGTTACAAAGTACATTATGGCTCAGTATGTTTTCTACTGCACAGTGTGTATTTATGTTTCGTATGTGTTAACTCGCTCAGCTCGCCAAGTGACAGTACGTTTTGCAGAAAGTTTTTCAGGTGCAAAATTTCCAGACCGTACATCAATCCATGAACTTTACAGTAAATGTCAGACCACAGGAAGTGTCCAGGCTAAGAAATCTAAAAGACGGCGTTCGGTTCTTACCAAAGAAACATTAGAGACATCGCTCATCGTTTGAAAATTCCCCCCAAAAATTCCATGATGGATAGTTTCCTAAAGAGGTGCCAAAAATGTATGGACAACGACGGTGGCCGGTTTCATCATTTCCTTTCATAAAGTTGGTAAGTAAAGCCTTTGAAAGTACTTTTAAAACTGTGGTATGATTTCATCCGCGCCTTTCTATGATAGCAGCAGGCGGCAACGAGCGCCGAGGACGCGGACAGGAAAAACACCGCGCAGGCGGTTCGGAGTCTTTTGGCTCTTCCTGTATATAACCCACGCACTAACATCTGCTGTCGTGGCTCATCGGTAAAACGCACGCTGTTTCAAGTGTGCCAAGGGCTCGCGGTTCGAATCCCAGTATGTGGTCATATGTTTTATTCCAACTTTTTCACCTTATAAGACCAGTAATAAGCAAATTTACGGTTCTCCTTTATCAGTGCGTTTTACCAATGTGCTGGCAGCAGATGCTAATAACATAGATGTTGGTTCTATTAAAGTCATCATTCCATGTGTTTTCAGTTTTCTTGCCAATGTCATGTAGTTAATAGCTCCGCAGCCAGAGAATTGCAACTTGTTTTGTGATATTTAGTACATGTTTCGCCATACTTGGTTAATATAGCCAAGTGAGTGACAAGTAAAAATGGGGGTCACGACAGTATACATCTACGACCACGGTCGATTTAGTTTTCATACCCCCTACTCATGGAACGCTGAATGATACTGACCCGCGAAAAGTGTACAATTACTTTGTTGAAAGATAGTACATAATCGTAAACAAATAAGACCAGATGATACTAAAGTTACCACTGTTTTTAGTGTCCCACAAAGGTAACAGATATTATAAACATTATCTTACTAAACTATATTCACTCTAAGGTTGATCCGCGGCAAAACAAACCCACGTGGTCAGTGCACCGTGGTGCAACACGGTAGCAATGCGCCCAGGAAAGTAGTCCCATGCTAATCTCTGAATTTTAGAATGAATTTATCCTTAAATAGTATAATATTCTATACAAATACCTAAGGTTTTATTTAACGCTGATTTGTACCGTAAAACAGTGCTACAAGTCCCATGATGCAATTCGTATGACATAACGACATCAGGTTAGGCGCAGAATATTGTTTACAGTCAGAAACCAGCAGTTGTGTTCAGTATCATGGAGGACGGTGAATTTGCTCTTGTGTTTTCGTCGAATTACGTAAAGCATTAGCCGCGCAAACCAGTGAATAGTGGTGAAAAAACGATAGTGTTGAATTTTTATTATAAGTTATATGAGAAATATCCAAAACTTTCCGCGAAAGAAATGGTCAAATTAACTTCCGAGTTCACCGGTGTTTCGAGTACAAGTATAAACAGTGCTTGTACAGAAAATCTGAAACGGCAAAAGTGGTTACACCCGGGGGGGGGGGAGAAAAAAAAGCACGCGATGCAATAATGTAGTGATTTTGAGAAGATTGTGCACAGTGCACAATTTCTTTTTTAAAAGTGCCGCTTCCAGAGAAATACTAAATTAAGTTATCGCATACCTGTTACTTTATCTTTCGCTCATTTATTTTAGAATTAACTATTATTATATGCGCAAACGTCTGTTTTGTTCCAACTATCAATGTTATCATCTTTAACCCTTAACAGAATATGCTAGTCACCGTTTCAGTTGTCGAAATAAGGGCTCTGTTCTTTTTTGCACTACGTGCCGCTTGTACTGGCCACGGTGTAAAAGTGTGACAGTATTTCTAGTGCGAATGGCGGAAGGATACATATAATGGTGCACTGGTCACCTGGGGTTTGTTTTGACGCGGATCAACCTAAGAGTGAATACAGAGTAGTACCAATTAATAATTTTAACTAAAAGCTTTAGTGTGCATTTGAAACCATTTCCACTTTCTCTCGCACCTATAGAAAGTATTGTATTTCACCCAACAATTTCCATACCCAGATTTCACCAGAAATGCATGTTTTGAGATCCCTAAAACAGTAATTTTTTAACAAAAGATGAGAGAGAGAGACAGACAGACAGACAGACAGAGGGTAGCATAACACGAAAAACCGAATGAATACGAAACTTGGTATTTAAGTTCAGCAACTTCCAAAGATGCGACATCCAACCCGAACTACTTTCCCTTGGAGAAAATTTCATATTGTTATTTTCTCTAAATGGTTCTAACGATATTTTATTATAATACTATATTTTAAAATGGCACAAAAAAACTAAAACGTATACATTGAATTTTCGTAAATAACTTTCAGTCTTTAATGCTGGCTTGGATTTTACTATTGATTATGTTATGTAATTTCTAACAGAGTCCACAGTTCTATTTGCGTTAAATATGCAGTGTTCTCCATACCTTCTCTCTCTCAAGCTCTCTCATTCTCCCTCTCTGTAATCTTCGTGTTGTACTTTCCCATTTCCATTCTCCATCTCTCCCTCTTTCTCTAATTTCCCATTCTCTCCGACACGTGCCCTTTTCCCCTCCATTTCTTCTCTTGTACAACTTGGTGATGTTCTGATTGACGCTAATAAAGCTGTTTTTGGGGGGAGAGGGTGCTAATAAACATTAAAGTAGGAGAAGAAGGAATGGCATTTCATTTGTCAATTGTCTCTTTTGTTTAGCTGTTACTCTCGTTGAGATATATAACGGTGAATCAGAAGGTTCGTGGCATCTTACCATGTAAATATTAGTGCTGGAAAGCGTCTCTAATGTTACTCCTGAGGAAGGGTCGTAACTGCCCGAAATATTGTTCAACCTCTGCTTCAAATAATACGTGTTTATTTTTCACGTTGTTTGTTATCTCATACTAGCTTTACCTTTTTATTGTGTCTGATATACACACAAAGAGAAGAAGAGGAAGAATGTTGTGCAGTGAAACTAAACAACGAAAAGGTTCCAACATAATCACGTACTTATGGAGAAACTGTAATACCGGAACATCGGAGTAGGATCGCCGAATGCATCGACTTATTTATTATTCTGACATTGGCAATGTTAGAACTTCATAAGACTTGTACACGAGTTATGCTCATACTTGATGTGTACGAACAGATATGTACTATTTTATTTATCATCTAATCAATAGCGTATCGAAACAAAAAATTTGGTTAGATATTTTCTCTCGCCACATGCATACTCAGTTGCTCTGCTGCTGATGAATGTCCTCGATTACGAGTTACATTTTCATTGTTTCATTGCTTGCCCGAGACAGGTTTCAGATAGCTAATGAATAATTCTTCTTCATAACATATATCTAAACCATGTCTGCAAATTAAATACTGCCTTATGTTCCGGTGAGGTTCATAATTTTAGCTTCACAGCCTTATTGACACTCCATAGCTGTTCATCGCAGCAGTAAAGATAAAGGTACGTAACACAGAGGGGCCCCCGTAACCGGGGCAGAGCACCGCACGCAGACCAATCAGCCCATTGTGCTTCCAATATGACCCCTGGGGGGAACGTTGAGTGGAGAGATCCAAAGGGTGGCCCTAACCTTTCCAGATAGAACACATCCGACGCCACACGGTTCCTGCCCACAAGCCACCAACCTCCAGGATCCCCCGGAGCGGAGTCCCATACTGAGGAGAGACCTAACTGAGCAGCGACGCCAGGCAGGAAACCTTTACACAGCGCAAGCCATCCCCCAGCCGCAACCCGCCGAACGCCGTCGCCTGGTCCTACAACCTTGAAACAGATGATGGGTACATGAAATGAGAGGAAGTAGAGTCGTGGTAGAAGAACCACCCCAGCATTCGCCTGGCGACCCGGGGAAACCCCATGGGCCAAAGTGGGCGGTCGCCGGGACCTCCCGAATGCGGGCCACAGACGGGAAACCGCCTGAGCCATCCCGCTCGGTCAACACAGTAGTATATAACAGCGAAGCATTTTCTTAGGACTACAATCTCTACGTCATCTATACTTTACTTTGGTATTTTATAACTTCCATTTTTCTGAGGACCTAGAGCGGGTCGATGAAAGGGGATATATTATACATAAATAAGTATTGTACATATGAAAGGGGAACCATACATATAAGAATTGTACAGCAATCATTTAATTCACTAACATGTTAAAATATTCAACATCTAACATTTGTACAGAGCTGATCGTAAGAAACGGGCGAGCTGGCAGAATTCCAAGAAAGCATAAAGAGCGTACCTTTCACCAAGCCAACAGGCAGGGAACCAGTAACGATACGGAGAAATAGAAAGAGACAGATAGAGAAAATAAAGAGACGGAGATATGGAACTAGCTTCACAACGTTACAAGATGGCGCTTAAGCGCACGGATCTGATGCCACACATTCTCATACATGTTAAGGCAGCGCGGTCTGAGGGCCAATAAGAAACGTTACATTTTTAAACGCAGAGGTGAGCGTCCCGTATATAAGGGGCAGACAAGGCCTCAGAGCCCACTCTCTCCCTCTCGCTAACTGATCTTCGAGAATTTACGTCGACACGGGGTGCTACAGATGCACGTGGGTGCACAAGGGTGGGAGTGCGTGTGCAGATAGCTAGGCTCCTGGCTAATTTCAAGTGGTGGGAGTATCAATGGGAAAAGCTAGCCGCCCATAATTATTTCAATTGTGAATATACTTCATTTATTAAGGGAAAATTGCAGTGTATTTCCTAAACTTGCCTCACCCACTATAACCTGAGAATTAACAATTAGATATAGTTAGGAATGGAATACGCAACAAAGGACGAGCATCAATAGCCGAGGAAGAACACTGCCGAAGAGCACATCAACCCAAGGATCGACGATTTCCCGCTACAAATGTCGCCCAACGACGATTTTCCGCTACATCGAGATACTTTAAGTTTTAAACAAGCCGTTTGTTTATATTCCAAGGTTCATTTTGATAATGATGTCGAAGGTTCTATGCGCTGTCCGCATTAACACCACCAGAACATGCCGTATTTAATTGCATCAATACGAGTACACAGCTTTAAAAGTCACAGATATACTAACAAATCTACCACAAACACTCAGAAGAAAGGTAACACTGTGCCAGTGGGCGATATGGATGCGCCATTTTTGCACGGAGATGGTCGACTATAATAGACAGTAGCAGTTCGTGAGTATACATTTTGGGTGTTCACAACTTTTAGTCAGGCAGCACTGAAAATGTGAAATAACATCTGCTACATAATAGTTATATGAACAAATTGATACGAGGAGCACTATTTATATTTTGAGCCTTGGCAACCCTCAATGTTGTAGGAGCCATCTAACGTTTCCAATGAAAAGTTTGACATTTTTTACCATAATCTACTTCAAACATTTTGTCAAGAGAGCGTCATTTGTTTTGTTTACACTGACTTGAAAATTGTGTGTCAACAAAAACATGGAACTAACTAGTGAAAATGTTCATGCAATGATTTATTACGACTTTCGACGTGGATTATCAAGACAAGAGTGCATCGATCAACTAACTTCCACATTTGGCGACGAAGCTCCATCGTTTGCCACTGTGAAACGCTGATATGACGAATTTAATCGTGGGCGCCGTTCGCTCAATGATGAAGTTCGTGAAGGCCATCCAAAATCAGTTGTGCCAGAAAACATTGATGCTGTGCAAAAACTAATAATGAAAGATTGTCATGCGACATATTGTGAGATTGAGGCAACCCTAGGCATTAGTTCCACCAGCATATATAAAATGTTGCATGATTATTTAACCGTGAAAAAGATATGCCCTCGCTGGATCCCACATAATTTGACGCAATCTCAAAAAGATGCTCGTTTCGATTGGTGTACAAAAATGCTCAAGAAATACAATGGCGGTGCCTCAAAAGACGTATATAAGATTGTAACAGGTGACGAATCATAGATCTATGCGTATGAGCCGGAACGTAAACAGCAGTCGACTGTATGGGTGTTTCAAGATGAAGCAAATCCAACAAAAGTTGTTCACACTCGAAGCACTTCGAAGCAAATGGTTGCCTGCTTTTTCAGCAAAACTGGCTATGTGGCAACAGTGCCTTTAGAGGAACGTAAAGCGGTCAATACCGAATGGTACACAACCATTTGTTTGCCGGAAGTCTTCGGTGAAGTAAGGAAAACCAACAAGAACCGTAGGATCGTTCTTCATCAAGACAATGCGCGCGCGCACACATCTCGTCTAACAACAGAGTATTTGAAGGCTCAAAAAATCGAATTGGTGGATCATCCGCCATACAGTCCTGATTTGGCACCCAATGACTTCTTTTTGTTCCCGAACATCAAGAATAAATTGCGTGGACAACGGTTTTCGTTGGCAGACGAAGCCGTTGATGCCTTCAAAAACCATGTTTTGGAGGTGTCTCAAGACTGAAATAAATGCTTTGACAAATGGTTGAAACGGATGCAAAAGTATATTGATCATAAAGAAGAATATTGCGAAAAACAATACAGCAGTTTTCAATCAGAAATTACTTTGTTTTAATTATTAGGCTCAAAATATAAATAGTGACCCTCGTACAACTGCAGCCGCTCCCAACAACAGCAATGGTGATGATGTTGATGATAATGATGGTAACGCAAGAACAAAGTGTGTGAATTAAATTGTAGTTAAGATTATGGATGGTATGGAGAAACCGACAATAACAGTTAGTGCCACTGACGTAAAATTGTATTGATAGTATGGAAACAGAGTGCGGGAAAAGCTTGACGCGCTAGTACAGTTCAACTCACTCCAGTCTGGTAGAGTCCTGGTGCGCATAAGTAGTGCTTCTGTGTACCTGCCCTTGGAAGGGCTTATCCACAGAGATGGTAGGATGGTGAGTTTGGTTTTTAAGGTGATGGTGTGATAGGAAGTAGCTTCTATATGTTTATAACGCTCCTCAGCGACTGCTGTTTCAGGAGCAGCATCCAGCTGGTGTCTTTTGTTCCAAATGGATTAAATGGTTTGAATTTTGAATGACCACTCCCATGGGGAGTACTTACTGTAAGCGTATTGCTGTTTACTGGTTTATGGCCTTCGTTACCGGGGGGAACCCAGTAGGTCTGTAGCGACGTTCAGTGAGTAAGTAGTTCCCCAGGGATGTGACAAGGGTGTTCTCATGATGGGTCAATCTGAGCCTGGCGCCTAGTCACACCCTCCACCTATGGGAGGGCCGAGGTTTCGTGCAGTAACCTCACTGGAAAGCGTCTGCAGACAGAATAGATAGGCAAAGTCTCTGTTCAGCATCCGCTGTAATCAAAGAAGCCAGGAGTCTGCTGCCATACCCCACAACTCGTAGGCATAGACCATTAGAGGTGGTATAAGCTTCAGGTGGACCGGCATGGTGGAAGCCAGAACCAGGTTAAAGGCCTCTTCCGCCCCCTTACCCTGTTCATTGTTCCCCGCATGTGTTCACGAAAAGTTAGGTCTATATCTGGAGTGACGCCTAAGTAGCCGATGGACGTTCCCCACTCTCTTTGAGTACCATGTGTGTACGATCCGTATGTTTTTGGCTCCATAAGGCAATTACGTCAGACATATAGCGCATGCGCAAAAGCTCCTTAAAATGTGCACAAGTCAAGAAGTGCTAGCGACGTCGTTACATGTCTCATTGAGTTTAGAGGTTTAGCGCGGTAGATTTAAAACCCATAGATTTTAAATTGCCGAACATACGTTACATTTAATAGTATTCAAAGAAAAACATAACCAATAAGTCCGCAAGGGGACATGCTTTTGGGCTCTTATGCAGCAGCTCTCAGTGATAATCTATACATACCTGCCCTGGGCAATCAAAGATTGGCACAGAGCGAGCAGTGGCCTAAAGAGAGCGCGTGCAGCAGCATTCTGAGCACTGCTGAAGCTAGACATATGGCAATGTGTCTATCCAAGAGACTACAGAAGCCGGCGGCGGAAGGAAAGAGAAGGTAGCACTACAACCACATATTGTTTTGTCGCTTTGCTTTATCAGCAACGGAGTAGATATATAAGGAAATGTTTTCCGCTTTGTGCAAAAGAACAACATATCTCTTTTTCAGTATTTAATAAGTATATCTAAGTTAAATTATATGTTACTGTGATGTAAGTATAAACACCAAAATCAATCAGCATAATGTTTACTGTCTACCCTTTCCCCCCTGACGCTACACTGCGCAAAATAAGAAGAAAGATATAGGGAAGAAAAGAAGACGCTCGGATACTTCGTTGTCTCAATGAATTACTATTGCTTCTTAATTTGAAAAAAAAATAGTGCATATGTTTTAGCATTTTGAATATATTTTTACTTTTATGAGCTGGCATCATAACCTATTATAACGAGTGTATAATTCACAAAATTCAACTGGCTATTGGCTTGTTTACGCAAGATAAAGAGGTCATAGTCTCTGCTTGGATTGTAGAAGGGGAAAACTTACCTTTCCCTTCCTTTCATCCCATCTTTCTGAGCCTGTACCACTGCTTTATCAAATTGGCGAACTCTAACCAACAACATTTTTCTTCTGAACAAATACATTTTTATTTCTGTGTTTAGAGATTTTAGTATCACGAGGTCTGCCCACAAATAAGTATCGGTGAATGTACAACCAAAAAAAAAAAAAAAAAGTAAACTGGAGGTACGAATACCTTCATCGTTATATCAGCAGGGGGGTAATAAGAGCTGAATCCTCACTACCTCAGGATTTGCTTGTGCTGCATGGTGCAGGAAGGCGTCACGGCAGAAGAGAAGGTAATTTTTCTGAAAATAATAAATGCGTGTGCAACACTTTTTAGTAGTCCAAACAACGTCGTTGTGCGCCCCTTCTGTCTTCACTTTAATGCAATTTGAGTGCCGGGGGAAGTCGGATTGAATGAATGTTTATGGCAGACGTACAATTACAGGGTAAAATTCTCCACCGTAAACTCATTACCAGCTACCTTCTCCCTTTATAACACCCTCCTCACCATGCAACCCTCCAACAGCTGTGGAGGGTTCTACTAGAACAGTTCACCTTCATACATGCTTCCCAAGTTCGCTAAGCTATTTAGACCTCGTTAGGTTGGAGGTGTAGAGGCTAGAAAACGAACCCGTCTGCAAATCCAATACCTGAGGATTAGTAATGTCACCAAACGAGCTTAGGAGTTTACCCGAATGTTAGAAAGAAAAAAAACTTTGGTAAACCCTCAGAGAAAATCGAGCAGACAATATTTGTACAATATACGAAAACGTATATTTACGTTCTTTTAAACCAATAATAGAGATGGTTTATATACGTAACAAATCTGATGTGTTACACTCATATTACTTTCTATAACCACTCTTCTACAAACTAATCTTACAAAAACTAATTTTTACTTTCTCTACTACGCATATTAAGTAGGAGAAGTATTGTATTTCACCCAAAAATTCGCGCGCGCGCGCGCGTGTGTGTGTGTGTGAACAGCATAACTCAGAAACGAACAGTCGGATAAACACCAAACTTGGTATTTAGGTTCAGTATTTTCCAGAGATGCGACACGAAGGTTTTCAAGAAAATCCCCCCACCCCAGATTACCCTTTACATGGAACATTTTTCGAACATTTTAATTTCCTCAAAAATGGCTGTAACGATTTTGATTAAAGTATCATATGTTTAAGACATTTTTATGGCAAATAAAATGTCTATCTTGAATTTTCTGGAATGTCTCCAAAAGTATTCTTCATTGTGAACGTATTTTCATACCTAAATAGTTAATAAATGCTGTATGAATCATGATGGTATTGTAAAAGCTACGTTCATGACAGTGTTTTCTAAGCATGGGCTTTAGTTTTCAAGTGTAAATGCCACACAGAACATTTCTTGATAGTGTTTCATTACTAGATGGGATTGGGAAAATATCTTAGTATAGAAAATATATATTCCAAAAATACGTTTTTGGTTTCTATTATAAAACTGAAATGTCTTTTATGAAAAATGATTAATTTATGTTATATGTGACGTGATTATCACCGAATTACAGGCATTGTGACGCAGCACCTATGGCTCAAGGTTATCGCAAGGTCGGCGCCGGGCATTCGGAGATAAACAAAGATAAGTGGCGCTTGCGATCGTAAACACCAGAAACGCTATTGGGTGTATCCAGATAGTTCTGAAACGTTCTGTGGAAGATTCCATTGGCTATACAAGCGAGCGTTCTCGCAAGTTGGATCAGTCAGTCTGTGAATGAGCGAGCGAGTTAGTGAGTTTGTGACAACTATGATGTGCAGTGAGTGTTACTACTGCAGGAGAGATTGAAGAAGTCCCAGCGAATGAATCGTCCCGAAGAGTTAGCTACGTCGTGCATAGCATTACGCACTACGTCAAGAAGGAAAGTGAGGTGACGGGGAAATTGAACTAGTTTATATTGTTGAAGTGTCAATGTGAACTAAGTGAAGTTGAACGTATCGAAAACATTAACGTTACAGTTGAAAAATAGACAAATTAAATTAATTTTATTTATGGACGCTCTTTAACTGCTAGGGTCCTTAGCGTCCCATTCTATATTGGGCGTGAAAGACCGGAAATTTTGCTCAGAGGCCTCTTTATCAGGCTTGAGGTTCTTTTGTATGCCGTAAATCTACGGCACTGGACCACCGGCTTTACTTCCGTTCCGAAGGAACCCATGCTAAGCAATTTTACGCCCCAAACAGTCTATCGCCCTCCGCCGGTTGACCCCGCGACTCCAGGAACTAGAGGTGAGCATGCTAACAACTACACCACGGAGGACGACAAAAAATGGACAAACTCACAATATATTTCTTAAGGAAACATCGTTTTTCAACTCCTAAACAGGTCCTAGTGTGCCCACTAAGGCATTATTATTTTCGCCACTACATAGTAGGCAGAAAAGCTAGTGCATTACACTAAAAAATTCGATACCGAGATTTCACCGAAAATGCATGTTTTGAAGTCTCCAGGATTCAAAGAAGAGCTTTTTTTAAAAAAATGTCCGTGTGTGTGTGTGCTTTGAACAGCATAACTCAAAAAGAAAAGTCGGATAATTACGAAGTACCTTCTGAAAATGCGACATGAAGATTTATAAGAAAATCCTCCCACCCCAAACTGCCCTTTACATGGAATATTTTTCGAAATATTTGATTTTTTAAAAATCGGCTCAAACGTGGTTTATTAAAATATCATATGTTAATGGTATTTACACGACAAATAAAATGAATATCTTGAATTTTCTGTAAATAGCCTTTGAAGTGCTCTGTCATTCGAAAGGAATTTTGTATAATCTTATATAGCTAGTAGACGTTAAGAGATAGAAGAAAACGTACTACACAAAAAATGTAGATTTGTTTTTAAAACACACAATTATTTCGAGTAACTTTGTTTGGCATTATCCATTTCCGAGATATCCGTTATTAACGGTTTGAATTGTTTATTAATTAGTCATTCTCTTAAAGCCCTGTCAACATTCAGTTGTTTCTCGCGAATGCATGGAAACAGTATGAAGTTTTAAGGCCAGCGTATAGCGTCCAGTTCTTAAACATTTGACTACCGCTCTTCCCTTTATAACAAAACTTGTAATGTAGCTATTTCTGCAAAGGTATGTTTGGATTAAAATATAACAGTGAGGCAGTATTTTATATCATAGCATGCTGTGAATGCCAGAGTGATTGTAGTGTAAATTAATATTATTGTATGTACCGGATTTTAGATGTTTGTTAGCCGTAAGTATTGTTAGGAAATAAGTTTACTGACAATAGAAGTGGGTAACAATAAACCGAGGGGGTGAGTAGTTTATCACTAAGAAGAGAAAAACAAATGACGTCAGGGTACCTGGAGGGAATATCTTCCCTAGAGTATATATGTTAGTAGCAGTGATTGGCTGACAAAACAGACGCTAAAGTGGGCGCGATTTGGAAACCAATAGCAGCTCTATTATAATGTTTAGGCAATTCGGGGTGAAGGAGTATATATTCTCGAACCATAAGCATGTGTCGCACAGTTCTAAGGAATCTCTCACGAGGTGCACGTCATATAGTTCGGAAGAATCTCTCACAGGGTACACGTCGTAAAGTTAGTTACAAAATGTGAACTACGCGGCAGCTAATACAACAGTAATTACATTCGAAAATATAACAGTTTCAGTCAGGCGCGTATACAGATTAAATATGTGAATTATTAATTAACTGTGAGGCAATAAAAGTGTAGAAACAGATTATTTTATCAGTGTTATTTTTATCAACAACTCCTTGCCATTTACACGCCCTGCATAGAGACACTTGCTCGACTGAGTTATAATAGCTAGCCGGAGGACAAAGAACCCAAGTTTAAAATAATAAAACAAGAGGCGCTCAACAAATAAGATAACACGAGCCAGAGAACTGCGACAACAGGTAGAAAAATAAGCTTCAGTAAGAATAGTTTGTATAAGCGATTGAGGGTAGAGAAAGTCATTTGAATATAACACATCGATGCTTTCCGCCGTTTTCGTCATTTAGTGTAGGTAAAAAAAAAAATACTTAGTCGACTGTTGCGGTTATTGGTTTGGTGCAAATATTCGTTAAACGTTTGAGAAAAACAAGTCCGAGACCCTCGCCAAGATCCATAAGTTTGTGGACCTTATTCATTACTCGAAATTAATTCAACTGTTAAATGCATCGTGAAACGTCCGGAAGCGTGCTGCATATTACGCAGTGGACCTAGAACTTCGCCGATGATTTACGGACAATTCCTTTGGCTCCTATTCATGTTTATATCCGATGCACACATTAGGCATATAATACGTTTGGCGTCACTGATCTCGTTGTTAACAGACTCGAGACACTTAACAGGGGGAGGAATATTACATTAGTTTGCTTACAAGTACGGATGCAATGGTGCCGGAACACAGCGGAACGGAGACGGAAATCTGTAGGGAAAAGGCAGTACACAGTAGGGAGCTTATTTTAGCTAGTTCTTAGTCCTAGTTGTTGGGCAGAGCTGCCTAATATGAGACCCATTTTACTGAAATAAAATAAATTGGAAGGATCAATTACAAATAACAACAAACGTTTCTCTATAACTATAAATTTATCACCCTTGCATATGCATTAAAGAAGAGGTTTCGATTTGAAATCTGTGTTCAGTAGAGTACTAGTAAGAATGTGGCTCTCATTACGAGAGTCTACTTTTTTGTGGGTTGGACGCATACAAAGACTTCTCAGCAGCTCCAGTGTATTCATGAGTCGAATGTACATAGTGTTTTAAGCGCATTATTCAACCTTGCACGTCAGCTCACGGAACGCTAATACATTCTTTTGTCGTGTTCATCATTAGAATAGTCCGGGTATTTAGGTACGCTTCTTCATGGACACTTTCAGACAGTTTTTCCGGCACCTTCTTCCCCTTTCTAGCGAACGATCTAATTCCAATGTTTTCCTTCCGTTTAAACCTTCAAGTCTTGATTTCCTTTGGTGTTTATCTAATCTTTCACCAGACAAACGTTCTGTGTAGAGGAGGAATCAAACGTGCAGAATCTCTTATAATGAATGGTCCTACCGATTGGATACGTAACAGTGGCCTGATGTCAGATGGAGATACTCCAGATCGAGCACATTTTGTAAAACATTCAGTGTCATCTGTTTAGGCCAATGTGTCATTTTTACTTTCCCTACTACGTATAGTAATTAGGTTAAGTACCTATTGTATTCCACCCAAAAATTCGATACCGAGATTTCACCGGAAATACATGTTTTGAGACCCCCTGAATCCAAAAAAAGCATTTTTAGAAACGTATATGTGTGTGTGAGTCTGTGTCTGTGAACAGCATAACTCAGAAACGAACAGTAGGATAAACACCAAACTTGGTATTTAGGTTCAGTATCTTCCAGAGATGCGACACGAAGGTTTTCAAGAAAATCCCCCACCCCACATTACTCTTTACATGGAGCATTTTTCGAAAATTTTAATTTTCTCAAAAATGGCTCTAACGATTTCGATTAAAATATCATGTTTTAAGATATTTTCATGACAAATGAAATGTATATCTAGCATTTTCTGGGAAGGTCTCCAAAAGTATTCTTCATTGTGAACGACCTTTGCATAACTGGTAATTTTACTACACAAAAAATGTAGATCGCGTTATGTCATATACACTTTTTTTGTTGGGTGAACCATTTTCGAGATACTGCTTGTTATTCCCTTAAATTTTCCAATACTTATACTTTTTCTCAAATACGTTATTCATTTTTTTTTGTCCTGATAATGCAAAGAGAATGGAATACTCCACATAGCAACCAGCTCTTAAAATATTTTACTGTAGCTTAAAGCCTAGCAATTCCCCTTGCATCTACAAGAAAATTAGCAATAATATTAACATCTCGATATCTCGATTAACATGAAGCATATGGAGAATAAGCGTTTGTAAAAATAGTTTGTACAATAGTAGAGAAAGTCATGTGAGTGTAACACATCAGATTTTTTTACTTTCTCTACTACGTATAGTAAGTAGGGGAAGTATTGCATTCCACCCAAAAATTCGATACCGAGATTTCACCGGAAATACACGTTTTGAGACCTCCTGAATCCAAAAAAAGCATTTTTAGAAACATGTCCGTGTGTGTGTCTGTGTGTGTGTCTGTGTGTGTGTCTGTGTGTGTGTGTGTGTGTCTGTGAACAGCATAACTCAAAAACGAACAATCGGATAAGCACCAAACTTGGTATTTAGGTGCAGTATCTTCCAGAGATGCGACACGAAGGTTTTCAAGAAAATCCCCCCAACCCAGACTACCCTTTACATGGAACATTTTTCGAAAATTTTAATTTTCTCAAAAACGGCTCTAACGATTTTGATTAAAATATCATATGTTTAAGATATTGTCATGACAAATAAAATGTATATCTCGAATTTTCTGGGAATGTCTCCAAAAGTGTTCTTCATTATGAACGACTTTTTCATAACTGGTAAACCATAAGAGATAAACAAAATTTTACTACACGAAAAATGTAGATCGCGTTAAAATACACAAGTTATGTCATATACATTTCTTTTGTTGAGTGAACCGTTTTCGAGATATTGCTTGTTATTTCCTTAAATTTTACAATACTTATACTTTTTCTCACATTCGTTATTCATTTTTTTTATGTCCTGGACATGCAAAGAGAATGGAATGCGCCACATAGCAACCAGCGTTAAAATATTTGACTATCGCTTAAAAGCTACCATATTTCCCTTGCATCTACAAGAAAATTACCAATAAGATTGACATGTCGATATCTCGATTAACATGAACCATATGGAGAATAAGCGTTTGTAAAATTAGATTGTACAAGAGTAGAGAAAGTCATGTGAGTGTAACACATCAGATTTTTCATCTTGAAGTGACTTATCTCTAAGGACAGGCAAATCATTTTTGCTAAGCTACACGTCATTTAGTCGGACAAGTCGTATGAGAAGGTGAATGAATTAATGAATGGTCCAAAAAACTTAAGTATTGCCTCACGTGTCTCTTCTGTTAACAAAAGAAAGCCTCGTAAAAAAGAAAGGGAGGAAAAATTATTGACTTAACCTACCCCATCAGAGGTTCTTACTTGAGCTCTCTGAACTAAGGCAGGCATGCAACCTCAAACGAGGGAGCAAGCACTTCTAATTTCTAAAAGTTTGTTTCTTAACAAATGCGAGGGATGTTTCCTTGAAACCATTAACAGAATATTGGTCTCATATTTGGGAACCACTGGTCATATAAAAATGGAACCTAGCAGTCATTATTAAAATATTGTGGTTGAATAGGTTTCTACACTGACTAGGAAGTAAGTACACTGTTAGTATATAAATAATATATGAACATAAGGACATTTTCTTTTAATAATTTCTTAGCTAAAAACTCGTCTGAAAAACCAAACATTTTCAACCTGCTAAAGAAGAATACCGTTACCCAACATATTAGCAGGCAACAACATAACGGCGGATTTACAAGTATGTACTCGCTGCATACACAGCACCCATTTCCACCAACTTTTGGCAAAGGCCATCGAAAATAGTGTCATATTAACACAGATATCATAATCAGCACCTCTACACTCTTAACTAAAACTTCTGTATTCTTCTGAAACCAAAGTATTTTCAGTAACTTCCATTCTATTCTATATTTCCAACTATTGAACCGAGTGCAAGTAAATGAGATTGACTTTGATTTCCGATTGTACAGTTGCTTGTTGCATGATTTTATTTTGAATACAGATGTATTTAAAGAATTTTTTGTCACAACTGCGGCGTTTTCTCCCACTAATTTAAGCAAAATAAGAATAGGCAGCAGTTAAAAAAAATTTGATGTGTCCCACTCACATGACTTTCTCTACTCTTGTGCAAACTATTTATACCATCGATTATTCTCCATCTACATCACGTTATTCGAGATATCGAGATGTTAATCTTATTGCTAATTTTCTTGTAGATGCAAGGGGAATACGGTAGTATTTAAGCGATAGTCAAATATTTTAAGAGCTGGTTGCTATGTGGCGCATTCCATTCTCTTTGCATGCCCAGGACAAAAAAAAAATCTGATGTGTTACACCCACATGACTTTCTCTACTCTTGTACAAACTATTTTTACAAACTCTTATTCTCCATCTATTTCATATTAATCGAGATAAACATTTGCAGAAACGATCTTTTGACATGCAAAGAGAATTACATTTTACACATAGCGACCAACACATAGTTGTTTGCTATGTGGAGTATTCCATTCTCTTTGTATTACCAGGACAAAAAAAAATGAATAACAAATTTGAGTAAAAGTATAAGTATTGGAAAATTTAAGGGAATAACAAGCAATATCTCGAAAATGGTTCACTCAAAAAAAAATGTATACGACATAAATTGTGTATTACGGGATCTACATTTTTGGTGTATTAAAATTTTGACTATCTCTTATGGTTTATCAGTTATGTAAAAGTCGTTCACAATGAAGAATACTTTTGGAGACATTCCCAGAAAATTGGAGATATACATTTCATTTGTCATGAAAATATCTTAAACATATGATATTTTAATCAAAATCGTTAGAGCCATTTTAGGGAAAATTAAATTTTTAGAAAAATGTTCCACGTAATGGGTAATCTGGGGCGGGGGCTTTTCTTGAAAACCTTCGTGTCGCATCTCTGGAAGATTCTGCCTAAATACCAAGTTTGGTGTTTATCCGACTGTTCGTTTCCGAGTTGTGCTGTTCACAGACACACACACGGACCTGTTTCCAAAAATGCTTTTTTTGGATTCAGGGGGTCTCAAAACATGTATTTTCCGTGAAATATCGGTATCGAATTTTTGAATGGAATGCGATACTTCTCCTACTTACTATACGCAGTAGAGAAAGTAAAAATGGGCGAAAGTTTTCAGCTTTAATACAGAGTGAAAGGGAACTTATTATACTACTTTTAATATATAATTCGTAGAAGAATTACAAGAAAAATAATATAATACAATTTCATCACTTGACAAACCGTCCGCGGAAAAAAGTAATTTCTTATACAGAATTAGATTGGTTATTCTATAAGAATATATCAAGATAACATATCATTTATACGATGAGTAGAGTAACCTACTTAAATGCATAAGATGCATAAATAAAAGCCGTAAGATTTGTTGATTACGCCCCATTACGAGAAAAAGGTCAAATACCCTAAGTGACATGTTAATGGAGATAACCCACGAGATTACGTACTGGAGCAAATGGGCAGAGTTTGATATCTGCTATGTATCATAAACCATAGCTTGAGCTGATGCAAGGCAATAACAATGGCAAAGTAAGTTTTAATAGAAAAATAAGCATCTTCAGGGAAAATCTGAAGAAAACACCGGGCGAGGGATTAGTTAAGGGGAGTGCGGCAGTGCATAGTACGATAAGCTGAAGTTGTGACGAAGTGAGGAAGACATTTGGAAGCATTTGAAATGTAGCTGTGTAAAGAGTGGAGCATGTGAAATGCAGAGACAGCTATTTTCGAAAGTGGGCGAAATAAAAACAACACTGAAAGTAATACGCATGTTTTAAAATGAATTTCCTGGGACTCTGGATAAGAAGAAGCTACGTTCTATACACAAACGGGAAGGGATATTGAACAGGCAAAACGATCGAGCAGAAAATATGGCACCAGACGATAAATAGGATGAATACAGGAGGCTGGTATTGCCTTTTGCAGCCTGCGGAAATCAAGACATGATCTCCAGCATGGATTTGACAAGGTCTCCTTGTTGAGAAATCGCGTTGGGATTCTCTTTAGTTTCGGTTATAAATGTTGGCGGTTAATACGAGATAACTGAGCTCTATGCTGTCAAACAAGCTTTGATTTACATTACCACAGCACAGCATAAACACAGTCAATTCTAACTGATTCACTAAGCACTCTTCAGAGTATCCGAGACCGCTCTACTGACTTAACATTAATCCAATATATCCAAAGTCTTTACAACCAAATTACTACAAATAATCAAGAAGTTATATTCTTCTGGATTCCGTCCCACTGTGGAATATCAGGAAATGAGGAAGCAGATAGGGAAGCCAAAAAAGCAACTTTGCTACCTCCAGTGGAAGAATTGCCAGTGCCCTACAGAGATGCTCAGAGTTATTTTTTTAGCAGACCACCTGTCAAATGGAAGCAAACATCAAGCAAACTGCACATAGTTAGGAAAGGTTCCACAAAACCCTGCACATTGCAGACTCTAAAAAGAAAAGATCAACTGATTATATCACGTTTACGAATAGGCCATTCACGTCTAACCCATTCCTTCTTACTCGCCAAAGAAAATGCTCCTCACTGCGAGTCCTGCAATTGCTGTATCACCATCGAACACCTCATCACTAACTGCAGAAGTTATACCATGGAGAGAAGAAGACATAACATCCCTGAAGATACAACCCTACTTATTTCAAAAACATTATTTTTTCCTTGAAAGACATAAAACTGTTTAACATGATTTAAACATAACACATCAAATAAAAATGTGTAATAGGTTATACTGTTCTAGCTGTGTTCAAGACTTAATAATGTAAAATATGTTTGTAACAATGTATTATAATTGTACTCGTATATATGGATATAAGTCGCGACTATAAATAAAGAAAAGTAACATCGACAACTGAAAATCCTTGCAGTGTTTCTCGTAATGCACATTTGCACGTGCCTCTTTAAACGTTTGAGAAGCGGTGGAATGGAAAAGCCTGGATGCTTCTCCGCGCCGTTTAACGGCAGCACCCTGCGGGCCCATAGCCCCTTGGGCGCCGTGACACGCATAGCAGAGGAGAAGTCAACGGCCTACAGCCACCACACGTATAAATCAATAAAATCTCTGGCGCTTATGTGGTTACCAATAAAACCACCTAGAAAACGCTATAAAAAACCCTCTTTACCCCTCTATATACAAGGTTCTGTGAATTTCACAAATGAATACAAGTTACAGAGGAATTACGTGTTTGAGCCCATTTCTGAGTCAGTGGTCAGTGGATAATCAGGTTCTTTCTATCACATCGGGTTCAAAAGACTAGCCCGGTGCAAAAGGAAGTTCGAACGCAAAGGCTTTCCACATCGTCAGAGCCTTTTTTATGTGAGCGGCCGGACAAAGGGACACTGACGCCCCGAATGTCACAAGGAATACCCAGAAAACAATATCTTCCGCTGAAATAATCTGATTAGACAAAGCGAATTCAGAGCGAACCGTAGCTCCGAGGGGAAAAAAAAGTAGCGACGCAGCTCCACGCAAAACGAAAAAAACGCTTTCAAGTGCGCATGCCTATAAAAGTGTTTTCATGCCCGGTAAAACACGTTAAAATATTTTCTCTTGCTCAAGTATAATGTTTATTTTATTTATGTACGAGACTCAAGGGAGGTTTGCTAAAGTTTTAAACATTTAACAGTATACAATTTGACGCAGTAATTTGTATCACAAATTATGTAAATGTCAAGAGTAATTGTAGTGTGAATATGCATTATTGTATGACATTGATTTGAGATGTTTGTTGATTGTAATTATTGTTGAGAAGTGGGTTTATACGGCCTTACTGAAACTGACAATAATAGCGTGCAATAATGTAGCGAGGGGGTGAGCTGTTAATCATTATTAGAGACGAGCAAATGACGTAATATTGGCGCGTTTTTCTTAGGAATTTGCTGGAACATTTTCCCTAGAGCATATGTTTTCGTAATTTACATTGGATATAAAAATAGACGCTAATGTTGGCGCGTTTTATTAACCAAAAGCAGCTCGGTTATAATCTTTAGGCATATCGGGGTGTAGGAGTATAAAAAGGGCTAGGTCAGAGTCAAATTCGTCCAGTCCATCACAAACATTTGTGCATTACACGTCGCTGAATACATCGCACAGTTTATCGATTCGCAGGTTACGCGTAGCAGCGTTATGAAAAATCTCAAGTGTTGTAAAGTTAATTACACAAAAAGTTGAAGTACGCGAATTAAGAATAAGCAGTAAAATAAGTTATTATAACAGTTTCAGTTTGGCGAGTGTCAAGATTAATATGTGAAAGTGCATAATATGTTACGACAATAAAAGTGTAAAACAAATTCTTCATCAGTGTTATCTTTGGATAAAAGACTCCTTTCCGTTTACGCACCTGTATAAGATAAGTGCTCGACCAAAAAGATCATAGCTAGCCGGAGGACAGTGAACCCAAAAATATTAAATACAATAATAGGCACTCAGTAAAAGATAACACGAAGTGACCGCGACAAATTGTCTTTTATAGTGCGGCAAATAAACAGTAGCATTCTTTCAAACAGCATTAAGAATGCCGTCACAAATTTACCATGGACTACCACGAAATATATATTTTTTTTATTTATTTTTTTTTAAGTTTTATTTAGGGTCGTTTTAACCTTCCTAGGTTTAATCACGACCTTTCATGTACAGTTGTTTACATTATTGGATTACAGTGATAATGCACATTATGTATACGTATACAGGTTACAATTTGGCTAAATGTATTGATGTATATTAATTAATTTAAGAAAAACAATTACTTTCTGGATGAAAGTTGCATCATTGAGTGCTGCAGAAATATTTCTGGGCATACCAACCTGATTACGTTGATTTTCAAATTTTGGACATGTTAGTATAACATGTTGTTTTAATGTTGTTTTAAATGTTTCACAAACTGGTGGAGAGCTTCTATCTAACAAATAAGTGTGTGTCAGTTTGGTATGCCCAATTCCTAGTAAGGATATTCCAATTTGGTTTCGCCCATGTGGCTGTCTGATTGGATATTCTTGAGTTGAAGTAACACGTACATCATAAAGTTTACTTATAGAGCTGTCCATACAGTTGGTCAAACATTCTTTGTGTTTTTCTTCTTAAAGTGTGCGACTGCATCTTGGAGAGGTATTTTGATATCAGTATCTTGTGTTGGTAGTTCTGTAGCTTGTTTTGTTGCAGTATCGGCTCTATCATTACCTGGATGTTTTTATGAGATGGTATCCACATGAACTTGAGTGTCTTTTCTGAGTTATAAAGGATGGTAACAAGATTGTGTATATCGTTTACTATTGGCAGAAAATGTGTCTTGTATTGCGTTTAAGGCTGATAGAGAGTCAGTGATAATTACGTAAGAGTCACTATTTGCAGTTTCCAGAGCGTATACTAGTACCTTCTAATAACATAATTCACAACAAGGATGGTAATGTGCATTGAAGGATGCTATCTCCAAATATCACAGCACATCCATTGCCTTTTTCCGTTTTAGAACCATCTGTATAGATGCAAATATTAAAACATGGATTTGATGCTAATTCTATGCGAACCGAATAAATAATAATACTCTTTTAAAATGAATATAGGGGTACTTGAGGGCTATTACATAACTGGGCTTACTGCCCATGGGCAGGTTTTACTTTCTCTACTACTTACCTACCCGTAATAAGAAGAAGCATTGTATTCCACCCAAAAATTCGAGACCAAGATTTCACCGAAAATACATGTATTGAGCCTTCCTGAATCCACAGTCCTTGTGTGTGTAGACAGCAGAACTAAAAAACGAAAAGTCGGTTAAATACCAAATTTGCTATTAAGTTCAGCATCTTCCAAGGGTGCGACACCAAAATTTTCAAGAAAATTCTCCCACGTCAAATCATCCTTTACATGAAATAAATTTAAACATTTTTATTTTCTGAAATATGGCTAACAATTTTGATTAAAATACTATATGTTTAAGATATTTGCATGACAAACTGAATGTAAATATATATCTTGAATTTTCCTGGAATAGCCTCTATAAATCTCTTCATTCTGAATTACTTTTACACATCTTGTAAACCATAAGAGATAGACAAAATCCTACCACATAAAAAATGTAGATCACATGTAGATGTTTATGACAAATACATTTTTTTGTGGACAAATACATTTCCAAGATATTCCTATTTATTGGTTTTAATTTTTATATATTTATACTTTTCTTAAATAGGAAGCCCTTATTGCTTATTTTTCCTCTTTTTTTCTGTCATGGTCATGCAAATCCATCATATAGCGACACGCCCTTTAAAAATGTGACTATCGGTTTACCTAGTACATGGTACAACGAAATGTGCAAATGTGAACCACAGCTTATCTGGACTAACAAGAATAGTAAACCTTGTAAGAGTATTTTGTGGAAGCGTGAGCAGAGAAATTCATTTGAACGTAACACAAGATATTTGTTTTTATGGCATATGACTACTAAATAAATTGAGTTTTATTTATGGACGCTCTTTAACTACTACGGTCCTTAGCGTCCCATTCTATATTGGGCGTGAAAGATCGGTAATTTTGCTCAGAGGCCTCTTTATCAGGCTTGAGGTTCTTTTATGTGCAGTAAATCTACGACAGGGGACCACCGGCGTTACTTCCCTTCCGAAGGAAGCCCTGCTAAGGATTTTTACGCCCGAAAAATCCATCTCCGCTTCATTGCAGATAATAAACTTAGGCTATTTTAACCAGCAACCAAACATTGTGTTGTCCTCAGTGGTGTAGTGATTAACATGCTAGCCTCTAGTTCCCGGCGGAGGACGATGGATTTTTTTTTAGCGTAAAAATCCTTAAAATGGCTTCCGGAAGGGAAGTAAAGCCGGTCGTAGATTTACGGCACGTAAAAGAATCTCAAGCCTGATAAAGCGGCCTCTGAGCAAAATTACCAGTCTTTCACGCCCAATATAGAATGTGACGCTAAGGACCACAGCAGTTAAAGAGTGGCCATAAATAAAACTCTATTTTCATTCCCAACATTGAATTAAGTTTAATGGAACGTAAGTTAAATGTCTGGGCGAGTCTCCCTCCTTGCATGATAAAAAGTTCCAATGGATGAAGTGATGCTCAAACGAACTCGGGTTCATGAGAGCTTACAGCTACCTAACGCATCCAAAGTGAGATTCCAGCTCGGGACCTCTTGAATGCAAGGCAGATATGTTACCTTGACACAAAATAATTGTTTATCAATCTGTACAATATATAAAGAGAAAATGTGATTGCAATTTTTTGTTCGAACGAATCCCGGAAACTATGCCTTCGATTTGAGCCAATGGGGGATAGCTTAAGCTCTCGAATAAAGACTTTCACTTTGTAAAACTATCTTATTAATTAAAAAGAAACATTTAATTATTAAACTTGAAATTAAACAGGTATGAATCTGCATATCATTTCTGCTCATATTCCACGGTCATTTTGATCTTTCCATGTTCAATGCTGTCAAGTTGGCTGTCCCGAATTTTACTACGAGTGCAGTCCAGGAAGGAGAAGAAAACCATTTAAAGCTGCTTGCTTTAGGTAGTTGCCACACGACACAGCTCATCATATAAACATACCTTAGATAATTTCATTTTATAAAAATAAAGCTTAGGTTTTATATAGTTTCATATAAAAACAAAAGAAAAGTACATCCACAAAAGCGATTAATTACTCTTGATAATAGAGTCTATGTTCTGTATATGTGATGATGAATAATGGACACTAAGTCACTAATTATATTGGGCCTTATAGTTAACATCTGTTGTTTATGAACACCTAATTTATCTAAAAAGTTAAAAACACTCTTGATGATGGTTCCAAAAGCAGCAATTAGGAGACCTTGAACATGGAAATTACGGAGACCAAATTGATATTGGTATTTTTCTTTCAAGAAAGAGATGCAACTTTCATAAATGGTTATCTCCTTTTTCGACCTTTTTATCTTGGCTACAATCATTATTTTCATATCTAATACTTGGATCCTGGATGTAAGCTTCATGTGATTCCTTCTTACTTTGTCTACCACGTAGGGGAAGCATTGCATTTAACCCAAAAATTAGATACCGAGATTTCGCCGGAAATACATGTTTTGAGGCGCCCTGAATCCAAATAAATCATTTTTGAAAATATGTCTGTGTGTTTGTCTCTGTCAACAGCATAACTCAAAAACGAATGCTCGGATAAACACCAAACTTGGTATTTGAATTTAGTATCTTCCAAGGATGCGACACAATTTTCAAGAAAAATCCCCCATTCCAAACTACACTTTACATGGAACATTTTTCAAAAATTTTTGGTTTTCTAAAAACTGACTGACGATTTTGATTAAAATACTGTATATAAACTATTTACATGACAAACAAAGTGTATATCTTGAATTTTCAGGGAATAGCCTAGGAAATTCTCTTCATTCGAAAGAAATTTTGTATAACATTTTTGTACTACATAGAAACATGTAGATCTCTTTAAAACACACAATTTATTTAAAAAACGTTTTTATGGCATAAGCCGTTTCTGAGATATCCGTTGTTAAAGGTTCGAATTATCGATATCGTCGGATATTCGATATCCGTCAATAATAATGTTCGAATTATCCAGTTGTTTAAACATATGACTATCGCTGTTCTCTTTGTATAACAACGAAATGTGTAATGTAGCTATTTTTGAAAAGGTTTATTTGGATTGAAAATAGTTAGAAAATAAACTTTAGTAAGAATAGTCTGTATACCCACTAATAGAAATAGAGGGTAGAGAAAATCATGTGAATGTATCATCAGATTTTTACTTTCTCTACCACGCACATAGTAGGTAGAGAAGGTATTCCATTTCACCCGAAAATTCGATACGGAGATTTCACTGGAAATACATATTTTGAGACCACTTGAATAAAAAAGGAGCATTTTTTAGAAAAAGCTCTCTGTTGTCTCTGAACAACATACCTAAAAACGAAAAGTAGGATTGGTATTTAGATTTAGTACCTCCCAAAGATGTGACAAGCAGATTTTCAAGAAAATTCCCCAACCCCAAACTACGCTTTACATTGAACAATTTCTAAATTTCTTATATTCTTCTTCATTTAGAAACAAATTTGCATAATCTTACATAACTGGTAAATGATAGCGATAGACGAAAAAGTACTACACAAAAAATGTAGATCTCTTAAGCAAAATTTATTTCAAATACCTTTTTTTTTCCCTTTGTTTTGTGGCATCCATTTCCAAAATATCCGTTATTAATACTTCGATTTGTTCAACATTTTGTCATTCTTTTTCGCCCCGTGGATTTTCAGTTGTTTCTTGCGATTGCATGGAAACAGTATGGAATTTTAAGGCCAGCAAATAGCGTCCAGTTCTTAAACATTTGACTATCGCTGTTCTCTTTGTATCTATAACGAAATGTGTAATGTAGTTATTTCTGCAAAGGTTTATCTCTATTAAAATGAACTAGATAGAAAATACACTTTCGTAAAAATAAATTGATTACCTACCTAATAATTATAAATGATAGAGGTTAGAGATAGTTATGCAAATGTTGAAGATGGTATAGTTATTAGCCCCAGTTTTGGGCACCAATTTGAAGAAGTTGTATTGAAGGAGCTGTATTATTTTTCAACTGTTGGGGAGCCGAATTTGTAGTAGTTACAACCGCACGTATAGTAAACAGTTTCCGGTAGCCTTCGCCCCAAATGTACTTTCAGGTGTCCTTTGCTCCAAGTTTAAAGAAAAAATATTAACTTTGTAATTGGACTTTTCTTTAAATATTATATTTATGTTTGCCTCGGCTGCGTCAGTATTTATTTTAGACACGATTCTCTCAGCAGGGTTGTGATCCGACAAGAATGTAGGCTTACACAGATTATAATTTTACTTCACTCCTTTTATTAATGCTTGACACGATTTATTTAACGCTTCACTGATATAGGGAGCTGTGAGATTCTTTATATTAATTAATTGCACTTTTTAACACGTAAACTTATTTTTCGTCTCACACGAATACATATTATATTTCTTGAGGACACTTTTTGTGTCTGGTTAGTAACGCTGTCTGCAGGGAACTGACTTCTGAATTTGTAAAATTTTCTCCTTTTCAATTTCTGATTGGCTAATCCTACCCCAATAGAATACCTTCATTTAACTAAAGTTTTTTTCTGGTTGTTGATTGGCTATTTTATAAACTGTCACTAAAAATTCACATTATTGTTGCTCCAATAATGACTAGTAGCATTATTAAACATTCTTACTCATTATTGCCTCAAGGTTACCTCATTGTTACCTCATTGTTAGCAACGTTTAGCTTATTATTCTCACAGCTGCTACATTATTAAATTACGTAATACATTCATATAACATTATTGAACATGTATACAATAATATAAGCATATGCAATGACTATTACATACATTTTACAAATTATTACATACACATATTGCTTCAAGGCGGGCTGTTATTGAATTTACATATTATATAATTAGACTGAAATTATTTCAGTGTTAAAAATACTGCCTCAATGTAACATCAGATCTTTTGAGGTATGTCGATAAAACGGTTAGATCCAACACTATCTAGTGCGTGTATTTACTTCTTCAAAGTACTCAAAGCTGGTGAGTGTGTGTTTGACATTGTGATGCCTTCGATTAATAACGAGGGAATTGTTTCCATATCGTTCTTTAAAATGAAACATATTTTGTCTCATTTCGTTGCGAAATAATTCATCATACCAGATGTCCACGGGCTAGAATTCAAGCTTTATAACGGGTGTTACACATTTTACGGAAAAGACTATCCACACATTAATTCTGAGATCTCCTTCTCCATTTCAAGAATGGCCATCTGGCAATGGTTTATCGTTTTATAGAGGAACGATGCGTGCTCGTTCTTAGGTTAGGTTGAGTTTTTGTGATTTGAACACATACATAATGTGTAGTGACTAGCTGAAGATTCGTCAACATAGCGTTGGCGAGCCATACTGATAGTAACTTGAGGCAGTATTTTTAACACTTAAAATGATTTCAGTCAAATTATATAATATATATTCAATAACAGCCCAACTTAAAGCAATATATTATGTAACAAGATATAGAAAGTGTATATTACAGTCATTGTATATGTTTATATTATTGCTTACATGCGTAACAATGTTATTCGAATGTATTACGTAATTTAATAATGTAGGAGCTGTAAGAATAATAGGTTAAAATTTGCTAACAATGAGGTAACAATGAGGTAACTTTGAGGCAATAATGGGTAAGAAAGTGTAATAATGCAACTAGTTTAGAGACAGTTTAAAAATAGCCAATCAACAACCAGCCAATCATTTTAGTTAAATGAAGGTATTATATTGGACTAGGATTAGCCAATCAGAAATTGAAATACAGAAATGTATAAATTAGGCGGTAGAATTCAACTCAGTTGCTTGTAGACAGCGCTCATAACTGGACGCGTTGGTTATAGACAGTGTTCCTAACCGGATGCGAGATGTATCCTCGAGAAATTTAATACGTATTCAGTGTGAGATGAAAATAGTTTTACGTGTTAAAAAAGTGCAAGTAATTAATTTAAAAAAATCTCACGGCTCTCTCTCTATATCAGTGAAGTGTTATTTAAATCATGTCAAGCATTAATAAAAGAAGTGAGGTAAAATTATAATATGTGTAAGCCTACAGTCTTCAGTCGACCACAACCCTGCAAAGAGAAACATGTCTCTAACAATAATACTGACACAGCCGAGGCAAACATAAATATATAATATTTAAAGAAACAGTCAAATTACAAAGTTAATATTTTTAAACATTTTTTTGGGTGGAGCAAAGGCCAGCGAAAAGTACATTTGGGGCGAAGGCTATCGGAAAGCGGGTACTATACGTGCGGTTGCAACTAACTTCAAGTTCGGCTCTCCAACAGTCGAAATACAATACAACTCTTTCAATACAACCTACTTCAAATTGACGCCCAAAACGCAGGCCAAATAACGTAAAGATTCTATTTACTTCAAACCGTACATTAAATTATGGATAAACGTCAAGCGTTACACGAGCATGTGTTCTCTGTGTAGTAAAGCGGCGTAACCGACAAAATATCAAATTGCGTCATAACTTTATTTACGAACTACAGAACGAATATAAAGTACTATAGCTTTCCCAAATTTCCTAAACTTAGTAACAAGAAGGCTTCTTCATGCAAAGTAAATGATTCGAGTTAAGAGCTTAAACATGCAACTGATGCAAAAGGGAATATCGAAATATAATTGCTATTTAGACTGCTCTTTTGGTCCAATTTGGTTTTGAAATGTAAAGTATTCCTTTTTTAGGGGGAAGCGTGATATTTGCAACCTGTAATTATGAGAGATGTTAAGAGTTAGTAACACTGCCATTGCTTTTCTTATACCTAATGCTCCAAGTCACTTATGGTTACATATAAAAGCAAATTATATAATTTGAAGGTTTTGCTAACTCTGGATTTACCCATTTTTAAAGCAAGAGAAATGGTTACTCACTTAGATGATAAAATTTCAAATTTTATAACAGTGTGAACTTTAATACTTCGAATATTGTATTTTTACTTTCTCTATTAGGTGCAGTAAGTAGGGGAAGTATTGCATTCAACCCATAAATTCGACAGCAAGATTTCACCGAAAATACATGTTTTGAGCCCCCTCGAATCCAAATAAAAAAATCTAATGTGTTACACTCACATGACTTTCTCTACTCTTGTACAAACTATTTTTACAAACGCTTATTCTCCACATGCTTCATGTTAATCGAGATATCGAGATGTCAATCTTATTGGTAATTTTCATGTAGATGCAAGGGGAATATGGTAGGTTATAAGCAATAGTCAAATATTTTAACGCTGGTTGCTATGTGGCGCATCCCATTCTCTTTGTAAGTCCAGGACATAAAAAAATGAATAACGAAATTGAGAAAAAGTATAAGTATTGGAAAATTTAAGGGAATAATAAGCAATATCTCGAAAACGGTTCACTCAACAAAAGAAATGTGTATGACATAAATTGTGTATTTTGACGCGATCTACATTTTTTGTGTAGTAAAATTTTGTCTATCTCTTATGGTTTACCAGTTATGCAAAAGTCGTTCACAATGAAGAATACTTTTGGAGACATTCCCAGAAAATTCGAGATATACATTTCATTTCATATCTTAAACATATGATATTTTAATAAAAATCATTTTTGAGAAAATTAAAATTTTCGAAAAATGTTCCATGTAAAGGGTAGTCTGGGGTGGGGGGATTTTCTTGAAAACCTTCGTGTCGCATCTCTGGAAGAAACTGAACCTAAATACCAAGTTTGGTGTTTATACGACTAATCGTTTCTGAGTTATGCTGTTCACAGACACACAGACAGACACACACACGGACATGTTTCCAAAAATGCTTTTTTTTTGGATTCAGGGGGACTCAAAACATATATTTCCGTTGAAATCTCGGTATCGAATTTTTGGGTGGAATACAATACTTCCCCTACTTACTATACGTAGTAGAGAAAGTAAAAATAGAGAAAGGTCCAGTGTGTGTGTCTGTGAACAACATAACTCAAAAATGAAAATTCGGATAAATACCAAACTTGGTAATTAGGTTCGGTATCCTTCAAAGATGAGACACGAAGATTTTCAGGAAAATCCCTCCTACTCAGACTATCCTTTACATGGAACATTTTTCGAAAATTCTGATTATCTCAAAAATCGCTCTAACGAATTTGATTAAAATATCATATATTTAAGATATTTTCATTACAAATAAAATGTATATCTTGAATTTTCTGCGAATGTCCCCAAAACCTCTTCATTCTAAATGGCTTTTTCATAACTGGCAAACCATAAGAGTTACACAAGATTTTGCGATACAAAACATGTAGAGCTCGTTATAACATACAATTTATGTCATACTTTTTTTATGGAAAGAACCATTTCCGAAATATTCCTTGTCATTTGTTTGAATTTTCCAGTATTTGCACCTTTTCTCAAATGGAAAGTCCTTATTCTTTTTTTTTATTTTTTTTATTTTACGACCTGGGCATTAAAAAAGAATGGAATGCTCTACATAGAAAACAGCTCTTAAAAGATTTGCACCTCAGAAAATTAGCAATAAGACTGCTAACATGGAGTAAATGGAGAATAAAAGTTTGTAAAAATAGTTTTCCAATAATACAGAAAGTCTTGTGTGTGTAACATATACAATTTTTTTAAAGGTGTTTTCGTATGAAAATTTTAAAACAAAACGAACCCTTTAAGCTAAAGAAAAAAACATGTTTGAAATAAAAAAAAAATCTGCTGAAAAAGATTTCTTTCGTGGGTTGTTCCTGGCTTAACGTAATAATAAAATGAATTAAATGCACAGTGGAAAATGTAGCAAAATAACCATTATAATTAAAACAACTACTAGTATGTCAACCATCAACGAACGTCCTTTGATGTATGATATAATTTGTAGATTTTTCGAGTAACGCAAATGTTCTGCCCAATAGTATTGCACCTATCTTGGCAATACAGAGTGTTACACATGATGCATGACGTGATTGTTTTTGATCCAGCTGTTATCAAATTCCTAAGAAAAAAGCAAAATCGCAACTGGCTTGAAGCACCTCGGCGGCATGGGGCAAATTGGAGAATCTAGCAGAAATACTTCACTGTATATTAGGTATAGGGCATAGTGGATTGGCTTTTGAAACTAATTTCAAATAATTAATATACTAACGCAATATAAACGAATACGAGGTGTGCAATAAAGAAATTGGAGTGATTGTTATGCACATTTCCGGCTTCGTCGATGACAAAGACAAGAGTGGAGGACTGAACTTGGGACTCTCCCTGATACGTGTACAAAATTTCACGTGGTTAGTCTGGCTGTGAGGCTTCTTAGAAAACTGAAAAGAATGTGGAGAAGGTAGGTAGAATTGTTCGAGAAGGTGCCTGAAGGTCAATCAACTTTATTAAACAACTGTTCTGAAGATCCTCCGTGAACGTATGCGACAAAGGAGACCAGATCTGTGGAAGATCCGCTCTTGGTTTCTTCACCAGGATAACGCGCCGGCCCATAACGCGATGTCTATGAAGAGGTTTTTGGCAAAAAACAAATTCCAGTATGGAACATCCACCGTATTCGCCTGACCTAGCACCATGAGACTTTTTTCTCTCCCCAAAAGTGAAGTCTGCGCTCAAAGGAACCAGGTTCGAGTCCGTGGATACAGTGAAGGAAAAAGCGACAGACTCCTCAACAGCTTAATAAAAAAAAAAACTTGCAGCACTACTACCAACAGTGGAAAATTCGCATGGAGCGGTGCAGGGATCGAGGAGGGGACTACATTGAAAGGAACAACATTTCAGTTGAGTAAGTTTTTTCAATAAAGAGAGCATCAGTCCGGTTTTTTTATTGCCACGCCTCGTATTTAGGCAGGCGAGTCTGCAGTAAAAATTAGTCTACTTAATATTAAAACAATTGTTTGGATTAGCTTCCCATCTTCCTACAGGCCTCAACAAATCCCCCAGGCAAGTTGTTTTCTATACTTGAAAACACTGGGCGCCGTCAGGATTGTGTTTTCCTGGATTGTGGCTTTAAATTAAAAAAAACAATTAAAACTTCCGTTACACTCAGTCCGTCGATTTGCCCTCCTGGCTTTCTTTCAGGATGCTCCTCATTTTTAAGACAAATTCACGCCAGGCGAAAACGATAATTGATCGACATCGCAGTGGGGCAAGATCTGTCGCGACCAGGACTTTATTCCTTTCATTTCAATGTAAGTGTAACCGCTTTTGGAGAGCTCTGGGGACGCATGCGAAAAGAATAAGGGGGTTGAAGCAAGAGGGTAGCTCATATTTTCTTCCTTTATTAGTTTCAAAGTTCTTTTTATTTAATAAGGTTTCTTTCCCCTCCTCAACCTCGAAAAATAGCATATGAGACGACAGCAGTTGCCTCGGTGATATGCAACTCCAGTATTATTAACAAGCTCTCTCGTTTTCTAAATATACCTGTATGCACGTGACGGTTTCGTAGCGTGATTTTCTGCCTTTACCTTATCGTAAGAAATACCATAAGAGATTTTAAGGGTATCCAATAATTCCAAAACATCGAGTGATATTTATTATGCGTCATTTAATTAATGAAATCAACATAATAGCGCCGGTATTTTTATAAACTGTCTATACACAATAAATGTAATTGCTACTCGCGGTTTATTTTACCATTAGTAACACTTGCTGAATTATTAAACAATGCCTGTCCTCAAAAGCGAAGGTAAAATGCTACATAAGCGAAATAACATTAGAAATCCTTCAAAACAACACGGTTTACTTTTAAAACAAACAAACTAAATGTATGACATTGACGAGATCTTAAAACAGCCATTTTGTTTCGAATGTCCAGCAATAGAAACAATTGACGGGCGATATTCACTGAATAAAGATGCATTTCAGTGTGGAGGAGATATAATTATCGGATATGTGATAATCAAGCCGCGATTGTTTAAACTGAAGCCATTCATAAACTACCTGCATATTATTTTTATGCCGTATGAGTAAGAAATAATATACCTTCTGTCGAATTACTCGTTTAACCAGTTTTTACACGCGCGTTCAAACTCAATTATTCCTAGATGATCTCCAACATCGGCGACGGCATAACCAGTTGGCAATGCTCTCTGAACGCATTTTTATTATTATGGTTACAAGGAAGCGGAGGAGGTTTTCAGCATTTAAGTGCACAGTCGCCTATAGTGCTTCTGGAAACCTTCAGGTGCAAGCAGTGAAGTGAAGGACACAGAAGACCAGGCCCGGACCTCTCGAGTGCGAGCCTCACACGCCACCGCGGAGGCATCTTCAGTCCTCAGGATTGCACGGAGTGATTTCTTTAAGATTTCCAGTGCAGTTGTTTTTATTAACTTGAACGACTGATTGATTGTACGAGTCTTAAACGATATGTGTATCTTGGAATGTAGTGTCAAGCAAGCCACCTTAATGCCTATTCATTGTTACGTACGGCTTAAGGCTGCGACTTGACCGGAAAGAGCACTACCTCCAAGAAACGGTAGAAGGTTCCTGCAACCGAGCGCCCGTAATATTAGGAATAACGAGGTATACGCACTATGTGACATTTTTAAACTTTTCTGCAATGACACATTCAAACCTAACCGTAACAACCTTTCTTCTTCACTTCAGTTGTGTCCGATGTGGGAGAGGGTTTTGTACAAATTTTAAATTAAGAATTAAGCTTGTATATTTACTTTCTCTACTACGTATAGTAAGTAGGGGAAGTATTGTATTTCACCCAAAAATTCGATACCGAGATTTCACCGGAAATACATGGTTTGAGACCCTCTGAATAAAAAAAAATCTGATGTGTTACACTCACATGACTTTCTCTACTCTTGTACAATCTAATTTTACAAACGCCTATTCTCCATACGCTTCATGTTAATCGAGATATCGAGATGTGAACCTTATTGGTAATTTTCTTGTAGATGCAAGGGAAATATGGTAGCTTTTAAGCGATAGTCAAATATTTTAACGCTGGTTGCTATGTGGCGCATTCCATTCTCTTTACATGTCCAGGATATAAAAAAATCTGATGTGTTACACTCACATGACTTTCTATACTCTTGTACAATCTATTTTTACAAACGCCTATTCTCCATATGCTTCATGTTAATCGAGATATCGAGATGTCAATGCTTGCATTTTGTTGTAGATGCAAGGGGAATATGGTAGCTTTTAAGCGATAGTCAAATATTTTAACGCTGGTTGCTATGTCGCGCATTTCATTCTCTTTGCATGTCCAGGACATAAAAAAAATGAATAACGAATTTGAGAAAAAGTATAAGTATTGGAAAATTTAAGGAAATAAGAAGCAATATCTCGAAAACGGTTCACTCAACAAAAGAAATGTATATGACATAAGTTGTGTATTTTAACGCGATCTACATTTTTTGTGTAGTAAAATTCTGTCTATATCTTACGGTTTACCAGTTATACAAAAGTCGTTCACAATGAAGAATACTTTTGGAGACATTCCCAGAAAATTCGAGATATACATTTCATTTCTCATGACATTGTCTTAAACATATGATATTTTCATCAAAATCGTTAGAGCCATTTTTGAGAAAATTAAAATTTTCGAAAAATGTTCCATGTAAAGGGTAGTCTGGGCGGGGGATTTTCTTGAAAACCTTCGTGTCGCATCTCTGGAAGATACTGAACCTAAATACCAAGTTTGATGTTTATCCGACTGTTCGTTTTTGAGTTATGCTGTTCACAGACACAGAGACGACACACACACACACACCCACACACACACACACACAGACACACACACGGACATGTTTCCAAAAATGCTTTTTTTGGATTCATGAGGTATCAAAACATGTATTTCCGGTGAAATCTCGGTATCGAATTTTTGGGTGGAATGCAATACTTCCCCTACTTACTATACGTAGTAGAGAAAGTAAAAAAGCATTTTTGGAAACATGTCCGTGTGTGTGTCTGTCTGTGAACAGCATAACTCAGAAACGAACAGTCGGATAAACACCAAACTTGGTATTTAGGTTCAGTATCTTCCAGAGATGCAACACGAAGATTTTCTAAAAAATCCCCCCACCTCAGGCTACCCTTTACATGGAACATTTTTCGAAAGTTTTAATTTTCTCAAAAGTGGCTCTAATGATTTTGTTTAGAATATCATATGTTTAAGATATTTTCATGACAAATGAAATGCATATCTCGAATTTTCTGGGAATGTCTCCAAAAGTATTCTTCATTGTGAAAGACTTTTGCATAACTGGTAAACCATAAGAGATAGACAAAAGTTTACTACACAAAAAACGTAGATCGCGTTAAATACACAATTTATGTCAAATACATTTTTTGTTGTTGAGTGAACCATTTTCGAGATATTGCTTATTATTCCCTTAAATTTTCCAATACTTATAGTTTTTCTCAAATTCGTTATTCATTTTTTTTTTGGTCCTGGTAATGCAAAGAGAATGGAATACTCCGCTTAGCAACCAGCTCTTAAACGCTTAAAAACAATTCCCCTTGCATCTACAAGAAAATTAGCAATAAGATTAACATCTCGATATCTCGATTAACATGAAGCATATGGAGAATAAGCGTTTGTAAAAATAGTGTGTACAAGAGTAGAGAAAGTCATGTGAGTCTAACACAGATGTTTTTTACTTCCTCAACTGCTTACTACAGTACTGTGCCTACTTACTATGTATCCTACAGTGAAATGTAAAATGAGAATTGAAAGCTTATCTGGATTAACAAGTAGATAGGATAATATGCTTTTGTAAGAACAGTTTGTAGAACAGTGAATGAAAAAGTCATGTGAATGCAATACATATGGTTTTTTTATATAATAAAAGGCATATTTTTATGTTTAATTACAGTAAGCAGTAAGTCATAACTCTGCTGTACCAAGTATGTAATACGGCAATCGCAGTAAACTTAAAAGCACTAAAAACATTGGTAAAGCCTTTCAACTCATAGGGACTGTACTACATCCGCGCTTGAAACCCGAAGTAAGTACTTTATTTTCGATAATGGAACGAACTGAGCAACACAAGAGTACAGTGAGGTAGGTACAAGAGACACTGTTCGGGGACAAATTGCGCTCTTCCACGCTATACTTAAGGCGCGTCACCAGAATCCTCGGCAACCTGTTGTGCGGGAAACCAGAAACTGAATGACAACTGTGTGAACATGCGCAGTGCATCCTCTCTTTATCTGACTGAAAGCAAAGATTGGCGTTGATATACTTACAGTAGAACTTCGATTATCCATGACTAGGTTAACCGTTCCGCTTACTAACCGTAACCATTTTTTTTAACCTCTATGTTACATTTTGCGAAAGTTGAGTTATTCACGGTGTCCTGGATGTATATTTGCAAGTAGTTTGTGCATGTACACTACGTATCAAAAGTATCCGGACATCTGGCTGAAAAAGACGTACAAGTTCGTAGCCCCTTCCATCGGTAATGCTGGAAGTCAATATGGAGTTGGGCCACCCTTAGCCTTGATGACAGCGTTCACTCTCGCAGGCATACTTTCAATCAGGAGCTGGAAGGTTCTTGGGAAATGTTAGCCCCCCATTCTTCATGGAATGCGGAACTGAGGAGAGGTATCGATGTATGTCGGTGAATCCTGGCACGAAGTAGCCGTTCCAAAACATCCCAAAGGTGTACTATAGGATTCAAGTCAGTACTCTGTGAGGCCAGTCCATTACAGGGATGTTATACTCGTGTAACCTCTCCGCCACAGCCCGTGCAGGTATGAACAGGTGCTCGATCATGTTGAAAGATGCAATCGCCATCCCCGAATTGCTTTTCAACAGTGGGAAGCAAGAAGGTGCTTAAAATAATAATGTATGTCTGCGCTGTGATCGAGCCACACAAAACAACAAGGGGTGCAAGCCCCCTCGAGGAAAAACTCGACCACACCATAACACCACCTCCGAATCTCACTGTTGGCACTGCTGGCAAATGACGTCCACCGGGCATTCGCCATACCCACACCCTGCTATCGGATCGCCACATTTGTACCGTGATTCGTCACTCCACACATCGTTTTGCCACTGTTCAGTCGTGTAATGTTGACGCTCCTTACACCAAGCGAGACATTTTCCTGCGTGATGTATGGCTTATGAGCAGCCGCTCGACCATGGAATCCAAGGTTTCTCACCTCACGCCTGTCATAGTACTTGTAGTGGATCCTGATACAGTTTGGAATTCCTGTGTGATGGTCTGGATTGATGTCTGCCTATTACTCTTTATGGCTCTCTTCAAATGTCGGCGATCTTTGTCAGTCAACAGACGAGGTCGACCTGTACGCTTTTGTGCTGTACATGTCCCTTAAATTTTCCACTTCACTATCACATCAGAAACAGTGGACCTAGGGATGTTTAGGAGTGAGGAAATCTCGCGTACAGACTTCTGACACAAGTGACACCCAATCACCTGACCACGTTCGAAGTCTCTGAGTTCCACGGAGCGTCCCATTCTGCTGTTTCACGATGTATAATGACTAGTAAGGTCACGGATAATGAGTACCAGGCTGTAGGTGGCAGCACAATGCATCTAAGACGAAAAACGTATGTTTGTGGGGATGTCCGGATACTTTTGATCACATGGTGTAGATCAACAGATAGCTTCAGTATTTCCAAACTTTTCAAGCGAAGTAACTAAAAATAATAGAACAAAAGCCATGTTATATCGTTCCCGTTATGTTACGAATTGAATACAGAATGAACGTGGATTCTAGCCAAGAGGTTATTCCTATGCCGTTAGCTGTGTATTACTTAAGTTTTAGTTTCAAATCACAAAGTGATCATCCAATCAGACAACAGTAGTAATCATATGTACTGTTGCGACCTTGGGATGTGTTTACACAACTGCCTAAAAACGACGCAGTAAGCACGCACACTTGCACTGGTTTTCAGGAACAAAAATCTGTTACCTCTTACCACGCGCCCCTGCCCCGCGGACAGCAATCACCTTTATTGCCAGTTTTCTAAACATACAAGTAATGTAATATATACTGTGTGTTTAGTGAGATTTTTGTGTGTAATTGCTTATTAAACTTATTGTTCATACAGAGCGGTCGCTGTATGGTGGAGCAAGGATCGATTGTATGCATGCTCCGCCTGCACTGCAGTGTCCACGGCAGTGTTTTTCAGTTGGACACTAGTGGTGAATGAACCGCTCAAGCCTTCTGTTTGTACTGTAAGCACTAGTGTTTGTGCACTGTGCATCTCAAAGGTGAAAGTTTATTCAAGACATCCGTGTTATGTGTGAGTTGTTAAAAAGTGTTCTTGTTATTGTTGCTGTCTTATCTTGTTATTAGTCCAGTGCCCACCCACAGATTCACGCTTGAACAATGAAATTTCATGTACTATGTATATGTAAAAACCGAATCATATAGACAGGTGTGTAGACAATTTCAAAATTTCCTGGTATACCAGTTCAGGTGGAGAAATTGTTGGAGGTCTGGTTAATAAGTATAGGACAACAGGATTGCCAAACGCAAACCTAAGAAGCGAAAACTAAATGTTCTAACGGAAAAAATTGACGATATTGGGCATCATTCAAACCCTAAAAATATAAAGCTTATAGAAACAATCCCCACATCATAGAGAACCTAAACAACAATATAAGAACAGCAAACTTAAGCGCTTGAATGGAAATTTCATCCGAGGATGCCAGGAATGCCTCAATGCAGATGGATATCACATGCAACGCCACTTATAACACTGTTAGTACTCATTATAATGCATTTTACTAATCCTCGTAAGTGGCGCGGGAGATTTAGAACGGAACGCCCCTCCCCTAGTGTGCGCACCATACATACGCGCGATCCGCGGCCCCGCAATATAGCGAACGCTCTGTTCTAAGTATGATAGATTATTATCCGTCATTTACGGTTAAACTTCAACCCCAGCCCCTCCATTATAGCAGTTAATCGGGGCTTCTACTGTATGTACGTTGTGAGTAGAAACGGCTGAAGCAGTACTAGTGTTTACTTCGAATGCTGTATCGCTATGTGCCTCTTCCCCAGGAATTCTTCACCAACGTCACCATTTTTCACTCTCGTCTTGGATGTCTAAACGGAAGAGGTATTCACATGTGATATACTCCCCAGGCAGAATCAATATCAGAATCGGTATGGGATTAATTTCATTTTCAAGTGTTTTTCTTTCACACGATAGCTCTCAAAATGTTCTATTCAGTGAGAATCAACCAACAAATAACATTTGTGCAATGAACAGGTGTTCTCAATAAGGGTGTGATGCATCCCTTCTCTATGAACTGACTAAAGTGCATCACAGCATATGAGATGCCACTGCTAAGTCGACGTGCGTTGCGGATACTGCGTTTTTTCTGCAGAGTACCGCCACCTCAAAATATGGTTAGCTAATGAAGGATGATACAAAAGTGCTTAACAGATTGGACTGACGCGGCAGCACAAACTAATTTTGATGATATAATAACAATATAATACATATTGTTTTTTAAGTAAGCTATGCAATTAATTATATTATCGCCAAACTCTTCAAAGTTAAACTGCAAGCAGGGGCGTGACCTACTCAACGTAACCGCTGCAACAATATAAAAATATTCTGTGTTTCACATAACGTTCTCTATTCACTCTTCTACAAACTATTCTTTAAAAAAGCTTATTCTTCTATCTACTTATTGTTATTACATATAAACCTTCGTTACTTATTTATCATTTCGTTGTAGGTATAAGAAGAATACAGTAAACTAAAGGTATAATCAAAATTTCCTCAAAGCCAATTTTTTTTTTAGTTCCACTTATAACTGCCTCTAACTACGCTGGTCTTATCGGCGGCCTTTTCTTCGGAACGTATTGCCTATTGTCGTTGGGTTTCTTGCGCTTTTGGTTTTTAATCATTACATCGAACACCACACATTTCCACTCTCAGCTTGACTAGAGAAAAATCCCCACTCCCCAGCCGGGGATCGAAGACGGGACCTCTCGCACAACAGGCAGGTGCTCTACCGACTGAGCAACTGGGCTAGCCCTTAAATCGTTTTGTGATGGTTTTGAAATTCTGTTCTCTTCGCATGAACACGAAAAAGAAACAAATATCGATTGAAGTTGAGAAACGTATAAATAATAACATTTTGTCTATCTTATACGGTTTACCAGTTAAGCAAAAGTCATTCAGAATGAAGAGGAATTCAAAGGTTACTTCCAGAAAATTGAAGATATAAATTTTATTTGCAATAAAAAGAGCTTAAACATATGGTATTCTAATCAAAATCGTTACAGCAGTTGTTGAAAAAATAAAAACTTTTGCAAAATTTTCCATGTAAATGGGAAGTTTTGGGGTGGGGGAATTTTGTTGAAAATCTTCGTGTCCCATCATAGATAGATGCTGAATACCAAGTTTGGTACCTAACCGACTCTTCGTTCTTGAGTGGTGCTGGTGGTGGTGGTTGTGATGGTGATGTTGGTGGTGGTGGTGTTGGCGGTGAGGGCAGTGATAGTGGTGATGTTGACGGTGCTGGTGGTGGTGATAATGGTGGTGATTATGTTGGCAGAGGTGATGATAATGTTGGCGACAGTGGTGGTGGTGATGATAATGTTGGCGACAGTGGTGGTGGTGATTTTGGTTTTGATAGTGGTGATGGTGATGTTGGCAGTGGTGATTAGATGGCGGGGGTGTAATATTTACAAGCATAAAAATTATGAAGACCAGTATGTTTTGTATGCAACTTAATATATGCTAGCGATCCAGCAGTCACAAGAGAATGTTTGGCGTTAGAAGTGTGTCTAGAAGCAAAAGGATATTTTCCTAAAACTTTTCAAAACTAAATGTAGGCTTAATATAGTTCTTATTTTACACCTAAATCAAGGGAGAAATCGGCACCTGTACATGGCTAAATCCTTACATAAATTCGTATAATGACAATCACTATGGCTTCATTTGTTTCTTACTTTAAAATAGCTTTTTATCCTGTTTTCCCTCTAAAATATTTGGCATTATAGATAGCTTCTGCCACTAGATAATCAGATAGCGTTGTTAAGGAAAATAAACCTGGGAAAATCTGGGATATTTGGACTGCATTCACAAAAATTCTCTAAGTTTATAATTTCAAATCTATTTTCAGTTTTGATCTTGTAGATGTTTATTGTTATATGAAATAAGGCAACCATTTGCATTAAAAATTGTTCGCTTTAATTTATTTTTTTTTCTTTCTCTATAACGTACTTACGTAGAAGAAGTTCCACCCAAAAATTCGATACCGAGATTTTACCGGAAATACATGTTTTGAAACCCCCTGAATAAAAAAAGCATTTTTGGAAACATGTCCGTGTGTGTGTCCGTGTGTGTGTGTGTGTGTGTGTGTGTGGGTGTGTGTGTGCGTGTGCGTGCGTGTGTGTCTGTGAACAGCATAACTCAGAAATGAACAGTCGGATAAACACCAAACTTGGTATTTAGGTTCAGTATCTTCCAGAGATGCGTCACGAAGGTTTTCAAGAAAATCTCGATCTTCAATATTTTTTTTGATAACAACTTTGTTAATAATATGATAAAAGTAATTAATATAATAATAGATGAAATGAAAGCTAAAATTTTAATTAATTATTCTAATTAAATGTAGACTTTTTGATTGGAAGTCAATTGTACTTTTTATACTAATAAATTATTATTTATCTTCCACCCCAGATTACCCTTTACATGGAACATTTTTGAAAATTTTAATTTTCTCAAAAATGGCTCTAACGATTTTGAATAAAATACCATAAGTTTAAAACATTTTTATGGCAAATGAATTGTATATCTCGAATTTTCTGGGAATGTCTCCAAAAGTATTCTTCATTGTGAACGACTTTTGCATAAGAGATAGACAATCGCGTTAAAATGCACAATTTATGTCATTTTTTGTGGAGTGAACCATTTTCGAGATATTGCTTGTTATTCCCTTAAATTTTCCAATACTTATACTTTTTCTCAAATGGGAATTCGTTATTAATTTTTTTTTGTCCTGGTAATGCAAAGATAATCAAATACGCCACATAGCAACCAGCTCTTAAAATATTTGACTATCGCTTAAAGCCTACCAATTCCCCTTGCAGCTACAAGAAAATTAGCAATAAGATTAACATCTCAATTAACATGAAGCATATGGAGAATATGGAGATTTTTGTAAACATGATATTTTATTCAAGGCACCTCAAAACGTGTATCTGCAGTGAAATCTTGGTATTGAAGTTTTAGGTGAAATGCAATGACTTCTCTAGCTACTATGTACATGTAGGGAAAGTAAAAATTATATTTAAAATTTCATTATGTGCAACATTTGCCTTAAGACCATTAAATTTATTTTTGAAACGTAATAACTTGAAAATTAAAGACGATATCTCAATGAAAAATCAGAAGTGTTTAATTTCACGTAAGATAAAAACGACAAGCATTTCAGGTAAACCTTGATAATAGGATTTTCAGTGGTGCAACTCATTAGTGTAATTATAGTGTCTGCTGTAAGCAAATGCAACCTTACGGTTTCTAATCAAGCACTCTCTATCTCTGGATGCACTAAGTAATAAACATCTTCAACAGCCAAACGCACTAAAGCCATTACCGTAATGGATATTATGTGATGAAATGCAAATGAACTAATGACTGAATTAAGCCATATTTCATTTCTTAACAACAGTGCAGAAACGAAACCCACAACTTGCGAAACCAAAGTGAAATGGCAGTCATATTTCTATAGAGCGTTTTCAATAATTTTAATGATTAATTCTTGAGGAATAGAGAGTGACAAAACATGTCGAAGCTTCGTGGAAAACCACCGAGAGCCTTTCAAGTGTGAGGATAACGATTCCATTTATTTTGAAGATAATGGATTGAAATTCAAAAGAATACCAGGGGGATGTGTAAAAAGTGACGCAGGTTATGTTCTTCAGTAGACGCAGCGCTGCACTACAGCTAATGAATTCGCTGGATGATCCAACTTGATTGGATACGGCCGACATTGGAGAGTTAATTTTGTAAAGATCCACCCTTCGTATAAAACCTAATTGGAAAAATATGAAAAGGATATGAAATTTACTTTTAATTGAGTATTGGGAAGATGGCTCAGAATTGTGCTGTGAAGAAGAGGTTCTTTTTTTTTATCTTTTCTCCATCCAGCAAGGATTCAAACGAGAGGGGAGGATAAAACTCGACATTTTAATAAAAACACTTTTTTTTTTTGAAATTGTGTTATTAGAGGGTAATACAACGTAGCAGGAATGAGATGCAGGGCTGTCCAAATAAATGTCTATTTACCTTATAATTGCGGTGTGTTGTGACATAACCACCACATAAAAATTCTGATGTGTTACACTCACATGACTTTCTCTACTCTTGTACAAACTATTTTTACAAACGCTTATTCCCCATATGCTTCATGTTAATCGAGATATCGAGATGTTAATCTTATTGCTGATTTTCTTGTAGATGCAAGGGGAATTGGTAGGTTTTAAGCGATAGTCAAATATTTTAAGAGCTGGTTGCTATGTGGAGTATTCCATTCTCTTTGCATGTCCAGGACAAAAAAAATGAATAACGAATTATATTTGAGAAAAAGTATAAGTATTGGAAAATTTAAGGGAATAAACATACATTTTTTGTGTAGTAAAATTTTGTCTATGTCTTATGGTTAACCAGTTATGCAAAAGTCGTTCACAATGAAGAATAATTTTGGAGACATTCCCAGACAATTCAAGATATAAATTTTATTTGTCATTAAAATATCTTAAACATATGATATTTTAATCAAAACCGTTAGCGCCATTTTTGAGAAAATTAAAATTTTCGAAAAATGTTCCATGTAAAGGGTAATCTGGGGTGGGGGATTTTCTTGAAAACGATCGTGTCGCATCTCTGGAAGATACTGAGCCTAAATACCAAGTTTGGTGTTTATCCGACTGTTCGTTTTTGAGTTATGCTGTTCACAGACACACACACACACACACACACACACACACACACACACACACGGGCATGTTTCCAAAAATGCTTTTTTTGGATTCAGGGTGTCTCAAAACACATATTTCCTGTGAAATCTCGGTATCGAATTTTTGGGTGGAATGCAATACTTCCCCTACTTACTATACGTAGTAGAGAAAGTAAAAAGACACGGAAGATTTTTGGACATGTGAATGGTTCTGTCTCAAATAAAAACCTATTGCAAATAATATTTCCAGAGTATCTGGCTGTACATAGTACGTGGAGAAAATATTGCATTCCAACCAAAGATTAGATTTCACTGGAAATACACGTTTTGATGCCTCTTGAATAAAAACATTTTTGAAAAAGGTCCGCGTGTGTCTGTAATCAGCATAACTCAAAAATGAAAAGTCAGATAAATACCTAACTTGCTAATTACGTTTAGTACTTTCCAAAGAAGCACACAAAGATTTTAAAGATAATCCCCAGCCCAAACTACCCTTTATATGAAACATTTTACGAAATGTTTTATTTAGTAACAAATGGCTCTAACGATTTTGATTAAAATGCTATAATATATTAAAGATGTTTACACGATTAATAAAATGTATATCTTGAATTTTCTGTGAATGGCCTGTGAAGTCCACTTCATTCTGAAGTAATTTTGTATAATCTTGTAAACGTTAAGAGAGATGAAAACGTACTACACAAAAGATTTAGATTAAAAGTTTCATTTCCGAGGTATCCGTTATTAATGGTTTGAACTGTTCAACTCTTTGTCATTCTTTTAAAATCCTATCAATATTCAGATGTTTATTGCGACGTCATGGTAAGAAAATGGAATTTATAACGCCCAGGTCTTAAACATTTGACTATCGCCGTTTCCTTTGGGTCTATAACGCGGCATGTGTAATGTAAGCTACTTCTGCAAAGGTTTAGCTCGACTGAAAGGAAGTAGACAGAAAAATAAGCTTTCATAAGATAAGATTTTATAGTCATTAATAAATGATGCAAGGTAGATAAGGTCTTGTGTATGTAACGCATCAAAAAAAAATTTTTACATTTATTTTACGCACTTGTTTTGCGTGAGATTTGCTCTTAAGAGTAAGTATTCAATCTTAGTGGGTTATGTATAATTTTTATTCTGAAATTTGTAACTTTTTAAAATCTATTGGAGAATGAATAATGATTGTTCAGGAGAATATTTTCAAGTATATAATACGTGCAACGGATTGAACATTCCTTTAATTAAGTCAGCCGCACCAAAAGTTGCTGAATAACATTAATAATTTTAAGTATGCCCAGCTTTAAGAACAAGAAAGACGCCAAAAATTAAATTACAACGTATAATGTAATTTCCAGGAGTTCAAAGATATTCCTCTGCTAAACTCCTCTGCTTCCAGATGTTTTTACTTTCTCTGCTATAAATGATATGGCTGGTTTGAAAAAAGAATTAATCGAATTCCAAAGCATAAAGTAGTTGTTTTCAGCAAAGACTTTTTATATGAGCCATCTCCAGATTCTAAAATAGCACATCAGTTGCTGCAATGACATCCGATTCCAATTAGCAGACCTTACACACATTTAACAAACCGCAATACTCACATCACCCCAGCAACAAAATGTAATGCAAATGAATTGTTTCACCTTTACTACGTTATACTATTTCGATCAATAAAACTCAAGGAAACTAAACTTCAACAATCATGAACTACTAATCCCTGACTATGTCTTATACATATGTCCAGAAGAGGTGTAGGTTACAACGGTGGTGTAGTTCTGTGCAGAGGATCAACGTGTTTTCAGTAAACATTCCTTTTAAAACAAGTAATGGGGTAGCCATTGCAACACCAAGAAAGAATTTCCCGAATAACTCCAAATTTGGTGGAAGTGCAGAAGAGTGTGCAAACAATAAAACGTCGGTGTTGCGCCCAGTATAGTCAGTGCAGAGCTGTCAAACAGGGTGGAAACAATAATGTAGGTGCCAGTATGCCTCCTCGACGTCAAAGGGAGCCATATCAGCATGTGAGTGAGTTCGAACGGAGCAGAATGATCGGTCTCAGGGAAGCGGGTTTCTCATACCGTGAATTTCGGCTCGTACAGGACTTGCTGCTACAACAGTGATGCATGTGTGGAAGCAGTGCATAGATGAAGTTCGTACGCAGAGAAGAGCGGGTACTGGACCACGGAACATACCACAGCACGGGATGACCGTGTCTTTCGCTTAACGTATTCTGTGTTTTGGTTCTGTAGACGTTAGCTTCTCTTACGCTTGAGAGTAGAGGCGCCCTCGTTTCCCATGTTTGATTTAACTCTTGCTTCGATGGTGTTTTGCTTTTATAGCATTTCTATCTGATAGTGAATATAACCCTACTATTGCTTTATGTGATAACAGTAACTGTTATTTATATAATCTATTAATTATTATTCTGAAATACACTGATTAAACCTGGATCGAACTTCTATTTTCCCTAAATAAATCAACTCAGAACTAGTATGATTACTACAGATATTTTTGTTCTCTTCTTGTGTTCAGTGGCAGCAGACTAATGAAAGTCAATGATGTAGTGAATAAGAACATTTTGACTTTCTCTCCCCATAATGTGCATTCCATAGTATCTGAATTGCATTAAAACTTACTTCTGCTTTAAATCACTACCTAATTCTACAATTGCTATTCATTTACTTACTCTTATGGGGCTAAGGCATTCAAATCTTCGTTTCCACACCACCAGAAATACAAGTAGTAAAAAAGAGAATATAATGGAAAGTGATACAATAATAAATAGTGTTATCTCACTATAGAACAAAAATCTTAACAGTACTGAAAATAAAACTTAGCTCAACAAGCTCACGTGATGGTTCAAAGCTACAAGAAAACAAACACTAATAAGTAGTAGTAGAAGGATTTTTTGTTGTGAACAGTTTGAGGCAGTATTTTTAACACAAATGATTTTCACTCAAATTATATAATGTGTAAATTCAATAACGGCCGGCCTTGAAGCAATATGTGTATGTAATAATTTGTAAAATGTATGTAAGTCATTGCATATGCTTACATTATTGTTTCCATATGTAATAATGTTATGTGAATATATTACTAATTCAATAATGTAGGAGCTGTGAGAATAATAAGTATACGTTGCTAACAATGAGGTAACCTTGAGGCAATAATGAGTTTGAGAGCTTAAATGTTATTTCTGATTCTTGGAAGCATTAATGTAATTTTAGTGACAGTTTAAAAATGGCCACTCAACAACCAGAACAAGCTTTAGTTAAATGCAGGTTTTCTATTGGAGTGGGACTAGTCAATCAGAGACTTGAAATACAGAAATTTACAAGTTTAGACGGTTGAAATCTTAACCGGATGCAAGATGCGTCCTCGAGAGATTTAATATGTATTAGTGTGAGATGAAAAATAGTTTTACGTGGTAAAAAGTGTAATTAATTAATAAAAAGAATCTCACAGCTCACTATATCAGTGAAGTGCTATTTAATTTGTGTCAAGGATTAATAAAAAGGAGTGAATTAAAACTTAAAATCTGCGTAAGCCTACATTCTTGTCGCATCACGCCCTGCCAAGACTTCCATGTCTCTAACAATAATACTGACTCAGCCGAGGCAAACATAAATATAATATTTAAAGAAACAGTTTAATTACAAAGTTAATATGTTTTTTAACTTGGGGCAAAGGCCACTGAAAGTACATTTGGGGCGAAGGCTACCGGAAACTGTTTACTATACGTGCGGTTGCAACTACTACAAGTTTGGTTCCACAACAGCTGAAAAATAATACAACTCCTTCAAGTTTCAGTCTATTCTTGTACAATACAACAATCGCATGGCCTCATTGCCGTACATGCTTTTCCTGTTCCCTATAATCTAACAATGTTTGTATGATACTAAATGCATATTCACTACATACATACGTAAGTATGTACTATAATACTAACATAATGAAGGAAGAAAGAAAAACAGAATAATAATAATAATAATAATAATAAGCAATTATATTACAAATATATACAGTGCTCCGACCCTTATGAACTCGATCTTAGGTAGCTTCGGGGGCGAAGGGGGCTCTTCGGTTTTCCGTTTTCCTTTGCCGAATCTTAGACAAAAAAGAACCCATTTTATGTCACCCTGCGTCCAACATTACATCCAAGCAGGCCTCCATTCCTCTCTGGACTCCAGAAACTGGTGGTAAATATTGCTTTCTTAGTAATTCCGTTCCCCTGCACTCAGCCAGAACATGATTCCAAGTTTTCTTTTCACCACAGAGTGGATACATTCTCACTCCGGTGTCATCAGTTAATTTGTTGCCTTTCCAGGCGCCAAATCAAGCCACTTCTTTCCTCTCGCGTACAGTTATCTAAATAGGCCTCTCCATAATAAAGATAATATAATTAAACACATTAACTAAAAAAAATTCCAGATTAACGGCACAAATAAATACTTGTCCATTGAAGACACAGAGAAAGAGATAAACGGAGAGCAAGGGAGGAGGAGGAGGGACTATATACCCTGCTTATAGAGGAAGTTGCTTTTCGTCTTTTTACACACATAGTATTTCATATACGCTCTTACTTCATACAGTGAAGACACTGGTGATACATGATATGAAATGATATGTGAAAGAAAATTTGGGAAGGAAACGTTTAAGGCCTAAGATAAGGATATGCCCGACGTTTGTGTCACACACTGACAAAACTAACAAGTTTTGTTGAAGCATGACTCTCTAATTTAGTTTTAAATGTCCAGCAATCCCATCGATCAGCGGATACAGAATTCTACAGACAAGCACACAATAGTGAACACAATGATGTTCTGTGATTCGACGAAGAATGGAAAGGCGTGCCTGGTGTTTATGAGAAACCGAAAATGTGAAGCTAAGTAACCTGGAGTGGAAATATTTAGCATCTTAAAAAGGAACAATATGGGATGCGTGATTCTTCGTTTCAGGCAAACCTATATAGTAACGACACTGCTAGGGATGGCGTAGCATGGTGAAATATGTGGGTATTGCAGCTGAATCTGCTGCACAGATTATGAGCACGAGAAACGTATTTGATTCTTTCTTTCTTTAATTTCATTTTTAGATACAATTTATAAATGTATACCTCTCCAATCTTACACAATTGGCGCTCAGTAAGCGGCATTTCAATATGCGGACCTGGATGACCGCCTGGAACAAAAACGCACATACGGTTTGCATATCGATATTAGTGTTAAATAAATTTATTGCTGAAACTGCTCTTTCTCTAGCAGTGTACAGGATAAAAGCTAGAAAGGCGAATCAGATGAGCCAACGAAAAACAGTTTTGCACAGCATTCATAGCGACGTTCTCGTCAACTAAGCTACCGCTGGCACCTAACTAAATTAACCTCAAATCTCTCTCGGGTGATTCAGTGCATTTCGGAGCCCACTAAGATTATCTTACCGATTTTCTCAGCAACAAGAGCTCGCCGCATATGTGCAGCTGTGATAAACAGTTCAAGAAAACCCTATGCAACGGCTAAGCTGTATTTTAAAGCGACAATCGCCTCATCCTACAATGACAACTAATTAACCATGCTAATCAAGTCCACGCGGAAATAAACACTGTAGTGATAGTCAATAGTGGCAGATCAAAACATCAACAGACAGATTTGATTTGCTCGCTTGTGGCAGCGGCAAGCATCAATGATTTATTGCGGGATTTGGAGGGTGGGATGTTTCGTCATAATGGTACTTAGTGTTTTCACCGAGTAGTGTGAAAATCAATGGCTGCAGGTAAAGTCCACTTTGCACGCTTCCGTTGAGAGCCAAACAAGACCTGCACGCATAAATCAAATGCTAGAACTTCTATAGGACGGAGGAAAATGTGTAACAATTCCAAAGTTACCTTTTCTATTCCTCGGAACACTTCTTCTGTTTTGGTGAGTCCATTTCCACAATATTAAGTAATCCGCTCTTACATTAATCGGAACAACACCTCTATAAAACACAAGTTAAGTTCAACTGAGTTTTATTTATGGACGCTCTTTAACTACTAGGGTCCTTAGCGTCCCATTCTCTATTGGGCATGAAAGACCGGTAATTTTGCTCAGAGGCCTCTTTACCGGGCTTGATGTTCTTTTACGTGACGTAAATCTACGACACGGGACCACCAGCTTTACTTCCCTTCCGAAGGAAACCGTGCTAAGGATTTTTACGCCCGAAAAAATCCATCGCCCTCCGCCGGGTTTGAACCCGTGACTTCGGGAACTAGTGGCTAGCACGGCACCACTAGTCCACGGAGGACGACGTTAAGTTCAAGAAAACACAGGAAAGCGTTCAATACAAGGAGCGGTTCTATCCAAGGAAATCTTTGCTGCTGTTGAAATTAAATAAATATAAACCTGACTGTCTTTATGACCTGGTGGTTAGCATGCTAAACTATAAATCTAGAGGTCCCGGGTTCGATTCCCGGCAGGGCGTGGGCATTTTTCTGCAGCCAGAATTATTCCCCATCCTGCTAAAACTCTGAAAGTATTAATAGTAGTGTGTGTGTGTGTGTGTGTGTGTGTGTGTGTGGATTTAATGATTTAATTTAATAACCAAAAGTAATACCAATCCAAGGATTGTTCAAGAAAACGCAGGAAAAGCGTTCAACACAAGGAACGGTTCTATCCAAGGAAATCTTTGCTGCTGTTGAAATTAAATAAATATAAACCTTATTGTCTTTCTGGCCTGGTGGTTAACATGCTAAACTACAAATCTAGAGGTCACGGGTTCGATTCCCGGCAGTGGGCAGTTTTCTGCAGCCAGAATTATTCCCCATCCTGTTGAAGCTCTGGAAGCATTAATGGTAGTATGTGTGTGTGTGTGTGTGTGTGTGTGTGTGTGTGTGTGTGAGTGGATTTAAAGTAATAACCAAAAGTAATACCAACCCAAAGATTAACACCACTGTAAGCGATTGGGCTTTGCTGGTGGGCAATTGTTCCAAAGGTAAAAACCGCCGATATGACTGCAGATATTAAAGGCGGCGGCATGTAAATGGAACATTAAAAACATAAGTATAAACTAGTCCAGTTTCTGTCGCTTACATTACCTAAAGCGAAAACTTAAGTAATTGGCATAACAATAATTAATTCTTTTATGATTAAAATAGGAAAAAAGTATATATTCCATAAGAAATGCTACAGTATAAATATTACCTCATGTCTTCAAATATAGGCATAGCAGAATTTTTCAATAAGTATAGAATTTAGTTTGTAATATACCTGGTTTTGATAAAATATTTCTGTTCAATTTACTTGTTTAATTATAATTTTAGTGTGCCTGATGGTTTAGGAACTGAAACACATTGGTTTACAAGACTGTATTGCTCGTGGTATGAGCCTAGGGCACAGAAAACCTTTTCAAATAAATATAAAATGCTATGAAATTTGTAATCTGGAGTCTTATAATGTTCAGCTTTTAGTTAAAGTGGACTGTGTTAAAAATCTACTTTTCTGTTACGTGTATAAAAAGAACATTTGTTTGTAGAAGCACTGCAGTAGAAGTAAGGGCATTGGCCAAGAAAGGAAAACAGAAACTATAGGAAGTCGAAATGAATTTCATCAAAACAAGCTGCACACTTTCAAACTACAGCATGTGAAAGTTCAAGAATGGGGAGTTAAATAAGAAACGGGAAAACAACCAAATACATCAAATCGAAAAAAGAAGACTGATGTGGTTGGGCACGCAAAGAGAAACGGTGTGTTCGCTGGCCAAAGGAGAGTGAAGATCCCCAAATATAGGGAAAAGAATAGTTAAAACGAGTCCTGTAGGACACATAGGAAAAGAGATATGGATCAGGACTTACGAAAAACTAAAAAGGTGTGGAAGAAGGGAGGCGATCTCAGCAGGTTCCATTTTTAATTCCCTCTTAGAATCATAAGTGCAATAAGACGCGTCATCGAAGTACCCATCAACACAACTGACTGAAACACAAAATGTGTGGAAGATCTTTTTCCGCGATTCCTCAATTGAGTATTTAGTATTTAATTCCGATAGGGCAGTTATCATTTTGTTTTCAATGTATTTTCTTTAGCCATCTTGGTTATGCTATCTTCCCCGTTCTTAAAACGTATTGCGCGTGTGTGCTTGATTTTTTTTCTTTCTTTCCCTGGCCGGGCCATGGGAAGGAGAAATTACTGTTGCAAGAATTTCGCTATTTCCGAAGAAATTTATCCAAAATACAGAGCCATCGTTTCGACGTATGGCCGTGTTACGGGAAATTTCTTGCCTTACACTGCGCTGCCTCAAACCGGTTCTGTTCGCTCTCTGCTTTCCTCCTCACCTTGAGCTTATTAGTTTAAGTCTATATTTTCACAAACGCTTATTCTCCATCTGCTTCATGTTAATCGAGATAAACATTTGCAGACTCTATCTTATTGCTAATTTTCTAGTAGATGTAAGGGGAATATATATTTACAAGGGCAATATAGAAATACAGTAGCCTTTAACCATAGACATTACTCTTAATAGCTGGTGGGTAGGTGCACCACCATTCTCTTTGCTACAGATTAATACTCTTTGCATATCCAAGACAAAAAAATGAATAACGAATTCCCATTTGAGAAAATAAGTATTGAAAAATTTAAGGGAATAACAAGCAATATCTCGAAAATGGTTCACTCAACAAAAAAAGGTATAAGACATAAATTGTGTATTTTAACGCGATCTACCTTTTTGTGTAGTAAAATTTTGTCTATCTCTTATGGTTTACCAGTACTGCAAAAGTCGTTCACAATGAAGAATACTTTTGGAGACATTCCCAGAAAATTCAAGATATACATTTCATTTGTCATGAAAATATCTTAAACATATGATATTTTAATCAAAATCGTTAGAGCCATTTTTGAGAAAATTAAAATTTTCTAAAAATGTTCCATGTAAAGGGTAATCTGGGGCGGGGGAATTTTTTGAAAATCTTCGTGTCGCATCTCTGGAAGATACTGAACCTAAATACCAAGTTTGGTGTTTATCCGACTGTTCATTTCTGAAATATGCTGTTCACAGACAGACACACAGCACACACACGGACATGTTTCCAAAAATGCCTTTTTTGGTATCAGGGGGCCTCAAAACATATATTTCCGGCTAAAATCTCGGTATCGAATTGTTGGGTGGAATACAATACTTTCCCTACTTACTATACGTAGTAGAGAAAGAAAAAATGTTCATTCAAAATCACCGGTTATCTACCTGCGTGTTGTCGATTGAGGTGAGCTGCCCGGGCATTTTTTTTTTCTTTCAGGGTGTTGATTACTCTGAAAAGACAAATGTCCAATGAATTTGTTTCAACTTTTGGGACTCTCAGCTCATCTGAACACGCATTACTCATCGTATTCACTATCTCTGTGCACTCGAGATACTTGGTCATTGAACTATAAAACAAGAAATCCTGTTTTTATACACCAGACATTTTTGTTGCATTGTTGTTTTATTTTTTAAATTGTCCTGGTTGCAAACGTTTAGCAACATAAACTAAACATCATGAAGTGCAAGACTATCAAACGCAAAAGTACACGTCATTCTCGGAAAGCATTTAAAATGTTCTTTGAGGCTGCTATTTTAAAATAACATATAGGTATACAGCTGTTTATTTATCGTTATTTGTCGGCATTGTTTGTATATAATATTATCAGTATCAAACACAATCAGTATTGGAAAACAGATGGCAGTCGTGACATAGAAATTGATGAGCAGTGCCAACTGAACTTGTACTGTTTGATTTGTTGTTAATGATGTTTACAAAATTGGTTAGGAAAATTAAAGTGATTTACGGACAGCTTTACTACATGTTTAGAGTCACAACGAGATTTAACATCTGTATTAACATATGTAATGCTTCTGTTCTATTTTGCACTGATGGTCGTATTAATTAAATCCTGCATTTCAAGCAAAAGCATTCCCCGCTCCCTCTAGAGTTGCAAAACCACTTTCTCCTCACACACATCGACAGCGAATTAACTGGTAGTATTTTTCAACGTTTCTCACCAGAGTAAGCGTTAATTCCTTAGATTATACGTTTGTTTGTTAATGTTTCCCGATTAGCTTTTGTCTTCTCTCCAGAGTATTTCTCGAAAAACAACTTGATAATGAGATCCCCGTTGTGAAACACATTCTAATATCTGCAATGGTCAAATATTGTTGGAAATAGTTACATGTCGTGGCATCTTAATGAACCCCATTAATAGTTAAATTATTTCATGGGAATTTCCGCAATAAACAGATAACGGAAGCATGGTTATTCTACCAGCAATAATAAAAACTGCAGTATTTTTAACACTTAATGATTTCAGTCAAATTATATAATATAAAACATAACAACAGCCCGCCTAAAGCAATATATGTATACTATATTATATAAAATGGATGTAACAGTCATAGTATTAGTGTTTATATTATTGTGTACATATTGAATAATGTTATGTGAATGTATTACGTAATTTAACAATGTAGGAGCTGTGAGAATATAGGTCAAAAGTTGTTAACAATGAGGTAACAATGAGGTAATCTTGAGGTAATAATGAATTAGAAAGTTTAATAATGCTACTGGTAATTCTTGGAGCAACAATAATGTAATTTTTGAGAGTTTATAAACAGCCAATCAACAACCAGAAAACCTGAAAGTTAAATGAAGGTATTCTATAGGAGTAGGAATAGCCAATCAGAGACTTAAAATAGATGAAATTTTCAAATTCAAGCGGTAGAAATCAGTTCAGTTGCTTGTAGACAGCGTTTTGTACGTATTCAGTGTGAGACGAAAATTCATTATAAACTTTACGTGTTAAAAAAAAGTGCAAGCAATTAATAAACAATCTCACAGCTCTCTTTATAAGTGAAGTGTTATTTAAACGTGTCAAGGATTAATAAAAGGAGTGAAGTAAACATTATAATCTGTGTAAGCCTACATTCTTTAGCAGCACCACTCCCTGCAAAGAGAAACATGTCTCTACAAATTAATAATTGACGCAGCCGAGGCAAACACACACACACACACACACACACACACACACACACACACACACACACATATATAATATTTAAAGAAACAGTAAAAATACAAAGCCGATTTTTAAACGTGGGGCATAAGCCACGGGAAGTAAATTTGGGGCGAAGGCTACCGGAACTTTGTAGCGTACGTGGTTGCAACTACTTCAAGTTCGGCTCCCCAACATTCGAAGTACAATACAACTCCTAAAATTAGGCTACTTCAAAACACATGTAGAATGATTACAGGCAAATATCAACAGTGCAACAAGGTTTGCCGCCTCTCACCCAAATTACATCCAAAATTTCCATACCCAGATCTCTGTAATAACACTACCCTGAACCGCCCCTAAAAAAATCTTTAGAAACAGGTATGTTGTACCATACACAGTCCAGGTTTACACACATCCAAAAGGTCCTCTTAGATTAAACTTATTACAATTACTACATTGGATTTTTCTATTCCAAAGAAATATTCTGTATGCAAAATATTGTACGTGGAACTGCTTACTCTGATATGAGAGAGAGATCACTGAATACCAGAATGCGGATTTTGATGACCTAAACATGTTTTGAACAACGAACTATAAAATGGCCCCAAAATTTAAGCAAAATACATAATAAATAAAAAAAAACTTACTTAAAACCTAAATTTACTTAATTTATTAAAATTACTGCACATAACGTTATAAACCAATTTATATGTAGATATAACTGTCATGCAAATAGAAAAAACATTATATACACTATGTGATCAAAAGTATCCGGACACCCCCACAAACATACGTTCTTCACTTTAGGTGCATTGTGCTGCCACCTACTGCCTGTTACTCATTATCCGCGACCTCAGTAGTCATTAGACATCGTGAAACAACAGAATGGGATGTTCCCTGGAACTCACAGACATCGAACGCGGTCAGGTGATTGGGTGTCATTTGTGTCAGAAGTCTGTACGGGAGATTTCCACACTCCTAAACATCCCTAGGTCCACTGTTTCTGATGTGATAGTGAAGTGGAAACGTGAAGGGACATGTACAGCACCAAAGCGTACAGGCCGACCTCGTCTGTTGACTGACAGAGACCGCCGACATTTGAAGAGGATCGTAAAGAGTAATAGGCATACATCTATCCAGACCATTACACAGGAATTCCAAACTGCATCAGGATCCACTCCAAGTATTATGACAGTTAGGCGTGAGGTGAGAAACCTTGCATAACCATAGTCGAGCGGCTGCTCATAAGCCACACATCACGCAGGAAAATGTCAAACGACGCCTCGCTTGGTGTAAGGAGCGTCAACATTACACGATTGAACAGTGGCAAAACGTTGTGTGGAGTGACGAATCACGGTACACAATGTGGCGATCCGATGACAGGGTGTGGGTATGGCGAATGCCCGGTGAACGTCATCTGCCAGCGTGTGTATTGCCAACAGTGAAATTCGGAGGTGGTGGTGTTATGGTGTGGTCGTGTTTTTCCTTGATGCAGCTTGCACCCCTTGTTGTTTTGCGTGACACGATCACAGCGCAGACTTACATTGATATTTTAAGCACCTTCTTGCTTCCCATTGTTGAAGAGCAATTCGGGGATGGCCATTGCATCTTTCAACACGATCGAGCACCTGTTCATGCTGCACGGGCTGTGGCGGAGTGGTTACACGACAATAACATCCCTGTAATGGACTGGCCTGCCAGCGTCCTGACGTGAATCCTATAGAACACCTTTGGGATGTTTTGGAACGCCGACTTCGTGCCAGGCCTCACCGACCTACATTGATACCTCTCCTCAGTTCGCACTCCGTGAAGAATGGGCTACCATTCCCCAAGAAACCTTCCAGCACCTGATTGAAAGTATGCCTGCGAGAGTGAACGTGTCATCAAGGCTAAGGGTGGGCGAACACCATATTGACTTCCAGCATTACTTATGGAGGGCGCCACGAACTTGTACGTCATTTTCAGCCAGGTTTCCGGATACTTTTGATCAAGTAGTGTATGTATAATAGAGAGATAATTTAGAAAGTTAATGCAAAATATATGTGATTCGTGTTGTTGTTTGAAGAATTTGAAAATATATTAAGAAATCCGTTTACTGTAGCATTAACTCTTTTTCAGTTTTCAGCTTATGCAAAATTAATTGCGAATGAACAGGAATGATACGATATAAGGGCAAAAAAAGGGAAAAAGGGTTCGAAAAAGGGAAAACTGACCTGCCTCATAACAGTAATTGCACCTGCACCCCTGAAAATAGTTACCTACTCCTCCAGACTAATAGGAATGATTTCCTAAAAAATGCGAGTAAAGGATGTACAAAGTTGCTCTTATTTCTCAGTTGAATAGTGAAATTTCTGGTGTTTGAAAAGTTATCCTTATGTAAAATGTCAATATTATAAAAACTATATGATCAATGTAAATAAGAAAATAAACAAATAAAGACGCAAAGGGCAAGAAAATTACAAATAATGAGGTAAAATCGAAAAAAAAATTGCCGTAAAACATAAAATGGCATCATCTGAGACAATTTTTGATGTTTTACATTCACATGACTTTCTCTACCGTCTAGCGTTTATTAGTCGGTATTCTTATAAAGCTTATTTTTCTATCTGCTACATTTTAATCCAAATAAACCTTTGCAGAAATACTATTTCATTATAGATTCAAAGGAAACAGCGACAGTCAAATGTTTAACAACTAGACGCAATATGCTCACCTTAAAATTCCATACTGTTTCCATGCAATCGCGAGAAACAAGTGAATACTGAAAGGACTTTAAGAAAATGACCAAGAAATGAACAATTGAACCTTTAATAACGGATATCTCAGAAATCACTTATGCAACAAAAGAAATTATTCAAAATAAGTTGTGTTTTTTTAAAGAGATCTACATTTTTTGTATACTACATTACCGTCTGTCGCTTCACGTTTATCAGCTAAACAAAATATACAAAATTCCTTCAGAGGGAAGGTGACTTTGCAAGCTATTCCCAGAAAATTAAAAATATAAATTTATTTTTGTCATGTAAATATTTTTAAAATGTGATATTTTAATCAAAATCCTTACATCCATTTATTTAGAAAATAAAAAGTTAAATAAAAGTTGCGTGTAAAGGGTAGTTTGTAGTGCGGGCATTTTCTTGAAAACCTTCGTGTCACATCCTTAGAAGGTACTGAACAATATCACGTTTGGTATAATCCGGCCTTTTGTTTTTGAGTTAAGCTATTCATTGACACACGGGTATTTTTCTAAAAAAGAACAAAAAAAACGTGTATTCCCGGTGAAATCTCGGTTTCGAATTTTTGGGTGGATGCAATACCTTCTCCAACTACCATGCACGTGGTAGAGAAAGTACAAATTACCTAATAAATATGCATTATCATTATCTGGGATCCATGGTAAGAATTTATGCACATTAACAACCCCTATGACGCAACAATTATGATTTATTGTCTACTTTGAACTTACAACGTTTACAATACAATATTATTTCTCTTCCCCTTATATTTAACATTCTGTTGTATATATAATTGGGAAGTATAATTTTCCACTATTTAAGTTTTGCCTTGTTACCCTTTTTCCGTATTTTCTCCAATTTGCTTTATGTTTATTTAACCACTTTAACCTAATTTTTTCTAAATATTTTCCTGCTTTCTCCATATATTCATTAGATCTTGTATTAAAAATCTTCCTAACTTTTAGCTCTACGATATTGGCAAATTTTTCTATTTCTCCAGTATTAAATTTTCTCTTCCTTTATCCATGTCCACGCATTCTAGAATATAATGCCAATTGTCTTGTAATCCATTATATTTAGTACATCTCTCCCCCCCTTATTCTCCCTGTTAAACCACTTAAATTCATTACACCTGTCCTCGCCCATGCATACCCCACTCTGGTCTCTTTGTGGCACACTTCGATGTATCTTGCTTTTCCCCATTCCATTTTAAAGCATTTATAATCTATTAATTAACTTTTTTCCCTTGAAGCTAGTTATAATTTCTTGCTTTTCAATATCCTCCACTCTTGTTGCAATTTCTTTCCAGAAACCCTTACTTCTGTTGTTTCTTTCTGTCCATGTTTCCCCCACTGCTGTTTCTTCCAATGTTGTCTGTATCTTTTGCATCCAAGTTTTCCCCCCCCCATTTTCCCGCAACAATTAAAAGAAGGCATGCCATCAGTATCCGGGTCCTGGAATTCGGACTTTAAGAAAGTAAACAGTTATGCTGTCCTTGGAGTGAAGCGTCTTAATATACTTCGGTTAATGGTAAATATGTACACATAAATAACAGAAAGTTTATTCTTAGCTTTATTTTAAATTACAACACATATAGCTACTAATTAAAAGAATCAACTCATTGTTCCAAGTTCAATTCTGAAATAGCAACAGTACCTAAATACTTGATAAACAAAGCATTCATCTTTTCTGAGGCCCTCATTCGGGAGGTCCGGGATTCAAGTCCAGTTGACTGACCAATATGACTGATTTTTTCGTGATTTCACTCAGTCGCTAAGGTAAACATCGAATTGGATACTTAATGTCACAAACCAAAGTTCCACCTTGAGGCTAAAACAACAATAAAAATCTGATGTGTTACACTCACATGACTTTCTCTACTCTTGTACAAACTATTTTTACAAACGCTGATTCTCCATATGCTTCATGTTAATCGAGATATCGAGATGTTAATATTATTGCTAATTTTCTTGTAGATGCAAGGGGAATTGGTGGGCTTTAAGCTATTGTAAAATATTTTAAGAGCTGGTTGCTATGTGGAGTATTCCATTCTCTTTGCATCATCAGGACAAAAAAAAAATGAATAACGTATTTGAGAAAAAAGTATAAGTATTGGAAAATTTAAGGAAATAACAAGCAATATCTCGAAAATGGTTCGCCCAACAAAAAAAATGTATATGACATAAATTGTGTATTTTAACGCGATCTAAATTTTTTGTGTAGTAAAATTTTGTCTATCTCTTATGGTTTACCAGTTATGCAAAAGTCGTTCACAATGAAGAATACTTTTGGAGACATTCCCAGAAAATTCGAGATATACATTTCATTTGTCATGAAAATATCTTAAACATATGATATTTTAATCAAAATCGTTAGAGCCATGTAAAGGGTAACCTGGGGTGGGGGGATTTTCTTGAAAACCTTCGTGTCGCATCTCTGGAAGATACTGAACCTAAATACCAAGTTTGGTGTTTATCCGATTGTTCGTTTCTGAGTTATGCTGTTCACAGACACACAGACACACACACACACGGACATGTTTTCAAAAAATGCTTCTTTTGGATTCAGGGGGTCTCAAAACATGTATTTTCGGTGAAATCTCGGTATCGAATTTTTGGGTGGAATACAATACTTCCCCTACTTACTATACCTAGTAGAGAAAGTAAAAATTAAAATATATGGTAATGCGGATGTTCTGCCATCTATCTACAGATAATGAAAACAGGGAGACTGGACGGTACCCTAATGCCTGTCGTCTTCTGTGGTCTAGGGGCACCATGGTCACGGGTTCTAACTAGGCGGGAGGTGAAGGACTTTTTCGGCATAAATATCCTTAGCATGGCTTCCTTCAGAAGAAAAGTGAAACAGGTGGACCCGTGTCGTAGGTTTACGGCACGTAACAGAACCTCAAGACTTAACGAGGCCTCTGAGAAAACTTTCTGGTCTTTCACGCCAACGTAGAATGGGACACTAAGGAACATAGTGGTTAAAGAGCGTCCATAAACAAACAAAAAACCCCTAATGCCATCTGCCCGGCACGTAGAAGCTGCCATCCTCCCGTCACAGAAGCAGAGGTAGAGTTGCCTAGCACTAAGGCCTCTGTGGATACGCGACAAGCAAGATGGTATGATATATGGATGAGACCTGGAAGGTTAACTGTCTGCCACAACCCGAGCCACGAGGTATCTAACAGATTCCTCGCAATATGACCACGTAGTTAAAGCGATGTAAAATAATAATAATAATAATAATAATAATAATAATAATAATAATAATAATAATAATAATAATAATTGTATCTGTAGCGCTTGTGTAAGAACAGCGACCATTTAGGTGTGAATGGCAATATTAATTCAACTATTCACGAGTCTGTGCTATGTTCGTGATTAAATATAATCGCTTTAAGAAATTGATAGCATTTCATTCCCAGTAAGATTGTAGACAAATGAGATCAAGTTTCTCGGCGCTCAACAAAAAGATGGAAAATTATTAAATTTGGTTTTCTTTCCAAAATTAGCTCGGCAACTAGAAGTAAAGCATTATAGACGTGCTCCTGACGAAGGAGATAAAGATGGGCGGGGGAGGGGAGAAGAGATCGCGGGGAGGAGTTGGGGATAACAGAAAGAGAGTCTAGGAGTAGATTACAGTTGACACAAAGCTGGAAAAGGAATTGTAAATTAAAATCGATTTTCCGTTACAAAAGACGAAACGGGGAAAGGAGACGTCTATTGCCATCCTCTTCTCCCCCTTTTTTCCTTCTTGTCCATTCTATTTTCAGCTTGTTCTCATCCTCAGGAGTCAAGAAGAAGATGGCTTATACAAGTTGTGCCTGGAGTATACCTCGACACTTCACTTGAAGAGATGTGTTGATCCTTGTGAGAAAGCAATGCTCAACACTGTCCTACAAGCTATATACTTCAGTCACTTTTTCAAATGCACAGCTTACGTTGCAAAGTGAATTTTGTTACTTTTTACTAAAAAGCAAATGCAGTGTGTTCAACTTTTTATCCGATCTGATGCAAAACAACAATATATGACGTGATATTTACAAGGAATTCAGCAAAAGAATCGTGAACCATAATGTATACCGATTAAGTTATTTACAATATCTCGGAATACAATGGCTTAGATAATATTTAGAGAAGGAGAGAAAGAAATACTAAAGAACCGAGCGGGATGGCTCAGGCGGCGTGACCCACATTCAGGAGGTCCCGGGTTCAAATCCCGTGGGCCGACCAATCTGTCTGAGGCTTTTTCGTGGTTTTCCTCAGCCTACAAGGTAAATATTTAATACCACGATCCAAAGTTCCATCTTAAGTCTAAAACAATAGTAAAATGAAAAATAAATGGTAATAGCGAATGCAATGCCATCTATCTACAGACAATGTAAGCAGTTAGACTGAACGGCACCCATATGCCATCTGCAGGGCATGAAGCAGGGGTTACAGGGATGAGACCTTGAAGGCTAACTGTCCGGCTTTCTGTGTTCGAGGGCGGCGGTTAGACTGGACGGCACCCTAATGCTATCTGCACAGCATGAAGCAGGGGTTACAGGGATGAGACCTTGAAGGCTAACTGTCCGGCTTTCTGTGTTCGAGGGCGGCGGTTAGACTGGACGGCACCCTAATGCTATCTGCACAGCATGAAGCAGGGGTTACAGGGATGAGACCTTGAAGGCTAACTGTCCGGCTTTCTGTGTTCGAGGGCGGCGGTTAGACTGGACGGCACCCTAATGCTATCTGCACAGCATGAAGCAGGGGTTACAGGGATGAGACCTTGAAGGCTAACTGTCCGGCTTTCTGTGTTCGAGGGCGGCGGTTAGACTGGACGGCACCCTAATGCTATCTGCACAGCATGAAGCAGGGGTTACAGGGATGAGACCTTGAAGGCTAACTGTCCGGCTTTCTGTGTTCGAGGGCGGCGGTTAGACTGGACGGCACCTAATGCTATCTGCACAGCATGAAGCAGGGGTTACAGGGATGAGACCTTGAAGGCTAACTGTCCGGCTTTCTGTGTTCGAGGGCGGCGGTTAGACTGGACGGCACCTAATGCTATCTGCACAGCATGAAGCAGGGGTTACAGGGATGAGACCTTGAAGGCTAACTGTCCGGCTTTCTGTGTTCGAGGGCGGCGGTTAGACTGGACGGCACCTAATGCTATCTGCACAGCATGAAGCAGGGGTTACAGGAATGAGACCGAGAAGGCTAACTGTCCATCACATATCGTTCTAAGAGATATCCACCAACAGATCCCTCGCGATATGACCAGGGAGTTAAAGTGACGTAAAATAAAATCGAATAAAAAAAACTAAAGGGTTTTGGAAAGAAGCAAGATTAAGATTTGAATATATTAAAAAAAACCCTTGCTTAGAGGCTTAACAGAAAAGAGATCACTGCCTTCTGGCGTTACACAGGATGTAACAAACATGTAACTTGCAGGACACATTCCTCACACGTAGACGAAGAAATTATTTTATATGAACATGGGTCAGGAAAAGCTTTGTTTCCATGTTACATCACATTTTCTCCAACTCACTAATCATGGGAAACACGCACAAACAGAACGTTAGAATCATGGGTAACATGCACTCTTGGTTATGTTGTCATTATCGTAGGTGCACCGCCAGTGTTTTATTTTGCATGTCTCTATTCCAATGCGACTTACGCCATTGCTTGTTTATGGGTAACATCAACTGTTCCAGTGAGCAGTACGACCTTGGCAAGCACACGGGTTACTATGTATTAGTAGAGTTGATCACAGACTTGGCTCGTGCAATGGCAGTGTACAAAAATGCAGAGATGGCAGATGCCCATTTGATATATGGATTAGCAGACGGCAATGGCGCTTGCGCTCAACGTTTGTACCGGGAGAGATTTCCAGGACGAAGGTGCCCCGACAGGAAAACGTTTGAAGCCATGAAACGTTCTTAGGGAACATGGGGCACTTCAGCCCAATACTCGCGACCGGGGGAGGCCTAGCAGGACGAGGACACCGCAACGGGAGGAGACAATTCTTCAGGCAGTTGACGACGATCCTAGTGTCAGTACAAAATAAATAGCTACAACAATGAATGTTGACCATATGAGTATCTGGCGAGTGTTACACGAGGTCCGCTGTATCCATACCATTTACACCGTGTGCAGGCACTATCAGCAGTTGATTTTCCTGCACGGGTGCACTTTTAGTGCAACGGTGAGGCATCGTTTCAACGAAATCAGATTGTAAATTATCACAATCGGCATCTATGGGCTGACGTTAAACCTCACGCAACTGTTGAAGCAAGTCATCAACAAATATTTTCTGTCAATGTTTGGGACGGCATTGTTGGCAACAGTTTGGTAGAGCCTCACGTTCTTCCACCGAGGCTCCACGGACAAACTTACCATAATTTCGTAGAGAATCTATTACCTGATCAGTTAGCAGATGTGCCTTTAGCTGTTCAACAAAACATGCACTTAATGCACGATGGAGTACCTCCTCATTTTAGTGTTAATCTCCGCCGGCTCCTAAATAACAGATTCGGTGACAAATGGATAGGTAGAGGTGGACCAATTGCTTGGCCTCCACGCTCCCCGGACCTAAACTTACTGGACTTTTATTTGTGGGAACATTTGAAAGCTCTTGTGTATCGAACCCCAGCACCGTCTCCGTGCCCGTATTATGGAAGACCACGAAACCATACGCAATACTCCAGGGATACATCAGCGCATCCGGGATTCACTACGACGGCGGGTTGATGCATGTATCAATGCTCACGGAGGGCATATTGAACGTCTGTGAGCAAGAGTTGCATGTGGTATGCTGATGCCTTCTATTCGTGTGCGTTTTCCATGATTAATGAGTTGGAGAAAATGTGTTGTAACATGGTAACAAAGCGTTTCCAGACCCATGGTCATATAACGTAATTTCTTCGTCTACGTGTGAGGAATGTGTCCTGCAGTTTGTGCTGTATAGTTTTGTTACACTCTGTATTAAATGTTCTTGGAATAGCAAAAATAGATTGATAAAATAAGTAAGCAGGAAAGAGAGGGCATAGCAAGAGCAAGAACTGGAGTATGGAAGTTGGAGAAATTGTTTTATAAAGGGGAGAGAAAGAGCTTACAGCACATAGCTAATGTTTGATTGTATAACAATTAAAACCTGGAGGGAAGAATTTATTAGTCATGAGTGCTTTGGAAATTACAGAAGATCAGTTTTAAATAGAATATTAGACAAGAAAGCAAGATTGTGGGTAAATATTTATATACTGTAAAGAATAAATTGAAATAGACGGAGGCAAATTTACTGTAAGTAATAATATGTTGTCAAACTTGCATGGATTGTAGTAGTTATCCATTAAATGAGAGGCCAGAGCTTAATTTCAATAGATGAGCCAATTGTAATTTTTTTACCACTTTATGAAATAAATAAAACTAATAAAATAAATTATTTAGACCATGCGGCCTCAAAATTTATGCCCCTTCCTTACTTACTTCACATTACCATAGGTTTTCCATACGGTTAATCTATAAACGGGGGTCTTGATAGGTGCGTTCCAAACAGATGGCCTTGTTTAGTTGCCCTGTTGTCTTTTGTATGACATCTATTTTATACCTGTTAGTTCACTTTAAGAGCTTTTGGTTTGTGGGATATTCCCCTCCGTTTTCATCAAACCGAATGAACTGGAGCAAGCACATTTGAGGCACTAATTTTAACACTTAAATGATTTCAGTCTAATTATATAATATATAATTTCAATAACAGCCCGCATTAAAGCAATATGTGTATGTAACAATATATAAAAAGTGTATATTACAGTCATTGTATATGTTTATATTATTGTATACATGTAATAATGCTATCTGAATGTATTACGTAATTTAATAATGTAGGAGCTGTGAGAATAATAGGTTAAAAGTTGCTAACAATGAGGTAACCTTGAGGCAATAATGAGTAAGAAAGTGTAATAATGCCACTAGTCATTCTTGGTGCAAAAATAATGTAATTTTTGTGACAGTTTATAAAATAGCCAATCAACAACCCGAAAAAAGCTTAAGTTAAATAAACGTATTTTATTGGATTAAGAATAGCCAATCAGAGACTTGAAATACAGAAATTTACAAATTTAGGCGTTAGAAATCAAGTCATTTGCTTGTAGACAGCGCTCATAACTGGACGCGAGATGTGTCCTCGAGAAATTTAATACGCATTCCTGTGAGACGAAAATATTTTACGTGTTAAAAATTGCAAGTAATTAACAAAATAATATCACAGCTGTCTACATCCGTGAAGTGTTATTAAAATCGTGTCAAGAATTAATAAAAAGGAGTGAATTAAAAATTATAATCTGTGTAAGCCTACATTCTTCAGTCGCACCACCTCCCTGCTAACAAATCCATGTGTCTAACAATAATACTGACGCAGCCAAGGCAAACATAAATATATAATATTTAAAGAAACAGTCAAATTACAAAGTTAATATTTTTAAAGTTTTGAACGAAGGCTACCGGGTACCATACGTGCGGTTGCAACTACTTCAAGTTCGGCTCCCCAACAATTGAACTACAATACAACTCCTACAACAAAATAACTACTTCACATTTTGGGTTAATTTGAAGTTAGTTTTCCGATAAGCATTTTTTTTATTCATTCATTCTTTATTTGTCGGATTACTTCACCTTTAGTAAAACAGAAGTTGCAGATATTGAGGAGCAAGCGACCACAGGATCACAGCGAGTCTGGAGGGATGATTAGCACCATATATAACGAAGGAAATAAAATGAACGAATGAGAGCAAATAATCCAAACCACTTCATCCTACCGACTGAGGAGTGCAGCAATATTCGGCATCAATCGCTTAGATATAATTACATTTTTCAATTAATGAATAAACGGTATCTTGGTTTCATTGGAATTCATTTTAACTGTATTTGAGCTCGATACAATATTTCTGTTTCGTTAATTAAATTTTAATACACAATGAGAGCCATCTAGAATCGCTCCAATATATGATACTTTTATTGTTTTACTTGTAATAGTCATTTAACTTCTAAGGTAGGTAATGTCTGAGGCTTTGAGAAGAGAAACAACTGCTGGTGTAGTACGTATTTGGTTTTTATTCATTTTAACATGGAATGCACTAGGGTCTGCAATGACACTACTAAAAGAAAAAATTCTCGCTTCAGTCGGAATCGAATCCGGGGCATCTTGGTTAACACACCAGAACCCTGACCACAGAGGCAGTCCTCGAATTTCAAATCGCAGTTGTCTGAAGCTACTTTGGTGGATAAAATACGCAAAAAATGTTAGTGTTTGACCGTCTTTTTGGGTTTGTTGATCAACGTGGCTTCTACATTCAGGGGTTGGTTCGATTTTCGGTTGTGGTGGGATTTTTTTTAATACTATTCCTGGCTTTCATAAGATACATAAGTATGTATGTATTTATTTACTGGAAATGAGTATTAACCACTGGCAGAGTTAAGTATACAATATTTAAAAAAATAGTGCACAAACAATAATAATACAATAACCAATAACGTGAATAAAACTGTTCTATCAACGGATCATTTACTGGAGCTACCAGTTTATGGTTTTGTAACATAACAGCTCAAAGTTTTGAAAGATTAATTATTTTATTATTTAAATTCAGTAAATACTCATCATGTAAGTATATTGAGGCAGTATTTCCATCACTTAAATTATTTCAGTCTAATTATATAATATGAAATATAATAACAGCCCGCCTTAAAGCAGTATGTGTATAAATAACATATAAAATATAGTATAATAATGTTATGTGAATGTATTAGATAATTTAACAATATAGGAGCTGTGATAATAAAGCTCGAAAGTTGCTAACAATGAGGTAACCTTGAGGCAATAATGAATTGGAAAGTTTAATAATGCTACTAGTAATTCTTGCAAACAATAATGTAATATTTAAAACAGTTTATAAATAGCCAATCAAATAGTAGAAAAGCTGAAAGTTAAATAAAAGTATTCTATTGGAGTAAAATTAGCCAATCAGAGACGTGAAATAGAAAAATCTATAAATTTAAGCGGTAAATGCCAGTCGCTAGAAGGCAACGTACCTGAGCAGTTCATTCGCTCGGTACGTATTCAGTGTGATACATATAAAATTCATTACGGCGAGAATACTATAAAGTTTACGTGTTAAAAAGTGCAAATAATTAATAAATAATCTCACAGCTCTCTATATCAGTGAACTGTTATTTAATCGTGTGAAGGATTAATAAAAGCAGTGAAGTAAAAACTATAATTTGTGTAAGCCTACATTCTTTAGCCGCATCATCCTCTGATAAGAGATACATGTTTCTACAAATTAATACTGACGCATCCTAGGCAAATATAAAAGTTAAATAAAATTTAAATAAACATAAAAATACAAAGTTGATTCCTAAACGGAAAGGTCACCGGAAAGTGAACCTTGTGGCGAAGGCCATCGGAAACTTTGTACCGTACGCGCTTGCAACTACTTCAAGTTCGGCTCCCCAACAGTGGAACTACAATACAATACAATACAACACCTGCTTCAAATTGGCACTTAACGTGGTTCCAATTACGTAAAGATTACATTTCTTCAAATTATAGTGGGAGAAGACTTCTTCAAAATTTACCATTTGTATGCACAAATTTATAAAATGTTAAGTATACATCTAAGTAACCTTCATAATTGATTATACAACATTTATTCTATTGTGATTATTCGTAAATTTCCTACGGACAGAAGACAACCCTGAAAGTCTGCCACAGGCAATTCGTACGATTCTTCAATGGTTCTAGTAACAAAGGAGAATTTTCCTACGTCGGTTCTGTGTCTGCTTCCCTTAATTTTAAACAAATGATCGTTTCTTCCGTAATATGCCGGGTTCTCCAATCTTTTCTAACACCCACCCATGCATTTAAATCAGCATAAGCTTTAAATAATGCGCATAGCCGATGCCTCCTACGCCGAACGCTGAACTGGACAGTGGTATGCGTTATTTGGGCATGCATAAAGGAACGAACCAAAGAGTTACGAAGTATACGAATACCATAATGCTCTTTTTCTTCTTCTCTGACCGGAAGAAGATGTGTACCTGTGACCAAATTTCTCTATTTGTTTACAGGCACTAAATTGTTCAAAAAGACATTCCTCTATCCACTTAATGTTAATCATAAATATTTGCCTAGAAATGCTTTCCAATTGCGTAGTACGAATTTTGGCAGATGAAGTATTTTGAATTTTACAGCGTTGTAAAAGAAACAAAGAAATCTCGTATGAACACACTGCAGACTTTCTGTAACCATTATACATTCACATATAAACGTTATACAGTATATGTAGTACGCGTATAACATTTTGTTAGAACTCTATCCATGCGTTATACTAAAAACAACTCTGAGGGAACAAGTAATCAAATCTTTAGCCGCAAACATGAGCTCTTATGATGGAAAATAAAAAGTTGGAGCTGACATGCTTGGATTAGTGCCAAAATGCTTTTTACTTTCTCTACTACGTATAGTAAGTAGGGGAAATATTGCATGCCACCCAAATATTCGATACCGAGATTTCACCGGAAATATATGTTTTGAGAACCCCCTGAATCCAAAAAAAGCATTTTTGGAAACATGTCTGTGTGTCTGTGAACAGCATAACTCAGAAACGAACAGTCGGATAACACCAAACTTGGTATTTAGGTTCAGTATCTTTCAGAGATGCGACACGAAGGTTTTCAAGAAAATCCCCTCACCCCAGATTACCCTTTACATGGAACTTTTTTCGAAAATTTTAATTTTCTCAAAAATAGCTCTAACGATTTTGATTAAAATTATAATATGTTTAAGATATTTTCATGACAAATGAAATTATATCTTGAATTTTCTGGGAATGTCACCAAAAGTATTCTTCATTGTGAACGACGTTTTCATAACTGGTAAACCATAAGAGATAGACAAAAATTTACTACACAAAAAATGTAGATCGCGTTAAAATACACAATTTATGTCATACATTTTTTTTGTTAGGTGAACCATTTTCGAGGTATTGCTTGTTATTCCCTTAAATTTTCCAATACTTATACTTTTTCTCAAATGGAAATTCGTTATTCATTTTTTGTTTGTCCTGGTAATGCAGAGAGCAACCAGTTCTTCAAATATTTGACTATCGCTTAAAACCTAGCAATTCCCCTTGCACCTGCAAGAAAATTAGCAATAAGATTAACATCCCGATTAACATGCAGCATATGGAGAGTAAGCGTTTGTAAAAATAGTTTGTACAAGAGTAGAGAAGGTCATGTGAGTGTAACACATCAGAAGTTTTTTTCTGGTAGTGAATTTTGTTCTATCTTTTATTATTCACCTGTTATATAAAAGCTTCAGTCCGTAAGAAGAGGACTTCACAGGCTATTCACAGAAAGTGTAAGAAATACATTTAATTTGTCACGATATTATCTCAAATATATTATATTAAGTCAAAATCTTTAAAGCGGTTTTTAAGAAAATTAAAAATAACGAACCGTTTCTCATGTTGTTTAGGATGGGGGAATATTCTTGAAAATCGTCACTTATCATGCTTAAAAAATGTTTGGCTCTAATACGAAATATGTATGTATGGGCTTTTCATTTGTTAGTTATGGTGTTTGCAAAAGCACAAGAGACCACACGAGCGCGTACACACGCAAAAAGTTTTTCTGAATGTCCCTTTTTGGGTTCAGTGGGCCTCAAACACGTATTTTCAGTGAGATCTCGATATTGAATTTTGGGGTGGAAAACACTACTTCCGCTTTTACAATAGGTAGGTGGCAGAGAAGGTGATAACGAAAAATTATTCATGTAAAGGATATTTTGGGGTGTAGCTTTTAAAGATGTCTGACTTAGAGACGGAATTTAGAAGATACTGACTTTTCATTTTTCTTTCTCTAGCACGTGCATAGTAGATGGAGAAGGTATTGCATTCTACCCAACAATTCTATGTCGAAATTTCACCGGAAATACATATTTTGAGGTCCCCTGAATCCAAAAACAGAAATAAAGCATTTGTGGAAACATGTCTCTGTGTGTGTGTGTGTGTGTGTGTGTGTGTGTGTGTGTGGTGTCTGTGAACAGCATAACAAAAACTAATAGTCGGTTAAGTACCAAATTTGGTATTTTATTTAAATTCAGTATCTTCCAAGGATGGCCTACAAAGATTTTCAAGAAAATACTCCCATCTCAACTAAGCTTTACAAAGAAATGTTTCGATAATTTTGATTTTTTAAAAAAAGCATTCTTATAAAAAGGTCCGTGTGTGTCTATGAACATCATTAACTCAAAAACGAACATTTAGATAAATACTGAATTTCGCATTTCCAAAGATGCCCTACGAAAATGTTTATGAAAATCCTCCTACCCTAAACTACTCTTTACATGAAAGAGTTTTCGAAATTTTTTATTTTCTAGAAAGTGGTTCTAACGATTTTAATTAAAATAGCACATATAAAAATATTTAGACGGTAAATAAAATGTATATCTTGAAGTTGCTGGGAATAGCCATGAAGTCCTCTTCATTCAGAAGGAATTTTGTAGTCTTGTATAACTGGTAAACGTTAAGCGATAGACCGAAACGTACATCACAAGAAATGTAGATCTCTTTAAAACACAAATTTAATTCAAATGAGTTTTTGTGATATAATCCATTTCTGGGATATCCGTTATTAATGGTCCGAATTGTTCATTTCTTGGACATTCTTTAAAGTCCTGTCAATATTCAGTTGTTTCTCGCGATTGAATGGAAAACAGTATGGGATTTTAAGGCAGCGTATAACGTCCAGTTCTCAAGCATTTGACCTTCGCTGTTCCCTTTGTATCTATAACGAAATGTGTAATGTGGCTATTTCCGGAAAGGTTTGTTTGAATTAAAATGTAGTAGAAAGAAAAATAAGCTTTAATAAAATAGTTTGTATACGCACTAACAAATGATAGAGGGTAAAAAAAGTCATGTGAATGTATAGATAATATTTTTAAAACTATTTTTAAAAATTAGTTAGCGTTTTAAACGCAACTTTTAGTCTTTTATATAGTACTCACAAGGAATAGTTCATAGTGTTATGGTGCACTGGGTAAATAATGTAATTTATGTAGAGTTTTGCGTTTTTAAGTTTGTAAAATATTGTTTAAAATCAGTAATAAAATATTATTAAGACGAAGAAATTTTGTTACAGCGTTAATGCGTACAATAATGAAGCATACAGTAGCTACTTGTAAAAGTGTCAGGCATAAAGACGTATAAAAACATAGCACTGACATGGAGAAAGAAACATGGAAATATTAATTTTCAACTACTTTCACAACTTAAATATATTTTATACATTTTTAATTCGAATACCCGAAGTGCACTTGGAGCCTAAAATACATATTCCAAAGATTAAAACAGTCAATGAAGTTATTTTCGACTGGGAGAATTCCCTTAATATTCGTTAAAATTTTGTTAGAGCTAAGTGTGTTATTGTGGAATGATGCTGCAAAAGAATGTTTCAGCGTTTACAATCGATAGAATTGAGAAAGAAATGTCAGCTCCTTACTGGTCTAAATGCAAGACACATCCTCAATCTAGGAGTAAGTCACCTTTCTCCCTTCCATCATCAGACTAAAAGGCAAGAACGAAAATAATTAGGTAAAAATAACATTTGCCTTGTTTTATTTTCACCCTTTCCTTCTTTCCATTTACAACTTGTATATTATGTTTGGCGTAAAAAAATAATTATAATTGGGCTGGGTCCTTGACCAAATATAACTAGCCCTTTAAAGCTCAAAAGCTCAAAAGAGAAAGATAATGAGAAATTAAAACACAATAATAACCTTCCAAATTTACAAAATTTACTTACATTCTATTATGGAGTCAATGTACAGAAATTTCAGTCTTATAATGTGCTAAGAGATATCCAATGGCTTAACGAAGAAGATTACAAGCAGGGTTGACAACAGGTTCTAATATCGACGACGAAAGTTAAAGATGCGCGCATCACGTAACAATTTCTACGTCCTTAAAACGCCAATAATGGCGACATGACTAAGCATGCCGGGCAGAGTAGAGCGACTGAAGCAAACTCAAGCAAAACTACTGCCAAGCGACAAGTTGAATATCTGTTTTATTTACGAATAATTCCAAAATGCATTAAACTACGAAAATACGACATTGAGAAATCAATATCCCTAGGTAAAGGGATTAATTCAGCGCACCTCTTCGGTTATTTCACAAGTTATGCTGACTTTATTTACTCATTGACCAACAAATCCTTACTGTAATACCAAGAAATAAAAGTATTCTTCCTATGGAAGACCACTGTGACGTCGTTTAGTAAAACGTAATATCAATATGTGATTAAACTATAAAATTATAATTCATCCTAGCTGTCATACGCCAGGGTGCACGCAAAGCCTGCAAGGGCATCGGTTACTGCCCCTGAGATTTTAATTTTGGCAATATTTTGCGTTAACATTGGAGAAGTTTCTCTTTCTTTTCTGCACAGCAACTTTTTGGGTATATTTGGCGCCTACTGGGACCTAATTTTTTTTCCTTTTGAAGGTACTAATTATGTGGGACATAGCTTAATTTATTTAAATGTACTCTCTGCTCAGTATGCCAATAGAAGCAACACATTTTGAAGTTTAGGGAATGGTGACCTCAAGCTACTATGTGTATTATGGCGTATTAATAATTTGGGAGGTTACATTGCCAGTCATTGCCAGACACATCGTTGTTTACCTCACTCCTGGGTGGTAGTTTTGCTAGCCACGAGTGATGGGGGATATAGCGTCTTAGTTAGGATTCCGTGAGAAGCGGATCGCGTGTGCAAGCCGGCTTTTGGATCGGTGGACATCTTCTCTCACCTTTCATATTTAATAATGTAGGAACCCCAAACGGTTGGGAAATAAATCTAGGAATATGTAAGTAGATTTGTGTTATGGATTTTGTATCGTGAAAAACCCACATCTTCCTCTTAATCTCCACGCCACGTTTCGGTCCTCCGTAGCCAAGTGAGTATACCTCCCCTCAATGTGTGTGCTGGGTATTAGAAATTAATTTAATTTTTTATGTAAAGTTTTAGGCCTCTATCAAGAATGTAATGTATTGCGTTATTTGAATCTGCCATTCTTAAGCATGAAGTGCAAGGAGTTTTAGGGAACAGAAGACCCTCCTTGAATATACATTTTTGTTTGTTATTTCTTTGGAAACAAAATGCAATGCTAATGGAGAGTGTTCCAAATTTGTCGATGTCCATGTTGTAAAACTGCCTCTCGTTAAAATACTAATTTCAGTAAGTTTGAGGTCGAACGCGCTTGAAATAAGATACCCTCTTCAAGGTTTCCATTGCAATTATTACTGGTGTTAAATGCAAGTGTTGTGTGGTATGGAGAAGTGGGTTGTTGTAACCTTCTCTTAAATGTTAAAACACAACATGTTTATGAATATGTATGCTGGGTAAAGCATGCCTTACGAAATATCACTATCCTGATGGACTCATTTCCATATTTTGTATGGCCACAACAACGTAAAAGTCTAAATGAACCCTGTACCACACACGTGGGTGGCTGGGTGGAAAGGAAGGAGGGTGGGAGAAGGCAGCTCTGCAAATAAAGTTGAGTAGACAAGTAATGGAATGTGGAGGGTGAGAAATGAATGTGAGGGTGAAAATGAGAAACATGGGGGAGAGCAAAAGTACAATACAGCCAGAGCTCTCTCCTTAACTCCTTGCAAAGAGGAGGAGGAGAAGCAAAAATTGAAGAAATAAAATACCTGTGCCATTACACGCGCTACAAGATGAAGGTTCTTTCAGATTTCGGCCAAAGGCACAAAGGGATCGGTCGTGTAGAGGAAAAGGCGTTCAAGCGAGCTATGTTATAATCTCAAGGCAGCGTTTCAACCTCTTATTCTCTGTGAGTATCGCGAAAAGTCTTTGCAAAGAAGAATACTTATAATTATGATACAATAAAAGTTATAATATGGCCAGCAAATAATTTCAATATTTGGGCTATACTAAGATGGGGAAAAACTCTCATAAATTCTGGCAGTTACCAGCAGCTCTGAAACCCATAGTAGGAAACAGTGAGGAAAGACACAATTCTCAAATGTTATACTAATAGCCCTGTCTCTCCTTTAATGGTGAAAAAGCAGGTCCTAGGGGTATATTTTGTACGAGAATGTTTTGCAGTGAAGTTTATTAGTAGATTTAAATGTATTCGCTTTTTGACAATCGAAGAATGGAGATACAAGAAAAAAAACTGAATCTCCAATAAAATAGGAAAGAACGTGCGATGCGGATATCAAAAGGAAAACATGTTCACTTCCGATAATTACAGTTACATTTGGAATTGCACTGCGGTACTTCGAACATTGTTGACAGATAGTGATGTGGTAGTTTATGTGAGAGTTAAAATTTCATTTGTTTATATTCAGTAATATCATGAAAGTCCTGCGCCATGCCGCAGTGGGCTGGAGCGCGCTGCTCTGGTTCCCGGCCACGGAATACGCCCGGTTTCGTTCCCACCCATGGTGGTGCGAATTTTAGGTCCCGGGATAGACCGGTGCCCACTCAGCATCGTGAGGAAAGTGAGGAGCTACGATAGGCAGCGGTCCTGGCCTCGCGAGCCAACTTTCCGGCTGAGGGATGCGTGATGCTGACCACATCACCTTTCCGTATCGGATGGATGATCGCCCACTTCTGCTGGCCGCACGTGGGCGTGAGGCCGGCTGTCGGGTTGGCAGGCCCAGGCCCTTTGCGGGCTGTAGCGACACAGGATTAAGGAAAGCTGATACTTTTTTGGTAATTTAATTGAGGTCAACGAATGCTCGTTTCATGATAATTAGCTCGTAAGGGTAGGTCGAGAAATAGATATCTAACGACAAAAACCATGAGTTAAGCTCAATTAAATTACGCAAGAAACATTATAAGCAAAAGGGAGATTCGCTGAGATAATTACTATGCGAGAACGACGCCATTTTTTGTACTTTTAGTATAATCACTGAATTGGCTTACTTGTTTCATTTCGTAATATGAAATGATCTTGTAGCGCTTCTTTTATATTTTAAATTCGCATATCATCAAATCTGGCCGCCTTTTACAGTTTGTACACAACCGCCAATAGTGAACAGGTAAATTAATGAGAATAGGTTTTTCTAGATCCATAGTCGAATCGAAACAGATAGTATAGGAATAAAAAAATGAACGTAGGAGAAAAAAAAACTATTAGTTATTAGTTATTGAGCACCATACATTAAAACTATGGATTAAGTTGGGTTCGGATTGGTGAATAAGGTATCAATGCGACCGTACATTGGCTTTGTTCAAGAAACAATGCATACTTTTAAAGATAAGTACAGCATTGATCTCTTCAACAATTACCATTGCACTAATGTTTGCATCTGAAGATATTAAAAGAATTGTGAAATCCTGTGGAGAAATCAACAACGTTCATCAGCATTTTTATTTTCTTTACCACGTGCATATAGGTAAAGGTATTCCTTCCACCCAAAAATTCGATACCGAGATTTCATCGGAAATACATTTTTGTGGTCCTCTAAATGTAAAAAAAGAGCATTTTTAGAAACAGTTCCGTGTATGTGCCTGAGAAACGCATAACTTAAAAAGGAAAAGTTGAATAAAAACCAAACTTGGTATTTAGGTTCAGTACCTTTAAAGTTGTGACACGAAGATTTTCAAGAAAATCCCCTCACACCAGGCTACCCTTTAAACGGTTTTGATTAAAATACCATATATTAAAGATATTTACATTACAAATAAAATGTATATCCTGAATTCTCTGGAAATAGCCTGTGAAGTCCACTTCATTTGAATGACGTGTTGTATAATCTTGTATATCTGGTAAGTATTAAACGATAGACGAAAACGCACTACATATAAAATGTAGAATTTATTTCAAGTAAGTCTTTTTTTGGCATAAGCCATTTTTGAAATATCCGTTATTAATGGTTCGAATTTTTTATTATTTGATCATTCTCTTAAAGTCCTGTCAACATTCAGTTGTTTCTCGCGATTGCATAGAGACAGTATGTAATTTTAAGGCCCGCATATAGCGTCCAGTTCTTAAACATTGGACTATCGCTGTACTCTCTGTGTCTATAACGAAATGTGTAATGTATCTGTTTCTGCAAAGCATTATTTGTACTAAAATTTATTAGACAGAAAAACTAGATTTACCCTCTAATTGAGGCAGGTAAAATGTATGTAACAGTCATTGTATTATGTTTATATTATTATGTACATGTATAATAATGTTATGTGAATGCATTAAGTAATTTAACAATGTAGGAGCTGTGAGAATAGAAGCAGAAAGTTGCTAACAATGAGGTAACCTTGAGGTAACAATAAATTAGAAAGTTTAATAATGCTACTAATAATTCATGGAACAATAATGCAATATTTAAAACAGTTTATAAATAGCCAATCAACAGCTAGAAAAAGCTTAAGTAAAACAAAAGTATTCTATTGGAGTAGGATTAGCCAATCAGAGACTTGAAATAGGGTAAATGTACAAATTCAAACGGCCGATGCTAGAAATCAGCGTTCCCGAGCAGTTCGCTCGGTATGTATTAAAAAATTCATTACGGCGTGAATAATATAACGTTTACGTGTTAAATAGTACAAGTAACAATAATCTCACAGCTCTACAGTAGGATATATCAGTGAAGTGTCATTTAATCGTGTGAAAGATTAATAAAACGAAGTTAAATACCATTATAATTGCGTAAGCCTTCATTCTTTAGCCGTACTACCCCTGCTAAGAGATACGTGTTTCTGCAAATTACTACTGACGCAGCTGACTCATGCATATAATATTTAAATAAACATTAAAATACAAAGTTGATTTTTAAACGTTGGGATGAAGGCCACCGGGAAAGTAAAACGTGGGGGCGAAGGCCACCGGAAAAGTGAATGTGGTGCGAAGACCACCAAAAAGTTTGTATCATACGTGGGGCTGCAACTACCTTAAGTTTGGTGCCCAAAGCGTGGCGATAATAACGTAAAGATATATTATCTCAAGTTTGGCGTCCAACGTGAGGCAAATAATTTAAAGACAATCTATCTCATAATAAACGATAGAGGGTAGAGAACGTTATCTGACTATAACATTAGATTTTTTCCCCTACCTTATAGAGCAGTAAAAATATCTTTGGAAATAGCATGGCATTTGCAACAGGTACCTTTCCTGCAAATGTATGAGAAAATCCGCACTTGAGAGACAAGAAGAGCTTCCAAAGACAAACACGAACCTTACGGAGTTATGGGAATTATGTTATCTTTCACTCTTGGCATTTAACTCCATCGCCAATCCTATCTTGCTGTTTTTAGCGAAATTATTAACTGTCAATGAACGCCGCTAAGCTTGAAACACTGGTTTTAAGTGAGAATAGAACCAAAGGAATGAAACTGAATAGCTTAAAAGTACTAAATAAATAAATAAAATAGAAGCTCGAATGGTTACCAAAACATTCGAAGACAAATGAAGGCAAAATGTGTTTTATTTAACTATTAGACGAACACGACAATGAAAATACTTATTCCATTTAAACATTTAAAGAAAGACTAAGAACTAATGTATCCAATTTTGTTTGAACATTCAGTAAAACAAAATAAACAACATAAAATTATGGTAACGCTTTCTATTAACGCACTACTACTGGTGTCCAAGTTGAGCGGGAGGTCAGACCTTCAGACCGTTGTCGTAGTAAACATCTGTAGTTCCAGGTTAATATAAACAGTGATTGTAGTCTACTACTATAAACAGTTATTGTACGTACGTTTATGTAAGAATGTGTGTGTGTGTGTGTGTGTGTGTGTGTGTGTGTGCGCGCGCGCGCGTGTGTAGGTATATTCTGAAGCTTCTCCCAAACTTTTATATTTAATTTATCACTTAAGTACTAGAGCAAAAATAATGCGTGCTAGGTATCCCCAGCGCTCCCGATAGGGGAAGAACGAGGGTTGAGAATCTTAAAGGTGAAGATGCAGCATAGATTGCTACCACTTTCCTCTTAAACTACTGAATCGATTTTAACAAAACTTGGCTCACTTGATTCCCTAAACATCACTAGGCCATCACCAACGGTAGAGGTTTACGGATGAAAAATTTAATAGCGACGATGGACGGAAACACCGGTGTAAATGCATGGGATTTGGGGATGCCAATTAGAATCTCAAAGATATGACCTATTCCCCTCGGCAAGATTAAAGATCGTGAATACTCAAGCATATTTTAGAATATGCTAAAAAACTATGACATATATTGAAATGCCGTAAATGTTTTAGAATCTTCTAGAATATGTGGAACCTCTGAAGCTACATTTAAAAGGTTTAAATTAATACCATCGAAAGCAGTTGTATGTTTGTTTTGGAAACTAAGAACGAATTTCTAAGACAGAAATGTATTGGTCTCGGAAGAATTATGACTCCAAGACGAGGTTAAATTAGCTGCTACAAAATATTATTCTAAATTGCGGCGAAACAAAACACTTAAGAACGAAAAAAATATCTGATGTGATACATTCACATGACTTTCTCTACCCTCTATCTTTATTAGCGGGTATACAAGCTATTCTTACTAAAGATTATCTTTCCGTCTACTACATTTTAATCCAAATAAACATTTGCAGAAATAGCTACATTACACATTTCGTAATGGATACAAAGGGAACAGCAAGTCAAATCTTTATGAACTGGGCGTCGTAAAATTCCATACTGTTTCCATACAATCGTGAGAAACAACCTAACTACTCGGAGTTGTATTTCATACAAAACTGTCTTGGTTACCCAATCTTAGGAACCTAAAAGTAGATTGTGCCAGAAGAATTAATATTTTGAAAACGATTGCAGCTAAAAACTGGGGAGCAGACCTTGCTTATGAGATTTGCAGGTTTAATATGATCCAAACTGGATTATGTATCGATAGTTTACAGTTCTGCCCCCACTAATACGTTGAAATTATTGAACGATACAGACAACGTCGCTGAGAACAGTCCTTGGAGCCTTCAGGACCAGCCCCGTTAGCAGCATGCAAATTGAAATTCAAGAACCACCTATAGCTATCAGAAGAATACAGACTGAGTCTATCATTGGCAATTAATGTAGCAGCCAACCCAGACTCCGGAAAGCATAAATACGTGTTACCTAAAATACTATAACCCACAAAAGACCGCCGTTGCTATAGACCTATTCATGCTAGAATTGCTCAGTATTTAAAGGAAGAAGGACTAGATGTTCCAATATGAACTACAACTCATCTATGGAGAGTAGATCTGCCTGCTTTTAATATGAAAATGAAAACAACTAAACACACAATCCAATACAAAATTCACTAATCTTATTTCAACAAACTAAAAGCAAACTATACTAATTACATACAGACTTACACAGACGGTTCTGCTATTGAATAAGATAACGTACTGATTTTTACAATGCTCTATAGACTACCAGATTTCTCTACGATATTCACATGCGAATTATTTGCCATAAAACAAAGTCTTACACAGATCCAGGAAGAACATAATTCTTACAGAATGTATGAGCGTAATGCATGCCTTAAAATACTGATATTCTACACTCCAGGAAATACAACAGTTATTCCAACAGAGGAAAAAAAATCACAATTGCATGGATACCTTCCCATGTAGGTATTAAGGCAACTAAGAAGCAGATTTCGCAGCGCGAGAAGCAACCAAACATCTTCAAAATTACCGTAACATAGCTATCACCTACCAGGATGTCATATTTCATTTGAAAAATAAAATAAAACGTAACTCGACCAACAGATGTATTAGCAATGGCCAAGCCAAATTACATGACTAAGTTTGCATCTCCGGCTATATTAATATGAGGATAAGTCAATAAGTATCCGCACATAATACATTTTTAAATTTATTATAACAATAGAAACTTACAATTACCTAATTACTTTCTCTACTACGTATAGTAAGTAGAGGAAGTATTGTATTCCACCCAAAAATTCGATACCGAGATTTCACCGGAAATACATGTTTTGAGAGCCCCTGAATCCAAAAAAAAGCATTTTTGGAAACGTCCGTGTCTGTCTGTGAACAGCATAACTCAGAAACGAACAGTCGGATAAACACCAAACTTGGTATTTAGGTTCAGTATCTTCCAGAGATGCTACACGAAGCTTTTCAAGAAAATCACTCCACCCAAAATTACCCTTTACATGGAACCTTTTTCGAAAATTTTAATTCTCTCAAAAATGGCTCTAACGATTTTGATTAAAATATCATATGTTTAAGATATTTTCATGACAAATAAAATGTATATCTTGAATTTTCTGGGAATGTCTCCAAAAGTATTCTTCATTGTGAACGACTTTTGCATAACTGGTAAACCATAAGAGATAGACAAACTTTTACTATACAAAAAATGTAGATCGCGTTAAAATACACAATTTGTTCATGTACATTTTTTATTTGTTGAGTGAACCATTTTCGAGATATTGCTTGTTATTCCCTTAAATTTGTCAATACTTATTTTCTCAAATGGGAATTGGTTATTTTTTTTTTTTGTCTTGGATATGCAAAGAGAATTAATCTGTGGCAAAGAGAATGGTGCTGCACCTAGTAACCAGCTATTAAGATATATGTCGATGCTTAAAGTCTACAGTATTTCTATATTGCCCTTGCAATTACAAAACAAGGGGAACATAGTACGCCTTAAGCGAGTCAAATATTTTTAGAGCTGGTCGCTATGTGTAAAATGTAATTCTCTTTGAATGTCAAAAGATCGTTTCTGCAAATGTTTATCTCGATTAATATGAAATAGATGTAGAATAAGAGTTTGTAAAAATAATTTGTACAAGAGTACAGAAACTCATGTGAATGTAACAAATCAGATTTTTTTATTAAAAATATACAATTTGTACCTATTAAAATGTTAAATTTAATTGAAAAAATTTAGAAAATATGATTTAATTAGTAAACTTAAATTATTATTTTATGGATAGAATGTAATGTTAAATCAATATGGGCTGAATAGTGTACAGCTAAAAATAATCCTGTAATTATTTGGATAATTAAACATAAAATAAGTTATAAGCTTAATGAAAAGATTATGATTTGAAATCATATTAAACGGTTTAATTGTAATATGGCATCGGAGTACACCGTTGCCATATTTTTTTCCGTAATAATTAGACATGTTTCTTTGTACTAAACGCAGAACGCGATGTGGCAACAACCAGATTAAGTCACTGCTGCAGAGAAACTGAGTAAAAAGATTGAAGGTTTGAAGGTATCGGCGGCGATTATAACTGGGTTCTAACAGGCAGCAAAAATACACCTTTAACGAGTTTGTGGAAGATGAATTATGTGGCATGTCTTATTCCAAGTAGTAAAATTAGACGTCGATAGAATGAATACCCCAAAATAGTATTTGAATGCTTTTAATTAATACTGTATAATTTAATCCCGACAAATTTACATAATTAGGATAAGAAAACGAGGAAAAACAGAATTTGGTGTGTGTACAAGGTGAGGTGAGATACAGAGTTTGGCGGTGACATTCACGATTCTCAAATAAGAAATTATTTATCATTGTATGCATTGAAGTCCTGAACATCGTCCATAATTTAAGGTGTCGTGACAATAATTTTACAGACAACGTCGGCACAGTTTCGGTAGTGCTGAGAGCCGGGATATTCCTTTACATTACATTCAAATCAGTGGTCGTGTAAGTGCAAAAATAAATGGACACTGGTATATGATGAACTGCTTCGGTATAAAAAAATCTGATGTGTTACACTCACATGACTTTCTCTACTCTTGTACAAACTATTTTTACAAACGCTTATTCTCCATATGCTTCATTATAATCGAGATGTTAATCTTATTGCTAATTTTCTTGTAGATGCAAGGGGAATATGGTAGGCTTTAAGCGACAGTCAATTATTTTAAGCGCTGGTTGCTATGTGGATATTCCATTTTTTTTGCATTACCAGGACAAAAAAAATGAATAACTAATTTGAGAAAAAGTATTGGAAAATTTAAGGGAATAACAAGCAATATCTCGAAAATGATTCACTCAACAACAAAAAAACGTATATGACATAAATTGTGTATTTTAACGCGATCTACATTTTTTGTGTAGTAAGATTTTGTCTATCTCTTATAGTTTACCAGGTATGCAAAAGTCGTTCACAATGAAGAATACTTTTGGAGACATTCCCAGAAAATTGGAGATATACATTTCATTTGTCATGAAAATATCTTAAACATATGATATCTTAATCAAAATCGTTAGAGCCATTTTTTAAAAACTTAAAATTTTCGAAAAGTGTTACATGTAAACGGTAATCTGGGGTGGGGGGATTTTCTTGAAAACCTTCGTGTCGCATCTCTGGAAGATACTGAACCTAAATACTAAGTTTGGTGTTTATCCGACTGTTCGTTTCTGAGTTATGCTGTTTACAGACACACACGGACATGCTTACAAAAATGCTTTTTTTTTGGGATTCAGGGGTCCGCAAAACATATATTTCTGGTGAAATCTTGGTATCGAATTTTTGGGTGGAATACAATACTTCCCCTACTTACTCTACGTAGTAGAGAAAGTAAAAATAAATTGAGGTTTATTAATGGACGCTCTTTAACTAGTATGGGGCGTGAAAGACAGGTAATTTTGCTCAAAGGCCTCTTTATCAGGAAATCTACGACACGGGACCACCGGCTTTACTTTCTTACCGAAGGAAGCCATGTTAAGGATTTTTACGCCCGAAAAAATACAACCCCCTCTTCGGTATACCCAAAATACTGGCCAAATGTGAACAATGGCCGATTATTAACTCGAGATGAAAAACTTGGGTTTACAATGCTGAAACGCTGATTAGTGGAAATTGTGAGCCGAATTAAATTTATAAACCTTAATAACGACGTTTCACCATTTATTTCATGTCCGTTAGAATCTGAAACTTTCGAGTGCACACATTCATTTGTAATCATTTAGTACTCTTTTATAAATGAGCACCCGTCGCTTAAGTGTGAGTTGGGTTGAAATATGCAATAAGTAAATATAGCGAACAGAAAAAAAAACTACGAACCGGCTGCGCGGTGTTTTTCCTGTCCGCGTTCTCGGCGCTCGCTGCCGTCTGCCGCTATCATAGAAAGGCGCGAATGAAACCATACAACATTTTTAAAACTACTTTTAAAGGCTTTACTCACCGTCTTTATGAAAGGAGATGCTGAAACTGGCCAACGTCGTTGTCCATACATTTTTGGCACCTCTTTAGGAAACTATCCATCACTCGCCAATTTTTTTCGAGTTAACAGTTGACGCCCGTACATATGTGAATACAATTTTGCCCCCCCTTCTTTAGAGAGAATTAACAGCCAGGGAGCGTGATTTTGCCTTTTTTCAACAAGACTCTGCAACAGCTTATCGGCAACATTTCATGAGAAAAATTGAAAGTGTGTTTGAGGAAAGAATTATTAGTATAGATGTGAGTCACCCTTGGTCCCCCCGACTTAACCCTCTGCGATTTCTATCTGTGGGGTAACTTAAAACAAAGTGTACAAGACAAACCCACACACCCTGGAAGAATTAAAACGAAAGATCCGCCAGGAAATGCCAGCGTTTCTCAACGTGAACTACGGCGAGTGATGGATAGTTTCCTAAACAGGTGCCAAAAATGTATGGACGACGACGGTGGCCAGTTTCAGGATCTCCTTTCATAAAGTTGGTGAGTAAAGCCTTTTAAAGTAGTTTTAAAAATGTTGTATGGTTTCATACGCGCCTTTCTATGATAGCGGCAGATGGCAACAGGCACCGAGGACGCGGACAGGAAAACCATCGCGCAGCCGGTTCGTAGTTGGCTCACTCTGTATATCTCTACTAGCAGAAGTAACACCTCAAGAAAACAAACGGAAATTGCCGTTCAATGATTGCTACTAGCAATAGAAAACGTCATCTAGGAAGTAAAATGATGGCTACGACATTTCTTTATCGATAATGGTGCTCAATGATTCATAATTTATACCTGACCGTATAACAATACCTTAAGTGCTGTTTATTTGTCAGAACTCGGACTTGTTTCCGCAGCTGTAATACATCACTCCCCCTCTAATCTTCTCAACAGATCACTGTCTGCACCAACTAGCTCGTGAAGCTATGGTTTCTCACCTTTGTAGTCTCCGAACATATCTCGGCACGGCACTCTCGATTTCAAATGTCATTATCCCTTTCCTCTGTCTGAGTATGCTGCTTTTGCAATGCTTTCTGCGCCTCTATTGTTTCTTCTTTTTTAATTGTGTATTTATTATTTTTGCAGCATCCTCATTTCTATGCAAGTAGGGTCATATATACTGCGTGCGGGAAACAATAAGCAGAAAATTGTAAAGTAGAAAGGCTATACCAAAATAGGGGGTCACAGGAGCTTTCTTACCAAAATAAAAAATCTGATGTGTTACACTCATATGACTTTTGTACAAACTATTTTTACGAACACTTATTCTCCATCTATTTCATATTAATCGAGTTATACATTTGCAGAAACGATCTTTTGACATGCAAAGAGAATTACATTTTACACATAGCGACCAGTTCTAAAAATATTTGACTATCGCTTAAGGCGTACTATGTTCCCCTTGTTTTGTATTTGCAAGGGCAATATAAGCACAGACATATCTCTTAATAGCTGGTTGCTAGATGCAACACCATTCTCTTTGCCACAGATTAATACTCTTTGCATATCCAAGACAAAACAATGAATAACGAATTCCCATTTGAGAAAATAAGTATTGCAAAATTTAAGGGAATAACAAGCATTATCTCGAAAATGGTTCACTCGACAAAAAAAAAGTATATGACATAAATTGTGTATTTTAACGCGATCTACATTTTTTGTGTAGGAAAATTTTGTCTATCTCTTATGGTTTACCAGTTATGCAAAAGTTGTTCACAATGAAGAATACTTTAGGAGACATTCCCAGAAAATTCAAGATATACATTTTATTTGTCATGAAAGTATCTTAAACATATGATATTTTAATCAAATTCGACAGCCATTTTTTAGAAAATTAAAATTTTCGAAAAATTTTCCATGTAAAGGGTATTCTGGGGTGGGGGATATTCTTGAAAACCTCACAGACAGACAGACAGACACACACACACGGACATGTTTCCAAAAATGCTGCTTTTTGGATTCAGGGAGTCTCAAAACGCATTTCCAGTGACATTTCGGTATCGCATTTTTGGGTGGAATACAATACTTCCCCTACTTACTATACGTAGTAGAGAAAGTAAACATTTCTGATGTGGACTTTGAAGTGATAAGATCCGCAAGTACTCCGCGAGTACAATAATAACCATAGCCAGAAGAAAAGTTAAGATTAATGCGCGAATCAAACAAAATAAGAAGGAGATAAAAGAGAATATTAAAGATTAAGTAAAGGGGGGAAGAAACATTATTATGGATGAAATAAAATAAAGTAGAGATGAAATAAAATATTATTACGGATGAAATAAAATAAAGTAGAGACACGTATAAAATAAATCAGAAAGGAAAAGAATGTGAAAGGAAACAGAGGGCAAAACCCTTAATAAATACAGGAAAGGCTAGCAGGAGAAACAGTTAGGTTCTATTGAAATCGCCGAGAGCTCACCGGCGTGCGAAAAAAAGAAACGGATGTGCTAGTCACTCATGCGAACAGAAAATTAAATCAGCCGTGAATAACGAGAAACAGTAGAAACGCTAGGTGAGCCTAAGGGTGTTGAAATTGAACCAATGAGAGAGAAAGCGCAGAGGAGCTAGAGAACCAATAAGGAAGATTAAATGTCACGTGAATAGTAAAACCAGGGAACAAAACTAGAAAAGAGGCGTGAAATAGATTTTGGTCTAGGAGCAGGAGCGCGTTTTCGACACGCGAAAGATGGAACACTTCGTGTCGAGAAACGCTAGGAGGAGGATGTAAAACTTTGTGTCGAGAAACGCTAGGAGTAGGATGTAAAACTTTGTGTCGAGAAGAGCCAGGATGAAGACGTGATATTTTATGTCGGGAGGAGATAGAAAGGGGATGTTAGAATTTTGTATTGGGAGAAGAGATAGGGTAGCTAAGGATGACAAAAGTCATATGGTGAGTAAATGAGAAATAGAATAAATTCAAGGGTAAAAGCACGGAGACTGTAACGGAGGGAAAACTGATAGGAACGCGTCTTGTGTGAAGGGCCTGCAGTACGAAAACCAGTGTGGATCTTCATAATAAATGGGCCATTGAGAGGAGTTGTGAGTATCATTCGCCTCCCATCCACACAATCCCTCAGGTAAGATTCTCGTAACCCATCATCCTCTACCTGAGCAGCCGGCAATCACCTGAAACCCAACACCAAGACCTTACCAACCAAAAAAGGTTCCCTTTATTCACCAAACCCCGCTACAAAATGGCACCCAACGTGTCTTACACCCACGCCTAGCACCCTACCAAACCAACACTCACACCAACACAACGGAGGACGCCGCCAAGGAACCAGCCACCATCACCAGACCAACAGCAGCACAGCACAACAGCACCGAGTAAGTACAACCAACATTTCATACACCAAGGGAAAAGTGAATGTTACTCCGTAACGGCAAAACAACAAAAATCACCATGGAGAACGCCCTTACGGAGGAACAGACAACAGAAACAACAAATCAACAGGAACGTGCGGAAAATCCATATACACTAGAGGCAGTAATTCAACAAATGTTTATTCAATTCCAGCAACTTACCTCTCAAATCACCGCACAAGGTGAAACACTTAACTACCAAATCACCGCACAAGGTGAAACACTTAACTCCCAAATCACCGCACAAGGTGAAACACTTAACTCCCAAATCACCGCACAAGGTGAAACACTTAACTCCCAAATCACCGCACAAGGTGAAACACTTAACTCCCAAATCACCGCACAAGGTGAAACACTTAACTCCCAAATCACCGCACAAGGTGAAACATTACACTCACAAATTCAGACACAAGGAGAGACACTAAACGCAAAACTAACTGCACAGGAGGAAACCCTCAAACAATTAGAACAGAGACTGATGACCCAGGTACACACACAATTAGTTGCCCAAGGGGAGAAGCTCGAGGCAAAAATTTTAGAGAAACTGAACACAAAATTCTCAGCACACCAAACACAAATAGAGGAGCAGGTAAACCGACAAGCAACCCAAGTGACGGAGATAAATGCAGGGCAAGTGTGTTCCGTGTAAGGGTAATCTGGGGCGGGGGGATTCTCTTGAAAACCTTCGTGTCGCATCTCTGGAAGATGCTGAACCTAAATGCCAAGTTTGGTGTTTATCCGACTGTTCGTTTCTGAGTTATGCTGTTCACAGACAGACACACACACAGACATGTTTCCAAAAATGCTTTTTTTTAGATTCAGGGGGTCTCAAAACATGTATTTCCGGTGAAATATCGGTATCGAATTTTTGGGTGGAATGCAATACTTCCCCTACTTACTATACGTAGTAGAGAAAGTAAAAATGTGCGATCACAAAGTTAGGCATAGTTTACACAGGATATGGATATTTCTCTGGACGGAACCTTTTGAAGTAGAGGTCCATACTTTGTTCCGCTTATATGTTCTCTTGTTTTTCTTTTAGCACAACAAATATGAGCTCTACTGCAAATATCTTCCATGTTAGAAGCAGCAGCTATTTTCGCAAGTTGGTCTGCTCTTTCGTTTCCAGTTGATCCTGTATGTCCACGAACAGCTATTGAATTCATATTGTACTTTTCGTTTATGGAATTCGGCGCAGCACTATAGCTAAGAAGTAACCTAACCACTGTTTCCGGCGATGTAAGGTTACTGGTGACCAGCAAAGAACCACTAAATTACCCTGGATTCAACTTTCTTTTAATTTAATCATATTAGAAGCTTTCTTGTTGCGCTACATGCCTCAACATTAAATCCATCATATTAGTATAGGATGGTGAAACCTGTTTATGGCGAGTGACTGTAAACAGAACACTCTTGCACAGAACTAGTCACTTTCACTAGGTGTGTTTGGTGAGAAGCCTATTGGATGATACCGTAATATAGAACGCTGTTGTCGTTGTTCAATTCAAAGAGTACATACAGTACAGCACACACGTGTAAAGACTGGTTCACAACCGCCTGAGAACGGTAACCAGAACAGAAACGAGAACGGGAAGCAATGCACCATGCAAAATATTGGTTCACAACAGCCCGGTAACGAGAACGGGAATGCATATCGATCACAAAGTGAAAGTCAATTTCATTTGTTTTTAACTGACCAATGACATTTTTTCACTTACTTCCAATTTAGCCAACGTCAAAATTCGATAGAGTAAACATTATCTAAATGCATATCCATTACATTTCCGATCCCCCTACTTATGCCAAGCTTTCATTCCTTTTCTTAATGGCGTACATTACAATTGTTTATTGTCCTATTTTCATTTGTACCGATTTTAGCTGTTCTTTGTAGTTTTTGCCATTGTTTTTAGGTAATAGCCAGTTTTGAGTTGCATATAAACAAACTACAAATGATCGCTTCACCAGAGGAACCAACGCTGATTAGATTTGCGTGTGTCGGAATAAGGTTAGGAAGCACATTTACTACTAATTCCTTCCAGATTCATGTTTCCAACTTGCGACTATAGAGAGCACTAGTAGCTGTTTCATGTCACGGCCGCCTAGAATAACCTCTAGAGTGAAGAGTCTAATATGTACAATAGAGATCTAATATGCCGTAACCGGGAACGAGAACGAGAGAGTTAAAAGTTGGGCAACTCTTCTTTCCCGTTCCCGGGGCCCGGGAAGGCTTCCCGTCGGTTGTGAACATTCCATTTGAATACATGTATTTCAACTTTCTCGTTCTCGCTCTGGTTACCGTTCTCGTTGGTTGTGAACCAGCCTTAATGGTTAGTGTCTCAATGTATCAGTAAAGGCAAAGGTAAAGTCACATATCACGGAACCACACGCAGGCCAGTCGGCCCCTTGTGGCTCCAACGTGACTCCTGAGAGGGAAGGATGAGGGGAGAGATCCGAAGGGCGACCAGACCCGGATACCGACGGGCACAAGCATGGACGTTACCAGACAGAACGCATCCGATGCCGCACGGTCTCTGCCCACAAGGCACCAACCTTCAGGTCCCCTGGAGCAGAGCCCCACTTGAGGAGAGACCTAACAGAGCGGAAGCCACCGTCCAGCCGCAACCCGCCAAACACCGTCGCCTGGTCCTACAACCCTGAAACAGATGACAAGGAAGATGATGGGTACAGGAAATGAGGAGCAGAAGAGTCGCGGTAGAAGGTGAACCACCCCAGCATTCGCCTGGCGAACCGGGGAAAGCACGGAAACCTGTGGGCCAGAGTGGGTGGTCCCCGGGGGTCGATCTCGAGACATTACGTACACACTTGTAGTGTGACTAACACATCATTTTGGCTAGCAAGTGAAGATGTTTCATAAAGTCAAATTTCAGTTGTGTTCATTTGAACAAGTTATTTTGTTGTAGGAGTTTGCACCACGCTTTGGGCGTCAATTTGAAGTAGGTTGTATTGAAGGAGTTGTATTATATTTCAACTGTTGGGGAGCAGAACTTGAAGTAGTTGCAACGCACGTATGGTAAATAGTTTCCGGTAGCCTTCGCCCCAAATATACTTTCAGGTTGCCTTTGCCCCAAGTTTAGAAATAATATTAACTTTGTAATTTGACTGTTTCTTTAAATATTATATACTTATGTTTGCCTCGGCTGCGTCAGTATTATTGTTAGAGACACGTTTCTCGACTAAGAATGTAGGCTTACACAGATTATAATTTTACTTCACTCCTTTTATTAATGCTTGACACGATTTGAATAACACTTCACTGATATAGAGAGCTGAGATTCTTTTTATTAATTAATTACACTTTTTAACACGTAAACTTATTTATCGTCTCACACGAATACGTATTAAATTTCTTGAGGACACTTTTTGCGTCTGGTTAGTAACGCTGTCTGCAATCAACTGACTTCTTTATTTGTAAAATTTTCTCCTTTTCTGTTTCTGATTGGCTAATCCTAATCCAATAGAATACCTTCATTTAACTAAAGCTTTTTCTGGTTGTTGATTGCCTATTTTTAAACTATCACAAAATTTACGTTATTGTTGCTCCAATAATGACTAGTAGCATTTAAACTTTCAAATTCATTATTGCCTCAAGGTTACCTCATTGTTACCTCATTGTTAGCAACTTTTAACCTATTATTCTCACAGCTCCTACATTATTAAATTACGTAATACATTCACATAACATTATTACACATGGATACAATAATATAAACATACAAATGACTGTAATGTACACTTATTATATATTGTTACATACACATATTGCTTTAAGGCGGGCTGTTATTGAATTTTATATATATATATATATATATATATATATATATATATTATACAATTAGACTGAGATCATTTAAGTGTTAAAAATACTGCCTCACATGCAACGGTCCTATTATTGCATGTGCAACTCCTTGTCCCTATCTACAAAATGCTTATTTTGGTACTGTCTTTCTGCTGTACAATTTTCTGCAGAATTCTTTTCTCGTCCAGTGTATATGTGTATTATCGTTTGAGGTTGAATACTATTTGAATTTACCGTCTTAAGAGGATATGAACTGAAGGATGATATGCTGTATGAATTCTTGAGTGACGTATTCGATAGAAATGCATAATATCGATAGCTAAACTTGTACAAAATTACTAGGCATGAGATAAGGCATTTACCGTCCATCCGTCATCCATCAAGGTATCCGAAAATTCTCATTAGCAACTCCTGGGTATTCTATAAGAGACTGAGTAAAAACAAACCTTTTAATGGAACCTTTATTTCAAAACTTAACGCTTCGTTGTAACGTACACTACCATTTGACGCAGTATTTTATATCACAACACTGTGAATGCCAGAGTGATTGTAGTGTAAATTAACATTATTGTATTACAATGATTTGAGATGTTTGTTAATTATAAGCATTGTTAGGAAATAAGTTTACACGGCCTCACTGAAACTGACAATAGGAGCGGGTAACAATGAGCGAGGGGGTGAGTTGTTTATCAATTATAAGAGACAAACAAATGACGTCAGAGTAGCGCGCTTTTCTTTAGAAATGGAGGGAATATCTTCCCTAGAGCATATGTGTTCGTAATTTTGATTGGATATAAAAATAGACGCTAATGTTGGCGCGCTTTATTAACCAATAGCAGCTCTATTATAATGTTTAGGCATATCGGGGTGAGGGAGTATAAATTATGAAGCCAGAGACGGGTAACGCACAGTTCAACAGAATCATTCGTGGGTTACACGTCACACAGTTCTACAGAATCATTCACAAGGCAAACGTCGCACAGTTCAACAGAATCATCCACGGGTTACACCTCGCGCAGTTCTACAGAATCTCTCGCGTCGTAAAGTTAGTTACAAAAATGTGAAATACGCGAATTAATAATGTGCGGCAAATAAGTGATAATAGTTACATTCGAAAATACAACAGTTTCAGTCGGGCGTGTATCAAGAGTAATTATGTGAAATTAATTAATTGTGACGGCAATAAAAGTGTATCAGTGTTATCCTTTAGTAACAACTCCTTTCCGTTTACACACCCTGTTCAAGAGATTTGCTTGACTGAGTAATAATAGCTAGCCGGAGGACAAAGAACTCAAAATTCAAACTAGTAATACAATAACAGGCGCTCAGCAAATAAGATAACACGAAGTAACCGCGACACATTTCAGACTCAATGGTAAATGCCGTGTTTCTGCAGAGCGAATTCTTTGAAATGTATCAATTGACATCCATTGATAAATGTGGTTTCAAATCATCACTTTCGATTAACCATTCGAGACGATAATTCAGGAAAATATGGAGAGGTGGTGTTAGCCCCCACGATCGCCATATTTAACTCCACTCGAGTTATTTCCTGCGGGGCAGCGTGCAGAGTTTGATGCACAAGGGATTAAAAAAAATCAGGTGTAATTGTGTTTCCCAGAATGTCAAATGAAGTTGATGGTCGTCACATTGAAACACTGCTTTAGTGAAGCGGAACGCTAACAATCATTTTAAAAGGAGAAAAACACATTAAAATTGCTATACTGTTGCTACATTAATGAAAGTTTGTTAGAAATGAAATTCAATTACAGCTAATTAAACTATTATCGCTTTCTCTCTCAACAGAAACGGTAAATTTAAACATTGGTTTCAAACAGTTTGCTGGTAGTACTGGAACGGAACGATATGTATTCCTATTAAAACGCTATATACTCAGCATCGTATAAAAATTACAGGAATTGTGATCAGAATTTCCGAACACCATATATACGAGAGTCATTAGATAACTATTGAGACAACAAATAATGAATACCAATACAAACGTTTTGTTTATCCCAGTTTCTCCGAGTATCTTCCCCTGTATGGCACACTATGCTGCGTTCCATCCGATGGAATCCCTTTTGCAAGTATCCATGCCAACCAGTTTCCGGTTCTGCAAATAACTCAACTGCTTCTTCGGGGCTAGAAAATCGCTGACCTCAAAATCGGTTCTTCACAGTAGGAAAAAGGTAGAAATCCCATGGTGCCAGATCGGACTATAGGGTGGATGAATCAGTAGTTTTCCCTCAGTTCCTTGCAGAAACTCCGTTGTTACACTAGTAGTCTGAGCTGATGCACTGTCGTGGTGCCAGAGAATGCCCCTTAGTTCCGCCTTTGGAGACCATTCTTGGATTTCTGTGTACCATTTTGCAGTAACAGTTCTCTGATTTTTGAGCATACGAGTAATGATTACTATGTGACCACTTGTGTATTGTGGAGAAGAAAGAGGCAACCATTTTCTTTCCCGCACTCCTTCGCCTCTTGACTTTGACAGACTATTAGGGAGAATCAAAATGGAGGACTTGCGTTTTTGTTTTTTCTGGATACATCCTGATATATACATATTTCGTTACTGGTATCTTAAACACGGTGAGACTTTCCACAGTTAAACTTTGCAACACTTCTTGGTACCATTCCACCCTGTGGAGGTTCTGTTCTTCAGACAAATGATGGAGCAACCATTTGGAAGATTTTTTTTAACACGGAGGTGAAGAACTATTGAAACACTTGGCGAACTAATTACTAATGGCAGCTCAATGTCTTTGTAGGCCTACGCTGAACATTGTTTCCATAAAGACGATATTTTCTCAGTCACTAGTGAAATTGGTCTGCCACTCATTTAAAATATTGGCGTTTCCTCTTAAATTCTCCACACCAGCGGAATACAGGTCTCCGAAAGCCCCTCTTAAGCGCTCAAGTGATTGCGTTTCATTTAAGCACATTTTAAATCGTACAAGATCGCACAGAAATGTCCTCTCTGACTCTCCATTGTACTTGCAAGGATGTTCACACTTTTCAGACTTAAAACACTGTAGGAAAATGAATGACACAACAGAGTTCTATCTGCTGCCATGGTAACACCGACTCGGCAATTTCGACCCAGCAATAATGCTTTTCCTAGCAGCGGCCAATGTTCCGTGCCTCAGTACTCATCTAGTGACACTCGTAAAGTGTAAAATCGTATTTTTCTATGATTTTGACAAGATCAACTGTACAGCGGCCTTGTAGGCGAAAACTTCTGCATACACCGTCTAAATTCCGCAAATATCTACGAACCGGGTGTCACGCAAAGTAACTGAAATTCACATAAAGAACTACGTAAGCATATATGCTTGGTTTGCTTGCATTACCATAAGTGTTGAACATGATGAGGTAGTATTTATTATCCCTTAAATGCTATCAATTTATATATAATACAAAAATAATAGCCCGCTTATAAACACTTCAGTAAGTGCTACAAAATGAATATTACAGCCACTGTGTTTGTATATTTATTGTATATATGTGTAAAATATTAGTTTACAAACGTAGGAGCTGTGAGAGTAGAAGCAAGCTGTTTTCTGTAGCAAACAGTGTCAAAGTGGAAAACAGATGGTGGCTAACAATGAGTTGTAACATTGGCAGAACCTTAAGTTAGAAAGCTAAGGAAGGCTACCAACAGTCGATGGAAAAATCTGACGTAACGTAGAAAAATTTGTAGATAGTCACGTGGGTGCAAAAAGCCAATGAAAAATTAAATTTAAAATTTTAAGCTGTGGACGCTAAGAGGTAGCGTACCCAAGCCAAGTCAGTTCAGTAGATGAAGCTCAGAACGCGCAGATGTGAAATATTAGTGCAGTGCGGAGAAGATACATTTTGACCTTTAAAGAAATTTAGTTAGGAACAGATAATTACTACAACCGTAAAATACATTTCATTTAGTATTCGCAGAGATATAAATTTGTGTGATTTATAAGTATTTTTAACGCGAATAAAGAACTTAAGAAATCCTCTGTAAACTACAGTTCGTTAGCACACATATAGAACTTAATATCTTACAGCTCCATACGTAAATACTGCAGTAATTTGATATATTATTCAACTGCCTTCAAGAAGTAATAAAGAAGTGGGAATTTAAAGTATAATTTGTTTAAAGTGTGTGAAAATATTCTACAGCCGTACCACCCTTGTTAAGAGATACTTGCTCTACCAAATGTATAATTACGCAGCCGAGGCATAAATTAAATTAAATCATAATTAATAAAAAATCACAAATTCCTACATATAAACTTTATTGCGAACACACACATAGGAGTCACTACCGCAATGATGAGCTTGATTCCGAATACATTCATTGTACCTCCGAAAAAACATTCTGGTTTATTCGAAGTTCTTGTTGATTGATTGTTTTTCTATCCCAATATCATCCTTCAAGCACTGACATTAGTCTAAAGTGCCCCTATTTCATCCAGTTTTTCTTCAGTCAACAATGACGCCTTTTATTTTTGTTTCAAAAAGGCTTGTACACCAAACTTTATTCTCAAAGTATTAATAGCTGCTCTGATGGAAAATGTAACATCTGGAAACTTTGTTATAAGGTTTGTCCGGGGCCTTCTTGGAGAACAATATTTTCACATACTCAACCCACGCAACTTCTATTCTGTATTCACTCTTAGGTTGATCCGCGGCAAAACAAACCAACGTGGTCAGTGCACCGTGGTGCAATACGGTAGCAATGCGCGCAGGAAAGTAGTCCCATGCTAATCTCTAAATTTTAGAATGAATTTATCCTTAAATAGTATAATATTCTATACAAATACCTAAAGTTTTATTTAACGCTGATTTATACCGTAAAATAAAGCAACAAGTCCCATGATTCAATTCGTATGAGTCAGCTGACATCGGGGTAGGCGCAGAATATTGTTTACAGCCAGAAACCAGCAGTTGTGTTTAGTATCAAGGAGGACGGTGAATTTGCTCCTGTGTTTTCGTCGAATTACGACAGCATTAGCCGCGCAAACCATTTACTAGTGGTGAAAAAACAATAGTGTTGAATCTTTATTACAAGTTATGTGAAAAATATCCAACACTTTCCGCGAAAGAAATTGTGAAATTAACTTCTGAGTTCACCGGCGTTTGGAGTACAAGTATAAACAGTGCTTGTGCAGAAAAATCTGAAACGGCAAAAGTGGTTACACCCGGAAAAAAAAGCATATGAAATACGCGATGCACGAATGTAGTGATTTTGGGAAGAATGCAATTCGCGTAACAGTGCACAATTTCAATGAGCCGCCAACAGTTAATAAAGTGTCGCTTCCAGAGAGCGAATAAATTAAGTTATGGCATACCTATTACTTTATTTTTCGCTCATTTATTCTAGAATTAACTATTATTATATGTGCAACGTTTATTTTGTTGCAAGTATCAATCTTATCATATTTAACCCTTAGCAGAATATGCTAGTCACCGCTTCAGTTGTCGAAATAAAGACTCTGTTCTTTTTTGCACTACATGGCGCTTGTACTCGCTACATGGTCTGAAAGTGTGACAGTATTTCTAGCGCGAATGACGGAAGGATACATTATAGCGGTGCACTGGTCACCTGGGTTTGTTTTGACGCGGATCACTCTAAGAGTGAATACAGTATAGAACTGGGGAAGCCATGAGCTGGGGAAGCAATCCAATTGTAGGTGAGGCAACTTCGCTCAATCCAAGGTAGCTGCCTAGTTGGTCCAATCTCTCACAGTATCTTATCTTTACAGTTTATAAATACTACATTTGGCCGTACGAGTTTATTTGTAGGTAAATAACCGAATTTCTGCTGCCATGTTGGCGACTTTGGCTTGGAAATGTAAGAAAGAAATGTGGACGAATTTGCATGCCATTAAACACAATGCCGATGTGGATAGGTGGACGCTAACGTTATGTCCATACAACAGTGAATGTGTCTCTTTCAAACTGCGGTAACTCTGAATAGCATTTTATGACTTTTTTTATGGAAGTTTTAAGGAAGTTTCAGAATTATCAAACTGTCACATTGATTCGGTGAAGATTTTCACTGTCAGACATTCGATTATCCGCTTTTACCAAAGAATTCAGCAGGTGAAGGCTCGGAGCCATCTGTGAGGATCTCTGCTTTCTTCTGATGAAAATGAGAACTAAGCGGATTTTACAGCTATCTATAAATCGGATGTTCATTAATTTATTTGTATAACAATTGTATTTATAAACTGTTGTAATTTTTATGACGGTTTTTAGCTTATTAATTCTAAATTTTCTAATTATTCCTTATATTGTAATGTACTCAAATAAAAATCCTTGGTAATACGTAACCTCTTCAGTGCATTAAAATAGTTACGTACGATTTTCGTTATGTTTCTAATATGTTCAGCAGAATATTGCATTATACTGTTATAGTGATAGAACAAGTTGTTACAACTATTTAGGCATATGCTATTTGGGAACTTATTATAAATTATATGCAAACATAATAAGAGTTTAAACAAAATATCAGAAGTATTGTTATTAAACGAATGGCATGGTTAGGAATAGGAAGATCAACTACGGATTGCACGTTTGTTAAAAACCAAATACTGGAGAAAAGAAGAGAATTTGATATTGAAACTCATTCATTATTTATTGATTATGAGAAAGCGTTTGATATAGGTAAAAAGGTTAAAACTATGATACTGCTTGAGAAAAGAAATGATACATTCCGCAATTAACAAGAGCAGTACGCAGTCTATATGTTAATACCAGAATTTGTACTGATAAAGTAAATGCTCCAAACGAACAATTTGCAGCGATTAACGGCGGTGTTAGACAAGGGTGCCCTTTATCATCCACTCTTTTTAATATATATATACCTTATTGATGCCACTGAAAAACGGTTGAATGTGTTACGATGTAATTTTATTATTAATGGATCACCTATGAACTGTTTACTGTTAGCGGATGAACAGGTGGTGATGGCTAATTCCGAGAATAACCTACAGGTGGCTGCACATATGTTATGTAAACTAACAAAACATAACCTTAAACATAAACGACAAAAAATTGTAATTCACTCACAATATGTGTATGTAATAATTTGTAAAATGTATGTAACAGTCATTGCATATGCTTAAATTATTGTATCCATGTGTAATAATGTTGTGTGAATATATTACGTAATTTAATAATGTAGGAGCTGTGAGAATAATAAGTTAAACGCTGCTAGCAATGAGGTAACCTTGAGGCAATAATGAGTTTGAGAGTTTAAATGTTGTTTGTGATTCTTGAAAGCATTAATGTAATTTTAGTGACAGTTTATAAAAAATCGCCAATCAACAACCAGAAAAAGCTTTAGTTAAATGCAGATATTCTATTGGAGTAAAAATAGCCAATCAGAGACTTGAAACACAGAAGTTTACATGTTTGGACGGTTGAAATCTAGTCAGTTGCCTGCAGACAGTGATAGTAACCGGATGCATTATGCGTCCTCGAGAAATTAATTACGTATTCGTGTGAGACAAAAATAAGTTACGCATTAAAAAGTGCAAGTATTCAATAAAAGAATCTCACAGCTCTGGATATCAGTGAAGTGCTATTTAATTTGTGTCAAGGATCAATAAAAAGGAGTGAATTAAAACTTAAAAAAATCTGTGTAAACCTACATTCTTGTCGCACCACGCCCTGCCAAGACATCTCTAAAATAAATACTGACGCAGCCGAGGCAAACGTAAATATATAATATTTAAAGAAACAGTAATTTTATTTTTTTAAGCTTGGGGCAAAGGCCACCTAAAAATACATTTGGGGCGAAGGCTACCGGAAACTGTTTACTATACGTGTGGTTGCAACGAATTTTAAGTTCGGCTCCCCAACAGTTGAAATACAATACAACTCCTACTTCAAAGCGGCTTTTCCATACGTAAACAAAACACCTTCTTCAGGTTGCTTCAACGTTTCTGATTGCCTACCCTTGGTCCTGGCCTCTTTTGTTAATTGCTGAACTGCTCGCTGGGCATGATATAGTCGTTCGTTGTTGAAAGATACAGAAATGTTCTAAAAAGGGGCGTTGCATGGCAGCTTTAAAGCAATGTAGACTAGCATTTAAATGGTATTTAAGAGTCTTAAAAACCCCTTAACCCCCAAAAAGTATATACGGAGGGTTGCCCCACTTAAGCTCGGACGACTTTGAATCACCCTCCCACTCTGTCATTGGTCAAACTGCTTATGTTTATTATTGCATCAACTCACTGTGAGCGCCAGCTGTCTGCTGGACCAGTCTGAGGCAAAGTTTACTCGTAATGGCTTCAACAATCGCTGACTTCTGGTATGGGTACATTGTTGGGCTTTCCGATGCCGGTTACAGCCTTACAATGATAGTGGAAAGGTGCGAACAAAAAGGTCTTACCATAAGTAAGTCGTGTGTGGGGCACACAACTGCATAAAAATGGATTCCCACCTGAGGCTCAGTGTGCAAAAAAACTAGCAAGAAAAAGGTCACAACCAACACGACCTAAATCAGTAGTAGTCAAGGTGAGTGCAACAGTGACTCAAGAAAATCCACTCCTACATTTGCAGTCGCATTGGAATATCCAAAGGGACCGTCTATCGGATAATACACAATAATTTGGGTTTAGAACGGCGCGATAAAGCACATGGACACGCCTTGAAAGAGCGGCACATCAGAGAACGCTTCACCAACACAAGAAAACTCTATGAACACCACCTGGCAGGTGAAAAGTGGCAATGGATGGTTTCTTAGATGAAGCATGGGTTTATCTAGATGACACAAAAGAACCACGAGCCATTTATTACCATCAAGTGGGTCAAAAGGGGGCTCCAACTCTATTCGGGAGAACAAGAAAAAGTTTTCCAAGGGATTCATGGTGGTTGCAGGTTATTACTCTCGGGGGAAACTCGCATTCACAGAGTTGCCAACAATGTAAAAATAAATGCAGTCTACTATCAAAGGAATGTTATGGACCCAATTTCTGATGAAGAGATTGTATGGTCAGGATGACCCAAATGTTTGTATCCACATGGATAAAGCATCCAGTCACACCTCTCGGTCTTCCCAGCATTACTATCACTGGAAAGCTATGGAAACGGGTGTCAATGTGATACCATTTAAAATGATCCCTGTGAAGTCATCAGATGCCTCGCCAATGGATTTTTGCGGATTTGGTCTGCTGAAACAGCGGCTTGTTTCTCGGCATCCCACCACAATAGAAGGATTCTGGAAAGTCTGCCAGGAGCAGTGGGCTAACATCCCCCTTCCTGTTCTTAAACGCAGACCTTTTCAATGGAAATTGCGCTGCAGAGCCATAGTTAAAGCCCATGGAAATCACATTGAACACAATAGGTGATGGCGAAAGGGAATCTCGCCATGAAAAAACAAAATCTGATGTGTTACACTCACATGACTTTCTCTACTCTTATACAAACTATTTTTACAAACGCTTATTCTCCATATGCTTCATGTTAATCGAGATATCGAGATGTTAATCTTATTGCTAATTTTCTTGTAGATACAAGGGAAATTGGTAGGCTTTAAGTGATAATCAAATATTTTAAGACCTGGTTGCTATGTGGAGTATTCCATTCTCTTTGCATTACCAGGACAAAAAAATTTCTGATGTGTTACACTCACATGACTTTCTCTACTCTTGTACAAACTATTTTTACAAACTCTTATTTTCCATCTATTTCATATTAATCCAGATAAACATTTGCAGAAATGATCTTTTGACATGCAAAGAGAATTACATAGGGACCACTTCTAAAAATATTTGACTATCGCTTAAGGCGTACTATGTTCCCCTTGTTTTGTATTTGCAAGCATTTGTCTTTAAGCATCGACATATATCTTAATAGCTAGGTGCAGCACTATTCTTTTTGCCACAGATTAATACTCTTTGCATATCCAAGACAAAAAATGAATAACGAATTCCCATTTGAGAAAATAAGTATTGAACAATTTAAGGGAATAACAAGCAGTATCTCGAAAATGGTTCACTCAACAAAAAACAATATATAGATGACATAAATTGTGTATTTTATCGCGATCTACATTTTTTGTGTAGTAAAATTTTGTCATCTCTTATGGTTTACCAGTTATGCAAAAGTCGTTCACAATGAAGAATACTTTTGGACACATTCCCAGAAAATTCAAAATATACATTTTATTTGTCATGAAAATATCTTACACATATGATATTTTAATCGAAATCGTTAAAGCCATTTTTGAGAAAATTAAAATTTTCGAAAAATACTCCATGTAAAGGGTAATCTGGGGTGGGGGAATTTTCTTGAAAACCTTCGTGTCGCATCTCTGGAAGATACTGAACCTAAATACCAAGTTTGGTGTTTATCCGACTGTTCGTTTCTGAGTTATGCTGTTCACAGACAGACACACAGATAGACACACACACGGACATGTTTCCAAAAAATGCTTTTTTTGGATTCAGGGGGTTTCAAAACATGTATTTCCGGTGAAATCTCGGTATCGAATTTTTGGGTGGAATACGATACTTCCCCTACTTACTATACGTAGTAGAGAAAGTAAAAGTTATTTTTGACCATTTCAGAGTACCTTGTCCCCTTAACCTAGTTAAACAAAGTAATTAGTGCTTAAAATACACGTGATGTGTATTCATTCTGTTCAACAAATTACAATCATAAGTTTTCATTCAATTAAGGCAAATTATACTTGTGAATAAAAAGGAATCCCAGAACGATATGAAAACGAATATCTGTTTTGCTGTCTGTTCGCAATAGTATGTCTGTTTTGCGGTAGACTGTTCCAGTGCTATACAACTTCAACTCTGGTTTGCCTTTGCTTCCTACGCTACATACATTGTAAGGTTTGTTTTGGAAATTACAAGATAACTCCGCCGGAAATGCATCTCGTTAGGGAAGAAAATGAGATGTCTACCCTACATTCACCGGAGACGCTCGGAGGCATTATTTGATTTGTATGTAAGAGCCTAGTTCATTTCCTAAACGCATAATGTAAAGAGAACAAGCTACATACGAGAAAGCCTTATACGTTGAGCAACTCTACGACTTCTACGTCTTAAATACAAATAATAAATACAGCGAGGGCTAATACTGCGCGAGTTCAATGGAATCTCTCAACCCACGCCTTATGTAATCTATCACGCAACTGTCGTTGCATTGTGCTCCTGATTGACAAGTAAAACAGTTGACATACGACTATGCCTTTATATGGCATCCGCTCACGTAAACCACAATCAACAATCTTTGTCTTCTCTTTCAATAAGTAAGCGGTGTTCTTTTCCAAATAGGGATCCAAGCTGTCGGTCATCTTTAATCCTTTCAGTTGTGCGTGTTATATCTCACTTTGCGGGTTCAACAACCGAATCGGTTAATTAATGGTTAAAATGCATATTAAACTGCATTACAAAACTTTTAATGGTAAAACACTGAACGTCGGATATAAGGGCTTGAAAATATATAAACATAACAATATTTAGTTTACCAGTTTTTGCCTGTTTATTTATGTATTCTAGTTCTAGTTCAAAAAGGGGGGTTTATGCTCAAGCACTGCGACCTCAAAGATCTATTGCGCATCCCCCCTTTCATCAGTTAAGTAGTCTGTTGCTCGTTATGAACTTAACCAGACTGCTAACTGAGGCTTTCATAGTTCATCTATCTTTAGAAAGTGATTGCCAAAAATGCTTGCTCTTTGATTCGCAAGAGCAGGGCAATCACAAAGCAGATGATTACGAGGGGCATTATTTATATTTTGAGCCTTAGCAACCCTGAATGTTGTAGGTGCCATCTGACGTTTCCAATGGAAAGTTTGACGTTTTTTACCATAATCTACTTCAAACATTTTTTCAATAGAGCGTCATTTGTTTTGTTTACAATAACTTGAAAATTGCATGTCAACAAAAACACGGAATTAACTCGTGAAAATGTTGGTGCAATGATTTATTACGACTTTCGACGTGGATTATCAAGACAAGAGTGCATGGATTAACTAACTTCTACATTTGGCGACGAAGCTCCATCCTTTGCCACTGTGAAACGCTGGTATAACGAATTTAATCGTGGCCGCCGTTCGCTCAATGATGAAGTACGTGAAGGTCGTCCAAAATCAGTTGTTAAGCCAGAAAACATTGATGCTGTGCAAAAACTAATAATGAAAGATCGTCAAGCGACATATTGTGAGATTGAGGCAACCATAGGCATTAGTTCCACCAGCATATATAAAATATTGCATGATTATTGAGCCGTGAAAAGGGTTTGCTCTCGTTGGATCCCACATGATTTGACGCAATCTCAAAAAGATGCTCGTGTCGATTGGTGTACAAATATGCTCAAGAAATACAATGTACGTGCCTCAAAAGACGTATATAAGATTGTAACAGATGACGAATCATGGATCTATGCGTATGAGCCGGAACGTAAACAGCAGTCGACTGTATGGGTATTTCAAGATGAAGCAAATCTAACAAAAGTTGTTCGCACTCGAGGCACTTCGAAGCAAATGGTCACCTGCTTTTTCAGCAAAACTGGCCATGCGGCAACAGTGCATTTAGAGGAACATAGAACGGTCAATGCCGAATGGTACACAACCATTTGTTTGCTGGAAGTCTTCGGTGAAGTAAGCAAAACCAACAAGAATCGTAGGATCGTTCTTCATCAAGACAATGCGAGCGCGCACACATCTCGTCTAACAGAGTATTTGAAGGCTCAAAAAATCGATTTGATGTGTCATCCGCCACACAGTCCTGATGTGGCACCCAATGACTTCTTTCTGTTCCCGAACATCAAGAATAAATTACGTGGACAACGATTTTCGTTGGCAGAAGAAGCCGTTGATGCCTTCAAAAACCATGTTTTGGAGGTGCCTCAAGTAGACTAGAATAAATGCTTTAACAAATGGTTCAAACGGATGCAAAAGTGTATTGATCATAAAGGAGAATATTTTTAAATACATTAAATCAGTTTTCAATCAGAAATTACTTTGTTTTAATTATTAGGCTCAAAATATAAATAGTGCCCCTCGTAACAGTCTCATCTCCTTCTAGGCATCCACTACAGATAGGGTTGTTAAACAATCCCATTCTGTAGAGATTAAACTTTAGGGCACAGTGTCCTGTAATGAATCCTGTTGCCTATGCAAGCCTTCTTCTACTAAGACCGCGCAAGTACTTTGCCCTGCTGTTGTCCAGGTCTGTGATAAACAATTTGGAATGTCTGCAACCCTCACTGGAGTTCCAGTAGTTCTTGTGTTCTGCTTGAGCCCAGCACTTGATAGCCTGTTTCATTGGTCTGTAGGACACCCACAGTACAGGCTCCGGACCCAAAAATTGGATTTCGCTACCAATCTTGCTGCTTCATCTGCTTTCTCATTGCCTAGTATACCTGTGTGTCCTGGCATACACATAAGTTGAACCTTATTGTGTTCAGTCAGTGTCATTAATTTATTACTAATGAAGTAGTTGTAAGAAAGCGTTAATATTTTGAATAAAGTAATCATGGGATAATTTAAATTAAACTATTTAATTCTGAATACGAAAAAAACGCACAAAAACCCCATAAAAACCCATTTTAACCCAACAGGTTGGATTTTTTAAAAAAATACCCGGGTTTTTCTCAATCTGCTGCTTAGTAGAATGAATTGTAAAAGTGTTGCTGTATGAAAAGTTCTAATATGCTTTGTGCAATAGTAATATTTGTGTTATTCTAACTTTGTGATCTAGTAAATGCTACTTCATACCTTGAAACCATGTATTTAGTGAGCACGAATTGTGTTTGTGGTAAGCAAATCGTTAGTAGCTTACCCGGCTTATTTTACTGTGCTGTAAGACTAACAAGGTAAGGAACAGAGGTAAAAAATGTTGTGATGTGGTGGTAGTTATATATGCTCTTAATGACTAGCAGTAACACTGATTCAGAAGTTGAAAGGGTATTAAAATACATGTTTGCTTATCGAGACATGTCCAAATAGAGAGTTGTTTAAATAGGAGGACCCATGTACGAACAAAGCAACTTTTAAACAAAAAAAAAAGGGTAAAAAGATCCATTACGAAAAGGCGCTAGATGTGTATGTGATATAGATTTCTTTTGTTGCTGTGTGCACTATCGATAGCGAAAATCATAAAATAGTCTTCAGTGACGTAAGCAATCTCAGTACCAGAATGACAAATTTATACGGACGCATGTTGCAATTATAAAAGGAAGATATGACTAGTCAAACATGGAATTTCGTTATCTTACCTGAGTTTTCACGTATAATATTAAACGTAATGCTTAAATCATATCTATACTGTCTCTAAACGCAGCATATGTTAGAGTGAGCAATATTACGAGGGTCAATTCGAAAGTAATGGCTATTTTTTTGTGTTGCTTTTGAGTGTCCGAGCCAGATTATGTTGTATAGTATTAACTGTGGAACTTTCCCGCTAGTTGTCCTGCGACAGATAGCAGAAGTAGGGGAGCGTTCCAAAATGTCTACTGACATCGAAGTGCATACAAAACCATGTGTTATTGAATTCCTTACCACTGAACAAATTGCGCCAATTGAAATTCATCGACGCTTGCTAAAGGGTATGGAGACAACACAGTAAATGCGAGTAATGTGAAACGGTGGGTACAGCGTTTCAAAAGTGGTGAAAAGGATGTGCAGGACAAGCCACGCCCTGGTCGACCCTGCTCGGCTGTCACAGCATATAATATACAGCTTCTCGATCAACTCATCCGTAATGATTGGCAGAATACGACCAAGGAATTGTGTGTAGAGCTGAATGTCGGTTAATGCCTTAGACAAGATGCTACGCAACCTTAATTATCTCAAAGTGTGTGCAAGTTGGGTCCCGCCGATGCTTTCACAAGACATCAGTTTTCCGACCATGGAGCTCATTACCAAATTTGGCAGGACTGTCCTACCACATCCACCGCACAGTCCTGATATTGCACGTCCGGACTTCCATCTCTTTGTGCCTATGAAAGATGCACTACATGGTCTACATTTTTCAGACTCTAATGCTGTTGCCACAGCTGTATGACTGGCTAGCCTCAGCTGGTTCAGATTTTTACGAGCGTGGCATGCAGGCTTTTGTTCATCATTGGTAAAAGTGCATAACAAATGGCGGTGATTACGTGGAAAAATAACAGTATGCAGCTGAAAGCTTGCTCTATTTAACCTTGTTATTGAGCTTTTGTTGCAAATAAATAGGAAGCATTACTTTCGGAATGATGTAATATAAAGTTATGTGAACAAACCTTAGTACCTTAACTCAACGTTCTTTTTCTGCACAGAAAGTGTCGGAATTCATGCTAGGGATTCTAAACACAAAAAATTAATGTTCAAATTACCAATGTTATCTATGTAGAAGAAATTGCTAAAAAACACTGATAGTAAGAAGATTCTGGGAACTACTGGGCCAATGACAATAGCTGTCAAGGGTGATCATCTGAGAGGGAAAATTTGGTGTGTGCGTGTTCGCGCGTACTTGTTTTTTAAGTAAAGAATCGAGTAGTATTTTTCAGATCGTTTAAACAACTTTTAGGACGATAAATATGGGACTGAAAAAAAGAAAGAACTAGTTTTTAAAAGGTCTAAATAGCCTATACTGTTGTTAAAATCAGTTGAAAATATAAACGTTGAAAACTATAAGGCAGCGTATAAGTTTTGCCCTAATCTATTGTGTAAGCATACAATGTTCTTCCTATATAGGTGACAACATGAAAATCTATATGTGAGGGGTTGAAAATAACGATAGGGGTAGTCTTTGAATTTTCTGAGTAACATACTTAACGCGGAAGCTATTTGTCCAAAATTTTGTCGAGTTTGGTGAAATTGTACAAATTTATATGAATAATGGATTTAAAACATTACTAGGGGAAACGTTTGAAAGTTGTAAGATCCTATAATTTTCGCCGAGTCCTCGCTTAAGTGTCCAAATCTGGACCCGATTGGCCAAGCGTGTAGATATGAGGGTAGTTTTAAATGATATTTTAAAACAAATACAGCCACATATTAAATTTGGGCTCAGTCTGATCATCAGGGCGGTCGCAAGTAAGCTCATAAGTTGGATGGATGATATTCGGGTTTTTATGGCGTCTACACTAAAACTACTATCAACTAGTAAAATATATTTGTGGTAGAGTCTGTGCATTTCAGAAATACCAATTTTCCTCTTTATACATATGAAATAAATGCTGTGTGGCTACAGCCAGCGAAGGGCGCCAGCTTCACTCCCACTTACGCACGGCAGACGATCATACAACAATACTAGAGGTGATGATCAGGCATCCCCCAGCCGTAAGGTTGGCTGACGAGGCCAGGAGAGCTGCCTATCGCAGCGCCCCACTTTTCTAGTGATGATGAGTGGGCAACGGTCCTAGATCCGGGAGATAAAATCCGTACCCCCTTGGTGAGATCGAACCCGGCCACATTCCGTAGCCGGGAACCCGAGCTCCACGCTTTGGCCCATAGCACCAGAGCACAGGACTCTCTATAAATATAGCTACCTATAAATTTTAAACAAAAATGCAAGCTTTTCAAATAAAGCAATTAATTGTTCTTCCACACAAGCCGTGTGTTGGACAGGGATGGAAAGGTAGAATTTTAGTGGGAAAAATACGAATCAGATGGAGAATTTAATGGCGTGCCGGCATGTTGCCATGGTAGCTCAGTCGTTAGAGCACCCGGACGGAGACCGGGAGATCCGTGATTCAAATCCCGGCTATGGCATTGAATTTTTCAGTCGTCTGATTCTACCTTTTCAAATAAACTTAGATGAATTGAGCATTATCACCTATGTATCTTAAGTGATAATAACTTTCTTAGGTAATTTTTGTCTAAAATAGCACAGTATGCTGCTGATTTAGCGTATTAACATATTCCGGAAACCAATCTCACTGCTTTCTCCCTTATATCCCTCAGTTTGTTGTTGTATTTAACTTTTGGATGCTATCATTCGAGGTTCGGCAGTGGCATGGACGGATATATTGTTTATTTGAAACATTTTCTTCCAATGCTTCTGGCACGAACAGCTAATCTAAGCTTAAGCTCGATATCAGATCTGCATTACAATTCTATTTATTAATTTGGAACAAATAATATATGATATATACTTTTAAATCGAAATGGATTGGCTCATCATGGTGACACAACATTAATATCCGACGAAGCTCATTTTCAAAGAGCTAAATCAACTAATATTTGTCATCAAACAAAACTCTGATTTTTTTTTACAAATAAACAAATTCTGTTCTTCATTAAGCTGCTGTTTTCTCTGAAGCACAGAGCTTATTTAATGAAATATTTTTAAAATACACACATTGACGGAATTATTCAGATCTCTCCAGAATGAAATGAAATTAAATCTCATCAATACATTTTAATAAAAGAACGGAATATTAAATTTAATGGATATCTGTAGAGAGCAAACATACGAGTTTGGGAGGTACGGGGACCGAGAATATCATCAGTGATGGAGGATCCTAAAAATCATCATGCGAGCCTGTTCACAAATATTCATATGTAGTTGTGTAACGAACCACGCAGCCCTTAATATAAATTCCAGGATTTATGCCTTCCCTCCCTCCCTTTCTCCCCTGACACGGCCACAAAGGGAGAAGTAATTTAAAGCTTATTTATACCGGTTGCTACCCTCAGCGAATAGTTCTGCAAATTGCTAGCACGCAGCGAATTACTATCGCCAAGAAACAAAATCAAAACTTGTGAGGGAAGAGATATGCATAGATATTATATGATGAGAAGGTTCAGAGATGGACTGCCTTCATATCAGCATCCTTTATGACACCACAGGGAAACAAAAGGCATCCTTAAACACAATATGGGCGCTATCAGCTTCTTGACTAATTATTAGGAACGTATTCCATATGATGAAAAAATCCGTTAACTCACAGAATAGTATTACTTTCTCTACTACGTATAGTGTGTCTGTATGTCTATATGTCTGTGATCTGTGAACAGCATAACTCAGAAACGAACAGTCGGATAAACACCAAACTTGGTATTTAGGTTCAGTATCTTCCTGAGATGCGACACGAAGGTTTTCAAGAAAATCCCCCACCCCAGATTACCCTTTACATGGAACATTTTTCGAAAATTTTAATTTTCTCAGAAATGGCTCTAACGATATTGATTAAAATATCATATGTTTAAGATATTGTCATGACAAATGAAATGTATATGTCGAATTTTCTGGGAATGTCTCCAAAAGTATTCTTCATTGTGAACGACTTTTGCATAACTGGTAAATCATAAGAGATAGACAAAATTTTACTACACAAAAAATGTAGATCGCGTTAAAATACACAATTTATGTCATATACATTTTTTGTTGTTGAGTGAACCATTTTCGAGATATTGCTTGTTATTCCCTTAAATTTTCCAATACTTATACTTTTTCTCAAATTCGTTATTCATTTTTTTATGTCCTGGACATGCAAAGAGAATGGAATGCTCCACATAGCAACTAGCTCTTAAAAGATTTGACTATCGCTTAAAGCCTACCAATTCCCCTTGCATCTACAAGATTAACATCTCGATATCTCGATTAACATGAAGCATATGGAGAATAAGCGTTTGTAAAAATAGTTTTACAAGAGTAGAGAAAGTCGTGTGAGTGTAACACATCAGATTTTTGCTGTTTAGACTGCTAAACTATTTTGTATGTCAGGCTCAAAGTATGTATGGAACTGTGAAAGAGCACTGAGGTCATTCTTCAACAGAGCAAATCGTTCATGTGACTGGTTGGGACAATCATTTTGTGCACAATGTCCAGAACTGTGTGGTACCGAGCGGGCTGGCTCAGGTGGTAACATCTCTAGTCCTCATTCAGGAGGTCCCGGGTTCAAATCCCATAGGCTGACCAATCTGACTGAGGTTTTTTCGTGGTTTGTCTCAGCCGCTAAGGTAATACGGGATTGGATATTTAATGACACGACCCAAAGTTCCAACTTAAGTCTAAAACAAAAATAAAAATAAAAAACAGGTGGTAATAGCGAATGCTGTGCCATCTATCCACAGACTGCACGGCTCGAAGCAGAAAATCCGCCAGCTATGTGCTAAGGTCTCTGTGGACACGTGAACGAAGCAAGATGGCATGGTTAGAAGGATGAGACCTAGAAGGCTAACTGTCCGCCACACCTCGATCTAAGAGATCCGTCGCGATATGACCCTGTAGTTAAAGCGACGTAAGATAAATAGAGTAATAAAAAAACTGTGTGGTAATTTTTTGCATCTGGGTGGACACAGCTGGTTCATTAATGTGCGCAGCAGTAGGTACGCTGAAAGGTATGTGAAAAAAAGAAAAGAACGTTCGACGTTGTGGAAAAGAATGCTTTATGTTTAAGATAGTCATGTGTTACATTTAGTACTAAGAAAATTTTTTGTTAGCGCATTATATTATTATTATTATTATTATTATTATTATTATTATTATTACTATCATTATTATTCGTAAACAGTTCATGAGATTTTATTGCGCTAACATTTAACACTCAGAATTCAAGGTTATTGTGATTTCTTGAGAAAAGGCTATTACAGTAAACAAAGCATTATTTTATTATTGGAATAACAATCATAATTAAGATAAACTACAATTATTTTTTCTAAATGTTAATACAGTTTTTAATTCCCTGCTATTACAGAAAAGAAAACGCGCTAAAATTTTTTGTATTTGGTATAGTTCAGCTGTAACATGTGTCACTGTTGATTTCAACTAATCATTTTATCTGTGTTAAGTTAGAAAATGACCCATCTTCTGTCCTCCATTGCTTCAATAAAACTTATGTCACAAAAACCATTTTTTGTTTTCTTACTTTTAAACAAACCAGCTGTTTCATTCCAACTCGTTTAGCAAGGATAAAAGCCATCTATTAGAAATTAATGCGAAAGGCTGAGGTGGGATGGCATAGGTACGGTCGTAGGGTCTCTGTGAGCAGGAAACGATAGCTTTTAATCAATAACTCCGTAGCTCGTCTTCAATGGACTCACGAGGCTGAGTGCACTTCATTACAAAGTTCCCTGTTTGAGAAAAATTAAAGTTTTTCGCTAATGCTCAACCATGAAGACAAACAAAACATGTGACTTGCCTGATGAATATACACTACACACCTAAATTAGCTTATCGATTTGCTTTCAGTACTACAATTCTCGTTTTCGTCTGTTCCTGTAAAATATTATGGTTCCAAGCGCTTCTGGCCTAATATGCGAAGGGGCCTTATTGAAGGCCAAATACATGTGATATCATTTTTTTTACTTCCTCTACCACGTACATATAGTAGGTAGAGGAGGTATTACACTTCAGCTAAAAATTCGATACCGGAATTTCACCAGAAATACATGTTTTGAGACTCCTGAATCCAAAAAAAGCATTTCTAGCAAAAAGGTCCGCGTGTGTCTGTGAATAGAATAATTTAAAAAGGAAAAGTCGGATAAACACCAAACTTGGTGTTTAGGTTCAGCACCTGGTAAAGATTCGCCATTTTCAAGAAAATCGCCCAGCCCAAACTATCCTTTACTACCCTAAGATTTTTTGAAATTTTTTTATTTTCTATAAAATGACTAAATATTTTGATTAAAAAACACATATTAATGACATTTACATGACATATAAAATGTATATCTTCAATTTTCTGGGAATAGCCTTTGAAATCCTCTTCATTAGGAAGGAATTTTGTATAATCGTGTATAACTATACCTTTTTCACTATAAGGTGAAAGGAGAAGTAAACAAACTTAAATGTATCACTCCGCCGAGCACATGGCAGCACCACGTGGAGGATGACGGGAACTAAGACCCGTGAGAGGAAATTGCTTCAGACAGAATGCGAATACAGTATATTGCGCAGCTTGGGGCTCATTAGCTTTTAAACATTGTATGTCTTATTCTTATATTTTGCCTTGCATCCTAAACTTCTAACACATAATACTAGCAGTAGACAAATGAAAGTTGTACCTGAACAGTTCGACTTCTGTGATTAAACTGTTCTTAACTTTAGGCTTTAGAAATCATTCATTTAATGACTAATATCACTATACCACATTTGCTTTAACCTTTTATGAGTCAACAAGTTAAATAACGATTAGCAGTATAGGTTAAAACACAACAGAAAACAAATGCGATCCAGCTATCAGAGCAATTCTGCATCAGTAACAAAGAAGTTCAATTATTGCTACACAATGCCCAACCATATTCATTGTCGATTACAGGTGGCTACTTTTCACAGAATTTGTTAAAAGCATTTAACACAACTGTCTTCTTTCCATTTCCGGCGTTTATGTTTTCCACAGTGGCAGAAGTCAGAAGATTCTCAGCCAGAAACCGGAAACGAACTGCAGCGCCTGCGCATGGCCTTTTAAACCCTCTGCTATAACGGTTCATGTAGTTATAGGTGAATCTGAACAAACACATTTAGTTTCATAAATTTAACTGTTACAATAATGAGTGTTTTAAATTTCTCTGCACGAGAATAAGCACAAAATGTTACGATCTGAATCGAACTATTTTTTGTAGAGGAAGAGACGACATGCTAAGCGGGGAGGGTGTAGTTTGTCCACCAGCCAATGAGGTGCTGTCTTGTCACGTGGTTTTGTTTACTTCTCCTTTCAGCTTATAGTGAAAAAGGTATAGTACACGTTAAGCGTTAAACGAAAACACACTACACAATAAATGTAGATATCTCTAAAACACACAATTTATTTTACATAACTTTTTTGTGGCATAAACCATTTCCGAGATATCCGTTATTAATGGTTCGAATCGTTTATTACTTGGTCATTCTTTAAACCCCTGTCAACATTCGGTTGTTTCTCGCGATTGCATGGAAACAGTATGGAATTTTAAGGCCAGCATATAGCGTCCAGTTCTTAAACATTTGACTATCGCTGTTCCCTTTGTATCTATAACGAAATGCAAAGGTCTATATGGATTAAAATTAAGTAGACAGAAAAATAAGCTTTAGTAGGAACAGTTTGTATACCCACTAATAAGCGATAGAGGGCAGAGAAAGTCATGTGAATGTAACAAATCGGATTATTTTCCACGTTGTGGAAGGCAACGGTATATCACCGAAGTATCACCTTGACATTCTATTAGTCATGGTTGCCGCACACGATCAAGCCTGGGGGGAGGGGATTAAACGTGTCTTTAGGCAAAATCCTCATCTTCATTCTTACTTTCAGAAATAACGTCGTACCAGTCGTATTTCAAACGAGCGAGATGATTCAGTGGTTTGCACTCGGGAGGCACTAAAGTTACAATATTTATTCCGACCCACCTGAATAACGTTTCTCTTGAATGTGCTAGCCGCACAGCTTAATGCCTGGTTGGCAAACAATTTTCACTATACCAAGCCCACGTGACAGCACTAAGGCAGCAAAACCAAAGTGGAAAATACAGAAGAAAGCTCTGGTAACCATCAAGGTAAAAAAAATATAATTATATTCAAAAAATGGTCTACTTTCCTCAAATAATTGGAGCAGACATCTTCAGATTTCGTAATATGACCTTAGAAGCTAATGTGACAAAATAAGTATCAAGTTGTATTCTTCTTTCTCAGCTAGAAAACGTGCAAAAGAAGAGGCCATAAAGCTAACTGGCACGCGACCTCAAATGGCAAGGGACCAACAAGGGAATACCAAGCCGATTCATCAATATTGGCTGTGTTTTTTGGCTTTTGGAAATAACTACTAAAGAGGCACTCCTACGCAGAGAAAGAGGGCAAGCTTTATAGTAAAAGTGGCAACTAGATGGGAAAAGGTTCCTATAACTCTGTGGTTAGCGAAATAAGGTAAGGCTAGGGAGACCATAAAACATCAACACTAAATACAGGGTTATTCAAAAAGAAGGAACAGATTTTAAATATTTATTTCTAATGAACGACAATACATGGCGACACATGCGATACATCACTGAATAGAGAAAAGTTCAAAATTTTATTTTACGTGTTCAAAATGAGCACCTTTTGTTATGCGAGGACAAACAGTGCTTTTCCGTTTGCATACGCAACCATCTTCTACGAATTTATTGTATCAATTGTAAACTTTTTATGACGAGGCGGCTCTTGGTTGAACTTACAACGAAATGCACGCTGCAATGAAACAGGATTCACTCTTTTGTGTGCTGCAGTATGCAAACGACTTTTCCTGTGGCGTCGCCATTTTCTCGTAAACACACCCAGCGCCGGTGTAAGCACTAAATGGGATAATAGGTGGGGTTTAAAACTTTTAACTTTCCTCTATTCAATGATGTGTCTATTGTCGTTCTTAAAAATGAATATTTAAATCTGTTCCTTCTTTTTGAATAACCCTGTATAAAAGAAGAAAGGAACGAAATTATAAATGCATGCTATGCACCAAGTCTCACGGTTTAAAGTCATAATAGTTGGTTAATATTAACAAACATTTCAAGTTACTTGAGGAAATTGTGATCTGCGGAAACAATACCATGGTTCAAACGCCAAACGCGCCGAAAAACATGTTAGAGCAACTTCTTATGGTACACATTCATCAGGAGAAAATCCATGTGTCGTTTAGCGTTGCATCTCATCCATCTTATGTCCCAAATGTCCCTATGTGACCATCGCTTACCGCCCCCAATCTAGATGTTTTATTCGTCTGTATTTCATACCAAATGGTAAGCGTCAATTCTCGGACAAATCTGACCTGCAACGTATTTATTACACCCAAGAGCTCGTTTTGGCGTGACTAGATAATAACGACTCAGCCAGATTTCCTCCCTCCTGGCAAAAAGAAAAGTGCTGGCTAAACAATATAGAGCACTATATCACGGAGGAATTTGGAGCATAAATTCCAATATCATCTTGCTTGTCGTACAACGCTCTGGGCTGGCAACCGAAAAAAAAGGCAACAACAAGTACTAGACTCGTTTTTCTAAAATCCATGACGTCTGAATTTTTATTTCCTCGAAAAGCCGTTGTAAATTAAACCTATTCTACGTATAATGCAAAGCAGCGCGGCAAAAAGAACAGAAATTATTTCCCTTTTTTACTTTCTCTACTACGTATAGTATGTAGGGGAAGTATTGTATTCCACTCAAAAATTCGATACAGAGATTTCACCGGAAATACATGTTTTCAGACCCCCTGAATCCAAAAGAAGCATTTTTGAAAACATGTCCGTGTGTGTGTGTCTGTGAATAGCATAACTCAGAAACGAACAGTCCGACAAACACATAACTTTGGTATTTAGGTTCAGTATCTTCCAGAGATGCGACACGAAGGTTTTCAAGAAAATCCCCCACCCCAGATTACCCTTTACATGGAAGATTTTTCGAAAATTTTAATTTTCTCAAAAATGACTAACGATTTTGATTAAAATATCATATGTTTAAGATATTTTTATGGTAAATAAAATGTATACCTTGAATTTTCTGGGAATGTCTCCAAAAGTATTATTTATTGTGAACGACTTTTGCATAACTGGTAAACCATAAGAGATAGACAAAATGTTACTACTCAAAAAATGTAGATCGAGTTAAAATACACAATTTATGTCATATACATTTTTTTGTTGAGTGAACCATTTTCGAGATATTGCTTGTTATTCCCTTAAATTTTTCAATACTTATTTTCTCAAATGGGAATTCGTTATTCATTTTTTTTTGTCTTGGATATGCAGAGTTATAATCTGTGGCAAAGGGAATGGTGCTGCACCTAGCAACCAGCTATTAAGAGATATGTATGTGCTTAAAGGCTACTGTTTTTCTATATTGCCCCTGTAAATATATTTTCCCCTACATCTACAAGAAAATTAGCAATAAGATAGGGTCTGCAAATGTTTATCTCGATTAACATGAACTAGATGAAGAATAAGCGTTTGTAAAAATACTTTGTACAAGAGTAGAGAAAGTCATGTGAGTGTAACACATCAGATTTTTTTGTTGAGTGAACCATTTTCGAGATATTGCTTGTTATTCCCTTAAATTTTCAATACTTATTTTCTCAAATGGGAATTCGTTATCATTTTTTTGTCTTGGATATGCAAAGAGTATTAATCCGTGGCAAAGAGAATGGTGCTGCACCTAGCAACCAGCTATTAAGAGATATGTCTTGCTTAAAGGCTACTGTATTTCTATATTGCCCTTGCAATTACAAAACAAGGGGAACATAGTACGCCTTAAGCGATAGTCAAATATTTTTAGAACTAGTCGCTATGTGTAAAATGTAATTCTCTTTGCATGTCAAAAGATCGTTTCTGCAAATGTTTATCCCGATTAATATGAAATAGATGGAGAATAAGCGTTTGTAAAAATAGTTTGTACAAGAGTAGAGAAAGTCATGTGAGTACACATTAGATATTTTGTTTTTCACTCCTTTCAAAAAACATGAGCACGTGCATATATCTCTTTCTCTATTCGTGTATGCACGTATGAAGGTATTTGACCTCCTGTCGTAAAGCTAATATAATTTGTAACTTGATTATCAGTGAATTGAAGCGATCGAAACGGTATCATGAGACAAATAGCACAAACAGAAACGTTCCTATAAAACAACTTTCAGTTGACATCAAAGGATAAAATAAAATAAACATATAATATGCAGCCGCCACTTATTTCACCAATTGACATTTTGTAGTGATTGTATTCAAAATACAACTTGTTTATGGAAGATGCTAAACGTTACTTAAAACCGTTAAGACCTAGTCGAATAATAATATAAGCTTCTACCTCCTTCTATTCAGCTACATTTTTTATTTTAATTGTATAACAAATGATTATGAATTATGTTTAATTTCATTTTTAGTCGTTTTAACTGGTATTACAAAAAGTGCTCATATTCGTTTATAGGCTGACCGCTTGCAACAATAGAAGTATCCCAACAGCATACTTTGTGTGTATGTGTGTGTGTGTGTGTGTGTATGTGTGTGTGTGTGTTTTACTTTTCGATTGAAACGATTATTTTGAAGTTGTGTAAAGAAATACCTTAAATATCATTTAGAAAATGGATTAAGTGGCATCTTAAAACACTTCGCTAAAAGGGGAGGTTCTAACGGGGTGTAAAGCAAACTAAAAAAAACCCAGATGTGTTCACCCACATGAATATCTCTACTCTTGTACAAACTATTTTTATAAACGCTTATACTCCATATGCTTCATGTTAATCGAGATATCGAGATGTTAATCTTATTGCTAATTTTCTTGTAGATGCAAGGGGAATTGTTAGGCTTTAAGCGATAGTCAAATGTTTTAAGAGCTGGTTGCTATGTGGCGCATTCCATTCTCTTTGCATGTCCAGCACATAAAAAAACCAATAACGAATTCCCATTTGAGAAAAGTATAAGTATTGCAAAAATCAAACAAATAAAAAATATCTCGGAAATGGTTCTCTCGAAAAAAAGTATATATATGACATAAATTTTGTGTTTAACGAGATCTAAATTTTTTGCGTACAAAAAGTTTAGCTATCTCTTACGGTTTACCAGTTATGAAAAACTATTCACAACGAAGCGGACTTTTGGGGAAATTCCCAGAAAATTCCAGATGTATATTTCATTTGGCATGGAAATATCTAAAAAACATATGATATTTTGATCAAAATCATTAGAGCCATTTTTGAAAAAATCAAAATTTTCGAAAAATGTTTCATATAAAGGGTAGTCCTGGGTGGGGGTATTTTCTTGAAAATCTTCGTGTCGCATCTTTATAAGACACTGAACCTAAAAACCAAGTTTGGTATTTATCCAACTTTTCATTTTTGAGTTGTGCTGTTCACAGACACAGACCTTTTCTAAAAATCTGATGTGTTACACTCACATGACTTTCTCTACTCTGTACAATCTATTTTTACAAACGCCTATTTTCCATATGCTTCATGTTAATCGAGATATCGAGATGTCAACCTTATTGGTAATTTTCTTGTAGATGCAAGGGGAATATGGTAGCTTTTAAGCGATAGTCAAATATTTTAACGCTGGTTGCTATGTGGCGCATTCCATTCTCTTTGCATGTCCAGGACATACAAAGATGAATAACGAATTTGAGAAAAAGTATAAGTATTGGAAAATTTAAGGAAATAACAAGCAATATCTCGAAAACGGTTCAATCAACAAAAGAAATGTATATGACACAAGTTGTGTATTTTAACGCGATCTACATTTTTTGTGTAGTAAAATTTTGTCTATCTCTTATGGTTTACCAGTTATGCAAAAGTCGTTCACAATGAAGAATACTTTTGGAGACATTCCCACAAAATTCGAGATATACATTTCATTTCTCATGACATTATCTTAAACATATGATATTTTAATCAAAATCGTTAGAGCCATTTTTGAGAAAATTAAAATTTTGAAAAATGTTCCATGTAAAGGGTAGTCTGGGGTGGGGGGATTTTCTTGAAAACCTTCGTGTCGCATGTCTGGAAGATACTGAACCTAAATACCAACTTTGGTGTTTATCCGACTGTTCGTTTTTGAGTTAAGCTGTTCACACACGCACAGACACACACACACACAGACACACACACGGACATGTTTCCAAAAATGCTTTTTTTGGATTCAGGAGGTCTCAAAACATGTATTTCCGGTGAAATCTCGGTATCGAATTTTTGGGTGGAATGCAATACTTCCCCTACTTACTATACGTAGTAGAGAAAGTAAAAAAATCGCATACCATGTACGCACAGGGAGAGAATGAGAGAGTGGGAGAGGATGAGAAAGCCGAAAGCGAGTGAAACCTTGAGAGAAGAAAGGGAGAGATAAATCTTAACAATTACGCAGACAGGGTTGCGGATTTGCGGGTTCTTCTAGTTTACAGGACATTATTATACACAATAATTTGGGAGAAAGGAGTATCAATTAAAATACAAACTTGTTGGAATTATGACAGAAGATATTACTATGAAGTTGAATTTGTTTTGCGTCAAGAATGCAACAAATGAACATTTATTCCACGGAGAATGTAGGTAAAAATAAACGCAATAGTAGAGTATAGTACAAAGGGTAAAAATAGGGTTTAGGGTTTTTCCGAGTAGCTATGTTTGCGAAACGAATGCCACAGGCCGAGTTTCGCAATCCTATCAGCAAAATAATACCACTTTTACTACGTGTGGCATAGGTATACTACTTTTGAGACAGCGCTCGAATTTGTAAAATATCAATAATATTATACTGATTCCTAAGACTAACAGACACTTTAGAACTCGGTTCTTGAAACAAAAGATATGACTTTAAAAAACCCAGATGTCAGATGCTTTGTTGATTCGCTAGCAGTCGTTTTTCAGCAAAATTATTTTTAGCATGTTTTGTCTTACACGGCAATGAAGTGATTAAATGATACTAGTGTTTTTCTTTCTGCCGCTGCTGTAATTTCACTTGGATCTTCCATTTCAGGTTCTTCTAAATTCATAATTTTCGTTGTTTAATCTTTATGTAGGTTAGATAGATAAAAGAATATAGCTTTAGATCAGCAGAAGGTTACCAATATAACGTATAGGTTAACTCTACAACGAATTGCAATAAATTGAAGTAATTGCCATGTGATTGGATTAATTTTAGTCAAAGTTTGTCACAATGAAGATTATCGAACTAGTGCGATAATGTAAAGCTTTAGCTTGTGTGCACTGTGTTAGAAGTTCTACCTTCAGGCCTTGCTATAAAAAACAACAACAACAACAAAACTTATATCCCATTCCAAAGAATATAGATGGTCAAGATGCAACTGAGGAAATAGAAGAGTGAAAAACCAGATTCTTCTTCCAACAGTGCGATAAGTGTATATTCAATTGGCATTTTATTCCACTACTACAGTGAACTTTACAGTTAGCGTAACATCTTCTGAATAACCTTTATGTTAATGCTATAGAAGTATGTTGTGAGGTTTCTGGACGCTGAAGTTGTAGCATTTCCTTTACCAATAGAATACGGTATTATAATAAATTTATAAAATCACAAAATCATGTCCAGGGTAAGCGTATTAACTATTCCAGCGACTTTATAATATATGTGTGTGTCACGCACAACATTTTAAGATTGGGAGATTAAGGATAAATCCCTGGGCAGCAACTAACCGACAAATTGCACAAGGAACAAAACTAAGGTAATTCACAATGTGTTCACCGGCTTGCATGCAACATTTTGAAAACTGAAAAGCACAGCGATGGGACAAATACCGATTATGCAAAAATTGCGTAACTAAAATTACTATAATATTATTAAAATTACGAATTTTTTCGCGGATTACTCCTTAACCCTTAGCTTGGTAGATACTTCGGCCAGCCAGCGATCCGCGGTGCTAACTCGGCCACTCCAATTCTTGCCACTCTATAATACATATAGTGAATGTTTAAGAAGAACTTTTACAAACTTCGGGTATGGGTTCCTTACACCACAAGAAGGAAAAAAGTTCATATGAACATATGTCCCATAATCCTTTGTTTTCTCGTTAGGTGTTCAACACAGTGGTACACTTATAACACACAAAACTCATAAGAAATGCTTGAAATGTTCTCCTCTTGCTTCTATGCATGCCTGTACTCGTCGAATCATGGAATGTCGCACCCTGTCAAAACCTCCGGGATGGCGTCGAATGGTTTCGCAGGCTTCCATGATACGTCGATGAAGCGTTTCTGCATCCGGGATGACTGCTCCATATACCAATGATATAAGATGTCCCCAGAGGTAATAATCCACAGGAGTGAGGTCGGGAGAACGTGCAGGCCATGGAGCTGGTCCTCCTTTGCCTATCCATCGGTCATGGTAGATACCAGTCAGTGCATCTCGAACAATACGACTAACATGTGCCGGAGCCCCATCATGCATAAACCACATGTTTTTTCTTATTTTCAGGGGCACATCTTCGTGAAGTAAGTCGGGAAGAGTGTGATGTATAAAGTCCCTGTAGACAGCACCAGTAAGACGTGCTGGTAAAACGTATGGACCTATCAGACAGTCACCTACAATGCCAGCCCACACATTCAGACTAAACTGTTGCTGATGTCTAGCCTGAAGTACAGCGTGAGGATTACGATCTGCCCATACGTGTACGTTGTGAAATTAGTAACTCCATCTCTCCCAAACGTTGCCTCGTCTGTAAACAAAACTGACGAGACAAACAATGGATTGGCTGTTTGTGCTACAAACCAACGGCAAAAGTTATCCCGTGGTGGATAATCGGCAGGCGAAAGGCCCTGCACACGTTGAATATGATATGCATACAGGAGCTGCTCGTGAAGTACCCTCCATGCTGTCACGTGTGATGTACCAGATGCCACAGCCAATTGTCTTGAACTGATACCTGGATCGTCTTCGACACACTTTAACATCTGTTCTTCGTGTTCCGGCGTACGAACAACTCTTGGTGTTCCTCGATCTATAGCCCGTGGTGCAACTGTTCCTGACTGAGCAAGGCGACGATAAACAGCAACAAAGGTTGAATGACTCGGTTGTCTTCAGTCTGGAAACTCCATCTGATAGAGCCGTGCAGCCTCGCGTCCATTACCATTCGCGCGACCATATTTAAAAATCATGTCTGTCTGTTCACGAAATGAATATCCAGCCATGGTGGAGCGAAACACGTGCAGTTAACTCACTACATGTACACAATTGAAACGTTGAAGACAGGCTAATGACAAATGACAAACGTAAACAAGTCTCCATAACAACACTTCGCCTTCTACCGTATGAAGTACAATGGGTTAACGCCTTCTATGAATGCATAGAGAAATAAAGTTTTGAGGTTGGACCCCGAAGGCCGTTGAACTCACACTTTCATTGTGACAGGAATAACGCTTATGGATTATGGGACATACGTTCATATGAACTTTTTTCCTTCTTTTGGTGTGAGGAACCCATACCCGAAGTTTGTAAAAGTATTTTTCAAACACCCGGTATACGATTTGAGAGCTGCCTTGTTTATATTTACCTACCGATAAAACGCTAGCTTTGCTGAATGTTTGGTTGCCTCCTTTACTTTCGGCAAATGTAGGATGGGACAAACAGGATGTATATAATGCAAGAGGTAATAACTCTATAAAATGCACATACACATGGTATTTTATTGTGCAACAGCAGAATCCAAAATTGCATCGTATCCGAAATACAAACAAAAAAAGAGGGGGTAAAATTCGTAAATACAGAGGACAGACAGTAAGCATACACATGACGTCCACGAAGGAAGGCAGCTCTCCGACAGATATATTGGTCTAACTAGCAGCACAAGCATCAACTAAGTAATGCAAGATCAACTTACATTAATAAGAAGGGAGATTTGCAATATTATCTCAATCATACAGGATTGAGAACAATGGACCATCACTAGCTGATATACACAGCGATCGAGCCAAAACAATGACGCGTTACGCTTTGGTAATCATTGAGATAAAAGCTCCAAATAAAAAAAGAAAGTAAATAAAGCAGCTCTTCGATCCGCCACTGATAACACGCGGATAACCGCAGAGTTGAGTAACAATTTACCTAGTTCAGCGCCCCTAATTTCATACGCAATGCTTTCAATTCGAGATACAAGCAATTTCGGTATGGTAGGTATGTCTACATAGTTAACTCGAAAGGATAGGGGAATTCCTGGCATTTTGCATCTTTCCGCACAATATAGTCTTGCAATCGATACCGTTCTCCCGTTATCGTACCTGTCTGCGCAATTCCAAACATTACGCTTAATTCCAAATACCAGCATTTCCCCTTTCCCCCTCAGCAGCAACGTAAAAGGAATGTTTTTAGCTGTTAAACACCCTTGTAGCCTGAAGATATTGAATAACCAGTCAAAATTACAAGTATAAGCATGCACGTCCCTTGCTTTCAAAAATAACCCTACTGTTCTCTTTCAAAAATACACGAAGAGTAAAGGGGAAAAGTGATGAGGGTTCATAAACCTCGGCTGAAACAAAAACAAAATTTTGAGTCTGAAGTCGAGTAAATAATAATAACCACGAGTTTAACTTGGACATTCTACAGGGTGGATTTGTACTCTACGGAGAGACTTTCAGAGGTTGTTTCAGGGAAGTTGCTGAATGTTTAAATATGGAACCCAATACCTACTGTGGTTACTGATTTAATGCAATATGCTAGATGCGTAATGCCTCCTTGATTTTACTATCGATTACTCTTTACCTTCTGGTTACAGTAATGCCATTTGTACAACAATCTATGCTCAAAAATCTGATGTGTTACACTCACATGACTTTCTCCACTTTTGTACAAACTATTTCTACAAACGTTTATTCTCCATATGCTTCATGTTAATCGAGAAGTTAATCTTATTGCTAATTTTCTTGTAGATGCAAGGGGAATTGGTAGGCTTTAAGCGATAGTCAAATATTTTAAGAGCTGGTTGCTATGTGGCGCATTCCATGCTCTTTGTATGTCCAGGACGTAAAAACAATGAATAACGAATTCCCATTTCAGAAAAAGTATTGGAAAATTTAAGGACAAGCAATATGTCGAAAATGGTTCACTCAAAAAAACAAATGTATGTGACATAAACTGTGTATTTTAACGCGATCTACATTTTTTGTGTAGTGAACTTTTGTCTATGTCTTATGGTTTACCACTTATGCAAAAGTCGTTCACAATGATGAATACTTTTGGAGATTTTTCCAGAAAATTCGAGATATACATTTGATTTGTCATGAAAATATCTTAAACTTACTATATTTTAAGCAAAATCGTTAGAGCCATTTTTGAGAAAATTAAAATTTTCGAAAAATGTTCCATGTAAAGGGTAATCTGGGGTGGGGGATTTTCTTGAAAACCTTCGTGTCGCATCTCTGGAAAATACTGAACCTAAATACCAAGTTTGGTGTTTATCCGACTGTTCGTTTCTGAGTTATGCTGTTCACAGACAGACACAAAGACAGACAGACACACACGCGCGCGCGGGGAGATGTTTCCAAAAATGCTTTTTTTGGATTCAGGAGGCCTCAAAACATGTATTTCCGGCGAAATCTCGGTATCGAATTTTTGAGTGGAATACAGTACTTCCCCTACTTACTATACGTAGTAGAGAAAGTATAAATTAGGCAACATACAACATGACTACTACAAAATCTCGTACAACACATATGCATATTATCGTTCAATACCTGTTTCTTTATGTCAAGGAGCTGCTCAAAATCATGACAGCAAAGCTTCATGGACTGCTTGTAGCACACGCTTTCATATCCTATGCCTAGCTTACTTTACTCCCCTTGTAAACAAATTCACGTGCATCTAGCCTTCTCTTATTGGTTGCTGGACGCATAACCATTTATTGCAATGGAAATTGGTTCTGTGTTTAAAACATAATTTGTCTTCATATATTCGAAGGGACTACTTCAAAATAAGCGTTTGATATTAATGCTCTGGCTATTGTGCATTTCAGCACTACAGGTAATCCATTTCTAAACCATCCCTCTCTTTACAAGGTCGAGTCCGTTAGTCATGTTACACTCGGCTATAGACACCTGTCCACGCGAATTAGAGTGGAAATCATTAGGAGAGATTTCACACCTAGTGTAACTTATTCATGAGATTTGTTTGAAGTCAGTCACAGAGACACAATATAAAGACTGGGTAGAAATTAGTTTTCGGTTGCGAGAAATGGGTCACTTTTTTTGCAAGTGTACATATTCAGAAATCAATAGAATTAACTGTTGTTTATAGCACTTATTTAACCTCCACAATATTACTTTCTCTACTACGTATAGTAAGTGGGGAAGTATTGTATTCCAACCAAAAATTCGGTACCGAGATTTCACCGGAAATACATGTTTTGAGACCCCCTGAATCCCCCTCCAAAAAAGACATTTTTGGAAACATGTCCGTGTGTGTGTCTGTCTGTCTGTCTGTCTGTGAACAGCATAACTCAGAAAAGAACAGTCGGATAAACACCAAACTTGGTATTCAGATTCAGCATCTTCCAGAGATGCGACAGGAAGGTTTTCAAGAAAATCCCCCCAACCCAGATTACCATTTACATGGAACATTATTCGAAAATTTTAGTTTTCTCAAAAATGGCTCCAACGATTTTGATTAAAATATCATATGTTTAAGTTATTTTCATGACAAATAAAATGTATATCTTGAATTTTCTGGGAATGTCTCCAAAAGTATTCTTCATTCTGAACGACTTCTGCATAACTGGTAAACCATAAGAGATAAGACAAAATTTTACTACGCAAAAAAATGTAGATCGCGTTAAAATACCCAATTTATGTGATATACTTTTTTGTTGAGTGAACCATTTTAGAGATATTGCTTGCTATTCCCTTGAATTTTCCAATACTTATACTTTTTCTCAAATTTTTTATTCATTTTTTTTGTCCTCGTAATGCAAAGAGAATGGAATACTCCACATAGCAACCAGCTCTTAAAATATTTGACTAACGCTTAAAGCCTACTAATTCCCCTTGCACCTACAAGAAAATTAGCAATAAGTTTTAACATCTCGATTAACATGAAGCCTATGGAGAATAAGCGTTTGTAAAAGTAGTTTGTACAAGAGTAGAGAAAGTCATGTGAGTGTAACACATCAGATTTTTTTCTTAGTTATTATTGGGTATTCTATATTGTTGCTTCAACTTTAAAGTCAAATCGCGAATACTTTAGAATACAGAACATAATTACAATGAAAATACACTATTTTAAACAGTAATAGTACTTACAACATTAAATTCTCTAGATAGCTGTGCTATACATTGTAATATAATTTTGTCGCTTTCATAAAGTTTAAAGTTCTTTGATGTGCTAAATTTAGGGCGTCTGGTAGGCTATTGGGGTTGTCATACCTTTCTCTGTGTTGTACATAGCGACGGCAGGCTGTAACGAGATGTTGAACTGTGAGATATTTGTGCGTTATAGAAGTATGTTCAAATCGTAGTCGAGTTAAGGCAACTGTTTTCACATATTATTTTCATTTGGAGTCTGATATTGTCTGCTCAGTAAGATGCACGAAAACAGAAGGGGTTATTATGAGAAGCTACCTATAATGTTTGCACATTAAATGTGAATTATTAATATTTCGGAGATCCTCTGGACCGCCTAGAAGCAAAAGCGTTTCGAAACATATCAAAATATTTTCATGTGTTTGAGGGACAAAGACAGCAAATTTTACAACATTTTGAAAGCAAAAACGGGTTCCAAATGTCGCGCTTACTTGAAAGCAAGACTTTGAGACATATGTTGGGTCATCGGTTTATGATCCTACTTGTACATTTGAAACGGTTCTGCTGAAATATGACAATGATATTTTTACTTTTTCTACTACGTATCATAAGTAGGGGAAGTATTGTATTCCACCCAAAAATTCGATACCGAGATTTTACCGGAAATACATGTTTTGAGTCCCCTAAATCCAAAAAAAAGCATTTTTGGAAACATGTCCGTATGTCTTTCTGCGTGTGTGTGTGTGTGTGTGTGTGTGTGTGTGTGCGCGCGTGTGTGTGTGTCTGTGAACAGCATAACTCAGAAACGAACAGTCGGATAAACACCAAACTTGGTATTTAGGTTCAGTATCGTCCAGAGATGCGACACGAAGGTTTTCAAGAAAATTCCCCCACCCCAGATTACACTTTACATGGAACATTTTTCGAAAATTTTAATTTTCTCAAAAATGGCTGTAACGATTTTGATTAAAATATCATATGTTTAAGATATTTTCATGGCAAATAAATGTGTTGAACATTATTTTTTTTGTTGAGTGAACCATTTTCGAGATATTGCTTGTTATTCCCTTAAATTTTTCAATACTTATTTTCTCAAATGGGAATTTGTTATTCTTTTTTTTGTCTTGGATATGAAAGAGTATTAATCTGTGGAAAAGAGAATGGTGCTGCACCTAGAACCAGCTATTAAGAGATATGTCTATGCTTAAAGGCTACTGCATTTCTTTATTGCCCTTGCAAATACAAAACAAGGGGAACATAGTAGGCCTTAAGCGATAGTCAAATATTTTTAGAACTGGTCCCTATGTGTAAAATGTAATTCTCTTTGCATGTCAGAAGATCGTTTCTGCAAATGTTTATCTCGATTAATATGAAATAAATGGAGAATAAGAGTTTGTAAAAATAGAATGTACAAAAGTAGAGAAAGTCATGTGAGTGTAACACATCAGATTTTTTTATCAACATCCTTTCATCCAGGAGGGTCCACATTCAAAATCGGTTGGGGTGATTCGCTTGGATAAGGTACTTTGCTGGGTTTTTTCCACTACCTCCTAAGAAGAACGTGACATAATTTGCTGCTGATTGGAAACTTGGCTCATTTGATGTTCTTGCTATAATGTAATAAACATATTCAAACAAATTTCAAAGAATCATAAATATACAAACATTGTATATGAATGAAAATTCTAGATTGTAAATTATATGCTTCGGCTCCTGTGGAAATATCGTGAATATTAATAAATCTAACTTTTTTTTAAAAAATAACAGCTTTTGGTGCAAGAATGCTCGAGAAAATTATATATATATATATATATATATATATATATATATATATAAGTAATCGTTCAATTAGAACCTTTAAGCGGACAAGGTAGTCTGAACACATGGAAATTACACTTTAAATGTGTTAAATTACCACTGCTCTTAAAGTTCTCAATGGCGCTTCCTGAGATTTTTATGAAATATTCTATAAATCATGACAATTATTTCAAGTGGTTGTTTGCATTGATAGCTTATGTAGTTGAGTCCGTAAAAATTATTTCATTCAGCAGAAAAATAATAAAATTTACTCTTAAAACATGTGAATTCATGTACCTTTTTCTCTGTTACTACTTGTAATACAGAATCGCACTTTTTAGTTATGTATATCAGTTCACTAGAAATTGAAAAAAAAATTAATTGTAAAGTAAAAATCTGGAGAATTTGTAATTTTGCTTTCTTAATATCACTAATATACAATATAAAATTATGATTGTGGTTCAGAGAGTTTAAATATGCATTCTATACATGTACTGAAAATTTCATCTCTACCTTTCATATTTTCTGAGAAATAGGTACATAAATATCCAAAAATGTTGTTTAAAGTTCGAGGATTAAAATTCTGACACACTTCAGTACATTCCAGGGTCATAATCATCTGCACCTTCATTCCTGGATTGCCAGCTTTTCTGATTGCCTTCTCTTGGTCGTGGCCTCTTTTGTTAATTGCTGAACTGCTCCCTGGGCATGATATAGTCGTTCGTTGTTGAAAGATACAAAAATGTTCCACAAAGGGGCGTTGCATCATAGTTTTAAAAGAACGCAGATTAGCATTTAAATGGTATTTAAATGGCTTAAAAATCTCTTATACCCCCAAAAGTGTATACTTTCTGAAACTGGAAATAATATAGATTTTATTGGTGCCTGAAACAAAAGATATGATTTTTGATCATTTCAGAGAACCTTGTCGCCTTAAATTCACGGCTATTAAAGAATTAAAGGCTACTTTCTTATAGGATGATAACAGTCCCAAATTTTCATTATTTAGGTACGCGAATTTTATTTTAAAAGTTTCAAGTTTCTCATCAGTATCTACTCCTACCGACTTTTCTGTTCTTCCAAAATTCTTTTTCCTTACGAGTTTAACACCAGACGTAAATAGGTCAAGGTTTTCTTTCTTTGTTATTTATTATATTTTTATCATTTTAATTTTTTCTGTCATTTGTTTTAAATATGATTGTAAGAGGATTTTAATTCATAAATAATGAAAGTATTTGAGTAGAAAATATGAAACCAATGGTATCATCCCAACTCTAATGTATAATTTCTGAATTTCATATAATAATTTATTTATTGCACTTTTTGAGTCAGTGCTGTATAAAACGAGGGCAACCCTGACAAAAATAAAATTATAAGCACTATACATTCACAATAATGAGAGTGAGGCTTTCCAATGGGCTCAAACAGCATATTATAATTTAAGCATTAAATATTCAACCGCACAATTTAGCACAATTATGAAGTTCAGACATACAGAGTCATTCATTATGGAGCTAGATCAATCCGAGGACTACGAGCGTTTGGAAATGCGTTATTTAGAGCGTTTTGTATGCTATGCTGAGATACCGCATTCCATATTTTACGCAGCATTAAAAGAGCTATTTTCGTGGTCGAAACTTATAGCTCGCCATATTTCAACTCCATTTCCACTTCGTTGAATCGTTGCAATTCATCTGCCAACTTTTCCACAAGAATTATGAGCCTGTTTTTCGTGCCACCTTTGCAGTTCACGGCACTCGTCAAATAGCCAGCAAAGAATTCAAATTAAACAAAAAGTGAAGGGATGGAACAAATGAGAGACTTAATGCGCTTTTTTGAGTGCAGTCCATGTTTGCTCGGTTGTTTATGAGTGGCCGCTGGCATGCAGACAAAAAACTTGGTTGCGATTTGTAACTTAATCTCAACGATCGGACTGTTTCGCATGCAAGTATGCTATGGAACAGAAGACGGTGGGTATAATGTGCTCAAGAACAAAAGAAACACCCCCTCTCTCGCATATGCATTTGGACATGTAGAAACTAACTTCCCTTCTCCTTTTAAGGTGCCGCTCTTTTTTAAGTAGCAATGTCCACTTCATTGGAAGACTGGCATAAAACAATAAACATCATGAGGCTGTCAGGCAAGACGGTCGGCATGGAGTTCGATTCTCTTTATCAGTACTCATCACATTGTTCCTATCGCTATGTTAAATGCGTTCCATCATTTCAGTCTGAGTGTTTTATTAACCAGTATTCTCATCAGCAAATAAAAGTATGCTAATAAACTGGCCGTCTGTTTCTGTGAGGAGGGGAGGTCGTGAATGTCACGACTAGAGAGATAAATGATCATTCTCTCATTCAGATGATCTTTCTCAACCTCTCAGAATCAAGCACTAGAATTAAGAGATTCAGCACAAATACATTCCAAAGCAATGTTAATTTAAGCCCCAAAAGAAGAATATTCCTACAACATAACTGTGCCTAAATACATACAGTAACGCATGACGTACAAGTTCGTGGCGCCCTCCATCGGTAATGCTGGAAGTCAATATGATGTTGATGCACCCTTAGCCTTGATGACAGCGTTCACTCTCGCAGGCATACTTTCAATCAGGTGCTGGAAGGTTTCTTAGAAAATTGCATCCCATTCTTCACGGAGCGCGGAACTGAGGAGAGGTATCGATTTAGATCGGTGAGGCCTGGCATGAAGTCGGCGTTCCAAAACATCCCAAAGGTGTTCTATGGGATTCAAGTCAGGACTCTGTGCAGGCCAGTCCATTACAGGGATGTTATTGTCGTGTAACCACTCCGCCACAGCCCGTGCAGTATGAACAGGTGCTCGATCGCGTTGAAAGATGCAATCGCCATCCCCGAATTGCTCTTCAACAGTGGGAAGCAAGAAGGTGCTTAAAATAACAATGTAGGTCTGCGCTGTGAACGTGCCACGCAAAACAATAAGGGGTGCAAGCCCCCTCCAGGTAAAACACGACCACACCATAACACCACCACCTTCGAATTTCACTGTTGGCACTATACACGCTGGCAGATGACGTTCACCGGGCATTCGCCATACGCACACCCTGCCATCGGATCGCTACATTGTGTACCGTGATTCGTCACTCCACAAAACGTTTTGCCACTGTTCAATCGTGTACCATTGACGCTCCTTACACCAAGCGAGGCGTCGTTTGGCATTTTCCTGCGTGATGTGTGGCTTATGAGCAGCCGCTCACCTCACGCCTAACTGCCATAGTACTTAGAGTGGATCCTGATGCAGTTTGGAATTCCTGTGTGACGGTCTGGATAGATGTCTATCTATTACTCTTTACGACCTTCTTCAAATGTCGGCGGTCTCTGTCAGTCAACAGACGAGGTCGGCCTGTACGCTTTTGTGCTGTACATGTCCCTTCACGTTTCCACTTCACTATCACATCAGAAACAGTGGACCTAGGGATGTTTAGGAGTGTGGGAATCTCGCGTACAGACTTCTGACACAAGTGACACCAATTACTTGACCGCATTCGAAGTCCGTGAGTTCCATGGAGCTCCCATTCTGCTGTTTCACGATGTCTAATGAGTACTGAGGTCGAGGATAATGAGAACCAGGCAGTAGGTGGCAGCACAAAGCACCTAATATGAAAAACGTATGTTTGTGGACGTGTCCGGATCACATAGTGATCACATGTGTATATGGTTTCCTGGAAGAGGAAGGTATTGATATGTACGAGGGTCGTCCAACAACTAAGCTTCCCCATTTTATAAAAAACATTACACACAATTGATGATGTTGAATTAATTTTATTTGTATTGTACAATCCTTCTGTTACTTTTCTACATAGTCAACATGTTTTTCCAAGCATTTTTGGGGACGTGACACCAGTTTTTTCAAGCCAATGTTGTGCCAGGTCGGGTCGCAAGCAGCTGTTCACTGATTTGACTTCATCATCGGTGTTAAAAGTGCTTACCTTTGAGTTGGAGGAACATGTGAAAATCACTTGGGGCAAGCTCCGGTGAATACGGAGGATGCGAGAAAACTGTACACTCTTCCCTGTTAAAAGAGGTATTCAAAGTGTCGTCCTTGCACTTGGATGCAATACTGCACTCGTCTCTGCTGTGAGTTTCCAATTTTTTCAAACACCCTCCGGATCATCTCGGAATTCTTGACAAGCATCTACAATTCTTTGCTCCAGTACTTCAACGGTATCAATGGAAGTGCTGCATACTACACTTTTGAAGTGACCCCATGCAGCAAAATTCAAAGGATTGAGATCATACATAAAGTTATGTCCTTATACTCTTCGTTGCTGTATGGTTCCATTTTGACCAGTAGAGTTCAGCACACCTGACTGCTTCGACTGTGTACTGTATCCAATTGTCTGTCGTGTACGGTATGATTATAACTCCACCTGGTGGCAATGTTCAGTTTTGTAAACAAGAGCACATCGCGGACCGCTTCTAAGTGCGCAAGCACAACTAAGGACCTCAGTGGCTGCTCACACGTTCACAATAATAAATCTCGCACACGCTTTGTTTGCGGACCCATGTTTACTGGCACTTTTTTGCTTCTGTTATCGTATATCTTCAACCGTTTCAGTTTGCGCTATTAATAATGACACACCGGATATTTGACCTAAAAGAAAAAATATCTAGATGAAATGACGAGAAACTGGCAAGAACATCTAAGACGAATGCCACCAGAGCGGAAGCAAAACGTAATTGACTTATGTAATCCAGTTGGTTTCTGGAGTAGAGGTAGACCCTCCACTAGATGGAAGGATCGCTTCTCCTGAAGCCGGAACAGGTCAATAGGCTTAATACTTATTGTTCCTTAACTACTGTGGTTCTTAGCGTTCCATTCTATATTGGGCGTGAAAGATCGGTAATTTTGCTCAGAGGCCTCTTTATCAGGCTTGAGGTTCTTTTACTTGCCGTAAATCTACGACACGGGACCACCGGTTTTACTTCCCTTCAGAAGGAAGTCATGCTAAGGATTTTTACGCCCGATAAAATCCATCGTCCTCTTGGACCTGAAGATAAAATCTAAAAAACTTGCCACAAAAAGTTTCATACTTACATATTTAGGACGGACCACTTAAGTTGAGACTGTACAATATCTCCAAAACTAAGCGTTGTAGAAAGAAATGTCTTTAACAAAAGTTGCTTGGTATTAAGGGGGGAAGTAAATGCAATTGGTCGTGATTTAGTTGGAGGACGTTGTGATAGTTATTTTAGGTCAATTTCATTTTTTTAGTGGGATCTACCCTTTTTATGTTGCTTTTTCACTCATAAAAAACTAAACTGCATTCTGAATGGCTGTGTATGAAGACCGGAATGAGTGGTTGGACCATCATTTGACGCTCACGTTACGTTACGTTTCGTAATTCGGAACAACATTTTTTATCTTGTTTCCTTATTCCTCATCACAAAATAAACAGCTTCTTATAAACCATTTTCTAATGAGAAAACATACAAAATGTAGGTTCACATTTAAAAAAATAAAATTGATCCTAATATGACCATCATAACTTCCTCCAAATATAACACGACTAATGGCATTTACTTCACCCCATAATATTAAGAAACTTTTATTAAAGACATTTCTTTCTACAACGCTTAGTTTTGGAAACTTTTACCCAATGTAGCTAACTTATGTAGCTAATTACCTACTGATTCGTGGTAAATTAGACCTGTAAAGCGTTTTCGTTTTAATACAATATGTAGAAGTATAATGCAATATGAATACGTGGTTTTTCAAATTGAAATATTCAATTAGTATTTCATACACACTAACCCTTAAATAGTCCTACCACTCAAAATATTATCAGTTTTTTGGTTACTACAGTTACCTACACTGTGTAAAAAATGTATAGCTATGGGTGTTACAGTTCTGTTAAAATGTGTACCTAAAGTTAAATTTAGTACGTAATCTTATGGAAGTAGCCTTTGTTAAACACTTCACACAAATTTTCGTGGAGCATTCCAGTTTAACTTTCCGATGCAGTTGAGCCTCTTGTATTTTGAGGTTTATTTTAGGAGTTTGGAGTTGTACTGTAGTTCTTATGTTGTTGGGGAGCCGAACTTGAAGTAGTTGCAACCCCATGTATTGTACAAAGTTTCCGGTGGCCTCCGCCCCAACGATTACTTTTCCGGTGGCCTTCGCCCCAAGTTTACTTTCCGGTGGCCTTCGCCCCAATGTTTAAGAATCAACTTTGTACGGCTGAAGAATGTAATTATAATTTTTACTTCACTCCTTTTATTAATCTTTGACATTATTAAATAACACTTCACTGATATAGACAGCTGTGATATTATTTATTAATTACTTGCACTTTTTAACAGGTAAACTTTATAATATTCTCGCCGTAATGAATTTTCGTCTCACACTGAATACGTATTAAACTTCTCCAGGACGCGTCTCGCGTCCAGTTAGGAACGCTGTCTACTAGCAACTGACTTCTACCGCCTGAATTTGCAAATTTCATCTATTTCAAGTCTCTGGTTGGCTAATTTTACTCCAATAGAATACTTTTATTTAACTTTCAGGTTTTCTAGTTGTTGATTGGCTATTTATAAACTGTCTAAAAATTACATTATTGTTGCTCCAAATTACTAGTAGCATTATTAAACTTTCCAATTCATTATTGCCCCAAGGTTAACTCATTGTTACCTCATTGTTAGCAACTTTTGACCTATATTCTCACAGCTCCTACATTATTAAATGAGGTACATAATACATTCACATAACATTATTGAATGTGTACATAATAATATAAACATATACAATGACTGTAGTATACACTTATTATACATTGTTACATACACATATTGTTTTAATGCGGGTTGTTATTGAATTTATAGATTATGTAAATAGACTGAAATCATTTAAGTGTTAAAAATACTGCCTCAATTTTCACACTAGCACGAATGACGCATTTCCCGTGTTGTTCAGGAAATTATTGTACAATGATTTGGAATATTTGAGTGGTGAATCCTCTCTTTTAGCTTCTATACCTGTACTTTTGTAAAGTCCCCGTAATATTCCTAGTAACGTACAAATTTCTCTGATACCGGAAAATGGTATGATGTATCTGATTTCCTTAACCTAGCCCAGCTGTTTTCTAGATTCTGATGTATCTTCTAGCGTTGAAAAAATAATCAGAATGTTGAATAATTTTTAGATACTCAAAGATGATGAATGTTTAAGCGTTTATGATGGAAGAATATTTGGGAAAAGCAAGAGAGAAACGGATTAGAGCAGTTAAGAAAGACGAGAGAATTCAGATATAATTTGATAGAATAGTTAAATAGTGGAATGTAAATAGTTGGGGGGCCCCTTCATTATACAGATAATCTTGGGGTTATGTGTAAGGAAGCCTCGTATACCTAGATGGGTGTTAGACTTGTTAGATCGTAAATTTACGCTTAGTTAAGTTGTAATTATAAAAAAATATTTGTTTGCTTGTGTTTGTATATTTATGAAAATATATTAAGGGTTACAAAAATATTCAAAATACTACCTTCTCTGTGGTCCTGTAGGTATTTCTTAGCATAATATGGAAACCCTGATATAAATACTCAATCAAATAGTGGCAAAACTAGCAAAAATAAATCTTAACTCCCAGGCCATCATATTAAACATTTTGGAAATGGCACATTGTTCTAATGATAAAGAAAAACAATTTTCTCAGTTATTACAAACATCGATTGTAATAGTTACTGATGTTGCACTGAGCATAATTTTATGTCTTATATAATTATTTAGCATCACTGTTAGTCAAATTCATTACAATTCTTTATATTAAATTTGCTATTGTTTTTATATTTGATCGGGAGAACATTACCTCAAGTAAATATTTCTTGCGTAAGGGTTGCTTGTTAAAGCGGTCTGGTATCCAGAAACTTCGTTTAATACATTTGTAGAATTAGAATAAAGGTTACTCGCAGGCTTGGATGCTACAGCTTGTGCATATATCTGCAGTGTGTGAATAAAATGTCAAAGAAATAATTATCACATACATAAGGCAGGTGTCTTCTATTTTATTTTTACTTACTCTACTACATAGAGTAAGTAGGAGAAGTATTGTATTCCACCCAAAAATTCGATAGCGAGATTTCACCGGAAATACATGTTTTGAGACCCCCTGAATCCGAAAAAAAGCGTTTTTGGAAACATGTCCGTGTGTGTGTGTGTCTGTGGTCTGTGTGCCTGTGAACAGCATAGCTCAGACACGAACAGTCAGACACCAAACTTGATATTTAGGTTCAGTATCTTCCAAAGATGCAACACGAAGGTTTTCAAGAAAATCCCTCCACCCCAGATTACCCTTTACATGGAACATTTAAATTTTCTCGAAAATGGCTCTAACGATTTTGATTAAAATATCATATGTTCAAGATGTTTTCATGACAAATGAAATGTATATCTCGAATTTTCTGGGAATGCCTCCAAAAGTATTCTTCATTATGAACGACTTTTGCATAACTGGTAAACCATAAGATATAGACAAAATTTTACTACACAAAAAATGTAGATCGCGTTAAAATATACAATTTATGTCATATGCATTTTTTTGTTGAGTGAACCATTTTCCAGATATTGCTTGTTATTCCCTTAAATTTTCCAATACTTTACTTTTCTCAAATTCCTTATTCATTTTTACTTTCTCTACTACGTATAGTAAGTAGGGGAAGTATTGTATTCCACCCAAAAATTCGATATCGAGATTTCGCCGGAAATATATCTTTTGAGACCCCCTGAAACCAAAAAAAGCATTTTTGGAAACATGTCCGTGTGTGTCTGTGTGTGTGTGTGTGTGTGTGTGTGTGTGTGTGTGTGTGTGTGTGTGTGTGTCTGTCTGTGTGTCTGTCTGTGAACAGCATAACTCAGAAACGAACAGTCGGATAAACACCAAACTTGGTATTTAGGTTCAGTATCTTCCAGAGATGCGACACAAAGGTTTTCAAGAAAATCCCCCCACCCCAGGTTACCCTTTACATGGAACATTTTCCGAAAATTTTAGTTTTCTCAAAAATGGCTCTAACGATTTTGATTAAAATATCATATGTGTAAGATATTTTCATGACAAATAAAATTTATATCTTGAATTTTCTGGGAATGTCTCCAAAAATATTCTTCATTGTGAACGACTTTTGCATAATTGGTAAACCATAAGAGATAGGCAATATTTTACTGCACAAAAAAATGTAGATCGCGTTAAAATACACAATTTATGTCATATACATGTTTGTTGTTGAGTGAACCATTTTGGAGATATTGCTTGTTATTCCCTTAAATTTTTCAATACTTATTTTCTCAAATGAGAATTCGTTATTCATTTTTTTTGTCTTGTATATGCAAAGAGTATTACTCTGTGCCAAGAGAATGGTGCTGCACCTAGCAACCAGCTATTAAGGGATATGTATGTGCCTAAAGGCTACTGTATTTCTATATTGCTCTTGTAAATATATATTCCCTTTACATCTACAAGAAACTTAGCAATAAGATAGAGTCTACAAATGTTTATCTCGATTAACATGAAGTAGATGGAGAATAAGCGTTTGTAAAAATAGTTTGTACAAGAGTAGAGAAAGTCATGTGAGTGTAACACATCAGATTTTTTTGTCCGCGTAATGCAAAGAGAATGGAATACTCCACATAGCAACCAGCTCCTAAAAGATTTGACTATCGCTTAAAGCCTACCAATTCCACTTGCATCTACAAGAAAATTAGCAATAAGATAGAGTCTACAAATGTTTATCTCGATTAACATGAAGCATATGGAGAATAAGCGTTTATAAAAATAGTTTGTACAAGAGTAGGGAAAGTCATTTGAGTGTAACACATTAGATTTTTTTAAGTTAGTTGCAAAATCACGATCTCTATATTTATTGCTTGGAATTAAATATACTGCATTTTTATTTTATTTTCACACGAATTTTCTGTCCAAACAAATACTATTTTCTACACCATGACATTCACAAAGAAAACCCAAAGCAATATTCTCAAGTATGTTCTTTTATGTTTGCAATTTGTTCGGTTTCTAGTACCTAGACACTGTAAAATCGTTTTACTATTTTAGTCGTCTTGGAATTGAAATCAGAAACTGCCTTACAGAGTATCATCTTCAGAAAGAGTAGTGCTCTTTCCATGGTTAAAGAATAATCAAGATCAATTGTGTGCTTTCTAGATTACAAAAAAAAAAAAAAAAAAAAAAAAAAAAAAAAAAAAAAAAAAAAAGCTGATCGAGGAAGAATGTGGTTTTGATCCAAAAAATTTCAAAAAAAAAAAGATACGAAGAAAAACATTTCTGAAATAATAAATAAAATTATTCCGGATTAAGTGCAAATTTTGAATATGATTTAAAAAAGATTATTGCTTTTCAACTTTAACAGTGTATTCACACAGACACGCGCGCACATGCACCCACACCTTCACTCTTTATAATATTAGTAGGTGTTGACCAGGCCAGTCTAGTCCTTTTGGCACTCAGGGAAATCGCCTTTGTAAACATCAGGATGTTTGGTATGTTAGAAAAAGACAACATCTGCAACAAATTCTTCTCCATCGAAGGCAAAAATGGAGGTAACTTTATCAGGAGAAAAGGAGGGGTTTACAATAGGTGTCGTAAAACAGATATTATAAAATGATTGGAAGTAATATCTAAACTTGCTAAGGAATAACAAAACTGAAATCCAATGAAGTGGATAAGAATTTCACGCATTATATATTTAAGAAAACATTGCGTACCATAATTGTTAATTACTCCTGTTTTAAAGCATCATTTATGTCATAAAATTTACATAAGCATTTAAAGGGTTTTAAATAATTAATTAAAATTGTATTTATGGCTACTGAGAAAGAAAAAGGAAATCTGAATAACGTCAAGCGTACGTTAAAGAGAATGAACGAAAAACATTGAATTCGCAATAAAACAAATATTAGGAAAACGTGCAATATGTAACAAAAAGAGAAATTTCAAGCAGAAATGTTTATACGTATTATGACTTTAAATATGTTATTAATTTCTCTACTATAACTGGCGCAAAACTTCTGGAATCGTGACCTTGATTGCCTCCCCAGCTGCCGAGCCTAGGAATGGTATATGTTTAGCTTAATCAACGAAAGCGATATAATACCTTTGCTTACTCACAGTGCGTAACACATACAGTCTGCACAGAAAGTGTCTGCATCTTGTAATTTCAAAGAGATCAGTACGTAAATAGTGCTTATTTTATATTTGTGATATTTATAACCATGGCTCCTACGTTTTCAAAGTTAAATGGTAAGGTATTACGTATTCAAAGCAGGGAAATAATTGTAAATGTCCTCGACTTCATGAACCAAGAAGCAGAGACGAAGGAAGAAAATATATGTTTACCCGAGTTCCACAAAAGCCTTAAGAGAGTGAAAGAAAGAGTAGCCAAAGCAACCAACTGTTGTTTCACTGAGTTCCGTTTCCAGATTTCTCAAAGACAAGAAAAACCATATGGATGAAAGAGTACCATTTGACACACCTGTGAAGAAACATAAGGTCCCTAAACGTATTACAGAAATAGACGATTTCGACAAATGCGTCATTCGGTGCACGATTCACAATTTCTATGTGGAAGAAAAAACTGTGCCAACAATAAGCAGATTGCTCATCAATCTGAAAGATGTCATAAATGTTCAAGGTGGTGCTACAAGTCTCAAATCCCGGCTATGACACTGAATTTTGCAGTCTGATACTAACTTTCCCAATGACTATAATTTTATATGTACTTTATATCAGCATAAATTTTCAAGATGCTGCTACAAATCTCAGGAAAATTATAAAAGATTTAGGGTTTAAGTGGAAGAAAACGAAACCAAATAGAGTTCTAATAGAAAAGCACAACATACGATCTCAGCTGGAAGAGTACCTTACTCAGAGGTACAAATTAGAGGGTCAAACTATAGTGTATGAAGATGAGTCGTACATACACAGCAGTCATACATCTAAAAGTTGAAGTGACGATAGCGAATTAGATTTTCAGGCACCTGTTGCCAAAGGGCAAATACTTACTATCGTTCATGCTGTTCGTTCCAAATGCCCTTCTTTCACAAGTCGCAACAAAAAAACAGGAGATTTTCATCAAGAAATGAATACAGAAAATTACATGAAGTGAATCAACACCATGTTGATACCTAATATGCCTGCTGGGTCTATTCTGGTTATCGACAATGCTTCACAATGTGGTAACAGTCAAATTGACAAACAACCTACCTCAAATTCCTTGAAAGAAGAAATAAAAACTTGGTTGCTTAGGAATAATATAGCTTTTGATGAAAGCATGAGTAAAATATAACTTAGTTAAAGCCAGCAAATCCCTTCAGAAGTCATAACTCACAATACTTGGCCAGATATTAATACAACATCGCCATAATGTACTTAGACTGCCACCGTATTACCCAGATCTAAACCCAATCGAATTAATCTGGGCTGATGTCAAAACCTGGGTGGCCTGCAGAAATATCATTTTTAAACTAAAAGATGTGGAGCAGTTATGTCGCCAGCGATTTGCAGAAATTAGAAGCCCAGAATGGGAAAATGTATATCGACCTGTTGAATAAATTGAGAATCATTATTTCAAAAAATACGGAATTGCAGAAAATCAATTAGAAAAAATTCTCATCCAGGATAATGGTGCAGAAAGTAGCGACAGCAGTGATAGCGGGAAAGATGTGAGTGATTCCGCAGAAGAGGAAGGGCTGTCAGGTGTGGAAGAAATGGAGGCAGATGGTTGACAGTGTTTTTATATTAAGGGCATTTTACAGCGGTGGATTTAAATATACTGTATATAACTATAAGTTTATCGTGTAGTGCAGTGCATAACCGGTGTGCGGATATTTGACAATGACTGTCCCACGCACTCCTGCAGCATGCAGACGACCGGTCACCTCCTGATCTGGTATGTAACTCGCTTCATAGCTGTCATTAAGATTTTCACGTGTCTAGAACTGTTGCGCCAGTTATACATATAGTAAGTAGGGGAAGTATTGTATTCCACCCAAAAATTCGATACCGAGATTTCGCCAGAAATACATGTTTTGAGACCCCCTGAATAGAAAAAAGCGTTTTTGGAAACATGTCCGTGTGTGTGTGTGTGTGTGTGTCTGTCTGTCTGTCTGTGAACAGCATAACTCAGAAACGAACAGTCGGATAAACACTAAACTTGGTATTTAGGTTCAGTATCTTCCAGAGATGCGACACTAAGGTTTTCAAGAAAATCCCCCACCCCAAACTACCCTTTACATGGAACATTTTTCGAACATTTTAATTTTGTCAAAAATGGCTCTAACCATTGTGATTAAAATATCACACGTTTAAGATATTTTCATGACAAATGAAATGTATATCTCGAATTTTCTGGGAATGTGTCCAAAAGTATTCTTCATTGTGAACGACGTTTGCATAAGTGGTAAACCATAAGAGATAAACTAAATTTTACTACACAAAAAATGTAGATCGCGTTAAAATACACAATTTATGTTATATACATTGTTTTTGTTGAGTGAACCATTTTCGAGATATTGCTTGTTATTCTCTTAAATTTTTCAATACTTATTTTCTCAAATGGGAATTCGTTATTCATTTTTTTGTCTTGTATATGCAAAGAGTATTAATCTGAGGCAAAGAGAATGGTACTGCAACTAGCAACCAGCTATTAAGATATATTTCGATGCTTAAAGGCTACTGTATTTCTGTATTGCCCTTGCAAATACAAAACAAGGAGAACTTAGTAGGCCTTAAGCCATACTCAAATATTTTTAGAACTAGTCAAAATGTTTAAAATGTAAGTCTCTTACATGTCAAAAGATGGTTTCTGCAAATGTTTATCTCGATTAATATGAAATAGATGGAGAATAAGAGTTTGTAAAAATAGTTTGTACAAGAGTAGAGAAAGTCATGTGAATGTAACACATTCAGAATTTTTTTATTAATATCTGATTTATTTGATGCAAGAATTGTTAAATTAAATTTACGGTCTTTAGCAATCAGGCAAAAGCTGGAGTAAACAACATTCAACATTTTGAATTGTTAGAAAATGTTTCACCAAGGAGACGCTTACCAGGAAGCAAAGGAGGCGAAGTAGGTAATGGAGAATTAATTATTGTACTACAAAGAAAGTCAACAAGTATTCTGATCAAATATGTGTGAGATAAAAGCCTCAAAACCAAATTATTTTTAACAATGGGTTTATTACGTTACAAATATTTCAATACTAAATTTTGACAATTTAAAGTGATGGTAATAATGGTATTCGTTCAGCCAAAACTGTAAAACAGCTAGAGTTTAAATTTTGGTGAACTTTTCGAAGTGTTCTATCATTGTGCGATAAGAAAACGTGCACAAAGCACAATTCCACCACTTTCTCAAGACATTCATGGCCAGCAAACACTACATTATAGTTTTAAAGTAATTCATATATGCCACGAGTAAGAATAGCAGCATTTTGGATTTTTTCTATTTTATATCTTAATTACATTTTAAATTTTCTTTTAATTTTGTACATACTGTTCGGACTAAAGTTTCAATCACGGGTTTAGTTATTACTGTCAAACTTTAAATTTAGTTTTCTTCGCTTATATTTTTGGGGATATCGGTTTGTTTTGCTGCCTATTTCACCCCCTTGTTTGTTTTCTTTAAAACTTCACATACACTTTTAATCTATAATGATGGAATGTTAGTGTAAAGTTTTGCTCATTAAATGCAAAAAGTATTTATTCTAACCACCATTTGAAATTATAGTCAAATCGCCAAAAAACTGATGTTTAATATTTCTGAATTGTTCTATTCCAGACAAAAAAATTCTAATGTGTTACACTCACATGACTTTCTCTACTCTTGTACAAACTATTTTTACAAACGCTTATTCTCCATCTACTTCATGTTAATCGAGATATCGAGATGTTAATCTTATTGCTAATTTTCTTGTAAATGCAAGGGGAATTGGTAGGCTTTAAGCAATAGTGAATTATTTTAAGAGCTGGCTGCTATGTGGAGTATACCATTCTCTTTGCATTACCAGAACAAACAAACAAACAAAAAATGAATAACCAATTCCCATTTGAGAAAAAGTATAAGTATTGGAAAATTTAATATATCTTGAAAATGGTTCACTCAAAAAAATGTATATGACATAAATTGTGTATTTTAACGCATTCTACGTTTTTTGTGTAGTAAAATTTTGTCTATCTCTTATGGTTTACCAGTTATGCAAAAGTCGTTCACAATGAAAAACACTTTTGGAGATATTCCTAGAAAATTCAAGACATACATTTTATTTGTCATGAAAATATCTTAAACATATGATATTTTAATCAAAATCGTTAGAGCCATTTTTGAGAAAATTAAAACTTTCGAAAAATGTTGCATGTAAAGAGTTAATCTGGGGTGGGGAGATTTTCTTGAAAACCTTCGTGTCGCATCTCTGGAAGATACTGAAACCTAAATACCAAGTTTGGTGTTTATCCGACTGTTGGTTTCTGAGTCATGCTGTTCAAAGACACACATAAGGACATATTTCCAAAAATATATTTTTGGATTCAGGTGGCCTCAAAACATGTATTTCCGGTGAAATCTCGGTATCGAATTTTTGGGTGGAATACAATACTTCCCCTACTTACTATACGTAGTAGAGAAAGTAAAAAAGTTGACTTTTGTACCTGTTGAAGAAATTGAGTGGCTTTAAATTATCTAAGGTGAAAACTATGAGTTATTTTTATTGCGGGCCTACTGAAATAATAAAGGAAGAAACTATTTTATTTCGCAAAGAGTGTTCAAAGTAGAAGGTTCGCACTCGTAATTTTTATTTTAATTCTATACAAAAATTCAACAAAATCCTCTCATAAGGACAACGAGTACAAATTTTTCACATTTCACAGACGGTTTGTCTTAAATATATGTTTAGAGAAAAGCCGTACCTACTCAAAAGATACACTAGATGTAATGAAAATACAAGCTGTTTGACTTTACAGAAAAGGGAGCCTGTTGTGATTTCGGCTTAACGTGGAGTATTTGAAACAAATCGTATAAGGTAGAGACAGCTTTACAAATTTGCATAAGCAGTGGTTTCTTGGCAAAGCTTTTCAGTGCCCTTTGATTGCGAAAACACAAGTGACATATACATGCTCGTCTACATGTGCATCAAAACCCAGAATCAGCAAACAACATGCACACTGTTACTCACCAATTTGCAGGCAGACGAGCAACGTGAATGTTTGAAGGTTGAGAATAGCTCCAGGATAAATGCCCAAACAACTTGCGGTTCCTGAAGAGAACAAAACGAACGTTAGGAGAACAAAACCAATATCGGAGTACGTGCACACACACACACACTAACACACATCCACGTGCACCAGAGACTCCACTCTTGTGTTTACAATTAAGCGAGCAACCTGACTCACACTGTTGCCTTCCTGCTGATGATGATTGTGATGATAATGTTCATGACGATGATGATGATCCTCTCTCTGCATTGGGACAAGAAAACCCCCTCCACAAAACCACTGTCGGCACGCGAGGGAGTAAGGAAAAGGCCACTAGATCCCAACTCATTAAATGTGTGCTGAGGGACGAAGTCCCCTACAGAAGATACTAGAGCCTCAAAAGTATATTATTCTGTGTTCAATGCAACAGTGGCTATCCTAGCAAATAAATAGCTCAGTAAATGATGTTTATAGTTCTTCCACCGAGCGGGATGACTCAGGTGGTTTCGACTGTAGCCCGCGTTCGGGAGGTCATGGCTTCGATTCCCTTTTTGACCTATGGGTCCTTTTTTGGAGTTTTTTCCGGGTCGCTAGGCGAATGCTGGGGAGGATTCTCACATCCCTCGAATTTCCTGTCCTTCCATTACATCTCCATTCTCATTGCACTTCAACTTTCACCCGTTGGTCTCTTTCAGGGTTGGAAGTTTCAGCGATGGTGTTTCGGTGCAGTATCGCAGGGGAAAAGGATGCTCTTTGTGACTCTCTCCGTCCCTCTGCCTATCCGTCTTAGTGACCCTGCCATTCCTGTGGCGTCACTCCTGGTTCCGGCCGCCCGGTATCTCCTGTTGTCTTATCCTTCCTCCCGGGGGCGCCTCATTGTGGGGCGTAGGTACTACCCCCCCTCCCATGTGGATCAGTGCCGGGTTCCCTCTGTAGCCAATCCAATTGTTCTTCCACACAAGAAGTTGATTGACCTAAAAGAAGTTAACTATGAACTTCGGAACTCAAAGCAGCTACTTACGAGACTGTAAGCCATTGTAGTATGTTATCTCAAAATGAATTTAAGAATGCCTTGTGGTTTACCCAGAAAAATGAATCGGTTGGGGAGTTTAATTTCGTGTCGACATCGGTAGCTCAGTTGGTTAGAGCAACGGCACGGAAAGCCGAAGATCCGTGGTTCAAATCCTGGCCATAGAATTCAATTGTTCAGTGTGATTCTACGTTTCCAGTTAAGTAAATGTTATAATTGGTAGGAAGGGAAAAGACGAGGCGAGGCATTTCATTCAGCAATCACAACAAATAGTGTGAAAGGATAATCACGGTAATTTCTACATTTGGTAGGTTCGTTATGATGAACAGATAAATATAATATGCGTTTCCTGTTAGTATACTTCCCTATTCAATATTAAAACTGTTTGGACAGAAATAATTGTCATATAAGGTTTTCATAACGTGTGTGAATCAACGAAATATCAATAATACACGTTTATTCATATTAAATATGAGTACACAGATTTTGTAGTTATACAACGTTATAATAGATGTTTATAGACATTTTAACGTGAAAAACACAAATCTGAAGTTGGTCTGCTTTACGTAAGAGCTGAGCGAAAAGGCTGCTGCAACTTCACTTACAACGCCTGAAGGTTACGGTTTTCTATAGAACTAGTTTCATCCACTTCTAGGATACATATCCAGTCTAAATGTATGTTAGAGCAAATGGTGCATTTATATACTACAAAGCCCTCGTCTCGAAGCGTGGCCGCATTACGGATAATTGCTTGCCCTGCACTCTTTCTAACCGATTCTGTTTCCTTCTTCTCCGTGTGCCGGCTAATCAGTTGACGCGAATGTGATGTACAGAGGTTGATGCGTTGTCAGACTACGTGATTCAGTGTTACAGTATGTTAATGCTGTTATAATGGCAAAATGCCGATATACTTTAGCACATATTATCTTCATGTATGACTCCTATGCGACAAACTCTTGTAGAGAATTGAGACGGCGATGTATTCGCTCTGTTCGTGCGCCTCAGGAGAAACGGTTCTTTCTCCGATTTCTCCAGAGAAATCTTGTGAATAGGTTTAGGGAAATCGGATCTATTCTTGATAAGAAACCGAAATTAAGTCGCGTGTTCTTACAGAGGAAATCTCGATGACATCGAAATTTCACACATTTCGGCTTGGAATGCCACTAAACCTTTAAAATAAAAAAACCCCTATAAGATAACTGTAGTTCAGAAACTGCAACCACGTAATTACGTGTGTAGAGTTAGTTTCTGTAATTGCGACTTGGATACGGTTAACGATCGTTCTATTGACCCGGGTTTAATTTTCTTTAAAGGAACAAGCATGGCCATGAAGAACTAATGAGTGTTATGCATTTAAAGGTGTGAACGATGTGTGGTGACACAAAGACGTCATCTCCAAAATCTCTATGATGAAGGTATGTAGTTATTGTAGTTATAATTTGCAGGAGAAATCTATGCGTTTGAATTTAAGGGGCTATGAATATCCGAATCCGCCGTCAAAGGGTGACCGGCCACAAATGCTGTAAATTACGCAACTACTAACAAAATGCAGTTTTTACTTTCTCTACTACGTACAGTAAGTAGGGGAAGTATTGTATTCCACCCAAAAATTCGATACCGAGATTTCAACGGAAATATATGTTTTGAAACCCCCTGAATCCAAAGAAAGCATTTTTTTGAAACATGTCCGTGTGTGTGCTTGTGTGTGTGTGTCTGTGAACAGCATAACTCAGAAACGAACAGTCGGATAAACACCAAACTTGGTATTTAGGTTCAGCATCTTCCAGAGATGCGACACGAAGGTTTTCAAGAAAATCCCCCCAAACGAGATTACCCTTTACATGGAACATTTTTCGAAAATTTTAATTTTCTCAAAAATGGCTCTAACGATTTTGAATAAAATATCATATGTTTAAGATAGTTTCACGACAAATGAAATATATATCTCGAATTTTCTGGGAATGTCTCCAAAAGTGTTCTTCATTGTGAACGACGTTTGCATAACTGGTAAACCATAAGATATAGACAAAATTTTACTACACAAAAAATGTAGATCGCGTTAACATACACAATTTATGTCATATACATTTCTGTTGTTAAGTGAACCATTTTCAAGATATTGCTTGTAATTCCCTTAAATGTTCCAATACTTTACTTTTTCTCAAATGGGAATTCATTATTCATTTTTTTATGCTGGTAATGCAAAGAAAATGGAACACTCCACATAGCAACCAGCGCTTAAAATATTTGACTATCGCTTAAAGCCTAGCAATTCCACTTGCATCTACAAGAAAATTAGCAATAACATTAACATCTCGATATCTCGATTAAAATGAAGCATATGGAAAATAAGCGTTTGTAAAAATAGTTTGTACTAGAATAGAGAAAGTCGTGTGAGTGTAACACATCAGATTTTTCAGTATGTTATGGTAAATCGCATGCAAAGTAGAATGGGACTTAATATGGGCTAATAGTAGACTATGATACCAGGGGTAAACGTAGGGTTATATTCTGCGAGTAGGAATACAATCTTACGAGAAAATAAAGTCACTTTTAACACGTGTGGTATACACTATTTTTTAGACAGTGCTCGAAATTGTAAAATATCAATAACATCACACTGATTCCTGAAACTAACAGATATAGACACGTTCTTGAAACAAGAGAAATCACGTTAAAAAAGCGAGATGTCAGATGCTTTGATGTTTTGTTCATTCGCTAGCAGACGTTTTTAGCGAAATTATTTTCACCATGTTTTGCGTTACACCAGGCAATGAAGCGATTAAATGCTGTATCGTATTGCTTTTTAGATTTTTGGGTAAGTACTTCTGGTGTTATTCTTTCTGCTGCTTCTATAATTTCACTTCCATTTCAGTTTCTTCTGAATTCATAGTTTCCGCCATTTAATTTTTATGTAGGTTAGATAAAAGATAAACGTTTTACATCAAAGAAATCTGCCAATATAAGGTATAGTTTAACTCTACAACGAACTGTGATGAACTTAAGTATGACGATTTATATTCTGAAGGGGTAATGCGAGCGCCATGAGAATTTAATCATGTGAAACGACATAATGAAAAGTATCGCCTAATCAAACCAAGTCGAGTTATTAAACATATGCAAATACAAAGGGTAATTGTCATGTGATTGGACTTGAAATCAAAATTGGTCAGAATGCAGAATATCGCACTAGTACGATAATCCAAATATTTTAACTCCTGTGCACTGTGTTAGAAGTTCCACCTTTAGGCCACGCTGTCTAAAAACTATTTCTTATAACGAATGGAATACAGGAACAATACAAAGAAAATACGAGGGCGAATCGGAAAGTCTTGGCCCCTATCTTTTTAACCAAATTACGGCTCTAAATGCGAAGTCAACATATCTATTCCCAGCGGTGGACCTTTCTTGGACCGACCTAGCCTTATCTGCCGTTAGCTTCGCGGGACGGTGCTACTGTCAGTTGTTGAAGATGGCGATTGTGCTTCATACGTCCACGGCGCCTGAGCAACGAAGTGTGATTTGTTTTCTATGGAGCAAGGGACGAACGCCCATCGTGGTCCACAGGGAAGTGCAGCCCACGTATGGAGAAAACTGTCTTGCTTTGAGAAGTGTGAGGTGGTGATGTTGAGAGTTCGCAAAAGGTGTGAAGTCTTGCATGACAATGAGCGTTCGGGGAGGCCTCGTTCGTCGCCGACTGACATTTCCCGCGAGGATGCAATGGTGAAAGCGGATCGGCGTGTGAACCTCAAGGTCATTTCCCGGAGCTTGGCATTTCGTTTACGACATCGTTAACGGGTCTTTAGGGTACCAGAAGATGATTCTCGATGCCGACAACTTCTTCTCCATGACAATGCGAGGCCATATGTGGCAATCAAAACCGCCGACAAGCTCCAGGCATTTCACTGGGAGAATCTGGTCCACCTACCATACAGTCCAGAACTCGGCCCTAGTGATTACCATGTTTTCGGACCGCTGAAGAATTCCTGGCAGGACAACGATTCACATGCAACGATGGTGGTTCCACAGTCAGCCGGATGAATTCTACCAGAAGGACATCTCAAATTTAGCGTTGCGATGGCGCAAATGTGTGAACCGGTGTGGGGCTATGTGGAAAAATAGTGTAAAGTACGTATATTTGTAATTGTCTCTATGTAGCTTATTTTGGCTAATAAAGAATAGGGGCAGGACTTTCTGATTTCAATTCGTGTTGTGCATCTCTCTTACCACGAGGAACATTGTGTTTTAAGTGCGGTTTAAACTTTGTTGCTTTTATTATACTGCTATTATTATTATTATTATTTATTAATTATTTCCTTTGAAAACTCGACATCTTCCCCAATGGACTTACCAACCCCTAAGCTCCAATATATTCCTTCGTAACCTTGAAACAAGTTTGTTTGTTATTATGAGCACAAATTAAACTCGTATCAACACCGAGAGTGCTATACCCTAATGGGCAGTTTGAAATGTTTCATGTGACTTTAGTGCCCGGGTTTTGGTTCAACTACTTCCTATTTAGAGGTTATTTTTGTTACTGAAACTGATAGTCTAGAAATTAGATAAAATTTCATAGTTAGATTCAGAAAGGCGGCCGCAATAGCTTAGTCATTATTTTAATATATGTGCTCTTTCGTAACCTTCATCGCAAACACGGCTGATATTAATTGGCAATTATACTAGCAAAGTAATTTTAATTATTTGGATTTTAATTCTTAGTATTGTTTTTAAATTTCGTTTGATGGTGCCGCATATTTGATTGAATTTATTAATTTTGTTTATTATGGCATCATTTTTAAGTATCAGACGTTACAGCCTAAATAATTAAAACAGTTTATTTGTTCCAATATTGTCTCTAGTATTACTAGTTTTGCTCTTATTGTTTCGGGTCCTCTGAACGCCAATATTTTACTTTTGTGTGGTGATATTTTTATTTTGTAATTTTGGCTTATTTTGTTTAGTTGATATAGTTTTTTGCATATTTAATTCTGAGCCCTTATTAAGACCAGATCGTCTGCAAATAACATTACATCTAAAATAATATTATTTATCTAAAAATGTGCACTTAAGCTATTCTGCCATTTTCTGACAATGTCATCTATATGTAAATTAAATAACGTGGGTGACAATGGACACCTTGTCCGACACCTTTATTTATTGTTGCTGCATTCTTTGGACTTTTTTGGTCGAAATCGATCATTATATAAATTCCTAATTATTGTTATCAAATGTTTTGGTATGCCTTTGTTTTCCATTATTTGCCGTAGTATGTTCCTATGTACATTGTCGAATACACTTTCAAAATCTATGAACACCATATAAGTAGGAATATATTACTCTTTATACTTTACAAATTACTAGAAAGAATTAACGAAAACCAAAACAACTGGAAAGAACATGTGGAGAGGATGGATGATAACGGCTATACGAAGTTGGTTTTAAGATATTCACCAAAAGACCAAAGAAACATCGGTCGACCTAAAAGAAGATGGGCAGAACAGTTTAAATGATGAGACCGGAACGAGCCAAAGGGCTTAAACCATGAAAGATGATGAATTTTAATTTGTCATACTGCCAACATGAAAATATACACATTAAATTAAACAGATCTGGTGGCTTGAAGAATACGCATACCCTAAGAGACAAGGCACCACTATTACAAAACTTAATTTTTACTTTCTCTACTACGTACAGTAAGTATGGGAAGTATTGTATTCCACCCAAAAATTCGATACTGAGATTTCACCGGAAATATATGTTTTGAGACCCCCTGAATCCAAAAAAAGCTTTTTTGGAAACATGTCCGTGTGTGTGTGTGTGTGTGTGTGTGTGTGTGTGTCTGTGAACAGCATAACTCAGAAACGAACAGTCGGATAAACACCAAACTTGGTATTTAGGTTCAGTATCTTCCAGAGATGCGACACGAAGGTTTTCAAGAAAATCCCTCCACCCCAGATTACCCTTTACATGGAACATTCTTCGAAAATTTTAATTTTCTCAAAAATGGCTCTAACGATTTTGATTAAAATATCATATGTTTAAGATATTTTCATGACAAATGAAATGTATATCTCGAATTTTCTGGGAATGTCTCCAAAAGTATTCTTCATTGTGAAGGACTTTGGCATAACTGGTAAACCATAAGAGATAGACAAAATTTTACTACACAAAAAATGTAGATCGCGTTAAAATACACAATTTATGTCATATACATTTTTCTTTTATTTTGTTGAGTGAACCATTTTCGAGATATTGCTTGTTATTCCCTTAAATTTTCCGATACTTATACTTTTTCTCAAATTCGTTATTAATTTTTCTTTTGTACTGGTAATCAAAGAGAATGGAATACTCCACATACCAACCACCTCTTAAAATATTTGACTATAGCTTAAAGCCTACCAATTCTCCTTGCATCTACAAGAAAATTAGCAATAAGATTAACATCTCGATTAACGTGAAGCATTTGGAGAATAAGCGTTTGTAAAAATAGTTTGTACAAGAGTAGAGAAAGTCATGTGAGTGTATCACATCAGATTTTTTTAAACAGCAACAGCAGTACCATTCTTAACAAGTGGCTGAGAGAATAAATCCAAGAGACAATAGAAAAGTTGAAATTGCAGACATAAAGCTCTTAGTTTCCGTAGCAGGCAGAAAGAAAACGAATATAAATAGCATATTTTAATATACTGAATTTAATTGAAAGAATAATGCAGATCACAAAGAACACCTAATGTATTACACACCCGAGGCAAGGCTTAGATGGCAAGATTCGCTTCCAAAGGTCTAATTCCAAGAGGTAAAGAAAGAAGAAAAGCAGTTGAACATGCACAGAAAGCTATGCGACTTCAAAACACGTGTTGCGCTGCGAGTTTGGTTGCCGTGTGCAGGAGGCTGCTGTGGCGGGCCGGGAGACGACAGGTGCGGGAAAAGCCGCGTCCCCCCAGGGCCTTGCGGCCGACCTGGCGTCAGGTGTTGGCACCAAGAGAAGGAACCACCACCTGTTACACCATCCACCACAACAAACCGTTTACCTTCCACCATCGCTTTCTCCCGTTGACCGCACGTCTCGCCCCAATTTGGAGGGTTCTTCGCAATCTAATGGCTTCACTCGGCCTTGATCCTTGGAGGGAGATGAACTGTGTTTCAACCGAGATTTCTTGGATGATAACAAACCTTCAAAGTCTAAAACAAAGCTACGAATTTTGCGCATTCAAAATAAACCAGCAAATAAATAGATTGCAGCGTTCAGAAATGCAGTAAGTAATCAAACTGCCTGGCTTTATCCTTCTTTAAATATAATATTCTCCTGCCTTTGTAATTATATGAGGAGTAATTTACTTAATTAAATTAACAGTACAAGAACGAGGATTATAGCCTACCTAGAAAAACGAAACATTTGATGAGTGGGGTTTTATTGTTCTACTAGCAGAACCCGCAGCTCTGCTGCATTAAATACAGAGATTATTCTTTCTTTCTGCCAGTCTGTCTGTCCCTGCCTCCCTCCCCCCCTCTCTCTCTCTCTTCCGCTTTCTCAATATTTCTACCTTTACCCTCTTTCTTCCTTACTCTCTCTAAATCATCCTGTCTTTCTCTTTCCCTCTTCCTTTCCACCATATCCCCCTTTATCGCTCACTCCTCTCTCTCCTTTCTGCGTAACTTACGCATCATGTGAGGTTTTGAGAACCGTTTTTTTTCTTTTCTTTCTGGTGTATTAAGAAAACTAAAATATAACCAAAGACTTAACAGAATTTCCCACTTACACTTGCAATTTAATCCAAACTACGCTGCATCGTCCTCCGTGGTATAGTGGTTACCATGTAGCCTCTAGTTCCCGAGGTCACGGGTTCAAACCCGGCGTAGGGCGATTGATATTTTTCCGTCGTAAAAATCCTTAGAATGCCCTCCTTCGGAAGGGAAGTAAAGCCGGTAGTCCCGTGAAGTAGATTTACGACACGTAAAAGAACCTCAAGCCTGATACAGAGCCCTCCGAGCAAAATTACCGTTATCATAAATATCATAAATCAGGACATAAAAAAGGCGAATAACGAATTCCCATTTGAAAAAAAAGTAATAAGTATTGGAAAATGCAAACAAATAACAAGGAATATCTAGGAAATGGTTCACTCGACTAAAAAAAAAAAAGAAGAAAGTATGTGTCATAAATTGTGCTTTAACCAGATTTACATTCTTTGTATAGTAAAATTTTGTCTATCTCTTACGGTTTACCAGTTATGCAAAAGAAAGTTGGGGATATTCCCAGAAAATTCATGATATACATTTCATTTGCCATTAAAGTATCTTAAACATATGATATTTCATCAAAATCGTTAGAGCGATTTTTGAGAACATAAAAAATTTCGAAAAATGTTGCATGTAAAAGATAGTTGGGGTGGGCATTTTCTTGAAAGTTTTCGTGACGCATCTTTGAAAGATACTGAACCTAAACACCAAGTTTGGTATTTATCCGACTTTTCGTTTTTGACTTATGCTGTTCAGACGCACACACGGACCTTTTTCTAAAACTGCTTCTTTTGGTAAAACATGTATTTCCGATGAAATCCCGGTATCGAATTTTAGGGTGGAATGCAAGACGTCCTTTACTTACTATACGTAATAGAGAAAGTAAAAATTTAGATCTCGTTAAAGCATACAATTTGTCTTCTTCTTCTTCTTTTTTGAGTTAACGATTTCCGAGATATTGCTTGTTATTGGTTTGAATTTTCAAATGCTTATACTTTTCTCAAATGGGAAGGGGTTATTCGTTTTTACTTTCTCTACTACGTATAGTAAGTAGGGGAAGTATTGCATTCCACCCAAAAATTCGATACCGAGATTTCACCGGAAATACATGTTTTGAGACCTCCTGAATCCAAAAAAAGCATTTTTGGAAACATGTCCGTGTGTGTGCGTCTGTGTGTGTGTGTGTGTGTCTGTGTGTGTGTGTGTGTGTCTGTGAACAGCATAACTCAAAAACGAACAGTCGGATAAACACCAAACTTGGTATTTACGTTCAGTATCTTCCAGAGATGCGACACAAAGATTTTCAAGAAAATCCCCCCACCCCAGACTACCCTTTACATGGAACATTTTTCGAAAATTTTAATTTTCTCAAAAATGGCTCCAACGATTTTGATGAAAATATCATATGTTTAAGATAATGTCATGAGAAATGAAATGTATATCTCGAAATTTCTGGGAATGTCTCCAAACGTATTCTTCATTATGAACGACTTTTGCATAACTGGTAAACCATAAGAGATAGACAAAATTTTACTATACAAAAAATGTAGATCGCGTTAAAATACACAACTTATATCATATACATTTTTTTTGTTGAGTGAACCGTTTTCGAGATATTGCTTGTTATTTCCTTAAATTTTCCAATACTTATACTTTTTCTCAAATTCGTTATTCATTTTTTTAGGTCCTGGACATGCAAAGAGAATGGAATGCGCCACATAGCAACCAGCGATAAAATATTTGACTATCGCTTAAAAGCTACCATATCCCCTTGCATCTACAAGAAAATTACAAATAAGATTGACATCTTGATATCTCGATTAATATGAAGCATTTGGAGAATAGGCGTTTGTAAAAATAGATTGTACAAGAGTAGAGAAAGTCATGTGAGTGTAACACATCAGATTTTTTTTCTCGTGGTCATGCAAAGAACATTGAATTTCAGTGTTATCATGTAGCTACACGTTGTTTAAAAATCTGACTATCGCTTCACCTGATATATCGTATCACGAAATGTGTAAGTGTGAATTAAAAGCTTATCTGGATTAAACAAGAAGTAGCTTCAGTTAAGATTAGTTTGTAGAAGAGCGAGTAGAGATATTCATCTGAATGTAACACACCAGATGTTTTCGTACAGGTCACGTGGGTGGCGAAGACGCGTACGCTGAATATGTGTTCAAATGTGTTGACAGTAGATTCATAAAATCGTTTCCAAAACATTGCAGACATTGTTTAGAGAATGGATTTGGAAAAAAAGAAATGTATAAATGAATGCACAATACATATATTTTTATTTTGGTAATTCTTTCTGAGAGCTTTATAAAGTCAGTTTGTACAAGTTTGCCCATAAAGAAGCACCAAACAATTAAAAATTGAAGAAGTTTTGTTGTATTGTTATTTGCCCCACGCTTTGGGAGCAAATTTTAAGTAGGTGTTGTATTGTATTTCGACTGTTGGGGAGCCGATCTTGAAGTAGTTGTAACCACGTATGGTACCCGGTAGCCTGAGCCCCAAATTTAAAAATATTAACTTTGTAATTCGACTGTTTCTTTAAATATTATATATTCATGTTTGCCTCGGTTGCGTCAGTATTATTGTTAGAGACATGTTTCTCTTTGCAGGGTTGTGGTGAGACTGAAGAATGTAGGCTTACACAGATTATAATTTTATTTCACTCCTTTTATTAATGCTTGACACGATTTAAATAACACTTCACTGATATAGAGAGCTGTGAGATTCTTTTTTATTTAATTACTTGCACTTTTTAACACCTAAACTATTTTCATCTCACACTGAATACGTATTAAATTTCTCGAGGACGCATCTCGCGTCCGGTTAGAAACACGTCCACGACCTACGTGTCCAGTTATGAGCGCTGTCTACAAGCAACTGACTTCTAGATTTGTAAATTTTGCTATATTTAGTTTCTGATTGGCTATTCCTAATCCAATAGAATACTTTCATTTAACTAAAGCTTTTTCTGGTTGTTGATTGGCTATTTTATAAACTGTCTCAAAATGTACATTATTGTTGCTCCAATAATGACTAGTAGCATTATTAAACATTGTTACTCATTATTGCCTCAAAGTTACCTCATTGTTATCAACTTTTAACCTATCATTCTCACAGCTCCTACATTATTAAATTACGTAATACATTCAGATAACATTATTGAACATGTATACAATAGTATAAACATTTACAATGACTGTAATATACACTTTTATATATTGTTACATACACATATTGCTTTAAGGGCTGTTATTGAATTTATATATTACATAATTAGACTGAAATCATTTAAGTGTTAAAAATACTGCCTCAAAATACAATTCGAAATGCTCATGTTTTCTTGTACACCAACTCGAATTTCAGAACATGGATCGTTTTTTTATGGTCAATGGATGGTTTCCGAAACGAGAGAATGCCTTTCCCTGCGCATCCGTGAGCGAGCCGCACCCCAATTTGTTTTAATACTTTGATCTTTACCGACTTGTAGTGGAAACCGAAAATTAGTCGCTGACATGTCATCTATAACAGCGTGAATGTCACTCATAATTATAAAGTGTTCAATTTTTTGTTTTTGTCAGTGTCGGGAATCATAATGATTATGTCGCTGACGTCCGGATCAACGACAGGCACGGGTTAAACCAACAGGAGTGTGGTTAGTTCTTGAACGATTCGATATTTTCCGGTACACTCACTCAGTCAAGCTTACTTGATCATGAAATACAGGAAGTTACGCTGGTACCTTTCTAAAAACAAGTTTGGTAGCAGTACCTATACTTCTTCGCGCTGTCCAGGCTGGTGAGCGTGATGCTGGTTACTACATTCATGGATGTCAACAAACACGATTCATACGTGGGCATACGGCTTATGGGATCATTAAGGGCACTGGGATGTCATTAGAAAGCTATAGTTCCACAATAACTACTGAATACTATAACCAAATTTGATATGGTTATACTTTAAATGTTTGTGCAAATAATGATTAAGTGACATCATCTTACTTAACTCAAAATGTTGCAACCCATACTGCAGATACGCTAGCCTCTAGTTACCGAGATCGCGGGTTCAAACCCGGCGTAGGGCGACGGATTTTTTCGCGCGTAAAAATCCTTAGTATGGCTTCCTTCGGAAGGGAAGTAAAGCCGGTGGTCCCGTGTCGTAGATCTACGGCACGTTAAAGAACCTCAAGCCTGATAAAGAGGCCTCTGAGCAAAATTACCGGTCTTTCACGCCCTATAATGGGACCTAAGGTCCACAACAGTTAAAGAGCGTCCATATAAAAAAAACTCATACTGCAGATGCACTTTCTTCCTATAATTTTATTTCTATGATCGCCATTTTCTTTCCCAAACCAAAAAAATAATACTGTGACAAAATATTTTACCTGCTAAGATTAAAAAAATAGATTGTGTAACGTAACAAAGGCAATATTATTTGTCATAAATAATTTTTTATTTTCACATTTATTGAAAAATCTTAAAGTAGATAAAAACATAGTTCTCAGAATTGCTTCTGGTCTCCTGCAGTTCCTGTTTTCCTCTTGAGGCTCTTGGACCTATTTTCAACTATCTATGCCGCCCACTTTTTGGGGGCCTCTAATTAGCCACACATCAGGTTTTCAGTCACCCGATTGCCCATTTTTACTTTCTTTACTATGTAAAATAAGTAGAAAAATTATTAGAGTAGCGTGGGGCAAGTGTACGCACTTAAACTTTCAAGGCCTCTGCAACGGTATCTATTTAACCAGCATATGTGAAATTTTTATTATGGAATCTTTATTCTATCGTTTATCACAAACAATGGTTAAAATCTGTTTTTACATGTGAAAAATAGTTTTATAAATGTTTAATTAAAATGTGACCCATGCGAACTTTTGCCCCATAGATGGGGGTAAGAGTACGCATAAGGTGGGGTAAAAGTACGCGGAAAACACAAATGTTTAATTTTAATGCTTGGTGCTGTAACTTTAATTACATTATAAGAATACATCAAGGACCTTAGTCTGACTAATATTGAACATCAGTTATCTAAGAATAAGATGATAACCTAAATATAAAAATATTTGAATAAAGAAAAGATTGAAATATTCTCATTATCTGTCATTTTTAACAATAGTCGCAGATAAATTTGCTGCCTCCCTCATGGTTGGAACAAGTTACATGCCACCATTCTGCACTTCTGAATCCAGTCCCCTTCCGGTAGTTCAACATACTCCCCATCGCAACCTGGACAGTGGATTTTCTCATTTGAAGTTGAAGTTGATACTTTGGGTAGGACTGAATGGCATTTGGTCCTTTGGGGCCTCATATCGTTTTGTGCATATTTTGATACATCACGCTTGACGTGTTTTGAAGCACTGGGCGATTTAAGGCTTGATTCATTTCCAATCTTCTTTTAAAGGGTGAGCTAGTCAGTACTTCCGATTTTTGACTTCTATTGCTTCTTTGTTGTTCGTCTTTCCTCTGCAATTGAAATTGTGTTACTACACGTCCTGGGTTATTTAGTAACCATTTGTCACACATTGCAGAATATAGATCTTTTAACTGCTGTTCCAACTGCTTTCTTACCAATAGGTGATACAAACTTAGGAGTCTTACTAGGGACAGTGCTTATTCTAAATCATCCATATTATACATTCTTGATAGCCAGAACTTGTATTGATCCATCATTTGTTCAAGATTATCAAAAAACAAAGAAACTTGAGATTTATTAAAGCCCATAACTCGAACAAGACTTGTTTTGGTGGAAACACGGAGTGATAGTTTGTGCAGTTTCATAAATTTTAGTGCCCAGTCTCTGCCAGCTAATTTGCTGTCCTTGTTAAATGGATGGATTACCTTGGCAAACTGAAATGCCAGTTCTACGCAAATCCTTCAATGTTAAACAATAAAAGTGAGAGTCAAGGAGTCTGCAAAGCTCTGCCAATTCCTTCGCATGCTGTTCAGTCAACACTGCAGCAAAACGTCCCAACTTTGACACACCGAAACCCTGCAAGAATAGAAATACACAGAGGTATAAGATACATATTTTAATTTCATTTTTAATTGGAAAATGAACTACAATTACTTTGCTTTGCATTTTAATATTTTATCTACTATATTAGAAAATTTTAAAATATTTGTCTGCAGTATAGATTATATACAATAAAGTAAAAGAGACCATATACCAGGTTAAGTCGTTTTCTTAGTGCTCCTTCGGATATACCCAGATGCTGTGCAACATTTCGTTTCGAAAAGCCTTGTCTTAGCTTCTGCTTTGTCATATGGTTATCGGTCAGTTTTTCTTTTATATACCCTGAAATACAAATTAAGATAAGAATTATCAAGGAAATATTCACTAGCAACATTATAAATACATGTACAGCGTTTAAATTAAATTTATTGTACAAATGAAACAGTGGGGTGTGCGTACTTTTGCCCCACTCCACAGTTGTACTCTTGCCCCGTTGTCGTCTTTAACATTTCCCAGACCGTACTGCCCTCTGTGGCCAGTTTCACACAATGGCCAAGCCACCGCACGTTATTACAGAAATTTGTCTGAGAAATGACATAATGCTAAAATACCTGTCTCACATTTCTAATTGCTCAATCACATTTCCAAAACCACGAAAAATAACATCAAGATGAATGACTTTCAATCTTACCTCATAGTTTAAAGACGAAACACACCAGCACAACGAAACTATGTAGAGAGGCTATCGGCCATGTAATCCTTCCAACAGCATACATTGCTGCCAATTGCACGGCCGTCTTCATATAAATATCCCTTGTGCGTACTCTTACCCGCCGCGTACTTTTGCCCCGCACTACTCCACATTCCATTCGATACCGAGATTTCACCGGAAATATATCTTTTGAGGCCCCCTGAATAGAAAAAAAGCAGTTTTGGGAAAGGTCCATGTGTGTGAACACCGTAGCCTAAAAACGAAAAGTCGGATAAATAACTCATTGGTATTTAGGTTCAGTATCTTTCAAAGATGCGACACATTTTCAAGAAAATCCCCAAAACCCAGCCTATGCTTTATACGGAACATTTTTTCGAACATTCTGATTTTTCAAAAATGGCTCTAACGATTTTGATTAAAACATCATATGTTTAAAATATTTTCATGACAAATGAAATGTATATCATGAATTTTCTGGGAATGTTCCCAAAAGTTCTCTTCATTCTGAATGGCTTTTGCATAACTGGTAAACCGTAAGAGATAGATAAAATATTCGTACACAAAAATTGTCGATCTCTTAAAACAAACAATGTATGCTATATACATTTTTTTTCGTGGGTGAACCATTTTCTGAGATATTCCTTGTTATTTGTTTGAATTTTCCAATACTTATGTTTTTTTCTCAAAAGAGAATTCGTTACTGGTTTTTAGTCCTGGACAGGCAAAGAGAATGGAATGCTTCACATAGCAACCAGTTCTTAAAAGATTTGACTATCGCTTAAAGCCTACCATATTCCCGTTGCACATACAAGAAAATTAGCAATAAGATTAACATCTCAACATCTCGATTAATACGAAGTAGATGGAGAATAATTGTTTGTAAAACTAGTTTGTGCAAGAGTAGAGAAAGTCACGTGAGTGCAACACATCAGATTTTTTCATTACTTTTGGTCTTCAACCAAAGCCATCGTTATAACATGCATTACTGTTCATGAAAACCCAATCTGCAATGTTTTACCTCCAAGATACACAGTTTTTGGTAACATTTTCCAAATAATATGATGAAACCTTCCTCACCTTTCGGACAAAGATCATGATCTGGGGGTTGTCATCAGCGGAAATATATTGCAGAAATGATGGTCATTTGGGCCAAATGGCCTGTCTAATTTCTGCAATGGGGGCGTGTTATGCGCCACTAAGATTAAATTGCCATTTTAAAGGTCCAAGTTTGTCATAAGCCCAAATATATCATTTTAAAGTTATAATTTTATCACATAGAAAACGAAAAATTGAATTTCTGGAGCATTTCGACCTCCCAGTACGCTAAAATTTATTGAGATTGTTAAGCTCATATCTGATGTACACTAATTTAATTTAACACTCCACGACTCCTACTTCGCAACTTCCGCATTACCGCCAAGCACCGTAACACGTTTGCTTATTTGGTGCTAATTTAACCGTGTAATGTGTTTGTTTAAAACTGAGAAGTGTTTACTGTATATCACGACAGACTAAAGTTGATATGAATAGGTGGCTCACCTTTACAAGCCTGGAACCCAGAGCATATATTAAAGAATGGCTGAAAAGTCATCAAAGTGCCACGACGCTCAAGGATCCACAAGAACATAAATGTACCTATGCATGAAAATTCCACTTGAGACATCCTTTAATCATTTTCTGTTAAATAAATGAAGGGCTAGCAAACTATCATTTAATATCTATTAAATGAAACTTTAGTAAAACAATATTATAAGTTGCATTAGAAATGAATTCATAACAAACCCTTTAGGTTACTCACGATAAAATTGAAGTGGTATAACAAACTTAATCATATTTTGCTGAAGTTCAAATTTTCAATTACCTTGAAGACATCTTTGAAAATGAGAAGTTTTTATTAGGAATGGGAGAGTATGGCCAAGAAAGCAATTACCATGACATTACTGGATGCACCCACGTCCGTGGTGTTACTTAGGATTAGTCAGACGGAGGACCTTCAGTGGCCTCCATGGTGTCAGGGTAACCTATCTGTCTCACTTCAAGAGATCCTGAATGGAGTTACTTGGATTAGAAGTAAAAGCTGAGCTCTCTTGGCAGAATTACTTGGAATCGGCTTGTTGTGCTCCACCAACAATTCAACTGGCTTAAAGCCCGACAACATCTACAGTACTTGGTTTTCCTTTCCGAAATAATCCCTAACCCTCGGATGATGACTGTAGATAACCCTTAGCTCTAAACACCTTGGGTTCATTTGAGCATCATTTCACATTTCATTGATTCGGCGTCCGAAATGACCTACCGGGATAGACACTTAAAAAAAGGTTGATTGTCACTATCACATGATTTTCTATACCCAATGTAATCAGAAAGCAAGATTACAAAGCCTGCAGTGAAACGTGTATTTCCTCCTGGTAAAAATCCTGTCCTCGCGTGTTCAGCCACGCTGTCGAGAATCACCTCCTCGTGTAAAGCGAATCGTCGGCCTCCTAGGTGCTCCTTCAAGTGAGGAAAAAGGTGAAACTCGCTTGGAACGAGGTCTGGGCTGTAGGGAGGGTGGCCCATGATGTCCCAGCGAAACTGCTTTAACAGTGTGATGGTCTTCTGGACTGTATGAGGTCGCTCGTTGTCTTGAAGGAAGATGACCCCCTCGGTGAGAAGTCGTACCTCCTAATTGCGTCGCGCAATCGTGTAAAGGTCTTGCAGTGTCGGTCAGCGGTCACTGTGTGCCCTCTTTCCAAAAACTCCAGAGTATGACACCCGTGCTGTCCCAAAATACTGTGGCCATCACCTTCCCAGCAGATGGTGTCACCTTAAACTTTTTTGTCTTTGGAGAGGAGGGGTGTTTCCACTCCATTGACGACCGCTTACTACTGGTGGATCCATGTTTCGTCACCCGTGAAAATGTGGTGAAGAAAGCTGTCCTTTCCGTGAAGAATTGTTGCAAACGTTGCAAACTTGCCCCCACAGCTTCTCCTTGTGTTTGTTGGACAGATTTCGTGGAACCAATCGCTAACAAACTTTCCGGTACTGCAATATATCGTGAACAGTGTGACGAACGCTACCGAACGACATTCCCAATTCTACCCTCATATACCGTAACGTGATCCTCCTGTTATCCGAATGAGTTCCTCCACGCAAGCTATGTTCAAATCTGTTGATGTCGTGCTGGGTCGGCCACTGCGTTCCTCGTCAGTGACGTTTTCTCTACCGGCCGCAAACTTTCGACACCATTCTGCGACATGCACGAGACAAACCTCTACCAGTTGCCGGTGAATTTCAGCCGCGGTTACACGTTTCGCCCACAGAAATCCAATAACGGTGCGGATTTCTTCGCGAGTCCAGTTTTTCAAACCAGTCGTCATTTGTGTTTACCTACAACTAGCATTGTAGGAAGTGGGTGGCTGAAACTATAATGGACGAAACTCCAAGAATATCGGCCTTGTAACCCTAGTTTCTGATCACCCCTCGTACATGTTGTAGGCACATAAAAGCGTACAGGACATAAGTACGCTAGTCAAATGTTTAAAAAATACATTCGCTATATCTATGATGAACTTGGTATTTTGAATACTGTTTGCATGGCCTCATGAGAAACAAAAGAACGAATCTAACATTTCAAAAGTGTAAACCTTAAAATATTTACTGGAAATTTAGAGCAACGATATAGCTGCAATAAACTGATTTCAACTGCTTATTTAGAAATCTTATACGCTTTTTTGCAGCAAGCTTTGTGTATATTTTCTGGTTCCATAGCTGTATGAATTTCACTCAAAATAAAGAGGTCTTCACATGCTATACACAGAAAACTCAAGATACAAAATGCATTTCTCATGTCACATGGCATAGTATATTTTAATAAAACTTGTAAGAGTACTTTCGAGAAAATGAAAAATAACGCAACGTTTTTCATGTAAAGGATAGTTTGCATTAGGGGGATTTTATTGAATATCTTCACCGAAACCATTTTCGGAAGAATTTAATGGAAATTATATTAAAATAAACTGAAAATAGACGCTTTAAAAATTGTTATTCAGACGAGATTATCCTGCTTTGCGGTGCACCATAATTCCAAGATCGTTCGCTTCAAATTTTGAAAATAATAAGATCTTTAAAGATGCCCCGTTTACTATTAGCGTTTACTATTTCTTCATCAACTTTTTTATTTTTAATTATTACAAAAATTAATATTCAAGAAATTTTTATTTAACAAAACTTAACTTCTGAAGAACCTGTCAATTATAGTTTGTATAATTCGTGCTTATGGAAATGATTATTTTAATTCATTTGATTTATTGCAGTGTTTATATAGCGTGTTTAAACGAGACGCTTAGATGTATCAGTTAACGCACGAAAGAGTTCAGCAAACGCACAATTAAGTGGGGAGATTTAACGCACTACAACCACTCCACGTTTACCGCCGTTCACATCTGAAATACTGTCATGTTTGCAGGAGCACATATTGAGGTATATGGCTTGTGTGTTTCTTAATGCACATAAAGTAAAACTCTTCTGTTATTAAAAAAATCTGATGTGTTACGCTCACATGACTTTCTCTACTCTTGTACAAACTATTTTTACAAACGCTTATTCTCCATATGCTTCATGTTAAACGAGATGTTAATCTTATTGCTAATTTTTTTTGTAGATGCAAGGGGAATTGGTAGGCTTTAAGCGATACTCAAATATTTTAAGAGCTGGTTGCTATGTGGAGTATTCCATTCTCTTTGCATTACCAGGACAAAAACAAACGAATCACGAATTTGAGAAAAAGTATAAGTATTGGAAAATTCAAGGGAATACCAAGCAATATCTCGAAAATGGTTCACCCAACAAAAAAAATGTATATGACATAAATTGTGTATTTTAACGCGATCTACATTTTTGTCTACCTCTTATGGTTTACCAGTTATGCTAAAGTTCACAATGAAGAATACTTTTGGAGACACTCCCAGAAAATTCGAGATATACATTTCATTTGTCATGAAAATATCTTAAACATATGATATTTTAATCAAACTCGTTAGAGCCATTTTTGAGAAATTAAAATTTTCGAAAAATGTTCCATGTAAAGGGTAATCTGGGGTGGGGAGATTTTCTTGAAAACCTTCGTGTTGTATTTCTGGAAGATACTGAACCTAAATACCAAGTTTGGTGTTCATCCGATTGTTCGTTTCTGAGTTATGCTGTTCACAGACACACACACGGACATGTTTCCAAAAATGCTTTTTTTGGATTCAGAGGCTCTCAAAACATGTATTTCCGGTGAAATCTTGGTATCGAATTTTTGGGTGGAATACAATACTTCCCCTACTTACTATACGTAGTAGAGAAAGTAAAAAAGCGAAAGAAATAACAATCAAAATAACTTAACATATTCAGAATTAGGAAGAGGTTCTGTTCTGCCATCGTTATTCTGTTGCTTCCCTCCATCATTTACTTGCTGCAGCGTCTTGTTAATTGTTGGATGTTCATTTTAATGAAAAAGTTGTGTCTTATTACACGAACTATAATCACAACTTCTTCACGCTCCTTGTCCGCGTATTTCAAACTTGTTTTTATGTGTACAGCTAAAGTAATAACGCTCCTATGTTTTTGTTACTATCACTAATGATTCTTGCAACTGAAACTCTAGTAAATTTAGAGGTGAGATTTTATAAAATACACAACACCTTTTCTCTAATTGTCGGAACTTGCCTTATGCTTTACATAAATCGGGGAGACATGGAAGCACATTTATTTCGAACTCTTTCCCGACATCAAACAGGAACTAGATAGGATTACTAAAAATAGATTCTTGCACTCCAATTACTCACATGAGCAGCAAATTACGAGGGCGACACTGAAAATTACAAATCAAACAAGGATTAGTTTTAACAAATTTAAGTGATTTTATTGTTTTTCAAAATATTCTCCTTTAACATCTATACATCTTTGCGTTCGATGAAACCTTCCCGAGGCACTAGCTGATGACGAGAAAGTGATTCCACCTTTAATTTTTGGAAACAAAAAGAAATCACAGGGTGCTAGGTCAGGTCTGTATGGTGGAGGCTCCATGGAGCTGATCTTTAGGGCATCATAAACTCAGTTGTTAGTTTTGCTGTATGCGACGATGCGTTGTCATGATGTAATATTATTTTTCCTTTTGGATGTTTTTCACAATCATTTGCGGGATACAGACATTTGTATACCAGTCGGCAGTAACGGTACGTCTATCTTCTAATGCTATAGTAGCAGCCATCTTCTTACCAGCACTGCGAATTCATCGGACTTTTGTAGGCTTAAGTTCTGTTTGAAAGACCCATTGGGCCGATTGATTATTCTTTCAGGATCATAACAATAAATTCAAGATTCATCACCAGTAACGGTGTTCCAAACCAAATTTGAAGTGCCGCCTTGGAATTTTTCTAGAACTTTTCTGCACCAATCAATGCGGTGCGGTGCAATTATTTTGATCCGGAGACAGTTTATGTGTAATCCATCGACAACCAAGTTTTCTCACGTCTAACTCTTGATGTAAAATGTTTTGGATTTGACTCATACAAATACAAATGTAGCCCGATTAAATTCATAAGATGTCTGTCGATCCTCTTCAAGCATTGCTCGAACATCGGCAATATTTTCATCGGTAACAGTAGTTCTTGGGCGTCCTTCACGAAATCCATCACTAAACTACATACACCCGTTTGGGTGGGTGGACTGGATTGGACGAATTGGATTGGATGTATAGATTAGATAGATGGATACGCAGCGGTTATGGTTCAAAGTTATCGAGAGATCTGCGCCGGGCAGTCGGAGATAAACAACGATAAATAGCGCTCGCCAATGTAAACATCGGAAGCCCTATCGCTACACAACCAGAATCTTTTCGAACCCTGTGGAAATTTCCACTGGCTATATAAGCAGCGTTCTCGCGAAAGCAGTCAGTTGAGCTGTGTCAGTACGAGTTAGCGAGTGCGTCTCTAGTGCGACATCAAGAGCGATTCTCCGAGCGAGTTAGTAACGACTGCTGTGACATGGTGAGTCTGCAGGAGAGCTTGAAGAAGTCTGTTGTTCCGACTCCACAGCGAGTGAACCGTCCGGAAGAAGGGGCTACGTCGCTAAGGAAATGAAGTGACGGGGAATTGACTAGTTCACCTTAGTGAAGGGAGAGTGTGAACTAAATTAATTCTCAGTGAAAGTTGAACTAGATAAAACAGTGACAATGAGAACTGAGAAAAGTAACAGTGACAGTTGAAAAACTGGACGACGTTTTATATCTATATAATACTCAGCGTGAATATTGTAAAGCTAGGTATAATTTAATTTTCAAGCGGGGAGTAAAATTGTAAACCCAAGTTTATATTGTACAAAACTTTAGTATATCAAGAATTGTATTTGCAGTGCTATCGAACCTTCAAAATGTTAAGCACGTGTGATTTATAAAGCTGCAGTTTATCTGTTATAACGAAACGTTTTATTTCGTTCGTGTTTGCTTAAAGTTGTTACAAGATTGTGCATTCTGCATAGAAGTATGGCAAGAGAAATGCACTAATAGTACCTCCAAAGAAGGAAATGTTACAAGGCAAAGTTGTTAATAGGTGTGTAACCACAGGAAAATAGTTGTATAAATTACGAAATCTCTTGTTGAGATTTTGAATTCTAATTCCTGTTATTATCAATCAGATCCCGGACCTTTTCCAGCAGGTTGGCTTCCATTTGACATAGGGAACTACCTTGTAACTTACGTGTAATGCTGAAGTACTGGACTGGCACCTTACACAATATAAGAGACAAGAACGTCAATGCATCTCAACGATGGCTTTTTAAGAGAATGTACACAGTCCTCGAAGCATTCTTGTTTAGTCACAGCGGAATGACCTTTGTGGAGAGTCCTCGCGGCACATCAATTTGGAGGTCGGCTTGTCTAAAAGACATATTGTACTACATGGTAAAGACACCAGGAGCATAGTACTGTCGTCGCAAGTCGTCTCTTTGCTAGAAGTGCGAAACAGTAGTAGCGCAGTGTACAGCGAGCTTTAACATACAAATTATACACTCAACATGTCTATGTGTCGTGATGACAGTCAGCATTGCAATTGCCTTGTTTACCGCTTCAACTGAAATGCCCTTCCTGGAAGTGAGAAAATAGTAAACATTGCCAGTATTATACATACATACACTGCCGTTTGTGAAAATTGCAACACCAAGAAAGAATTTCCGAATAACTCCAAACTTGGAGTGATCGGTCTACGGGAAGCCGGTTTGTCATACCGTGACATTTCGACTCGTACAGGGCATGCTGCAACGACAGTGATGCGTATGTGCAGTGGATACATGAAGGTCGTACGTAGCGAAGAGTGGGTACTGGACCACGCAACATGACCGCAGCAATCAATGTAGGACCTTTATTTGGAAGCAAAGTAGAATGGAAACGGACGCAGAGTCGGCTCGACGCTGAAACACTGCAAAAGATGTGAACTTGTCTGCATCAACGGTTCGTCGCCGTCTGCTACAGTTTGGACTGGTTGCATGTATGTCATTACATCGCCTGTCGGCTTCCATTGTCCAGAAACCACAAACTCCTCCGAATGCAATGGGCACGTGAACACCGTCACTGAGGTGCTGAGTGGCAAAATGTAGTCTTTTCGGACGAGTCCCGCTTTAACGTGTCCTACAATGATGGCCGCATAAGTGTCCGGCGGTACCGTGGTGAGCGCAACCTGGAGATCTGCATTGTTGAGCGGCATAGTGAACAAACACCAGGTGTGATGGTTTGGGGCGCCTTTGATTACAACAACCGATCTCGTCTCCTACGAGTTGAGGGCACTCTGAACAGCAACCGGGACCTAACGGTGGTTGTAGAGCCTGAGATACTCAGCCTGCTTCAGGCATCTTCACAGGCCACATTTCAACAGGACAATGCTCGGCCACATATTGCGAGGAATGTACAAGCCTTCTTCGAAGATCGACGGGCACCATTGCTTCCCTGGCGTGCACGTTCGCCCGCCATGTCGCCCAACGAACATGGCTGGGATATGGTTGGTCGGCACCTGGAGCGTCGCGGTCCTCCAGTAACCAGTATCACGGATTTGTGGGCTCGAATACCAACTGCGTGCAGGGAAATCCCCCAGAAACGTATTCAGAACCTTTTTGATTCAATGCCACGGCATTGCTTGATTGTTACTTGTCATGTACCTAACCTGTGGTATTAAATTCATTGAATTCATGCGATTCCTTTTTGGTGTTGCAATTTTTCACAAACGGCAGTGTATTTTCCAATACGTATGGTCAGTTTTTCGTGTTCAGCAAACACAAAAAAGTAAACAAAGTTCTTCTTCTGTAACTGATTGCCCTCCTCTTTGTAGGACTTACACCCCCAAGGACTTACAAGCATATGCCTTGGGTCAGTAGCCTGGCGAGGAGCAAGCAAACTCTGAATCATACATACATATATATATATATATATATATATATCCAGAATGGGTGATCAGCCTAATGTCTGTTGTCCTCCGTGGTCCAGAGGTACTATGCTAGCCTCTGGTTCCCGAAGTCGCGGGTTCAAACACGGCGGAGGGTAATGGATTTTTACGGGCGTCAAAATCCTTAGCATGGCTTCCTTCAGGAGGGAAGTAAAGCCGGTGGTCCCGCGTCCTAGATTTACGGCACGTAAAAGAACCTCAAGCCTGATAAAGAGGCCTCTGAGCAAATTACCGGTCTTTCAAGCCCAATATAGAATGGGACGCTAGGACCACAGAGGTTAAAGGGTCGCCTCTGGGGGTTTGAACCCGGGAACTCCCGAATGAGAGTCACCTCGTTACAAACAAATTAAGAAACATTCAATAGACGGTGTACTTCTGAAGTAAATACGTACGGAAATGACACTGAGGCTAACTACAAGATTAACTTTTCAGTAATCATACTTCTGCTTAATGTCACTACTGGTAAATTATGACTTCTAATACTAATATACCCGGACTGTTAAAATCTTACTATCCCCTTTTGTTTTCAGAACTAACATCGCCTTTTACGGCAACACTGTGCGAGATTGTCTTGCACAGTTAGCAAATCCCGCGACATAACTCCGTAGAAGCACTGCTATAGAGAATCTACGACTTTTATTTCGTATTTTATTTCCATAATTTGAAAAGTAGAAAAATCAACCTTACTTTAAAATCCAGTAAAACTGCTTATTTGGTCTACTGCCCTTTGAATTGTTCACCAAAATTCAGCCTATGTATGATCTAATGGAATCAGGCAGTTTGAAGAACGAAAAGCGTTTAAAGCTCAAAGAACTCGATACACTTTCGAAGGGTTACATTTTAGTCTATCTTTCCCTTCCTCACTCATCCCTTTTTCCTTCCTTCCATTCCGTTCTTTGTGGAACAGCGAGATATTCAAACTCCACAGAATATGAAATTCCCAGCATGAAATCGCCTGAAACATCTTCGACATGAATGGTTCACAATATTGAAGCCTGAGAAAGACGTAAAATGGTCTTTCATAGAAATGTAATCCAATATTCAGCTCCGGGTGAATTTAATTAATAACACAACCAGCCAGTAATACCAGCGGTCTGCAGACGTCCGTGGGTAGCATTCTCCGTCGATGAGTATGTGTAATCAATGGCTCTGCTTTATCATTAAGTTTGCCCACATATACATCACATGAGGAAATACATGTACAATAAACTGCAGTTCGGACTTTGTGTGAAACAGATAAATAACAACCGTGAGCCGCAGCAATGAGGAGCGCTATGCGACGTTGGGTCACATCAAATCAAACTTCTGCCTTTTTTTTATGGAAGTCAGGCGTAATTTGAGCAACAATACTATACAGCGATTGTTATCTAGGTTAAGAACTAAAGTAGCTACATAAAAAAATCTGATTTGTTACACTCACATGACTTTCTCTACTCTTGTACAAACTATTTTTACAAACGCTTATTCTCCATATGCTTCATATTAATCGAGATATCGGGATGTTAATCTTATTGCTAATTTTCTTATAGATGCAAGGGGAATTCGTAGGCTTTAAGCGATAGTCAAATATTTTAAGAGCTGGTTGCTATGTGGAGTATTCCATTCTCTTTGCATTACCAGGACAAAAAAAAATGAATAACGAATTCCCATTTGAGAAAAAGTATAAGTATTGGCAAGTTTAAGGGAATAATAAGAAATATCTCGAAAATGGTTCACTCAACAACAAAATGTATATGAGATAAATTGTGTATTTTAACGCGATCTACATTTTTTGTGTAGTAAAATTTTGTCTGTCTCTCTGGAAGATACCGAACCTAAATACCAAGTTTGGTGTTTATCCGACAGTTCGTTTCTGAGTTATGCTGTTCACAGAGACACACAGACAGACACACACACACACACACACACACACACACACACACACACACACAGAGACATGTTTCCAAAAATGCTTTTTTTGGATTCAGGGGGTCTCAAAACATGTATTTCCGGTGAAATCTCGGTATCCAATTTTTGGGTGGAATACAATACTTCCCCTATTTACTATACGTAGTAGAGAAAGTAAAAAGTGTAATAGCATATTGCTGTTTCTTGCATGCGTTACGTGAAAAAAGAAATTTTTCCCGCAAAATTACGTGTTGATTATCTCGACAAGTATTAGGCGTATGATCCTGATGTTCGGCTACGGTTCCCCTTTCAACCGCACCACACCTTTTATCTGCAAAGTCTACTTTCATATCGTTCTAATCCTGTGTTGCAATCGAACATAACAACAAAATCTCTCCTTGTACGCTTTCGGGCCACTACCCCTCGACTGCTAAAACAGTTACGTACACAACTGGACGGTAGCACGTTTCAGGGCGGGGGGGATTGAACTACAAGAAATATTGGCGCTGTACGCAATTGCGTAACCCCAATCTTGAGGCGAAGCAAACTTAAAAGTCTGTCCTTGAGGTAAAAGATTTTTCTTACCCACCTGAAGCAAAACTAAGACAGAACCGGCTGGGATTCCTTCATTTGCCTGCCTTTAGCACCTTAAATGTGACAGCAGGCTAATTTTATACTGTAATAAACATGCAGGCAATTGCTATGCTACTATAATTTTCAATAGACCATACGATGAAACAATATTTTATACTACATATCAATAGCTGAAAACCATAGCTTTTGTAAAATACTGATCTCTTAATATTTAATTATTTGTCCCTCTTAAACTAAAAGAAGAAACAACTCAGGGTCCTATCGTATAGCTACATTTTTTAATAGCTACTCTACATTGAGCTACATTGGGGACGTTTCTAAATTTCCAATTATAGCTTAGGCATTCTTGTTAAAAGTTATGCCAGTTATTACACAAAATAACAGTAATTTTTGCCATGTTTCAAAATTCAAATGTTAATTTTTATTGTGTAAATTCGTTGTTCTAATAAAAATACACCATACGGTGCATTTTTAAAAACATTCACATAAAATTTCAGGTTTTACAGTAAAAGAGTCTACAAAAAGGCGTTTAAATATTAACCCCTAATTATTCCAGAAAAATTGTTATTTTTTGTACTCTCCAAAATTATCGATTTCTCAAAAGCTGGTAATTTATTTCTCAAAACTGGAAAATTATTTTAATAAACGTATAAGGTTATTTTCTTGAATATACTTTTGAGGGGCAATACCGAATATATGAAACAAATTAGTAAAACATTGCTTCGTGTGGAGCATTTTGAGCGAGAAAACAAGGTTTAAAATTAGGCGTACCTAAAATAAGCATGGGTCTGTACATTTATAGCTTCAGTCAATTTGTTAAACACGTCAAGTGGAAAACACATTATGTTTTCTTAAAGTTCAAAATTCATATTGTTTTATTATGGAAAACATTACTTTTTTTTAATTTTTCACAATTTTTGGCAAGATGCATTACCTAAGTTCGATAAACGCCTGCACCCCTTGCATTGTCTATGAACGATTGTCTAGAAAAGCATTTTTGTGTTGAGTCCTGCTACTTTGCTGCCTTCCCCCCCTTCTTTCATATTCTGGAAATGTTGTGCAGCTTGTATCTTTCATCTTTATAAGGAATAATTCCTAGATACATTTAATCCACACAATTTTGAAGCATTCTGCCTTCCGTTTACATCCGTAGTTATTTCATTACGTAAAATCCCAGAATATTCAGGTTAAGGTAAACAGGGGCCGCTTGACATCATTATCCAGTTAAATAATAGAGAAAATGACGAATATGAGAATTCCGACTCTACTAATTTCAAATTCGAAATATTTTTACTATATATTTAGTGTGATTATTCCATCTGTAATGAACTTTATCACACCGCAGAAAGAAAAGAATGCAGAATTACATGCCTAGATCAAGAAACTATTGAAAGACGTCGCCGCCTTCAGCACCTCATTCAATGTTTAGATCAATGAGTCTGTTTCGATTACAAAGTTTGATGCGACACACTCTCATGACTTTCTCTACTTTCTATCGTTCATTAGTGGGTATACAAACTAAACTTACTAAAGCTCATTTTTCTATTTCATTTTAATCAAAGTAAAAAAAAAAAAAAAAAAATGAATTGAGCTTTATTTATGGACGCTCTTTAACTACTATGGTTCTTAGCGTCCCATTCTATATTGGGCGTGAAGCACCGGTAATTTTGCTCAGAGGCCTCTTTATCAGGCTTGAGGTTCTTTTACGTGCCGTAAATCTACGACACGGGACCACCGGCTTTACTTCACTTCCGAAGGAAGCCGTGCTAAGGATTTTTACGTCCATCGCCCTCCACCGGGTTTGAACCCGCGACCTTGGGAACTAGAGGCTAGCACGATACCATTAGTCCACGGAGGAAAACTAATCAAAGTAAACCTTTGCAGAAATAGCTACATTACACATTTCGTTATAAATACAAAGTGAAGTAGTGTAACCTCACGTATGGGAGCCAAACTTGAAGGTGTTTTATGGACCCACGGGAGATATGTTTCTAGGAGTCTTCGCTCCACGCTTTGGGTACAAACTTTCCGGTGGCCTTCGCCCCACGTTTAGGAACCAACTTTTGCGGCGATGTCGTGTGTTAATTTTTGTGTAATAATTATTTTAATGTTTATTTATTTGTTATATATGCCTCGGCTGAGTAAGTAATATTTTTGAGAGAAAGTATCTCTTAATAGGGCTGGTACGGATAAAGAATAACGTTTACACAAATTATAATTGTATTTTACTTTTTTATTAATCCTTCACACGGTTAAATAACACTTCACTGATGTATCCTACTATGGAGCTGTGAGATTACTGTTGATTAAACTTTTAACAGGTAAACACACACACACATAATATTATATATATATATATATATATATATATATATATTATCCTCACCGCAATGAATTATCAAGTCTCACATACAATCACTGAACCCGCACCGAAACGAACTGCGTGGGTACGCTACCTACTAGCGTCACCGTTTGAATTTGTACATTTTCTCTATTTCTAGTTTCTGATTGGCTAAGCCTACCCCAATACAATACTTTTATTTTACTTTCGCTTGCTTTTCACATCCACGTGACTATTTATAAACTGTTTTAAATATTACATTAATATTGTTCCAAGAACTATTAATAGCATTTTTTTAACTTTCTAGTTTATTATTGTCTCAAGGTTACCTTATTGTTAGCAACTTTTCGGCTTCTACTTTGTAATTCTTTTTGCTACGAAAGGCAGTTTGCTTCTATTCTCACAGCTCCTACATTGTTAAACTACGAAATACATTCACCTAACATTTTATACATGTACATAATAAAATAAACATAATACAATGACTGTAATATACACTTTATATATTATAACATATGCATATTGCTTTTAGGCGAGCTGTTATTATTTTTTATATTATGTAATTAGACTGATACCATTTAAGCGATAAAAAATACTGCCACAAAACGGAACAGCGACAGTCAAATGTTTAAGAACTGGACGCTATACACTGCCTTAAAATTCCATACTGTTTCCATGCAATCGCGAGAAACAACTGAGCGTTGGCACCACTTTAAATGATGACCAAGTATTGAACAATTCGAACCATTAATAACGGATACCTCAGAAATGGCCTACGTTGCAAAAAAGTTCTTATGTAACTTGTTTTAAAGAGATCTATAGCTTCTGTCTCGGACATTTTCATAATTCGCTTGACAGGCAGTAATTGCCTTCAAATCCCAAAGCTGCCTCTAACGCCAGTATGCACTGATGAGTATGACACAGGTTTTACTTAGCTTACGCAGAGATAACAGTGCGGCGGTGTGTAAAAACAATGTTTCTACTGCATTTTACAGAGCGTTTAGGAAGCAACATGGTTTTTGTGTTTCGTTCCCCTTTAAGAAAGTAAACTGCCCTGTATCTGAGGTGAGACCTCTTTATTTGTTTCAATTAATGAAAAATATCTACACGTAAAAGCGTACAGATCTCTATCTTAAATCCCAGTGCATACACCTACTAATCTGAAAAACTGAAATGGTAAAAGCAATTAAATGTAGGTAGATAGCTAAGATATCTTTATTGGTTTCAAATTATTGAAGTTATTACACAATTATTTGATGCATGGGTCATTGACCGTACATGTATATTTAAGATACAAATGTGGTGACAAAACAAACAACAGAAAAAGAAAACAAAACAAAAAGAACAAGAAAAAGGAAAATGGAGATAAATTACTATTGTCTAGCTGAACAAATTTGACCTACCTTCGCGCACTTTAGCCAAGAAATTGCGCATGTTTTGCCAGTTCCTCTGGTCAGCCAGTGGATCCCAACATGCCAATCTCTTTCTTGAGGGACTTAAGAATTTTTCTTTGAGTTTAATTGTTCGCTGGTTCTCCCACTGTGCACATTCCGCCAAAATACGTACCCAGTCCTCATCCAAATCACAGAATGGGAAGATTCTCCTGCCCACTTAAATGTACATTTATGTTGGCAAATAATTAACGATCGCTAATGATTTTTGTGTAATTAAAAGCGAAGAAATCTCCAGATACTAATGAAATTAATACCTAAGTACGTCTATTAATGAAGCTCAATTTTAATACACTAAATGGTTTTGTTCAATTGTTTATGCTTGACCATGCCAAAATGTAGTATTTATACGACTAGTAGCAGTACTTTAATGGGCCTCATTAAAGTATTGGTATTCGACCAATCAGAAGTGGCCACGTCACATTGTGAAAGTGCAAATATCGATTATTCTGCGTAGTACGTCTCACAACGCTCGCAACTTTGTTCGACACAGGTGCTACAAGGTATGAAACTTGACTATAATGGTGATTAAAACACTCGTATGATAATTATTAACCTCACTTCGCTTCGCTCGGTTAATAATAATAATAATAATAATAATAATAATAATAATACTCGCGTTTTAATTACTACCATTATAGTCTCCTTGCATAATATACTATTGAATGTTGCCTGTTTGGACAAGAGATCTTTGGAATTAAATTCCCCACATGGAAATGTAAGTATTTTGATTTCTATTGATCAACCTATCCAAGGACAGAACAAAGTACTGAACATTTTATGCAGTTATATTCAGCGGAAGTGGATGTAATTCAGGTAAAACTTTCTGTGGTACAATTATTGCAATTATTTTGATCAAGCAAACCAATAAATGTTTACAGAATAGAAGGCAAAATGAATACTTACAAACCATGAGTGGCCACGTGTATGTGTATGGGGGGGCAGGAGGAGAGGTGGATGGTTACCAATTTTGTGGAACATAACACAACCTCTAACTTGTAAGATACACTCCAATTTAAAAAAAAGTGATAAACAACTTCGGACACCTATCTATTATCCCTCGTGTTCTTTGTGTTTTCATCTCCTTTCTGCCTTTCACACACACATACACATGGGATAGTAATGTAACGTTTTACTGCAATTTCTCCTTCATCCTCTCCATTTTATGATTCTTCTATCAATTTCGTTCTCCTTTCCTAACTCTTTCGTCCCTCCTCCGTTCGCTAACGCATTTCCTTCTCCCTCTCTCTTTTAGAGTTGTAACTTGGCGACTACCCCACCCAAGCTATATAACCTTCTTTACGACGCCATTCCAGGAAATCGAAATTTCGCGAGAGCAACAGAAAACATGGCAGCAGTACAACTTGTTTCAAAAACACATCGCCAAGTAGTTCCTTCCCTGTCCGTGTCTTCCAGGACATAAGTCATAGATGCTGCACACCTTCCTAATGCTCAGCATAAGACGCTGAATACGGTCCCAAAATATACCTTCTACAGGCTCGAGATTTATAGTGAGCGTAAAACCGAGTTTAAGAGAAATGTGGTTGTAAACATCACACAAGCAAAAGTGAGTGAGGACTTTAAGAGGCAGTGAAAGAATTGTGGCTTAGTTTTCCTAATAAAACCCAAAATCTCTATTATACGCGAACCTTATGTACAGGCAGTGAGTTTTAATGTTACATTGATATGTAACAGGAGCATAACATTATTCAGTGTAATTCTCGCCACAGGCAAAAAAAGCAGGCATGGAAAACGAAATACGCTGGTAGCAATTCTAATTTACAGCTGCATAAATGTTCAGTCACTTTCTGAAAATAGACTCGCGTCAAATTTTACGAGCTCGGGAGTGTTTTACATTCAGCCACCACCCTTCATACAGTCTATATTTACTCTGGTTTTTCCGTCGCGAGCATTCTTCTCACGCACACACGAAAACTTCGTTTCCAGTGGTGTTTAAATTATTTCACGATCAAGTTATTTCATCGCGTCACGGATGCGCTTTAACGGCTTCGTAAAAACGGGATGCTATTGGACTTTTTCCCCTGCAGCTTAAATCTATTAACTTGGTCGGAAATGACTTTACGAGGGTAGTAAAAGTACAACTGCCTCTTTGTTTACTTATCGAGGGCGTCTTACAACAACTAGGCAGCCACATTTATGATCATCCTTTCCGTTACGACGTTCTTCATCCGTAGACCGTAAGAGTAATGGTTTTCTTAATATGGGTCACTTTAAAGCCGTGCAATGAATGTTCACTTAGCTGCACCGAAAGTTAAGTATTCCTTCATTTCCATGGCCAGCGATCATGAAGCTTTCTTAATATAATTTTTTATATTGTTACATGCTGGGGTGAGGGCCAAAAGGGTTCCAGAAAATGAATAAATCTCGATCACCCCAATACGCACATGGGGAGCGTAGCTCGCTAACGGCAAGAAGACCGGGACCTTGGTGTTTACATTTATATGAAAGCGTGAGATTTTACATTATATAAAAACATTACATAACACAATTACCTAGAATTTATTGACACATTTTTGGCGACTCTAGATTGTGCACTTTGGAAAACAGAATTGGGGTATATGCCCCGAAGTCGAGGACTGACCACACACGCGACTTGCTACTTCAACTGCCTTCATTTAAGTGACGCTATATTCACTCTCCAACCGTGTCTGGCCAAGCTAGCCAGGGTTGGCGTCATACCAGATCGTTTTCAAACAAAGCCCTATTTCTGGCGTGTTCCGCGCCAAAGGAAGGATCGTTAAGCCGAAAAAATAATCAAATGAACCCAATAATGCTATCGACAATGCAACACAATAATGTGTCTGGTAATGACAATGCTTACTGATAAGCCACAATATGCCATCAATTATTATGTCGTAGTTTTCCGCCCAAAGAAAGACCACAGGACTCCTCCATTCTTCTCTCTTTTCTGTTTCCTCTTCTTCTCCGCATATGGACCATTATCTTAATTTTCTATCGCAAATATTTTTCCCACTGAACAAACTTTCAATGACAAGCAATTTCATTTGTGTCTGTGCAGCGGTTGTTAAGAATCCTCCTTTGTATAGACGGACGTGTTTGTCTTTAACTTTCCCTGCAGACAAGGTCAGGGGGACTGGGCTGGTCATAAGCTATCCGTAAAAATTCTTCGCCACGTAATTTCGTTAATTTCTGAACACGAACTGCAATTTAGCCGCAGATGTCAGCGGTACATGTAAACCGAGGGACAACGCTTCACGCCCCCTCTGTAAGATGCTAAGTACCGTACATTTCACAACATGCTTTTTAACCACTAAGTGACCCAAACTATAACAACACCAGACCATAATGTTATCTCAACCATTGAAAAGAAGCTCTACCAACAGTGGAAGACAGGATGGCTTGACTCTACGAGAAGCAAACTCCGTGATATAACATCGAGTTTTTCGACACATCTTCCCAGTAATTCTCTTTCCAGACAAGATCAGGTTTTAATATCCCGACTGAGAATGGGCCATACCAAGATCACGCACAGTTATCTTCTTTCAAACGACCAACCACCCACCTGCCACCAGTGTAACATACTGCTAACAACGAAACATATAATCGTGGAATGTCCACAATACGATCAATGGAGACGATACTACCAGATACCCAATTATCTGCAAATGGCACTCAACTATTCGATGTACCCTAACATAGTTGAATTTTTTAAAATCATAAATTTATATAAAAGTATATAATGTTCAATCAATTTGACCAATCATAGTGTCACAATTTTATACTAGTACGTTGTAATGGTTAAAAATTGCCAATATGTTAAATTGCCTCGTTGTTTTAATTTTATAAAAAGTTGTAAAGTCGCGATATGACTAATATGTTAAAGCGAATATAAGCTTAAAAAAAAAAAAACATGCTTGTTTTCAAGACGGCTCACCTCCCGCGCTACAGAGCCAGTCATGTTCGGCAAGCAGCTGGGCTAAAGCAGGCTCAGCTGCCGGTTAGCAGCCTCAGAAATGTTCGGGGTGCTTGCCAAAATTGATCCTGTAGTGTGTCCCACGTCCCTGAACTCAAATGATTCATAGTTTAATGCTGCCCTCTTTTCCGCGCAAAGGGTGTGACTATACAGGTTTTATTTTCTTTGTCTAATCTTATCTAAGTTAACATATCCAGTTTAGTTCTGTTACACCGTTTATCTCATGGCGTTATATGCATACAGCTGCAGTTCTTAGAAATCCGACTTCTGTTGACTCGATTTGCCTCCATTCGATGTTTTCAATGCCCAGTTTTCTAATCCATACACATATATTAGCACTGTCATGAGCTTGTAATGTGTAATATTGTATCTCTTCTAATTTTTCTCCTCATGTGTGCTTAGTCGTATCACACAAATATATTGAAATTATCAACTCGTTCTATACTTCCATTTTTCTTTACTTTTAATGTATACTCCAGTTAACAACACGGCATATATCTCTTTTGTTTTCTACAATTAAATTTGTATATTTCTTTTTTGATTTAAGTTTCCATCTTATAACGAAGTAGGCCAGCTATGCAGAACTGGAACACAATTGTGTGCTTACGTCTAAACGCACTTAAGATAAACACATTAACGATCCACGACGGATTATGGAAGGAGAACCCTGCCCCCATAAACCATCAATTCTATCCGACTTCTACGCCCTCTGGGCCACATGAACGAATGAAAAGTTTCACATAATGTTTTTCATGAAACTCGTACAAAATTTTCAAAAAGACAATATTAAAGTAAAGGGTAATATTAACGTTTAACTGTCACAATATCAGAAAGCAAATAAGTCGGAAAATGCTATATTTTGTAGAAAAAAACTTCTTGAAAGAAGCGAAACTCACTCTGTAGGTTACCCATAAGAATAAGCTACCTTCATTTCGAATCATGGGATCGACTATGATTATGTGTTTAAGCTTTTTTTTTTTTTTTTTTTTTTTTTTTGCAGTTTCCCCTTATCGCTTGTGTGAAAGTTAGTTTGGCCTTTCTTGTTCATTTATTTCAATTTTATAACACGTTTACTATTTTGTGAAAACATTAAGAGCTTCGCTCGTATGCCCACCTACTTTTTGCGGAGGTAGTGTGTCTACGTGCCAACGTAGAAGGTCTGCATTCGAAATCTAGATAAGGATTTTTCCGGGGTTTCTATCTGTTGTCATAAGAGAAATAATGTGTTACTTTAAGCTCAGTGGACTCCGGGCTCGTTTGTACAGCACTTTACACATTTTCTCTATGGATAACAAGAAAATCTGATGTGTTACACTCACATGACTTTCTCTACTTTTGTACAAACTATTTTTAAAAACGCTTATTCTCCATATGCTTCATGTTAATCGAGATATCGAGATGTTAATCTTATTACTAATTTTCTTGTAGATGCAAGGGGAATTGGTAGGTTTTAAGCGATAGTCAAATATTTTAAGAGCTGGTTGCTATGTGGAGTAATCCATTCTCTTTGCATTACCAGGACACAAAAAAGAAGAAAAAAAAAACGAATATGAGAAAAAATATAAGTATTGGAAAATTTAAGGGAATAGCAAGCAATATCTCGAGAATGGTCACTCAACAAAAAAAAAAATGTACAGGACATAAATTGTGTATTTTAACGCGATCTGCATTTTGTCTATCTCTTATGGTTTACCAGTTATGCAAAAGTCGTTCACAATGAAGAAAACTTTTGGAGACATTCCCAGAAAATTCAAGATATACATTTCATTTGTCATGAAAATATCTTAAACATATGATATTTTAATCAAAATTTTAGATCCATTTTTGAGAAAATAAAAATTTTGGAAACTTTTCCATGTAAAGGGTAATCTGGGGTGGGGGAATTTTCTTGAAAACCTTCGTGTCGCATCTCTGGAAGATACCGAACCTAAATACCAAATTTGGTGTTTATCCGACTGTTCGTTTCTGAGTTATGCTGTTCACAGACACACACACACACACGGACATGTTTCCAAAAATGTTTTATTTTGGATTCAGGGGGTCTCAAAACATAGATTTCCGGTGAAATCTCGGTATCGAATTTTTGGGTGGAATATAATACTTCCCCTACTTACTATACGTAGTAGAGAAACTAATAAACAGATAAAGGAAAAGAAAAAAATTATATATAGCGGAGCTATAGCATTGGAATGGCTTTAGTGTGCATGACTCATTGGCACCTGTAAGGCGCAGCAGACAGAATTTAAGAAGCAATATTTGCATTGGCAAACGCTCTCTCCAGGAGTCACCGGATGGTATTGAGGTTTGGATCTGCAGTTGTCAGGCACCACCAGTACTTGCTGTTATCCTGTTTTACCTTCTCAGTTTACCAGCTCCGTCTGTAATAGGCACAACAGATTCACAGAGGCTCTTCATCTTATGTAACCATTACTGGTGTTAGTGCCCTTTCGTAATAACATGGGAACAATTCACTTCACATTTGCAGTGGCAAGCAAACTGAAACATTTAAAAGTCGAAGGAGCAGGAACGCAGCACTGCAAATCGAATTAGCGGTTTATTAAACTTTGATACTACGGTTTTGGTTTACGGCTGTAATCCGAAAATGCAACTGCACACCAGTTTGCTACTTGCCGGCCACTGCAGGACAGGAAGAGGTAAATGGGGAAAGAAAAATAGAAGGTAGAACTATCCATTGCAAGATGCACTCACGGCCCGTCAATGTTTCATTTCATTTGTTGCAGTGTTTTCATTATTTTGTATCTAACAGCTAATTTCCCCCGGCCAAACCACTATCTTTGGTTCTATATTTTATAATTTATATTTCTCCAAGATAATGTGGGGTTTATATTTTAATTTTTGAAAGCTTTCTGCATTTAAATGTCAACTAGAAAAGGACAAAATATGAAATTTCATATTCTAAACCATGCTTGCTATCATTCGGATGGAAACAAGTATTTTTACGTTTTGCAGTGTGTATAATTCAATGCACGTGACAAATAAATCGGATATAGGTATTTAATAATATTCTAGTAAAGTCTTCATATTTTATAGAAAATAAAGACATGTCTTCATATTTTGTAAGATTCGAGATTTTTTGCTTTTAAAATAATTTCCATTAGTATTGAGCTGTGGTAACCGAAATTTATTTTTAATGTAATGTAATCGCTCTAATTTGTATTAAATATGAACAAAATTTTGCAAAAGCTATTGTTTTAAAGCAATGAGCTGAACCTGCTCCAAATGCTTTGCATGTTTTGTATTTAAAGCATGTATATCATATTATTTTGAGATTTTTTTCTTCGTATTTTCATTTTTTGCCTGTCTCTAGTCATAACCTCATATTGCATACTACAGTACAGTTGTTGTTTTTCATTATTTCCAATTAAAACTGCTTTAGCACAATCAACATACTGCAAAAAGATTGGAAGCATTTAATGTTGAACCAATTCCACGATAGAACAAATCTATCCTTCGCAACGAACGAGCTTACCAGGGCATTTCTTTCCACGATTCAGACATTTGTACTCAGTAAAAATGTGCACATGCCACAGAACTAATCGAACGCGAGGAATAACATTGTGATCTGGACGAAAGGGTTTTGGCTGGAATTTATCCATAATGCATTAAGGCTGAGGGCACCTGCAGATGATGACAGATAAGGTCTTCTGGTGGCCATGGGCAGGGATGAAGAAGGATAGCAGTACGTGAGGAAGTTGCCAACTTTGTGGCTTGACAAAATGGTCCCACCGGGGAGCAGTCCCCACCAAGGTCAGGTCAGACATTTACAAGCCACCCAGGGAGCACCGACGATTTTTATTTCCAGACCTCCTCTTTGAGATGGCACGCGTTCCGAAACCTTTTAAGGGCTTCTGTCTTGCAATAACGTCTCTCTTATGAGGTACTTTTTGAGTATGCTACGGCGTTGAAACCGAAGACGAATGTGATAACCTCCAACGCTTCTGGTGATTTATATTAGGGCTAGGATTTACGGGAGTAAGCTTTATGCAACAATTTACAATAAAATAAGTTATCCAAAGTAGATACTACGAGATTTAATCTATTTTTCACTAGTTCGCGCTGTTATTTAACATTCTAATGCATGAATTATTTTGCTAGATATGTCACTCTTCTTCTAATTTTAACCCGGTTTAGGTATTGAAAGCGATACGAGTGGCCATGATCGTTAATGTGAGACGAAACTGACTGGCCATCCATTCAAAGCCGAATATCGTGAGTTCGATTCCCAGCGATTACAGTCAATTGTGCCTGTGGAAAAGGATGGGTAGGACGCACGTAGAATAACCGGTGTTATGGAAAATTAAATTAAATTTAGTTTTATTTATGGACGCCCTTTAACTGCTGTGGTCCTTAGCGTTCCACTCTATATTGGGCATGGAAGATTGGTAGTTTTGCTCAGGCCTCTTTATCAGACTTGAGGTTCTTTTACGTGTCGTAAATCTACGACACGGGACCACCGGCTTTACTTCCCTTCCGAAGGAAGCCATGCTAAGGATTTTTACGCCCGAAAAAAATCCATCACCCTCCGCCGGATTTGAACTCGCGACCTAGGGAACTAGAGGCTAGAATGGTAACCACTAACCGACAGAGGACGACCAGTGTTATGGAAGCGTTGATGATAGGTTACATTTGCCTACAGGTGCATGGATTTGGCACTATATTAAAACTGAAATAGACTAATATATTTATAAGAGTTAAAACTTTCACGGCGAGCGTTATTAATTATAGCTTCACGGGTATTAAGCCGTGTAAAATTTATAAAATTCGAGCTTTCGGCCATTCCAAATCCTATGGCCTTCTTCAGAAACTGAATGAAATGGTTGCAAAGCTCGAATTTTATAAAGTTGACACGCCTGATTACCCGTGAAGCCACAATTAATATATTTATGATATAAAATAGCTACAAATATTTTAATTTTGTTAAATGCCAGTATAATTTGGAAATAACAAAAAAAAACTGTTAAAATATTTTAAACCATCATCTAAACATACTTGTTGATAATGCACTGGAGGGTTAAACATCTGTTATTGCGAAATAGGTTTTCATATAATTCTATTCACAGAAGTCTGCCACTGTCCATTTTATGTATACCATATTCTAGCATGGACCTTTTCGGTAAAGCTCTTCCACCCAGTGCGCTGCATTCCTCCAGATTTCGATTTTATTTTATTGTTAATTAAATTAAATTGAGTTTTATTTATAGGCGCTCTTTAACTGCTGTGATCCTTAGCGTTCCATTCTATACTGGGCGTGAAAGACCGGTAATTTTGCTCAGAGGCCTCTTTATCAGACTTGAGGCTCTTTTACGTGCCGTAAATCTACGACACGGGACCACCGGCTTTACTTCCCTCCCGAAGGATTTTTACGCCCGAAAAAATACATCGTCCTTCGCCGGGTTTGAACACGCGACCTCGGGAACCAGGGACTAGCATGGTGACCACTACACCACGGAGGACGACTATTGTTAGGTGATGTTATACTAGTACATGCTGAAAATTCATCTTACCCGGAGAGAATGCTTGAACATCAGGCTTGTCATACAGGAGTTCTGAAACATAAGCGAAATAATGGGCCTTGTTGATAATAAATCGACTTATTTTTACGAAGACTGGAGCATCAATTCTTTTTCTTTCTTTAATTCTTCTGTAATGGTTGAAGGACAACCAATCTTCTGAGCAAACGCCAGCGGTAATATTGTTTCTTCTCGTTCGAGCACACGAAAATTAAGACATTGAGTCAGATTTTAAAAATTCCCTGCCCTAGCCGCGACTCGATTTTGAAATTACCGGGTCGACACATTACCACCGTTGCCCAGACAGCGGAATGAACTTCTCTCGCTTCACACGATGAGCTTTGCTGGACCTTAAAGTTGTCTCAATCTGCAGTTTTCGTACCTTATTAAAGGATACTTGCGATTCAGCTGACGGTTTTTAATTTTTGGTCTTTTAGTTAACTGGATTATAGGGTTATTACCTTTTCAATTTATTTACACAAGGCAAGGTGAAAAGTACAATTGACATTTTATGTACTGGCCTAGGGTGAAGGAGCATGCGCAGAATGGCATTCCTTGAGAGAAGATACCAGGCACTGCTATCTTACGTCATTCTAAGACAACGAGAAATACATTAGTGTTCACAAATAACTGAAATACACTATGTGATAAAAAGTATCCGGACACCCCACAAACATACCTTTTTCATCTTAGATGCATTATGCTGCCACCTGTTCATACTGCATGGGCTGTGGCGGAGTGGTTATACGACAATAATGGACTGGCCTGCACAGAGTCCTGGCTTGAATCCTATAGAACACCTTTGGGATGTTTTGGAACGCCAACTTCGTGCCAGGCCTCACCGACCCACATCGATACCACATCGATCCCGCACTCCGTGAAGAATGGGCTGCCATTCCCCAAGAAACCTTCCAGCACTTGATTGAAAGTATGCCTGCGAGAGTGAACGCTGTCATCAAGGCTAAGGGTGGGCCAACACCATATTGACTTCCAGCATTACCGATGGAGGGTGCTACCAACTTGTACGTCATTTTCAGCCAGGTGTCCGGATACTTTTGATCACGTAGTGTACGTATGAAAGGACAGTGTGGACAACTTTGAAACAACATTAGAAACTTAGTACAAAACTAACTACATGTACTAAATAGCTTAGAAGTAAAATATGGGAAAATCAAAATGTTAAGGATATGAAGCACCTAATTAAGCATCAATACAACTTTTCAATTAGCACATATCTCTCAAGACATGATTCTTGCAATTACCTTTCTTCCTGAAAAAGAGGAGAGAAGAGGCAAAAGAACATTCATCAAAATTTCTCCAAAACTGAAATACATGTAATAAGAGAGAGAGAGAGAGAGAGAGAGAGAGAGAGAGTGCAACCCAAATGTTCAGATCCAAAATACTTTTAAACGATAAATCCAAATGTTTAGTTACCTAAGCCGCAAATTAGTATAAAATAATCGACTGAACCAGCATAACCAGCGAGATAGCTCCGCGGTAACGTGCGAGGTGTAGGTCCTGGGTTCGTATATTGGCTGGGCGAATGCTGGGGTGGTTTCTCTTTTATCGCGAATGTCCTTTCCTTCATTTCCTATCATTTGACGTTTCAGGTAGGCTTAGGAACTGTTCAGGATCGGTCCGTGTCGGACAGTTGGGGCAGATGTTGGCCCTCCAAACATGTGCCTTCTGTGAGCCGCCTCAGGTGGGTCCAGTTCTCCTCGGTTTTGCCAGAGGGAAGCCTTCTCTGAGCAGCTCGCCGGTAAAAACGTTAGGAACCTCTGCGCGTCTGTGTCGGCCGGCCTGCCTGAGGCCTGTAGTCTCCCACGGTTCCTTCCCCTCATCCGTTCCTCCGGGGTGGTAAAGCACAAAAGATCTGCGTTGAATGGAGGTGCGAGATTTTCCCTCCGTTCCCTGGTCATAGTCACCTCTGCATAAAAATCGGCAGAAATGCTTTAGCTAAAATAATATTTCTATGAACAGTAGCATGGAGTAAATTAATACTCAAGAAAAAACCTTTTAAACTAAATAACAAAATCAATAAATATTGAGAGAAGTGGTACCGCAACTTGCTGTGAATGAATCCCTTAACCGACCTAACCATAGGGTAGGTAAAAAGATTTTAGGGACACCAAGAAGACGGTAGTGTAACTTAAGATCCTTGCTGTAAACAGTGATTACAGTGATGACAACGGCCTTTTAAATGCTTAACGTTTCTTTTAATAACGTAGGCCTACAGGGACGATGAGTGAAATTGCTTGAAAATGCCAAAATGAATTCGGGTTCCGTTCGGCTGGGGTAACTTATCAGAATAGGGGGAAAACGCCAGAAAAAAACCTTATTTAAGCAACTCACCTCAAGTTTGATTCGAACTTGGCCCTCCAGGAGAATGGATCACGCTACCTCCGCATTATGTAGGTGGGCTATGATGCGGTGGTGGCGGCGAAGAAGGCGTTTTGAATTATATGTTAACATATGGAAGAAATAAAGCATTAAATCCCTGGAGCTATCACGTAATTTTGTCATATACAGAATGAGCCAAAAAACTACGAACCGGCTGCGCGATGTTTTTCCTGACCGTGTTTTCCGCGCTCGCTGCCGTCTGCCGCTATCATAGAAAGGCGCGGATGAAACCATACAACATTTTTAAAACTACTTTTAGACTTTACTTACCAACTTTATGAAAGGAGATCCTGAACTGGCCACCGTCGTTGTCCATAGGTTGGCACCTCTTTAGGAAACTATCCATCACTCGCCGTAGCTCACGTTGAGAAATGCTGGCAATTTCCTGACGGATATTTTGTTTTAATTCTTCCAGGGTGTCGGGCTTTGTCTTGTATACTTTGTTTTAAGTTAGCCCAGAGATAGAAATCGCAGGGGGATAGGTCGAAGGACCGAGGGGGCCACAAATCTCTACTAATAATTCTGTCCTCAAACATACTTTCAATTCTTCTCATCGAAATATTGGCAGTATAAGCTGTTGCAGACTCTTGTTGAAAAAAGGCAAAATCACGCTCCCTGGCTGTTAACTCTCTAAAAAGGGGGGCAAAATTGTATTCAGATAATGTACGTACTTCAACTATTGACTCGAATAAAACTGGCGAGTGATGGATAGTTTCCTAAAGAGGTGCCAAAAATGTATGGACAACGATGGTGGCCAGTTTCAGCATCTCCTTTCATAAAGTTGGTAAGTAAAGTCTTTAAAAGTTGTTTTAAAAATCTGATGTGTTACACTCACATGACTTTCTCTACTCTTGTACAAACTATTTTTACAAACGCTTATTCTCCATATGCTTCATGTTAATCGAGATGTTAAGCGATAGTCAAATATTTTAAGAGCTGGTTGCTATGTGGCGCATTCCATTCTCTTTGTATGTCCAGGACATAAAAAAATGAATAACGAATTTGAGAAAAGTATAAGTATTGAAAATTTAAGGGAATAGCAGGCAGTATCTCGAAAATGGTTCACCCAACAACAAAAAAAATGTATATGACATAAATTGTGTATTTTAACGCGATCTACATTTTTTGTGTAGTAAAATTTTGTCTATCTCTTATGGTTTACCAGTTATGCAAACGTCGTTCACAATGAAGAATACTTTTGGAGACATTCTCAGAAAATTCGAGATATACATTTTATTTGTCATGAAAATATCTTAAACATATGATATTTTAATCAAAATCGTTAGAGCCGTTTTTGAGAAAATTAAAATTGTCGAAAAATGTTCCATGTAAAGGGTAATCTGGGGTGGGAGGATTTTCTTGAAAACCTTCGTGTCGCATCTCTGGAAGATACTGAACCTAAATACTAAGTTTGGTGTTTATACGAATGTTGTTTCTGAGTTATGCTGTTTACAGACACACAGCCACACACACAGACAGACACACACACGGACATGTTTCCAAAAATGCTTCTTTTTTGGATTCAGAGGGCCTCAAAACATGTATTTCCGGTGAAATCTCGATATTGAATTTTTGGGTGGAATACAATACTTCCCTTATTTACTAAACGTAGTAGAGAAAGTAAAAATGTTATATGGTTTCATCCGCGCCTTTCTATGATAGCGGCAGACGGCAAGAGCGCCGAGGACGCGGACAGGAAAATCACCGCGTAGACCGTTCGTAGTTCTTTGGCTCTCCCTGTATTTTGACATGCATACATGAACTAGTAAAAACACTTTTTAAATCACCTTGAGAAATTCTATTACGATCGAATTGATAGATCGAAGATACACTTTCAACACTATAAATTTGCTTAATAAAAAATCATACATTGCAAAAAAAGCGCCTATCTTATGTCACTACTATTCTATTCAGTTTAGTATGGGGGGAAAGGTCGGAAAATATATTTATCCTTCTGTTTCAATTTTGCTTTACTTGCTTTTACTATTTCCTTACATTTTCGCTTCCTGTCTGTGGAGATAGGGAGTAAGAGGAGCAAGATGGTGCTAACGATGGAAACGCCAAGCAGGAAGGATAAAAGGATAGCAGGAAGATTCCCTTCTCCTTCGTTCATTCTTTCCTTCCTCTGCTTCAGTATGCAAATATAATTTCTAATGCCCCAGCAACGAAAGTAGGGATGTAAGAATACTGCGTGTGTAAGAGACAGAAAGAGAAAGGGCATTTCTTCTTTATGGCGGAAAAAGGAGAAAGTAATCATATTTTCGTCTCTCTCCTCTTTCTCTTTCTTCCTACTTCGTCTTAAGTTTTACAAGCCGCGATGCTTGTACAGTTACACACAAAAACCCTTGCCGGGATGGTCATAGCGCAATAATGTAATCCACCTCTCCATAAAGCTACCGCACTTGGGTACATTACCTCCTCACCTTCCTTTATGTGACTGACCAAGGTAGATAGAGCACAACAAATGAACAAATATCTCTGGAATAAGAAGCAACACACCGAGCGAGATGGCGCCGCGGTAACGTGTGCGACTTGCATTCGGGAGGTGCCAGGTTCGATCCCCGGAGACCGCCCACTCTGACCCCTAGGGTCGGCAGGCGAATTCTGGTGTGGTTTCCTCATCCCCCACCACCATTTCCTTTCCATAATTTCCCTTTCATTCCATTTCCATCTTTCACGTGTAAATTAAACTGAGTTTTATTTATGGACGCTCTTTACCTACTATGGTTCTTAGCATCCCATTGTATATTGGGCATGAAAGATCACGCTTGAGGTTCTATTACGTGCCACAAATCTACGACAAGCTTTACTTCCCTTCCCTTGCTAAGGACCCTTACGCCAAAAAAAAAATCCATCCTATTCCGCCGGTTTCAACCCGCGACCTCGGAAATTAGAGGCTACCATGGTACCACATCTTTTAGGTATGCTACTAGGTTTCATGGCTTATGGTGGTGCCGGACAGATGGCGCGGATGCATCCTCGATTGAAAGCGTATTCACCGTGGATACCAGTGGGCTGATTGATTGATGGGTCGTTCATTGCTCTCTCGGCGGCTCCAGCGGTCGGACGGATCTGCGAGCTTGGACTTCGCGCCTCTGTGTGGCCTGTCTCCCTACGTCCTGTGACCTCCTGTGAATTCTTCACCTCATCCATTCCTCCTGGGGGAGTGGTCCCCCTCCAATGAATCATCTATACCTATGACTAAGAAGGAGCACAGCAAGTTTGTTGTGACTGGATGTAAATAAGGTGGGGGCTGCAGGTGAAAGATGCGACGCTTTTCGGGTTACAAATAGGGTACCTACTTCAACAACTCGGAAACCGGAGGAGAAAAAGGTTAATACTAGAAATGGGAGGGACTATCATGACAAGTCTTGACAAGTCAACACCGCGCAACTGCACTGACAAGCATTTTGTACGCAACTTTATTGGGCTAAAAGTGCTGTATTAATATTTTTACATTCTGTAGCTAGTAGCTAGAGGATGTGTTGCATTCCACTACAAAATTCCATATCTAGATTTCAACGGAAGTCCATGTCCTGAGACTCCTAATAAAAAAAATTAGAAACAGGTATTTAGGTTCAGTAACTTTCAAGGATGCGACACGAAGATTCTCAAGAAAATCCGCCCACCCCCAATCCCTTTACATGGATCATTTTTATAAAATGGCTCTAACGATTTTGATTAAAATATCATATATTAGAGGTATTTACATAACAAATAAAATGTATATCTTGAATTTTCTGAAAATAGCCTGTTAAGTCCTCTTCATTCGGAAGTAATTTTATATAATCTTGTATAACTGGTAAACGTTAAGCGATAGACGAAAACGTGCTACGCAAAAAAACGTGGATCTCTTTAAAACACGCAATTTATTTGAAATAACTTTTCTGGTATTAGTCGTTTCCGAGATATCCATTATTAATGGTTCGAATTGTTTAATACTCGGCTAAAATCTTGTCGATTTTCAATTGTTTCTCGCGATGTTATAAAAAGAGTCTGAAAATTTAAGGTTAGCATATAGCGTGCAATTCTTAAACATTTGACTATCGCTACTGCATTTATTACGAAATGTTTAACGCAGCTATTTCCGGAAAGGTTTATCTCGATTAAAATGAAGTAGATAGGAAAATAAACTTTCGTAAAAATAATTTTTATTCCTACTAATTAGTGATCGAGGGTAGAGAAAGTCATGTGAATATAACAGATAAGATTTTTTGAAAAAGGCCTCTCTCTCTCTCTGTGTGGGGGTGTGAACAGCATAACTAAACACGAAACGTCGGATAAACACCAAACTTGGTTGATATTGTAATGAAAATTGTAATATCTGATATGGAATCTATCAAATCAATTGTTCAGATTGCAATAAAGTATACATAGGTAAGACAAAAAGAAACCTAGAAACTAGGCTAAAGGAGCACATGAGATGTATTAAATACAAACAAATAGACAAATCTGCAGTTTCACACCATTTTTGGATCACTAATCACAACATCAAACCCAATATTACATTAGTCAAACCAGCCAAATTTGCAGCCGAATTAGATGCATGGGAGAAGATCACCATTCAAAAACACAACACACATCTAATGAATTTTGATTTTCCGCCACCAAATCCTCTCTGGAAGTACATTTCTCCACCACAGGATCCAGTCCAAAAAACGGAAACACCAACAACACGGGCCAGTCGAATTAACTTCTGAGGATGGGAACAACCGTTTCCCGAAACATGTTAAGTGAGTAAACTTAAGTGATGTTAGTGTAACAATTCCGACGAACCTTTAAATAAAACCAAACTTGGTATTTACGTTGACTATCTTCCTAAGATGCGACACGAAGATTTTCAAGAAAATCCCCCCAACCGAAATTACCCTTTAGTATAGTTCTCGAAAGTGTTGATTAGCTCTAACGATTTTGACTACAATACCATACATATAAGACATTTACATGACAAATAAAATATGCTCTCTTATCTTACCTGTGAAGTACTCCTCATTCGGACAGAGTTCTACATAATTCTGTACATCTCTTTAAAACACGTTTTATTTCAAATAAAAATTGTTTATGGTTTCAGCCATTTCCGAGATATTCCTTACTATTGGTTTGAAGTTTATAATACTTAATGTTTTTAAAGTGTTGACGCTATTCGGTTGTTTTTCGCGGTATGGAAGGTCAAGGTCAGCTCATAGCGGCTCACCTTTAAACCGATTATCTCTGCGATTTCTTCTACCCCCTTAAATGTGTAACGAAATGTTTAATGAAACTATTTCTACAAAATTGGAAAGCTAGAATCAGACGGCTGAAAAATTGAATGCCATAGGCGGGATTTGAACCACGGATCTCGCGGTCTCCGTCCATGCTACCATGGCAACATGCCGGCACAACATTAAATTCTCCAACTGGTTCGTATTGAGATGTCATACCCTAATGGCGACTTCAGCGCTGTAGGTACTTAAGTCCCGGGCATCATAGTTTCAACCACTATTAGGTCAATTAATGGAATTGACTTGGTTCAGTCTCGTAACTTCATTTATTAAGGCAAGTTGCTCGCGGAAGTATTGTAATCCACCCAGAAATTCGATACCGAGATTTCACCGGAAATACATGTTTTGACACCCCCTGAATCCAAAAAAAAAGCATTTTTGGAAACATGTCTGTGTGTCTGTCTGTGAACAACATAACTCAGAAACGAACAGTCGGATAAACGCCAAACTTGGTATTTAGGTTCAGTATCTTCCAGAGATGCGACACGAAGGTTTTCAAGAAAATCCCCCACCCCAGATTTCCTTTACATGAACATTTTTCGAAAATTTTAATTTTCTCAAAAATGGCTTTAACGATTTTGGGAATGTATCCAAAAGTATTCTTCATTGTGAACGACTTTTGCATAACTGGTAAACATTTTACTACACAAAAAATGTAGATCGCATTAAAATACACAATTTATGTCATATACCCTTTTTTTGTTGAGTGAACCATTTTCGATATATTGCTTGTTATTCCCTTAAATTTTTCAATACTTATTTTCTAAAATGGGAATTCGTTATTCAGTTTATTTTATCTTGTATATGCAAAGAGTATTAATCTGTGGCAAAGGGAATGGTGCTGCACCTAGCAACCAGCTATTAAGAGATATGTATGTGCTTAAAGGCTACTGTATTTCTATATTGCCCTTGTAAATATATATTCCCCTTACATCTACAAGAAAATTACCAATAAGATAGAGTCTGCAAATGTTTATCTGGATTAACATGAAGTAGATAGAGAATAAGCGTTTGTAAAAATAGTTTGTACAATTGTAGAGAAAGTCATGTGAGTGTAACACATCAGATTTTTTTTCTCCTCCTTGGGATTATCTGAAAGATCGAGATCCCTTATGGACTTCGAGCAGTTGCTGTAGTTCATTCTGTAAGAAATGACCATCATTCAAATATATTACAAGCTGTGTATCTCTCGATGTGGGGTTCTGTATTAAGTCATAATACGCGGTTTCAATGCCGTTTTGAGAAAAATGTGCAAACTGTAGGATAGTCTTAAACACTGTGTTAATCTGACGATCCTAGTAAGATTCTTAAAGCTATTGATTTTATTTATCGTCTACTTGCAAGGTTAAATCTCTGGTTTTTAGATTAAATCCCGCCAATGATAATTCTGTTAAATTTATGACCCACATCTCAGAAAGTATCCAAGCATTTCTTAATTAAATTTTTACTGGATGAAGAGATACAGGCCTAATAAGTTTTATCCAATAAGTTTGTTTATTAATAAATAAAAATGTTTTTAATTATGACATTTCTGACTGCTTTTTAATAGCCAGTAATGTCATTAACACCAGATACACAACAGCACTTAAAGGTTATTATTATCCCCAAATTTAATTTATCTCCTTTCAATAATGTCAGAGAAAATGTGTCATTTATACCAGAAAATGTTCATTCACAGATAAAGCCGTTCAAATCTAAAATACAGAAAACAAACTCGGATATATTTGCAAAGAAAAAACCACGTGGCTTCAGCAAATAGAAGTTGCCATCATTAACAGTAGTCGCTATTTGTAGAGCAAAACTTCCCCTAACAGAAGGGTTAAGGTTTGCCTGTCTACTCCAAAGCGTGTAGAAGTTGTGATTTTTATTCTAATTGCTGCAGAATTTCTAGTATACAAAATGGAATATGCAATGCCATTTAAAATTATATATTCAAAATATAAGTATTGTGCGTATAATTATGCAACAAGGCTATAATGGTAGTAATTAAGAAGCGAGCATGTTTATGAAACCAGCCGTAGCAACCTTCATAAGTTTCATACAAGCTTTCTAATTATCATTATACTCCAGTTGCATGCGACTGTTTTTGGTCGACACACTATAATGTCAAAACTTTGAGTTTTTACAAAAAGATCTTACCTTGTTAATAAGAGTAATTAAATGCTGATCGGATGGCAAAACCTTGAGCTTGTTTGCAAGTAGTACAACAGAAGGCAGCACTGTTGAGTGCACGCCGTATTTATTGATTTTTGCAGGTAACGTGAAAGCAACACACTTTGAAGCAAAGGAAATGAACTCAATTTATTAGAATATTAAAATCAGAATGGACAGAATTTACTTTATTTTAAATACACATATGCCATTGTTTATCTGGGGAACGGATGGTTGCGTATTCAAACGGAAAAGCACTGGTCGGCCTCGCATAACAATTGGTGCTCATTTTCAAAACATAAAATAAAATCCATAAAACATTAAAATCTTCCGGGCTGTAAGGCCGTGGTCTAAGGGTAAAATTACTAGCACCCGAAGTTTCGGTCAACTCTGTGGTTGCCATCTTCAAGAGTGTAACACCCAGGACAGCCTGATAACGACTGCCGACTAGGCGTGCGTGCGTCAGATGGCAGGTTGAGGGCAACAGGCAAGAGATGTTCCGCAATTTATAGCTCACGTCAAGGTCAAAACTGCCGCAGTGGGTCTGCAGTGACGTGTCGTCGCTGGTATCCACGTACGATTAAGCTTAAATTTTTCTTCCTTTTTATTAAAGTTGTTGGAGTGTTTATAAATTTCAATTACTTCTCTATGAAGTCTAGCGTGATAATATTTTGTAGAAGATAGTACTTGCGGGTCTTCATATAGGATACGATGGCCCATGGTAACAAAGCGTTCAGCGACTGCAGACTTATCTGTTTGAGCAAGGCGACAATGTCGTTTATGCTCTGTTATTCTGGTATTTATACTACGTTTTTTTGTTCCGATATAAACAGAGCCGCATGTGCAAGGTATTCTATACACCCCTAGTCGGCAGTCGTTATCAAGCTGTCCTGGGTGTTACACTCTTGAAGATAGCAACCACAGAGTTGACCGAAACGTCCGGTGCTAGTAATTTTACCCTTAGACCACGACCTTACAGCCCGGAAGATTTTAATGTTTTATCGATTAACTCCGGCCGTGAAAGCCTTCGTACTTATATAAAATAAAATGTTGAACTTTTCTCTATTCAGTGATGTATCGCATGTGTCGCCAGCTATTATCATTCATTAGAAATACATAAGTAAAGTCTGTTCCTTCTTTTTGATTAACCCTGTATTATGGATGCCGTTTCTTTAGCAGCTGCACCACTCTGAAACTAAAACAGTGCTCCCGTCCTATTCTTAAGCATTATACGTTGGTTACTACGTCATTGCTTTCACATATTGAGTAGTGAAGCTCACACCAGGCGTACAGTCCTATAATTTAGACCCCAAAGATATTGAACACCCCGTATATATAATAATCCTTTAAAGTTTTAAATTACTTTTGAAACACGCCATATATCGCTCTGTAATTTGTAATGTTATATTACTGTGAAGTATTATCCGGCTGTAATCTGACATTTTCCAGTTTAAACTTTTTCCTGCTGCATGTTCGTAAGCGCATGTGGAAATTAGCTACTGAGGCGTCAAATTACAGTTTTTAGTTGAAAACAAGTTAATTTCGACGTGATGTGGAATAAAAATGATTTGAACGCAGAAAAGAATATGAGGCAATGCGCAGATAAAATAAATCATCCGGAAAGAGTGCTAAACGCGTTTACCAGCACCAGGGTAGTGTAAGCAAGAGAGCCAGAAAGGATTCAAGAGAAAAAATCGTCACCTCCCAGGGCATCAATACGAGATTACTTTATAGCTACAGGTGGTTGAATTACGATGAGGGCTACTTCAAGGAGGCTGAGTGGAGACAGCAATAGCCACAAAGTGGGCCATGGAACCGTCTCATCTCTCTTCCCCTCTCTCTCTCTCTTTCACCCCCTGGGACGCTGCACGCACAACGTTAAGTTGGGAGGCTCGTGCCACGTTGGAGAAAAGGAAATAAAACAGACACAGACGGAAGAGGACAAAGTATTACATACGCTTGTGATGTCATCCCTAAAGTGCATTTCCAAACTTCCAAAAGCACTCTTCTGGATGAAAACGTTGTTCGATACAGCAGTGGTTTCCAAAATGTAAACGTTAATTATTAGCGTCCTATCGCCACATTTGCTTATGTGTCACATCACTAGAACAAAATAAACCCTATTTTGTCATGGATAATCCTAAGGGAGATTACATGTTATCGATAGAATACGACTCGTAACCTCGAGTGGGATTTACTAGTCTCCATGAATACTATGTACCATATTATATAAATAATAATTACGTACTTCATTATTTGTGTTGTTTAGACCACTGTGTCAGTTGTCAGATCATGGCGTACTAAATCAGTAAACAATTGAATGTGTTCAGGAATACCATCCAATGCTACCAACAGTGGGAATGAGAAAATATTAAATCCTCAAAAATAAAAACATCTGCTTCATCTTCCTTCCAAGGTATAGGCCAATGGCCTGTTCCGAGGCTAATTTTTCAGTGTCAGCTGTGCTGATCACCCCATCGTCTTCGTGGTCGTCCCAAGTCTCTAGTTCCCTTAGGTTTATAATACATTGCTAAGTTAAGTAATCTACAAGGTGACATTCTCATAACATGCTCTTCCCATTGCTTCTGGTAGTTACATATTTCGTCTACTATATTCTCGACTCCCAACTGTGTTCTTATGTCTTAGTTTCTAACTCTGTTTCTTCTAGTCTTTCCCACCAGATAACGCATAAAATACATTTGTGCTGCTTCTAAACGGCGTTTATCCCGGCTTCTCAGCGTCCAGGTTTCACTTCCATATCTCAGGGCCGGCTTGGATACTATATTATACAATCTCTGTTTTATTTCAGTTCTCATACTCCTTCCAAAATGTTTATTAATACATCCATTCAGTTTATTGTATTTTACAATGTTCGTTTGGAGATCGTCATTCATTCGTTCAGTATTTATATGACATCCCAGGTAATTGAAAGTGGAGAACTTTCTATTATTTTATTATCTACTACTATTTTCACGTGTCTTCGATGTTGCTCATACATGGCCATTGATTTGGTTTTCTGTGATGATATTTTCATATGGTATTCCTTTGTCATCTCATTCAAAGTGTTCACCAATCTTTGTAAGTTATCTTCAGAATCTGATAGTAGTAATTAATCATCAGCAAACAATATTGTTTGTATTTCGTTTTCTTTACTTAAGTGAATTCCTTTCGGGTCTTTTATAAGCCATTTTTCCAGAATTCTCTTCATATATATTACAAACAGCAGAGGTGATAGACCACATCCTTATCTAACTCCTTTATTTATCTGGAGGATATTTATATTTGTTGCGTGATTATTGGTGTTAATTGATATTCTGTTATTGTTATAGATAGATTTTATAGCATTAATTAAGTTAGGTTCTATCTTATAGTGATATAATGTCTCCCATAGCTTTCAACGCTTCACCTGGTCTAAAAACAGAAGGTACAGTGGTTCATTAAATTCTCTATTCTTTTCCATAATCTGCTTCAGTGTAAATATGGAATCAATACCTGATCTTCCATTACATAAAAAACAACCAGAACAAAATAATGACACATTTTTCAAGCTAATAATTTATTAAAAAGCTGAAGAATCTGCTGGTTTTCCACGCCGTTCCTCACTTCTTTCCAGAAACCTTTAACTAACCCCTCTCTCTCCTCCTATAAGTTACCCATTCGTATTTCCTGTAAAATTCGTCTTATTCCTTGAGCCCAGTTCATCCCATCACTGGATTTTTCCTGGATTATTAAACACTGCCTCAAGATAATGTCGAGCCAAATACCTACAGAGACTAGAAGTGAAATTTGGAATAAATATATTACGCAATGTCATTATAGCATTCAAACGTTGACCAGAGGTGCGTTAATTATTAGGCACCAAACGCAGTAACTCATGTTTCATTGTGTATTCCAAATATTAGTCTTTGCGCTTTACACGCTTTTGTTAGTGATGCAAATCTACAACTAAATAATATTAAAACTGCCTCCTTTCACACAGTATAGACAGTAAAAGTCAAAATATTGGTTAACCACAGCTTAGCAGTATTTTAGATACTATATTTATTTATTTGTTAAACAGTAAAGTCATAGCGCGACCAGCATTTTAGCTATTAACATAGCACATACATTATAGTTTACAGTAGATACAATGATTAGTGTTCACAATCGAATATGCTACTCTCAATAATTATTTTGTACTTTCTCTACTACGTATAGTAAGTAGGGGAAGTATTGTATTCCACCCAAAAATTCGATACCGAGATTTCACCGGAAATACATGTTTTGAGACCCTCTGAATCCAAAAAAAGCATTTTTGGAAACATGTTCGTATATGTGTGTGTGTGTGTGTGTGTGTGTGTCTGTGAACAGCATAACTCAGAAACGAAGAGTCGGATAAACACCAAACTTGGTATTTAGGTTCAGTATCTTCCAGATATGCGACACGAAAGTTTTCAAGAAAATCCCCCCATTCCAGATTACCCTCTACATGGAACATTTTTCGAAAATTTTAATTTTCTCAAAAATGATTCTGACGATTTTCATTAAAATATCATACGTTTAAGATATTTTTATGACAAATAAAATGTATATCTTGAATTTTCTGGGAATGTCTCCTAAAGTATTCTTCATTGTAAACGACTTTTGCATAACTGATAAACCATAAGAAATAGACAACATTTTACTACACAAAAAATGTAGATCGCGTTAAAATACATAATTTATGTCATATACATTTTTTTTCTTGACTGAACCATTTTCGAGATACTGCTTGTTATTCCCTTAAATTTTTGAATACTTATTTTCTCAACTGGGAATTCGTTATTCATTTTTTGTCTTGGATATGCAAAGAGTATTAATCTGTGGCAAACAGAATGGTGCTGCACATAGCAACCAGCTATTAAAAGATATGTCTGTGCTTATATTGTTCTTGTAAATACAAATCAAGGGAAACATAGTAGGCCTTAAATATTTTTAGAACTGGTCGCTATGTGTAAAATGTAATTCTCTTTGCATGTCAAAAGATCGTTTCTGCAAATGTTTATCTCGATTAATATGAAATAGATGGAGAATAAGAATTTGTAAAAATAGTTTGTACAAGAGTAGAGAAAGTCATGTGGGTGTAACACATCAGATTTTTTTTTTTTTGTCCTGGGCATGCAAAGAGAATGGAATGCGTCACATAGCAACCTGCTCTTAAAAGATTTGACTATCGCTTAAATACTACCATATTCCCCTTGCATCTACAAGAAAATTAACAATAAGATTAATATCTCGAATAACTGAAGCATATGGAGAATAAGAGTTTGTAAAACTAGTTTGTACAAGAGCAGAGAAAGTCATGTGAGTGTAACACATCAGATTTTTTTCTTACACAAAAACATAACTCAACTGCTAACAGTTCATAAACGTTAACAGTTTACGGTATTAATTATTTAAATTAACATTTTAGATACACCATAGTAAATTGTTAACAATTAGAGCTAGAGCCAATGGTACAGCTGTATATCCTTAAGGAACTCAACCATTTTTGGGATCCTGAGCGCTGTAACCAAATTTGTGGTGTGAAGTTTTCTTTCTCTCTTAAACTTAGAGCATTCGATTGAGACGTGTTTGATTGTGACAGGAGTATTGCAGTCTGGACAGATGGGTGGGTCTTCTCTGGTAACAGGTAGGGTGTGTCAATGAGCTGTAGTCTTGTTAGTGGCAGGCCTCATGGTTGAGACTGTTTAGGGGAAAGTACTGATTTCGTCAAGTATGGTGGGTGGTAAATATATCCAATGTAGTTTCCACCGTTGCCTCAGATGCTCACTGACTGGGTGTTTTGTGGCTTCCTTCGCAGCTATGTTGCCGTTTCACTGCTTGTGAAAATGGGATGGTAACCAGCAGAATATCATTTCTTTGCCACGATGTTACAGGTCTGTATATACACTATGTGATCAAACGTATCCGGACACCCCACAAATATACGTTTTTCATCTTAGGTACATTGTGCTGCCACCTACTGCCTGGTACTCATTATCCGCGACCTCAGTAGTCATTATACATCGTGAAACAGCAGAATGGACGCTCCGCGGAACTCACGGACTTCGAACAAGGTCAGGTGATTGGGTGTCACTTGTGTCAGAAGTCTGAACGCGAGATTTCCACACTCCTAAACATCCCTAGGTCCACTGTTTCTGATGTGATAGTGAAGCGGAAACGTGAAGGGACATGAACAGCACAAAAGCGTACAGGCCGACCTCGTCTGTTGACTGACAGAGACCGCCGACATTTGAAGAGGTTCGTAAAGAGTAATTGGCAGACATCTATCCAGACCGTCACACAGGAATTCCAAACTGCATCAGGATCCACTCCAAGTACTATGACAGTTAGGCGTGAGTTGAGAAACCTTGGGTTTCATGGTCGAGCGGCTGCTCATAAGCCACACATCACGCAGGAAAATTCCAAACGATGCCTCGCTTGGTGTAAGGAGCGTCAACATTACACGGTTGAACAGTGGCAAAACGTTGTGTGGAGTGACGAATCACGGTACACAATGTGACGATCCGATGGCAGGGTGTGGGTATGGCGAATGCCCGGTGAACGTCATCTGCTAGCATGTGTAGTGCCAACAGTGAAATTTGGAGGTGGTGGTGTTATGCCGTGGTCGTGTTTTTCCTGGTGGGGGCTTTCAGCACTTGTTGTTTTGCGTGGCACGATCACAGCGCAGATCTACATTGATATGTTAAGCATCTCCTTGCTTCCCACTGTTGAAGAGCAATTCGGGGATGGCGATTGCATTTTCAACACCTGCTCATACAGCACGGGCTGTGGCGGAGTGGTTACACGGCAATAATATCCCTGTAATGGACTGGCCTGCACAGAGTCCTGACTTGAATCCTATAGAACACCTTTGGGATGTTTTTTGAACGCCGACTTCGTGCCAGGCCTCACCAACCTACATCGATACCTCTCCTCAGTTCCGTACTCCGTGACGAATGGACTGCCATTCCCCAAGAACCTTCCAGCTCCTGATTGAAAGTATGCCTGCAAGAGTGAACGCTGTCATCAAGGCTAAGGGTAGGCCAACAGCATATTGACTTCCAGCATTACCGATGGAGGGCGCCACGAACTAGTACGTCATTTTCAGTCAGATGTCCGGATACTTTTGATCACGTAGTGTATGTTGTGGACATCCTGTACTAATGTATGGGGTGAATATCTGTTCTGAAGAGTTTGTAATACACTGAGGGATCTGATAAGGTTAGGGAAAGTTCATCATTGGAGTAGGTTAAGTACTGCAAAGCCTTTTTGACAGCAAATATTTTAGCAGAAAAGATGGAGAGGTATTGAGGGAGCCTGTATAGCATTATGTGATCTCGATAGACAACTGCACATCCGCATTTATCGTCGTAGGGAGCCATCAGTGTATATTTGTGTATAACTGGGGTAAGCTGATATGAGTTCTTTGAGGAGTGTTAAGAGAGGAGGCGGCGCCGTGGCCGAGTGGTTAGACCGCTCGCCTCCCACCGAGGCGATCCGGGTTTAATCCCAGGGACCTGCATGTGGGATTTGTGGTGGACGAAGCGGCGTCTGGGCGAGTTTTCTCCGGGTTCTCCGGTTTCCCTCGCCATTCATTCCACCAACTGCTCCATCATCACATTTCCTTTCATCCATTTCACCAACATTTCGTTTCATCTACTTCCTTCATCCCATACCAGGCATCGGGCTGATCACTCATCCTGGTTGTTCTGCTGAGTTGAGTGTCTGCTCCTCGACGGGCCTCTGACCCCAGGCACCCGCTTGTAAGTCCTACATAAGAGGAGGGTAAACAGATAATGAATGAATGTTAAGAGAGGATTTACCATCTAAATATGATTTGGGGTATTTATTTACTTTCGTACTAAATAATTCCTTCCTTTAGACTAGGATAAAAAATAATAATAATTTAATTAGAAGTTAACCACCAATTTTATCAGTATAAAGTACAATTTAATAGGTTTGTTTTCATTATTCCTAAGTATCTGTAATTATTTCTCACATCCCCCTAAGGTAACTAAATACATATTTGCGTTAAAATTAAGCCTACTCATTACATATAATAATAATTTTGAGAAAATTATGAATATGCAATTTGATCCTTCAAGGATAAATTTAGAGTAAAATTGGGGGTGACAGCGGCACTACTTGAGCGCAATAAATCAATGTCCTTCTGATAAACCTTGACGTTTAAAAGGAAACTGCAGTCCCTACGCCGCCCATATTAAATTTGAAAAATTATGTAGCATACTACACCCAAGGTAAACTTGGTTAGATTGATTTAAGGCCCTATATTAGTTAACTGAACGTTTTGTTGACATTTAAAATAAAACTGTTTTATCAGCAAGTTTTAAAATTAAAGTTAATTTTGTTTACAACATTTAAAGGAGTACTTGTAACGAGTTTCATACACAACTGTGTTAAAACAGACTTTCTGAACAATGTGCATCAGTGCTGAAATAAACGATAAATATGAGACAGAAAATGCCATTTGCATAAAACCCAAAATAAATTCTCGCAATCAGCGTATTAAGGCTGTTTTCCCTATCATCGTTTCTTAAAATCCGTGAACATTTGAAACCATCTTCTGTACCCTCCCTTTTAATTGTTTTGGTCATTTAAAAAACGCACTAGCACTAATTTGTTTTTTATAATTTCCTTTCTGAACGTTTTGCTACCCCAGAAGATTACCTCACATTCCATTTGAAAACACTTCATTTTTGTTCTGTTAACTCCTTTTTGACACGGTCAGAACCATTCGTTTATTTGGACAACGAACGGGTGATCTACGCACAGCCAGTTTTTGTAGAGAACTGAGCAATATGCGCCAGTTGGAAAGGTAGATAGAATCAGCGTGCATAGGTTGGGAAATTTAATGTTGAATTTGCAAGTTGCAATGGTAGCTCAGTCGGTTAGAACACCAGCACAGTAAGCTGAAGTTCTGTTGTTCAAATCCCGGCTATGCTATTGAATTTTTCACTATGATTTACATTCCATTGTATGTCTTGGTACCTACAAAACAGTCCTCTTTTCGAATTCAGACACTATTACTCCTTCCACTTGGTTGATATACCCAAGAATTAAGCACACGGATAATTTTAAGTAGTAATGGTAGTGGCAGTGGTATTTATTATGTAGCTAATATCATATTAACTGCGTAACACAGTCGCATAGGTCCAAAGACCGCATATGCACTCTATAAAAATCCTGAATTTGTGCACTTAACTTGCAGAATCGACCTAAAACACTTATTTTATATTCACAACACTGGTAACATACAAGGAAAACGAAACGTACTTTCTGCAGTAGACTCCTCATTGCTGGTAGCCTAACTCGCAGTAGGCGCAGGTTTACATATTAATATTTGAATATCTAAATTATCTCTGATGATTATTTTAGTATTTAGGTTGCTACTACTAATTGTCAATGACGTTATTTTCCTTCTTGCCACAGCTGCTGTTGTAAGGGTTTACGATAGAGCATGTATAACTTATCAGGGTCTGGTACGGGAAGGAAAGTATGTGGTAACAACACTAACACATGATTTAATTACACACGTATTATATGCTGTGGTAAATCGTTACACTGTTACTTTGGTAATAACTGAGTTTGTTGTAGCTGTAGAAAATTCCTTAGCTAGGTCGCTTAGCAAACAATGCATTGTTACTTTCTCTACTGCGTATAGTAAGTAGGGGAAGTATTGCATTCCACCCAAAAATTCGATACCGAGATCTCACCGGAAATACATGTTTTGAGACCCCCTGAATCCAAAAAAAAGCATTTTTGGAAACATGTTCGTGTGTGTGTCTGTGTGTCTGTGAATAGCATAACTCAGAAAAGAACAGTCGGATAAACATCAAACTTGATATTTAGGTTCAGTATCTTCCAGAGATGCGACACGAAGGTTTTCAAGAAAATCCCCCCACCCCAGACTACCCTTTACATGGAAGATTTTTCGAAAATTTTAATTTTCTCAAAAATGGCTCTAACGATTTTGATTAAAATATCATATGTTTAAGATATTGTCATGAGAAATGAAATGTATATCTCGAATTTTCTGGGAATGTCTCCAAAAGTATTCTTCATTGTGAACGACTTTTGCATAACTGGTAAACCATAAGAGATAGACAAAATGTTACTACACAAAAAATGTAGATCGCGTTAAAATACACAATTTATGTTATACACATTTCTTTTGTTGAGTGAACCGTTTTCGAGATATTGCTTGTTATTCCATTAAATTTTCCAATACTTATACTTTTTCTCAAATTCGTTATTCGTTTTTTTTACGTCCTGGACATGCAAAGAGAATGGAATGCGCCACATAGCAACCAGCATTAAAATATTTGACTATCGCTTAAAAGCTACCATATTCCCCTTGCATCTACATGAAAATTACCAATAAGATTGACATCTCGATTAACATGAAGCATATGGAGAATAAGCGTTTGTAAAAATAGTTTGTACAAGAGTAGAGAAAGTCATGTGAGTGTAACACATCAGATTTTTTTATAAGTGCTCGATTAATAATGGAACTATGTATCACGTGCCTAAATTATACCTCGTTTCCCTTGTAATAACTTGCACTTTCAAATATAGATAGTTTTAACACTCCCACTGCATTATGTGAGGTAATTGTAACTCTGTCTTCGGAGAGCTTACAAGTACTAGGACTTACACCCAACTGACTTAGGCTTGGGGACGCTATCACTAACTTTCCTGAACTTGATCATTTAATCATATTCTTCTTAAAATCTTATTGGCTGCTTTCCTTCAGCTTGGAACGTTCTCCAAATTCCTAATAGACTATCATTCGCTGTTTCCAGACATGTACCTCTCTTCAAAAATATACGTTGAGCTAGCTTGTGACTTTCTCCTACTTAATGACTCAAGGTTCTTTATTGTGTCATCCCCCTACAGGTCAGTTCCCTGCACCCTAATTCTGATAAAATCTTGTTTGCTTTATACAAGTGTCCCACAGTTCCAACTAAATTCCTACACATATATAAAACGTATTACTATTATTTTACATTATAATTAATATGTATGTATGTATGTATGTATGTAGTTACTGTCTCATTTTGAATCACACCCACCCACACACATAAACACTCATATAAATGCTCAAGTACCAAGTATATTTACTCAATATTTACAAAAATACCCTATCTCTTACTACACGTACTTCCATTAAGTATGTGCCCAAGTTTAGCCTGTTTTGGCTGTTTAGAATCAAGTGCCAGCATGCTGTCCTCTGTTGGAACCCAGAAATTCCTACGGTAATAATTATTAGTTTTAGGTTATATTCATATTCGTAAAGGTCCAAATAAGGTTGGGGAATTCCTTTTTTTTTAGGGAGGAACGTATTTTGGAAATTTTTACTTATTTTTTACTCATTTTTACTTTCTCTACTACGTATAGTAAGTAGGGGAAGTATTGTATTCCACCCAAAAATTCGATACCGAGATTTCACCGGAAATACATGTTTTGAGACCCCCTGAATCCAAAAAAAGCATTTTTGGAAAAATGTCCGTGTTGTGTCTGTCCGTGAACAGCATAACTCAGAAACGAACAGTCGGATAAACACCAAACTTGGTATTTAGGTTCAGTATCTTCCAAGGATGCGACACGAAGGTTTCAAGAAAATCCCCCCAACCCTTTACATGGATTATTTTTCTAAAATTTTAATTTTCTCAAAAATGGCTCTAACGATTTTAAATAAAATATCATATGTTTAAGATATTTTTATGACAAATAAAATGCATATCTTGAATTTCCTGGGAATGTCTCCAAAAGTATTCTTTATTGTGAAGACGTTTGCATAACTCGTAAACCATAAGAGATAGACAAAATTTTACTACACATAAAATGTAGATCGCGTTAAAATACACAATTTACGCCATATACATTTTTTTGTTGAGTGAACCATTTCCGAGATATTACTTGTTATTCCCTTAAATTTTTCAATACTTATTTTCTCAAATGGGAATTCGTTATTCATTTTTTTGTCTTGGATATGCAAAGAGTATTAATCTGTGGGAAAGGGAATGGTGCTGCACCTAGCAACCAGCTATTAAGAGATATGTATGTGCTTAAAGGCTACTGTATTTCCAAATTGCCCTTGTAAATATATATTCCCCTTACATCTACAAGAAAATTAGCAATAAGATAGAGTCTGCAAATGTTTATTTCGATTAACTTGAAGAAAATGGAGAATAAGCGTTTGTAAAAATAGTTTGTATAAGAGTAGAGAAAGTCATGTGAGTGTAACACATCAGAGTTTTTTAATATTTATATTGATACAATGGTTAATTTATAATTTAGTTTATTATATAAATATTAATTATTTAATATTTTATATATTCCGTTGTTTTATTTAAAGCTTTTTAAAAGTACCACTTAAAGAAAATTTAAATTCCTTGGATAAATATTAATTTTTAATGAAATAATTTAATATAAATAGATAATTAAATAAGATTCGAAATAAACCCTTAATTATGATTTCAAGACATAATCGCAGGGACTATCATTATACTTTTAACAGATCGAAATTTAAATATATCATTTAAAGAAATTTTAAATTCCTTGGATAAATATTAATTTTGAATGAAATAATTTAATATAAACAGATAATTAAATAAGATTCTTGCTCAAACAGAAGTCTGGGCTCCTGTTTTCAAAATATGGAACATTTTTGTGTTCTTCTCTGCTTCAGTTGGTGCACAATCCATATATTATTTTAATAACTTAATGTAAATGATAATAACAGAGATTTCAGGAATGTGGGACAGAGCAAAAAGGCGCTAAGTGCACATTTCAAGACCCAGCATCAGCGTTCGATCATGACATATAAATTCCACATCCGGCTTAAAAGGCTATACCTTAAAAGTTTCTGCAAGAGAACATATCACGTCTCTCTAAAGAGACAATTTGCTATGGATCTACTCCTCCTATAACATAACCGGAGGAAAATGGTAATGCAGAAACTAAACGATACAAATTGCATTCCTCTCACGAAACGCAGAAAATTCCTAACCAAGCTAAAAGAGACGTCTACAAACCTGCTTCAATAAAAAAGGTTTGCTGTTCATTTCTTTATAACGCACCTCTCATTTTGACTAATCCGCATTCCCAACTGCCAAAGAAAGACATCTTTATATCCTCCTGTCTTCATTATGGGTGAAGTGGAGTGACGGTCAGCCTTTTAAATTGAAAATATGAGAAAAACGTTTGACTGGATCACTCATTTAGAAGTGACTGCGCACAATTCATTTCTCTTTAGTTGGTAGCCTGCGAGTCTAACGGACCGTGTCCTGCATACGACATCACTTACGCGGGTTTAGAATATCTAGACGAATATATCTTCTTCTTGGAACGCAGCTAGGTAATAAAATACGCCGTCGATGTTTTCTGATCCATGACAGAACAGTATTAACAGAGTAAACCATGCCTCCTAAGGAAAACACTCGTCAACATTCAAGACACGGACTGCCGGCTAAAAACATTAACTGTAAAATGATTCTTCTTGGAAAAAATCTGATGTGTTACACTCACATGACTTTCTCTACTCTTGTACAAACTAGTTTTACAAACGCTTATTCTCCATCTACTTCATGTTAATCGAGATAAACATTTGCAGAGTCTATCTTATTGCTAATTTTCTTGTAGATGTAAGGAGAAAATATATTTACAAGGGCAATATAGAAATACAGTAACCTTTAAGCACATACATATCTCTTAATAGCTGGTTGCTAGGTGCAGCACCATTTCCTTTCCCACCGATTAATACTCTTTGCATAACCAATACAAAAAAATGAATAACGAATTCCCATTTGAGAAAAAGTATTGGAAAATTTAAGGGAATAACAAGCAATATCTCCAAAATGGTTCACTCAACAAAAAAATGTATATGACATAAATTATTTATTTTAACGCGATCTACATTTTTTGTGTAGTAAAATTTTGTCTATCTCTTATGGTTTACCAGTTATGCAAAAGTCGTTCACAAGGAAGAATACTTTTGGAGACATTCCCAGGAAATTCAAGATATACATTTTATTTGTCATAAAAATATCTTAAGCATATGATATTTTAATCAAAATCGTTAAGAGCCAGTTTTGAGAACATTAAAATTTTCGAAAAATCTTCCATGTAAAGGGTAATCTGGGGTGGGGGATTTTCTTGAAAACCTTCGTGTCGCATCCTTGGAAGATACTGAACCTAAATACCAAGTTTGGTGTTTATCCGACTGTTCGTTTCTGAGTTATGCTGTTCACAGACAGACAGACAGACACACACACACACACACACATACGGACATGTTTCCAAAAATGCTTTTTTTTGGATTCAGGAGGTCTCAAAACATATATTTCCGGTGAAATCTCGGTATCGAATTTTTGGGTGGAATACAATACTTCCCCTACTTACTATACGTAGTAGAGAAAGTAAAAAGAGTATCCACCTCCACGGTAGGGGAGTATGCCGGACCGTGCTCGAATTCCAGTTGGAGTCAAATATCCAATTATGAACTTTACAGTTTTCTCTTCAATGGTTTTGACTCATTTGCACAGACATTACTTATTATTAGAGCCTAGGCATTCAGACAGATAAAATGCGCTTCGTAGTCTAAGTGGGGTGTGACACATCATAATAATTCTATCTTTGGCTGTTGCCTATAGAGAGTGCATGTCGATAAGTCGAGCTACGAGAAAGGCGACCTAACAAGAATTGCCAACCGCTCGCCTAATGGCATTTCCTTTAAACTTATGGCGTAAAACTCGTTTGGGGTGTGTCACGCCTCACATGAGTCATTCTGTAATTGCAGAAATATTTTTAAGCAAGATAATTAGATTTTAGTAGGTTGTATATACTTTATTTTTATCGCTTGTAATTTATTTGTGGTATCTTTAGCAATTATTACTTTTTCTACTACGTTCTTAAACCCCTTGTACGCGATAAAATTTTTGTCAAATTCAATATTTTACATGACCTTTCAAGACTTGTCACAACTTTACAACTTTTCTTGTCAAATTGCTTCCAATACTTTTAAAGTCTTTCAAGGTCTTGAAAGCAAATAAGGACCTGCTCTATACGATCAAACATTTGACAATGATTTGATGGCTTTAGCCAATGAAACGCGAGTATTTACAGTGCGTCACGAAATCTGCAACATGGCGGAAAGCTAAAGGTAAACAAAAATGGCTACCCGGTCAAGGTGTGTCGTATGCAAACTGATTAGGTTATACATAAGCTGGTCATGTCTGTATGTCTAGGACTCTGTGGATTACCACAAGATGAAGCATATGAAGAAATGATTGCCAGGCAGATTTCCGAACTAAGTATACATTAATGCAATGTTATATAGTGCGGTTAACCTATCAGTTGGTGTTATTTCCATTGTATTCCATAACGTAATATGATTTCATTGGATATAATACGTGAACGTGCTACATAATATTGGTGTAGAACAGTATTTCATTGCAAACTGTTATACCGTGATTTCTTCTGTGCGTGATAAATTATTTATTAATGTATTCTGAAGGGTTTCAGTTTGAAAAAAGACAACTTGTAAATACACATTTATGACATTGTCTAATCTTGTCACATATTGAAAAATGTTTGACAATTTTTCTAGTAAACTCTTGAATTGCAAAAAAAGTTTGATCGTGTACAAGGGGTTTTACAGTAAGCAGAAGAAGTATTGTATTCCACCCAATAATTCGATACGGAGATTTCACCGGAAATGTATGTTTTGAGAGTCCGTTAATCCAAAAAGGAATTTTAGAAAAAATCCGCCTGTGTGTGTGCGCGCGCGTTTGTGATCAGCATAACTAAAACACGAAAAGTCGGTTAAATACCAAACTTGGTATTTAAGTTCAGCACCTTACAAGGATGCGATACGAAGATTTTCAAGAAAATGCCCCACCACAACTACCCTTTACATGGAAATTTTTGCGAATATTTTTATTTCCTCAAAAAGGTTTAACGATTTTGATTAAAATACCATGTTCTTAAGGTATTTTCATGGCAAATGAAATGTATATCTTGAATTGTCTGGGATTAGCCTCTGAAGTCCTCTTCATTCTGAATTACTTTCGCATAAATGGTAAACCGCAGGATATAGACAAAATATTGCTACACAAAAAATGTATATCTCGTTAAAATACACAATTTATGTCAATTATTGTTAATATTATTAACTATTATTATTGTTTATTTATTTTTTGTGGAATTAAGCATTTCTGAGATACGAGATTTGTTATTGGTTATAATTTTCAAACACTTCATACATTTTACTTTCTTTATCACGTCGTAGTAGTTTTTTTGTTTTTTTATTTATGGACGCTCTTTAACTGCTGTGGTTCTCAACGTCCCATTCTATATTGGAATCACCGGCTTTACTTCCCTTTCGAAGGAAGCCATGCTAAGGATTTTTACGCCCGAAAAAATCCATCGTTCCCCGCCGGGTTTGAACCCGCGACCTCGGGAACTAGAACTATAGATAGAGAAAGGATTGTATTCCATCAAAAAGTTCAATATCCAGGCTCTCTGAAACCGTCTCACGACATCTCTTCAGAAAGAACATCCGTCCTCAAGACCTCCTCTCTACCCACAAATAGAATAATATTAATTAAATTGGCTGTGGGAAAAAGCAAATATCTGTATTTTCCTAAGATCACTATTCCACCAGTCCATTGTCATTTTTCGTAACGACTTTCTTTTATTTAGTTTAAAAACTGTAGGTGAGTTTCAATTCATTTATCAATACAATAAATGCCCTCTACTTCTTCCTAACCCATTTCTCAATGCTTTCCAGTTCATTTATTAAACAAATACTTATATTTTAAAGCAGATGAGGAATTATGCCGCTTAGGTTACACTAATTTCAGCGTTGGTCTCAGGTTCGAAGTCCGCCGGCTGCTCTCTCCTACTTGGAAATGCTGGAGGTAAAGGTGCGGATCAAGGAGAGTTCCGCGTCACCGGGGCAGACTACCGCCAGCAGGCCGTAACGGCCGTTTGCTTCCAACGTGACCCCTGGGAGGGAAGGATGAGGAGAGAGACCCAAGGGCAACCAGATCCGGAAGCCGACGGGCGCAAGCATGAACGAGGTCCCTAACGCTTCCAGATAGAACGCATCCGAAGCCGCCTGGTCCCTATCCATAAACCACCAACCTGGAGAGTGGGCTCCAACCTAACTGAGCGACACCGCAGCGACGCCAAAGAAGAAACCTTTACAGAGCGCAAGCCACCGCCCAGCCGCAACCCGCCGAACACCGTCGCTGGTCCCACAACCTTGAAACAGATGACAAGGAAGGTATGGGTACAGGAAATGAGAAGGAAGAAGAGTCGTGGTAAAAGCTGAACCACCCCAGCATTCGTCTAGCGACCCAGGGAAACCACGAAAAACCCTATGGACTTTATTTCAGGAGAGGGTGAAGACAATGGCATAACTACGAGTTTGGTTATTAACTGGACTTTATTACAGATCTAAAAATCTGATGTGTTACACTCACATGACTTTCTCTACTCTTGTACAAACTATTTTTACAAACGCCTATTCCCCACATGCTGCATGTTAATCGAGATATCGACACGTTAATCTTATTGCTAATTTTCTTGTAGGTGCAAGGAAAATTGGTAGGCTTTAAGCGATAGTCAAATATTTTAAGAGCTGGTTACTATGTGGAGTATTTCATTCTCTTTGCATTACCAGGACACAAAAAAAAAAAATAACGAATATGAGAAAAAGTATAAGTATTGGAAAATTTGAGGAAATAACAATTAATATCTCGAAAATGGTTCACTCAACAACAAAAATGTATATGACATAAACTGTGTATTTTAACGCGATCTACATTTTTTGTGTAGTAAAAGTTTGTCTATCTCTTATGGTTTACCAGTTATGCAAAAGTCGTTCACAATGAAGAATACTTTTGGAGACATTTCCAGAAAATTGGAGATATAATTTCATTTGTCATGAAAATATCTTAAAACATATGTTATTTTAATCAAAATCGTTATAGCCATTTTTGAGAAAATTAAAATTTTCGAAAAATGTTCCATGTAAAGGGTAATCTGGGGTGGGGGGATTTTCTTGAAAACCATCGTGTCGCATCTCTGGAATATACTGAACCTAAATACCAAGTTTGGTGTTTATCCGACTCTTCGTTTCTGAGTTATGCTGTTCACAGACACACACACATACACACACACACGGACATGTTTCCAAAAACGCTCTTTTTTTTTGGATTCAGGGGGTCTCAAAACATATATTTCCGGTGAAATCTCGGTATCGAATTTTTGGATGGAATACAATACTTCCCCTACTTACTATAGGTGGTAGAGAAAATAAAGAAGGAAAAGCGGCTACCAACGTTATTTACCTTATTTATATGAGTACACTTTTTCTCTAGTCTTAACTCTGTTTCCCGTATCCGCTATTTCTAGTAATTTGTGGGAGCTAATCATTGCCGTCACCCACCCTTCATAGAACGTTCAGTAACTCGTTGCTTAAGAATTTCAGTCACAGTCACATAATGGGGGCTGCCTGGGCAAAATTCCTCCTTTTATATGAAAATGCTCTGACGCGCACATTCGCGCTGATAATTGTAACGACTGTTTTGATTGGTGCTTTACAAAGCGTTGTATGAGAGTTCAATCGCCAGTATTTTCTGCTGCACGCTTCTGGAATAATTGGGGAACTCCATATACCTATATGTTGAAGAAGTTATGTTTTTCTACTGTTGGAGTTTATTGTTGCTGAAGTTTTACTGTTGTTGTTAGCCACACGCTTGGGAAGCCAACTTGAAGTAGTTATTGTCTTGGAGTTTATTTATTTAATCACCTCCATGTATGAACGTCAATTTTGAAGTGGATTGTTTATTGCGTAATATGCTGCTACATATGAGAAGCCGATTTTTGAAGACGTATTTTTGTTGTTACGCTCCAAGTTTTAAAATATTATATTAACTTTGTTATTAAACTGCTTCTATAGGTAGTATTTATGTTTGCCTCGGCTGCGTCAGTATTGTTTTAGAGTCACGTATCTCTTAGGCAGGGCGTGGTACGACAATAATGTAGGCTTACACAGATTTTAAGTTTAAATTCATTTCTTTCTATTAATCCTTGACACAAATTAAATAGCACTACACTGATATTAAGAGCTGTGAGATACTTTTATTTAATATTTGCACTTTGTTAACGCGTATATTTAATTTACGATTCACACAAATACGTAATATTTCTTTAGAGAACACATCTTCCATTCGGTCACTACCAAGGTCTACAGGCACTGAACATATTTCAACCGTCCAAACCCGTAAACTTTTGTATTTCACATATCTGATTGGCTAATCCTATTCCAATAGAATACCTGCACTTAATTAAAGCTTTTTTTCCGGCTGTTGATTGGCTATTTTATAAACTGTCACAAAATTTACTTTATTGCTGCCCTAATCATGACTAGTAGTATTCAAACTCTCAAACTCATTATTGCCTCAAGGTTATCTCATTGTTAGCAACATTAAACTTATTATTCTCACAGCTCTTGCATTATTAAATTACACAATGCAGCCACATAACATTATTGAATATGTTTACAATAATATAAGCATTTGCAATGACTGTTACATACATTTTTATAAATTATTACATACATATTGCTTCAAGGCGGGCTATTATTGATTTATATATTATATAATACAATTGAAATTATTCAAGTGTTAAAAATACTGCCTCAATATCTGCCTATTTCTTAAGTCGTCCTCTCTCTCATAAAAGCTGTCACTTTTCCAACTCCCTGTGCCGCTAAAGATGCTAATTGGTTTAACCTACTAGCAGATTTCCCGTCCAGTATCCTTTACGTTGTACCATAGTAAGTTGTAACACTTTATATTATATCTTATAAATGATATTATTTACAACATTTCTGCTGTTTACACGTTATATTTCTTACTTATTTACCTTTTTACTTTCTCTACCATGCACCTAGTAGGTAGAGAGGGTAGCGTTCCATCCAAAAATTCGATATTGACATTTCACCGGAAATTTTTGAGGCCACCTGAACCCAAAAGAAAAAGCATTTTTAGAAAACGTTCCATATCTGTATAAACAGCATAACTCAAAAACCAAAAGTCGGATAAATAACCAAACTTGGTATTTAGGTTTAGTACTTTCCAAAGATGCGACACGAAGATTTTCAAGAAACTCCCCCCAGTTCAACTACCTTTACATGGAATATGCCTGTAACGATTTTGATTAAAATACCATATATGAAAGACAAATAAAATGTATATCTTGAATTTTCTATAAATAGCCTGTGAAGTCCTCTTTATTCGGAAGCATTGTATATGTTGTATATCTGGTAACGTTAAGTGATAGACGAAGACGTACTACAAATAAAATGTAGATGTCTCTAAACACAATTAATTTCAAATAATTCTGACATCAGCCATTTCCAAGATATCCGTTATTAATGATTATATTTTTTTAGTTCCATTTATACCCCGCCTTTAACTACATTGGTGTTATCGGCGGCATTTCCTTTGGAACTTATTGCCTATTGGCAATGATGTTAACTAGTGTAACTATTGTCTTTGGGTTTCTTGTACTTTGGTTTGTAATCATTCATACTTTCAGACTCCGGCGATAAGGAATAATCTTGGCTAGAGAAAAATTCCCAACCCCAGCCGGAAATCGAACCCGGGACCCCTAGCACAACAGGCAGGTGCTCTACCAACTGAGCTACGGGGCCAGCCGGGTTAGACTTGTTCATTCTTCTTAAGTCACATCGATTTTCAGTTGTTTCTCGCGATTGCAAGGAAACAGCGTATAGTGTGCAGTTCTTAAACATTTGACCATCGTGTTCTATTTGTATCCTAACAAAAATGTAATGCAGCTATTTCTGAAAAGGTTTATCTGGATTAAAATGAAGTAGATAGAAAAATAAATTACGTAAGAATAATTTCTATACTTACTACTAAACGATTGAGGGTGGAGAAAGTTATGTGAATGTAACACAGATTTCTACTATATATTCTTTGCTATTAGTTTCCCTATGTTTATTACTATTGTGCATATTGATTTTGGGGTGAGCTTTCACCCACACCTCTTTTGTTCCATAAAGCTGTAAAAAGATTAGTTGCTCCTTGTGAATGTATTTCACTGGCGATTCAAGCCTACTAAACAACATGTGATGGGAGATGTGAAATTTATTGAAGCCGAAACCGCAAACCCAACACGATTATTTTTGCCCGCCTTTAGTGAATTTGCGGTGACTGTAATCAGGAAATTGTAGTGAAATGTGCTTCATCATTTCCTCTCAGTATCGCGCTTGCGCAACAGGTAATGCGTACAAAATACTGCACTAATGGACCTAGACGTGACGGATGTAAACAAAAATGGCATCTGACGAGTCTCCCGAGTATTCTGCTCCACTATTTTTATTTTTCAGGTACAGAGATTCTGCCCTGAATAATTAAGCACCAAGCTTATCTTATCAGAATATTCGTTAATCACGACCATAATGAAGAAGATAAAATCTGCCCCACGTATGGACCCCAATTAGAAGTAGTTTTCTTTACCTTATTTGCACCACGCTTTGGGCGTCAATTTGAAGTAGGTTGTATTGAAGGAGTTGTATTATATTTCAACTGTTTGGAAGCCGAACTTGAAGTAGTTGCAACCGCATGTATGGTACCCGGTAGCCTTTGCCCCAAGTTTAAAAAAAATATTAACTTTAAAATTTGACTGTTTCTTTATATATTATATATTTATGTTTGCCTCGGCTGCGTCAGTATTATTGTGAATGGATGTCTTGGCAGGGTTGTGGTGCGACAAGAATGTAGGCTTACACACAATATAATTTTACTTCACTACATTTATTAATCCTTGATACTGTGGCAGTATTTTATATCACAACAATGTAAATGCCAGAGTGATTTTAGTGTAAATAAACATTATTGTATGACAATGATTTGGGATGTTTGTTAATTATAAGCATTGTTAGGAAATAAGTTTACACGGCCTCACTGAAACTGACAATAAGAGCGGGCAACAATGAGCGAGGGGGTGAGTTGTTTATTAATTATATGAGACAAACAAATGACGTCAGATTAGCGCGCTTTTCTGTAGAAATGGAGGGAATATTTTCCCTAGAGCATATGTGTTCGTAATTTTGATTGGACATAAAAATAGACGCTAGATAGACTACCTTGTAAGAATAAACATCGCTAAAATTCCGCGAATGTATGGATTTGGCTTTTAAATACGCGATAGTTGTTACACCACTTCCGATTATGTATTCTGGTGCGCTTTATTGAATTCTGGTTATGTTATCTGGCGTTACTTCTTCAATGTCTGTTCTCTCCTCCAGAACTCTATCTTTCTTCTACATAGTCTTCCAGAATTCTTATCTTCCATTCTTTTTTATACGTACTGATGCAAAACAGCCTTTATTAAGGTTAATGTTTGCACCGCGAAAGAACAAGTATGACGTTGGGCATAATTACAGAAGCATTTGTTTTTTTCACTTGTATTACATTTGTTAATTATTTCGCAGTAGGTAATTATTTAGTTTTATTACATTTTGAAAGGGGATATACATGTAAATCAATGTTAAATAAGAATTGTCCATAATAATTGATGCAGTAATTTGTATCACAAATTACTTAAATGTAAATAATGATTGTAATATGAATATGCATTTTTATGTGACATTGATTTCAGATGTTTATTGATTGTAAATATTGTTGGGAAGTAAATTTATAATGCCTTACTGAAACTGTCAATAATAGCGCGCAATAATGCAGAGAGGGGGGTGAGCTGTTTATCATTATTGGAAACGAGGAAGTTACGTAATGTTGGCGCGTTTTTCCGTTTAGAACCTTCTGGAATATTTTCTCCCTAAAGCATATGTATTCATAATTTTCATTGGATATTAAAATAGACGCTAATGTTGGCGCGTTTTATTAGCCAATAGTAGTTCAGTTATAATCTTTAGGCGTATCTGGATGCAGGAGTATAAATAGGGTAGGTTAGAGGTAGCTTCATGCTCAGTTCATCAAAATTCTTTGTGCACTACACGTCGTCTTCAGTTCGTCAGTTCGTCAAAATATTTGTATGAGATACGTCGGCTATAGATTCACAAGTTACGAAAATCTAAAGTATTATAAAGTTAATTATACACAAAGTTGAAGTACGTGAATTAAGAGTGATTAGTAATGAAGTTATTATAACAGTTTCAGTTTGGCGAGTGTTAAGATCAATGTATAAATGTGATAGTTAACGTGTTTGACAATAAATGTGTAAAACAAATTTCTTCATCAGTGTTATATTTGGATAAAAGATTCCTTTCCGTTTACACACTCTGATCAAGAGACATGTTCGACTGAGACATAATAGCTAGCCGGAGGACAGTAAACAAAACTTATAATTCTTTCAAACACTAATAGTACCACAAATTGCTAACACTAGATGGAGCTACAAACCGAACAAATGAATGACGTCACAAGATGGCAACACGTGATGTAAACAAACATACACAAACATTTGTAAGTAATACCGTCACAAATTGGCTACCACAACGTGGGGCTACAATTAATGTTAAATAAATACAACATTAATACCGCATAATAATAATAATAATAATATAATTCACCAAGAAATATGTTAGAATATTTAACAACCAAAATTGTGCAAAATCAGATTGTAACTTAAATAAGTAAGGAACAGGCGAGCTAGCTAATTCCAGGTAAAAGATAATTCTAGGTAGAGCCCACCTTTCACCAAGCTAATGAACAGGGAACTGGTAGCAGTAAGGAGAAATAGAAAGAGACAGATAGAGAAAGAAAGAGAGAGAGATTGAATGCGCGTCACGGGGACGGGTAGGTGCGAAACTTTGGAGCAGAATATCCTCATACATAATAAGCTAACGCGGTCTGAGGACCAATTAGAAACGTCGTTATATTTTGAGGCGCGGAGGTAAGCGTCACTAGGCTTAGGTATAAAAAGGGGAAGAAAGCCCCAGATTTTCACTCTCTTATAGAATCTCGTCGACACACAGTGTTACTCTCTGGACGACAAATGCATGTGTGTGCATTGGGATGGGAAGCGTGTGCAGTTAGTTTAGGCTCCAAGGTCGCAGGTTCAAACCCGGCGGAGGGCGATGGATTTTTTCGGGTGTAAAAATCCTTAGCATGGCTTCCTTCGAAAGGTAATAGATTTACGGCACGTAAAAGAACCTAAAGCCTGATAAAGAGGCCTCTGAGAAGAATTACGGTCTTTCACGCCCAATATAGAATGGGACGCTATGGATCATAGTAGTTAAAGAGCATTCATAAATAAAACTCAATTCAATTTAGGTAATGATTAGGAATGGAGAATACAGCAGCCGACGAGCAGCAGTAGCCAGAACAAGAACACTGCATCAGAGAGCATCAACCAGAGGAACAACGTTTGCCAGCTCAAATGATGCACAAAGATTTTCCGCTACAATTTGTTTACTGCTTCGCTCTTTTCTACATTACCGCAGCGTATAACATTTCGCTACTTTACCAACTATTTCAGTGTTTCGTATCGCCTCAGCGTTTTTCTGCTTTACAGTTGGTGCCTGACATTGCGCATTAACTCCTCCGGCATAACACGTCGACCTCTGCAGCAACATTACCGAACAGACATCATCAAGTAGGCGGTAATTTACTTTTGAGCACAGTCAACACCTGTGAGAGCAGTATGAGCTCCTTCACTACTGTACACAGTGATGTTGACTGACAACAATGGCGAAAGAGGTGCGAAACAGAATTATTATTATTATTATTATTATTATTATTATTATTATTATTATTATTAAGCATAGACCACGAGATTGGTGGATGTATGAGGTACGAGGGAAGATGCTGAGAAACGGACTGCGCATTGTACTATCAACAAGGTGACAGCAGATTATTTTGGGCGGAAATTCATTATAGCGGAGCAATTCCTAATAAGAATTACATTATCATCAATAAATAATAATAATAATTGTTATTATTACTATTATTCGCTAGATCATGAGAATTTGTGTCAGTATCACTCAGGATCCAAATTCATCTTTACTGCGACGTCGCCAGAGAAAAACAAATGATAATAAATAAAGGAAAACATATTATTGTTCAAATAAAACTCATGACTAACTGTTTAGGAACGTGTGTTAATTCTAATCTCCTGTTGTTAAGATGAAGATCAATTATTAACATAAGATGCGAACAATACACACGTGAAATGTTTATATAGCTTAGTGGCAAGCATAAATGTATTATTAATAATTTCAGACATGTGTTATATAGAGTGATTTATGAAGAACTGGCACATTTTTTCTTTAATTGTTCTGTTCGAAATTCACTCAATGCTCTAATTTTAGCACCAAATTCAGCAGAATGTTCTGCAGTTTCGATTGCCTGTCACTAGATGCGCAGATGTTCATGTTTTATTCGTAATTGTTAGTTTTGTTGTCGGCAACTGTTTTTGACATTTTGTTCTAGTCAACGTGAAAATGGAGTACACATTAAATGAAGGACTCTTCCTTGTAAAGCAATACTGGATTACGAATTCAATTACAGCTACTCAAAGGGCATACCAGAGAGAATTTGGGATACGGAATTCTCCCCAAAGAAACACAATACTGGGACTGGTAAACAAATTGGAAACAACTGGATCTCTGGTGAGTGAAAAAGGCAAAACTCGTTCATCTAGGCTTTCCAGTGGTTGTTGACGTAAGAGCACGATTGGATGAGTCACCCAAAAAATCATTAAGACGTTTGTCGCAGGAGACGGGATACAGCTCTCAATGTATCAGAGAGTTGTGAAAAGTGCAGGCCTAAAGCCGTATAGGATTACTGTTGTCCATCAGTTACAGGAACCAGATAAGGATAGACGACTGAATTATTGTCGTTGGTTTCAGGCGTTCATTGTGCAAAATCCTGCCATATTGTCCATCACATGGTTCACAGATGAAGCATGGTTCCATTTATCCGGCTATGTGAATTCAAATAACTCACGCTATTGGGCCAGCAAAAATCCACATGTTATTCACGAAGCAGCTACGCACCCGGTTAAAATCGGAGTTTGGTGCGTAATATCCACACAGAGAATAGAGGAAGCAATTTTTTTTAAAACAATGTGAACACTGCAGAGTACCGACGGATTTTCATGGAGTTTACTGGGGAACTAGACGATGTAGAGCTGAGTCAAGGACATTCTCAGCAGGACAGCGCTACATATCATACATCAAATGAATCCATGGCACTAATTGCAAGTTTCTTTGACGACCGGATAATATCCAAGAACCTGTGGCCACCGAGATCTCCGGATTTGACATCGCTGGACTCCTTTCTATGGGGGTTACTTAAAAGACATGGTTTATATCACAGGTCCCCAGACACTGGATGATCTGAACCACAACATTACACAACCGATTCAAGCTACTGACGACAAGAGTCCTCCAACGAGTGGCGAGTAACATGGAACGACGTGTTGCGTTGTGCCTTATGCAGGATGGAGGATATTTTCAATATTTGCTATAGAGGTAAATAATCTCCCAAAAATCTTCTCCATTTCAACTATAAGTTGTCGCTAGTATAACTCGTTTTGAAACAGTTAAAGAAATAAATGTGTCATTTCTTTATAAACCACCCGGTATAAGAATGTCACCCAAACATTCCCCCTTTTCTCCATTTGTCCAAAGAAAAGTTTTCATGTTTATAACTTATTTTGAAAAAAAATGTTATGTGTTACACTCACATGACTTTCTCTACTCTTGTGCAAACTATTTTTACAAACGCTTATTTAACATATACTTCATGTTAATCGAGATGTTAATCTTCTTGTAGACGCAAGCGGAATATGGTAGTATTTAAGCAATAGTCAAATCTTTTAAGAGCTGGTTGCTATGAGGCGCTATCCATTCTCTTTGTAGTCCAGGACATAAAAAATGAATAACGAATTCCCATTTGAGAAAAAGTATTGGAAAATTTAAGGGAATAACAAGCAATATCTCCAAAATGGTTCACTCAACAAAAAAATGTATATGACATAAATTATGTATTTTAACGCGATCTACATTTTTTGCGTAGTAAAATTTTGTCTATCTCTTATGGTTTACCAGTTATGCAAAAGTCGTTCACAATGAAGAATACTTTTGGAGACATTCTCAGAAAATTCGAGATATACATTTCATTTGCCATGTAAATATCTTAAACAGATGATATTTTAATCAAAATCGTTAGAGCCATTTTTGAGAAAATTAAAATTTTCGAAAAGTGTTCCATGTAAAGGATAATCTGGGGTGGGGGGATTTTCTTGAAAACCTTCGTGTCGCATCTCTGGAAGATCTGAACCTAAATACCAAGTTTGGTGTTTATCCGACTGTTCGTTTCTGAGTTATGCTGTTCACAGACACACACAGACAGACACACACACGGACATGTTTCCAAGAATGCTTTTTTTTGGATTCAGGGGGCCTCAAAACATATATTTCCGGTGAAATCTCGGTATCGAATTTTTGGGTGGAATACAATACTTCCCCTACTTACTCTACGTAGTAGAGAAAGTAAAAACTTCTATTTCATTCGTATTTAGTATAATAAGGGTACCAGCCTATAGATATTATTATTATTATTATTATTATTATTATTATTATTATTATTATTCCAATGAACGCACTGATGAATAATTTGTAACATTCTTTCCTTTAAAATATAAACTAGCACGCAGTGATTAATATACCTATTCAGCTAGCCACATCTGTTGCGTGATTCCCCATCCATTCTGCACAACGCTGTTTGAGGGACAGACCTGAGTAGGCCAGCAACTTCATTGTACACTAAAACCGGTATTGTTAGAATATTTCAGAGAGCTAACATGTGAGATGTTTAAAGCATACTAACCAACGTTTCAACTTTTTAATAATAAGAATACCGTCCGCGGAGGAGCAATTTGATGGTGTATCATTACATAGAACTCGCACATGGTCAAATCTTCTTCAAATTCCTTACTTTACTAGGTTTATAAAGTTTTTCTTTTCATCATTGTTCCAGTTATACGACGCCATTGACATCTATGGTTATATGACAGACTCATAGCAGTAATATTCCACTTTAGAGGTGTTTTTTTGTTTAGTTTTAAACATACAAATTCAGATTCTCGTTCACACTTTCAGATTCTACGGAGAATTGGGACAAACATTTTCACTCCAGCCGGCATCTCCCTCTAGTATGCCAACGGCTAGATGGCAGAGGCGCGTTCTTCAAGAGCTGCCATGACTTCACAATCAACTCTGACTTCGTATCAAATTGCTCCCAGTACATTTAAACTCTTTGAAAGACTAAACGGCAGAGGACCTGGTCACTGGAATTGTAGCATTTGCATCATGTCATGAAGGCCCCGAAATGGTTGAGATGGCGCAATGCTCGAACACCAACCGAACAAAAAGTGGCTACTTCGAGAAAGGATGCTGTCAGCTCCACCACATATCATTCCTGGAATACTCTCAAAGGGTAAATTTGATACAAGTCGTTCTTATTGTTGTGTCTATGGTATTCTACAAGATTATATCAAACTACTGAATATTTTACCTGGGGACAGAATGTTTTACATAAGCTGGGACCCTCTCTCTTACGATATATCGTGTGTTTATTCTGTATGCGTTTAGTAACAAGAAGAATGTGTCCAACACTTCCCGCGTAAAACGTCTTCACACTCCATATACACAAGAGAGAAGAAATGAGAAGTGGTGAGGAACAAGGGACTAGAAGTGATATCAGAACTCGAAGATAGTCAATCACACATATAACGCATTGTAAACAATTATGTAAGCTTACAATATCACTGTCATGGCAGGTGGAACACTGACCCCCACCTCTCTTATTATACAAGTGAGCTGGTGACTGTTATTTCCATTTATACTTCAGGAGTGGGCGGACTGTCGCGACGTTTTACACAAGCTGTACTTATATTCTAAAGCCAGTTCAAGACCTGTAAAACCACATCGTGTTTCCTCCGTTGTGTATAAAGATACATTGCAAAGTATTGTCAACCACCCTCCATTTGTTTTACTTGCGGAATCGTATCGCGATGGACACAGCTGAAAGCAAGCTGTTAATAGACACTAGCCGTATAGTCGCCTTCTGTCACCTATTTCATTGTTAAGGTTTAATTGGGATTTTTGGGTTCGTGCGACCGGGGGATTTCTGTGGTGCCGAGGAGATAACCCTAGTTACGAAGATGCCTTTCGATACCATATATCTAATTTGTATTTCTATTTATCTGTGGATGGAACTTTAGTCGTATCCCATTCAAAATTTACCTGGTGACTAGAAAAAAAAACAACATGAAAACCCGTTTAGATGGCATTTCAACCATCGGCAAATTTTGTCTTTTATATTCTTACATACTGTATCATCTAGAAATCGTTTTTCTTGTGATCTATTGAACTGACACAAATTGTGTGGTTCTGTGTAGTTATTTCTATTCTTGTAAACTGCAGTTGGACCACCTGCAGGCTTGAAAAAAAGTGTATCAATGCATTTAAGGCAAAAACATCGGGTAATTAGCAATTTTAATTTTGTTCTTGGTTCCATAGCGTTGCTTTACAGTCATTATGCTCTGCAAAATATAGGGAAAATGTTAATAAAAAAAATGAAAGCCACGGGAACACACGACGAAAATAACTCTGTAACAAAAAATGAAGGCTGTAATTATTTAATTATTTTGTTAGTGATTTTGTAGGAAAAGTTCGATATGCTTTGTTGTGCTATAGAGACCCCAGTAATGTCGCATTAGCTACATTACGCGACGCAGCCCATTATAAACTGCGCTCCTGCGCCCAAGGCATGTTTACGGATACAACTCATTTCATTTTCCTATACCATGGCACCGGAGCTAACCGCACAAAAGCTTCGATTGCTGCGGTTTTGTTTTCTATCCATGCGTGAAACATTTCGCAAACAGGGTTTTTTTCTTCAGCAGGTCCCGTTTGTTTTTAATCTGAAATCGGGTCCTAGCTCCGAGTGTTGAAAAAATCCACTTCCTTGTTTTAAAGCTGTATTATGTACGTTCGCAATTTTTTATTGTATCGCAGCCTTTAGTTGTAAATAATTTAAACCTTTTTATTTTTATCGTCACAAAGCTGGTCTACAAATATTGCCCAGAAACAAAATATAACAAACAAAATTCTCTGATTGACTAAACCTGTGCTGAAGGCTTGAGGTATGCAATTAAAGAAAAAACTGCACTTGCGTGAATATCGCCATAAATTATGTTCTCTTTAGAGAAAACAAAAACGACCCTCTGCATACCTAACTGGTATGCAATTTATCAGTGTTCAACATAATCTTGTTTCTCAAGTAGCATTCTGTCCGGTCATTTTTACTTTCTCTTCCACCTATCTATTGAAGGTAGAGGAAGTATGCATTCCAAAAAAGAATTAGATACGCGATTTCATATACAGTTTTGGGCATCCCTTAATCCATAAAAGGAATTTTTGGAAAAAGGCCCTGAGTGTGTGTGTGTGCGTGTGTGTGTGTGTGTGTGTGTGTGTGTGTCTTTGAACAGCATAACTCAAAAACGAAATGTTGGATAAGTACCAGACTTGGTATTTAAATTCAGTACCTTCCAAGAATGCGACATGAAAAATTTCACGAAAATCCCCAACCACAGCTACCCTTTACATCGAACATTTTAAGAAAATTTTGATTTTTTTAAAAAAACGGCTCTAACGATTTCGATTAAAATACCATATATATATTAAGGATATTTTCATGATAATTAAAATGTACATCTTAAATTTTCTGGGAACAGCCCGTGAAGCCCTCTTCATTCGGAGGGAATTTTGTATAATCTTGTATAACTGATACTACACAAAAAATGTAGCTCTCTTTAAAACACACAGTTTAATTCAAATAGGTTTTTTGTAGCATAAACTGTTTCTGAGGCATCCGTTATTAATGCTTCGAAATGTTCATTACTTGGTCATTCTCTTAAAGTCCTATCAACATTCAGTTGTTACTCGCCATGATGTGAGGGAAATGAATTGTTGTGGGATAAAGTGAATAGATATGTAATGATAGAAGAAAGAAGGTTTAGTGTTTGGTTAAAAGAGGTAAGAGTTTTAATATATAGTGATAAAATAAATTAAAAGGATGATAATAGAAAATTAATATGGAGATTAAATAAAATGCTATAAGGTAAATAAATAAACAGACACAAATATATAAATGAATTAAATAAAATATCGAACTACCATAAATTAATTAATTACTATGAAAACAATAGAATGTTGTAAAAAGATAGCTTTAAGTTAAAAAAAAATGTTTAATTATGGAAAATTTTAGATTAGTAGTTTAGTAGCAGATTTTGTGCTGGCTACCAGTACATTTTGGCTGGTTTCCAGTGAATATAGTTAAATAGGAGTAAGATAGTAGCTGCTTATCAGTTTGCTAAGTTAATTTTGATTAATTTTTTTACGCCTTTATTCTAATGTCATAATTTCTATTGTCTTTCTTTTATTTTGATTTATTATTATATTATGTTGTAGACATCGTGTAGTTTGTAGTTATTTTATCTGAAAAAAATCTGAGGTGTTACACTCACATGACTTTCTCTACTCTTGTACAAACTATTTTTACAAACTCTTGTTCTCCATCTATTTCATATTAATCGAGATAAACATTTGCAGAAACGATCTTTTGACATGCAAGAAAATTACATTTTACACATAGCGACCAGTTCTAAAAATATTTGACTATCGCTAAAGGCGTACTACGTTCCCCTTGTTTTGTATTTGCCAAGGGCAATATAGAAATACAGTAGACTTTAAGCACAGACATATCTCTTAATAGCTGGTTGCTATGTGCAGCACCATTCTCTTTGCCACAGATTAATACTCTTTGCATATCCAAGACAAAAAAATGAATAACGAATTCCCATTTGAGAAAATAAGCACTGAAAAATTTAAGAGAATAACAAGCAATATCTCTAAAAATATGTATATGACATAAATTGTGTATTTTAACGCGATCTAGATTTTTTGTGTAGTAAAATTTTGTCTGTCTCTTATGGTTTACCAGCTATGCAAAAGTCGTTCACAGTGAGGAATACTTTTGGAAACATTCCCAGACAATTGGAGATATACACTTCACTTGTCATGAAAATATCTTAAACATATGATATTTTAATCAAAATCGTTAAGAGCCATTTTTGAAAGAATTAAAATTTTCGAAAAATATTCCATGTAAAGCGTAATCTGGGGTGGGGGGATTTTCTTGAAAACCTTCGTATCGCATCTCTGGAAGATACTGAACCTAAATACCAAGTTTGGTGTTTATCCGACTGTTCGTTTCTGAGTTATGCTGTTCACACACACACACGGACATGTTTCCAAAAATGCTTTTTTTTGGATTCAGGGGGTCTCAAAACATATATTTCCGGTGAAATCTCGTTATCGAATTTTTGGGTGGAATACAATACTTCCCCTACTTACTATATGTAGTAGAGAAAGTAAAAAAGTGTATGTAATATAAAATGTAAATGTGTTGTGAGAATAAATGAAGAGTTTGAATGTATGTCCCGGTGTAGTAACCAAGGTGCAGGGATGGTATACTCAGATTTTATTTATTTATTTATTTATTTATTTATTGTGTTTCTCGCGATTGCATGGAAGCAATGTGAAATTTTAAAGCCAGCATATAGCACCCACTTCCTAAACATGCGACTATTGCTGATCCCTTTGTTTCTATAACGAAATGTGTAATGCAGCTATTTCTTCAAAGGTTTATCTGAATTAAAATGTAGTAGATAGAAAAATAAGCTTTGGTAAGAATAGTTTGTATACCAATAATAAAGATAGAGGGCAGAGAAAGTTACGTGACTGTATCACATCTGATATTTCTATAAAACTTTGTTAAGTATGCTTTTCTAACAAGACCTGTCTTGAATACAGTTGGTAACAAAGAGTGGTGAAGTTTTATAAAGTTGTTTGAAGACACAAGTTTTCTAGCTTACAAATGTCAATGGGAATTCTTTACCTTAATCTTTCACCATTTAACTTCATTTAAATACGGCTGTACCAACCTTAAAGAACAGTACTATGTACATCTAAAATGTGCACAGAAAAAGCCACATTGCGGTTGTAGTAGAGGCCGATAATTTTTACTTTCTCTACTACGTAGAGTAAGTAGGGGAAGTATTGTATTCCACCCAAAAATTCGATACCGAGATTTCACCGGAAATTATGTTTTGAGACCCATGAATCCAAAAAAAGAATTTTTAGAAACATGTCCGTGTGTGTGTCTGTGAAGAGCATAACTCAGAAACGAACAGTCGGATAAACACCAAACTTGTATTTAGGTTCAGTACCTTCCAGAGATGCGACACGAAGTTTTTCAAGAAAATCCCCCTCATCCCAGATTACCCTTTACATGGAAAATTTTTCGAAAATTTTAATTTTCTCAAAAATGGCTCTAACGATTTTGATTAAAGTATCCTATGTTTAAGATACTTTCATGACAAATAAAATGTATATCATGAATTTTCTTGGAATGTTTCCAAAAGTATTCTTTATTGTGAAGGACTTTTGCATAACTGGTAAATCATAAAGATAGACAAAATTTTTACTACACAAAAAATGTAGATCGCGTTAATATACACAATTTATGTCATATACATTTTTTTTTGGTTGAGTGAACCATTTTCGAGATATTGCTTGTAATTCCCTTAAATTCTTCAATACTTATTTTCTCAAATGGGAATTCGTTATTCATTTTTTGCAAAGAGTATTAATCTGTGGCAAAGAGAATGGTGCTGCACCTCGCAACCAGCTATTAAGATGTATGTCGATGCTTAAAGGCTACTGTATTTCTATATTGCCCTTGTAAATATATAATCCCCTTACATCTTCAAGAAAATTAGCGATAAGATGAGTCTGCAAATGTTTATCTCGATTAATCTGAAATAGATGGAGAATAAGAGTTTGTAAAAATAGTTTGTACAAGAGTAGAGAAAGTCATGTGAGTGTAACACATCAGATTTTTCAGGCTATAGTCGTATAGTATTTCTTCGAAGCCAAGCGCTTGCACAATTTTGCAGCACTGGAAAGCAAACCACATAAATGAAAATGCGGCAATTTTATTTTTTCCCACTCACATCAATATACATCAGAAAAGAGATGGGTAAGCAGCAGAAAGAAAACAAAATCATCATTGGGGAAAAAAATAACTGTTCAGCAATATTTGCGCAAACAACAGAATGTTAATTGAGTATCTACCCCACATTCGTTCAGAGCGGTGTAAAAATAATGTTATTTAAGTGGAAAATGAAACGTGATATATTTAATGAAATGAAAAATTATATCTGCTTGCACGATATATTCTGCGGAGATAATTTTATGATGCTTACTTTTATAATATTTATCATAACATGAATTGATGTAGCGGAAAAATGAAATGAAACATTTTATTTGGAAAACGTTCGGACTTTTCAAGGGACAAGCAGAATAATAAAAACACACATTAATTATACTACGGCATAATGTGAATAACTTCTAGCTACGAATAGAAGCAGCTAAAGCAAATATGAGGAAGAACCACAGAAATACCTGTAGCAGTTTAAAGTATACAAACTGGGTTACTTGAAACAGAAGATAAAACATCCCTTGGCTGTGAACAGATCTGATCTCTTATACGGAGACAGGAAAATAATTTCATGAGGCATATGCAGGCTGAAGCCCCTTGTCCACGATTTAAAATGTTTGTCAAATTCAATACTTTACCAGATTCTTCAAGAGTTGCATAACTTTACAACTTTTCTTGTGAAATTGCTTCCAATACATTTTAACCCTTTGAAAATCTTGAAAACAAATAAGGACATGCTCTAAACCATCAAAGATTTGACAATGATTTGGTGGCTTTAGCCAATGAAATGCGAGTATTTACAGTGCGTCACGAAATCTGCAACATGGCGGAAAGCGAAAAGTAAACAAAAATGGCTACCCGGCCAAGGTATGTCGTATGCGAACTGATTAGGTTATACATAAGCTGGTCATGTCTGTATGTCTAGGACTCTGTGGGTTACCACAAGATGAAGCAGATGAAGAAATAACTGCCAGGCAGATTTCCGAACTAAGTATACATTAATGCAATGTTATATAGTGTGGTTAACATATCAGTTAGTGTTATTTCCATTGTATTCCATAACCGTAATGCGATATCATTGGATATAATACGTGAAACTGCTCATAATATTCGTATGGAACAGTATTTCATTGCAAACTGTTATACCGTGACGCAAATAGTAAATTGCTTTGTGCGTGATATATTATTTATTAAGTGTTCTGAACGGTTTCAGTTTGGCGAAGAGACAACTTGCAAATACGCATTTTTGACCAATCTTGTCAATTATGAAAAATGTTTGACAATTTTTCTTGTAAACTTTTGAATTGAAAAAAACTTTGATCGTGTACAAGGGGCTTGAGAGACCGGCCAGAGCCCAATCATCCAGATGTCGTGCGGAATACAATTGGAGATGTAAAATTGCTTCATTATCACCCACTGTTTTAAGGTGAATTTCCTAATGCGTTTAGAAAATTAGGAGTTCTAAAGAACCCCTAGTATCACAATTCTAAATCCTATTCCACATAACTTTGCCCCTATCTCTTAACTGCAACGTGAAATAGTCACATCTTATTGGCTGCTGTTCTGCGACACAAACGAGTTCCAATTTTAACACGAACATTTATATTAATATATTCGAAAGGAATTGTCAAATTTACATTTTCATAACCGTATGAATCAAATATATTATGTAGCAGAGTTAATGCATCTGGAATACACTTAAATTCTTTTCAAGAAATAGATAGGAGGATCCTTCGGTTTAAACCTGTCTCTCAGGATGACGAAAAAACGTGCACCTATCATGACAAGAGTGTTTATATCGCCTGACTTTGCATTTCAGAGGGCTTGTACACTCGCTTCCATTTATGCCCTCACGGCAGCTTTGGGAGGCATTCTACTGCCCTTCACAGGTGAAGTGTGTATAGCATGGAAGAGGTAACTCTTTATCTTTATGCGCATGCACAATTCTAGATTGTTCACATATGAACATATAACTTTGAGCAATAGCTTTACTCGTTATCACTTATAATAACCATGTTTAAATATACAACTAAATAAAACACAGCGTTGCACAATTCCTCCATGAAAAAGCATTTTAATGATAATGTATGACTTTGTCCACTCTGTCACTTTTTCGTTTTTAATGTAGTTCATCTTCACTAGGAGTTCACTTCACTCATGTCACTTCACCAAGGTGAACCAGCAGTTCTCCGTCACTTTACTTCCTTCGCGACGCAGCCTCTTCACGCCAGACGGTTCGACTTACTCGGAACACAAGTCCTCACAACCGTCGCTCCGCGGTAGCACTCGCTGCATAACACAGAAGCCGTCACCAACTCGCTCGGAGAATCGCTCTTCATGTAGCACCAGAAACGCAGTCACCAATGACTGACTTAACTCAACTCTGTCGCACTGACTCGCACTGCCTCCAATTCGCCATTGTCGCAACTCGACACGCACTCACTCGCTTTCAATTCGCGACCGGCACTGACCGACTGCCTGCGAGAGCGCTCGCTTATATATATAGTGGAATCTTCCAAAGAAGGTTCTTGAACATTCTAGAACTATTGTGACACACTTTCTGGAGGAGGGGGATATAAAGCTTCCAGAAAGTTATAGTTATCTCCCGTTAGCGTTGGCAATTGACCTTATTGTTGTTTACTCGGACCGCTCGGAACCAACTTCCTGATAATCTTGGGCCATAGCCGATACTTCACAATATAATGTAAAACCGAAGCAAATTATACTTTTTACCCTATGTTCATATCGAATAATCTAGAATTATGCACATAAAATATGACGCCACTGCATGCACGAAAGCTAAACAGATACACTCACATCCTCCTTGTTGTACACACTCCAACTGTGAAGGTCAGTAGAATGCCGCCTGAAGTTGCGGTGACGGCGTAAGGGGAAGGAAAGGGAGCGCGGAAGAATACATGTCAGCGGGGCAAGGTTATAAGTAACAGGGTTTCGAGCAATTAGAGTATCCGAGGGAAAATTACACCCAAGCCAATGCTATGTTGGTTGGCATATGCAGTTGCGAGTATTTTAAATGTACTGAGTATAATGTAGGTAATAGAAAATTATTTTATTTATTTACTAACAGAACCCACAGCTCTGCTCGCGGTATTATATTAAATGCGGAGATTCTTCTCCTCTTTCTCTCTCGCCGTTCTTCTTCCCTCACCTTCCATATCCACCTTTCTTTCCTTCTCTCTTTCTATACTTCCCTTTATCTCTTTCTCTCCCCCTCTTCTCCTTGCATCTTAGAGGTAATGTGATGCAATGCGGTCGGCAATATATGTTTCTCGCGATAAATCTTTTATGCAATTATACTATTACAATTATACTATTTACAATTAGTAAATTCTTAAATATTCCGGCTATAACAAAACCTGTCAGAAACATTACGTTTATAAAGCACTATTGTACATTTAATAACACTATATTAAGCGAGATTTCTGACTAATTTTGAGAAACATTAGCACTCCCAAATTGGGACAAGTAAGATACCAATACCTTATTTTCTAAGTGGGATCTAAGGTATGTCATATGCTAAGTTTCATAACACTTGCTATGATCATTCATTCACTGCTTAACCTCATCTTATGTAGGACTTACACCCCCCCAGAACTTACAGGCGGGTGCCTGGGGTCAGAGGCCCGTCGAGGAGCAGACAGAATGTCCAGGATGGGTGAAGATGAAACGATGGCGAAATGGAATGAAAGGTGATGATGGAACAAACCCGCCCAGATTTGTCCAACACAAATCCCACATGCGGGTCCCTGGGATTCAACCCGGGCCGCTTCGGTGAGAGGCGAGCGGTCTAACCACTCGGCCACGCCGCCGCCGCCCGCTATGACCATTCTTGTGTGAAAATGTATCATACACGTGCATATGTCTAAAATTTTAAAAGTATGATTTTTTACTTCAGGATATCTCGTTATATAATTATGAATTATTTATTCATCTATAGATGAAAATTACCAGCAAATTTTCGGATACAGGTTTATTCTATGTACAGATACATTTGTGGCATGTTTTTCTTAATCATTTAAAACAAAATTGAAACCTGTGAAGCTTACGTTATTAACTAATGAACCCCAGGGTAATAATTCCTATTTTATGCATATCAAAAGCCTCCTATATGGAAGTGAACAAACGCCATGTGTTTTAATTTTAATGACCTGGAAAATTTTGTGTTTCTTCCTACCATTTCTTAAGTTCATCGACATGAATATTTTGGATGTAACCATTGGTCTGTAACCAATCAATAATGAAGTCAGGGAAGTCGTTTGAGAATTTCCTTTATATAAAAGCGAAACCCATGGGGTAATGGTTAGCGTGTTTGCCTAATACTCCTGAGGTTTCGAGTTCGAATCTTCATAGAGGTGTACTGTCTATGTAAGATTATCCAAAAAATAAGAAACGTTGGGCTAACTCTGAGCTCTTTCGACTATGGGTGATTTGAGCACTCATAAATAATATTTAATCCGGTTTGAGGAGACAACAGATTATCTTATTAAGGATGATGCAGTAATTTGTATCACAAATTATTTAAATGTAAAGAGTGATTATAGTATGAATATGCATTTTTGTGTGACATTGATTTGAGATGTTTGTTGATTGTAATTATTGTTGAGAAGTAAGTTTATACGGCCTTACTGAAACTGACAATAATAGCGTACAATAATGCAGCGAGGGGGTGAGCTGTATATCATTATTAGAGACGAGCAAATGACGTAATGTTGGCGCGTTTTTCTTTAGAATTTGCTGGAACAATTTCCCTAGAGCATATGTTTTCGTAATTTTCATTGGATATAAAAATAGACGCTAATGTTGGCGCGTTTTATTAGCCAATAGCAGCTCAGTTATAATCTTTAGGCATATCGGGGTGTAGGAGTATAAAAAGGGCTAGGTTAGTGGTAAATTCCTTCAGTCCAGCAGAAATATTTGTACAGTGCACGTCCGCTCCAGTCCATCGAAAACATTATACGTCGTAGAGCAGTCATGGTGAATACCTCGCATAGTTTATCGATTCGCAGGTTACGCGTAGCAAAGTTATAAAAAAATCTCAAGTGTCGTAAAGTTAATTACACAAAAAGTTGAAGTACGCGAATTAATAATGGGCAATAATGAAGTTATTATAACAGTTTCAGTTTGGCGAGTGTCAAGATCAATGTGTAAATGTGAATAATGTGTTAACACAATAAAAAGTGTAAAACAAATTCTTTCATCAGTGTTATCTTTGGATAAAAGACTCCTTTCCGTTTACACAACCTGTATAAAGAGAAGTGCTCGACCAAAAAGATCATAGCTAGCCGGAGGACAGTGAACCAAAAATTGAATAAAATAAAAGGCGCTCAGTATAAGATAACACGAAGTGACCGCGACAAATTATATTCAATACGTGCGGCAAATATACAGTAGCATTCTTTCAAACAAACACTAATACCGCCGCAAATTGCTACCACCACGTGGAGCTAACAAACATTACAAATAATACCGTCACAAAATGGCTTCACAACGTGGGGCAAAACACAAGTAAACACATATACACAAATAATACTGTCGCAAAATGGCACCCAGAACGTGGGGCAGAATAACCAGGAAGGAGCAGAATTAACCAGGAAGGAGTGAGATAACCAGGAAGGGGCGAAGGAACCAGGACGTGGAACGAATGGAGCAGTGAACTGAACTACAAGACGCAGATTCCAGAAACAACTATAGGAACGACAGACGACGCGGATGAGTGGACATCGTAATTCCGAGATTAAAAGGCAACAGGGGAATTTAACTACAGGACACCAAGACGACGTAGATTCATCATAATACGACGCAGAAGCGACATATACATCTAGGAGAGAGGGGCAGGAAGCTGGACATCAAAGCAACATCAGCAGATAGCATCAGAAAGGTTAGAAAAGTGTGATTTTTATTTAAAAAAAGTGTAAAAATTTAAATGTATTTGAGGAGCGGTAGGATAAAGAAAACAATGTCCACTAATAATACAGAAGAAATAATTATGGAGGGAGATAATGTAACAGCTGTAATTCAATACAGATTACAGAAAATACATCAAACAATGTAGTATTTGAGGGAGAAAATGTTAGTGCAGAAAGTCAGAATAGAACAGCAGGAAATGTTAATTTTGATGCTAGTATGATGAAGGAAATGATGGAAATGCTGAGAAATATGAATGAGAATATGGAAAAGAATCATAGGGAATTAAGGGAATGTATGGAAAGGAGTCATAGGAAATTAATGGAAGATATTGGTAGGAGTAATGAGATATTAGAGCAAAAAGTAGATCAAAGCAGGGAAGAAATAGAAAAGAAAGTTATGAAGCTAGATAGTAGTATGACAAAAATGAGTGATGAAAAGGAAATAATAGCAAGTGAGATAGGAAAAGTTTCAAAGAAAATGCAGGGAAATAGGTAACAAAAAAAGTGAGGTTAATACTAAAAGTGAACATGTTGATGTAGAATGTACAGAGTTAGGTAGTAGAATGAGTAACATTTCAAGTGAGATAAGAGAGATGAAAGAGGTTATGAATGTAGATGTGAATCAGGCGCAAGTTAATTTCAGAGGGGAGATATCAGAAATACAGAAGGAGTCAGTAATGCAAAGAAATAAATTGTACGAAGAAGTTAAAGTTTTGCCTGTAAATAATCAAAAGCTAACTTCTAAAATTAACAAACACCAAGCTGTTCAGAATGAAAACTGCAATCCAGTACAGCTTATTACAAACTTGTCAGAGTACTCTCAAATTACAAAGATACCAGAAGAATTGAAAATGACAGTTGTTAAAAGATATGTTGTTCAGAAAACTTTAGATTGTTTTCAAATTATACCTTGGGGTGAAATATCATATGAATACTTTAGGAGGTTATCCATGAACAAATTTTGGAGTAATGGAGTAATGTTTAGCCACAGACAATTTGATCCAGGAGGGTGAATAGCAATGAGATGTAAAGTAGATGATGGATAGTTAAAGATGAACTGCAGAGCAATGTATTGGAATGTAAGAGGGTTAACTATATATATATATATATATATATATGTCATAAGAAAAGAGAAATAAAGTACAAAACAATAAAAAAAAATTCAGAACAAAAATGGGGTAAAAATAATTAAAACAAATACTTATGTAGCAAACAGAAAAATGTGAAACAGTGTCTAGATTTAAGAGATGTAAATATATTTGTGTAGAGGGTGAATATTTTTTGGTAAATATGTTTAATAATTACAAAAACTCTTGAATGCATAAATTTTTGTCAAAAATCTAAGAAAGCAAACCAATTTTGTAACAGTAACTAAATAATTCAGGGTATAGTATTTGCTATAAAAAAATTTGTAATGTCAGATTAATGTCCAAACACATTAAATCAGAGCCAGTAAATAGTGGCGAGATAAAGGCAAAACATATGTCGTGTGTTGAATGCGTGTGAAGTGTTAAGTGAAAGTGATAAATAGCGTGTGTTCCAAGATTTAGGGGACTAAAAACCCAATTATAAAATTTCCAAACAAGTTGTAAATATTTATAATTATGTTTCTAGTGGGGCATATGATGCAGTAATTTGTATCACAAATTATTTAAACGTAAAGAGTGATTATAGTATGAATATGCATTTTTGTGTGACATTGATTTGAGATGTTTGTTGATTGTAATTATTGTTGAGAAGTAAGTTTATACGGCCTTACTGAAACTGACAATAATAGCGTGCAATAATGCAGCGAGGGGGTGAGCTGTTTATCATTATTAGAGACGAGCAAATGACGTAATGTTGGCGCGTTTTTCTTTAGAATTTGCTGGAACATTTTCCCTAGAGCATATGTTTTCGTAATTTTCATTGGATATAAAAACAGACGCTAATGTTGGCGCGTTTTATTAGCCAATAGCAGCTCAGTTATAATCTTTAGGCATATCGGGGTGTAGGAGTATAAAAAGGGCTAGGTTAGTGGTAAATTCCTTCAGTCCAGCAGAAATATTTGTACAGTACACGTCCGCTCCAGTCCATCGAAAACATTATACGTCGTAGAGCAGTCATGGTGAATACCTCGCATAGTTTATCGATTCGCAGGTTACGCGTAGCAAAGTTATAAAAAAATCTCAAGTGTCGTAAAGTTAATTACACAAAAAGATGAAGTATGTGAATTAATAATGGGCAATAATGAAGTTATTATAACAGTTTCAGTTTGGCGAGTGTCAAGATCAATGTGTAAATGTGAATAATGTGTTAACACAATAAAAAGTGTAAAACAAATTCTTTCATCAGTGTTATCTTTGGATAAAAGACTCCTTTCCGTTTACACAACCTGTATAAAGAGAAGTGCTCGACCAAACAGATCATAGCTAGCCGGAGGACAGTGAACCAAAAATTGAATAAAATAAAAGGCGCTCAGTATAAGATAACACGAAGTGACCGCGACAAATTATATTCAATACGTGCGGCAAATATACAGTAGCATTCTTTCAAACAAACACTAATACCGCCGCAAATTGCTACCACCACGTGGAGCTAACAAACATTACAAATAATACCGTCACAAAATGGCTTCACAACGTGGGGCAAAACACAAGTAAACACAAATACACAAATAATACCGTCGCAAGGACAGGCTCTCAAACAACAACAAATTTAAAAGAGCACAATGCAGATATTATACCCATACTAGGTTTTGATTTATGCCGAGGTCTTATTTGTGAGTGCACAGGATTGAGAGAAAATAATGTACATATACATTGGGTTATTCAAAAAGAAGGAACAGACTTTACATGCTTATTTCTAATAAATGACAATAGATAGCGACACATACGACAAATCATTGAGTATAGGAAAGTTCATAGTTTTAAGCCCCACCTATTAGTTCCATTTAGTGCCTACAGCGGCGCTGTTTGTTTACGAGGAAATTGCGACGCCACAGGAAAAGTCGTTTTGTGTGCTGCATTACGCACAGAGTGAATCCATTGTTTCATTGCAGCGTGCATTTCGTTGTAAGTTCTATAACGAGCCGCCTGGTCATAAAAAATTTACAATTGATACAATAAATTCGTAGAAGATGATTGCATATGCAAACGGAAAAACACTGGTCGTCGTCGCATAACAAATTGTGCTCATTTTGAATACATAAAGTGAAACTTTGAATTTTTCTCTATTCAGTGATGTATCGCGTGTGTCGCCATCTATTGTGGTTCATTAGAAATAAATATTTAAAGTCTGTTCCTTCTTTTTGAATAACCCTGTATAATGGGTGTTCATATTTATTCGGCCTCTACCACCAGTCGGTTTAAATGAATGACGTCATTATTAGTTCAGCGTCTCGCTTGTCTCAAAGGACAATACGGAATTGATCCTCGGACTGGTTGCGTTTCCGACTTCGTAAACTGTAGCATTCTTTCAAACAAACACTAATACCGCCGCAAATTGCTACCACCACGTGGAGCTAACAAACATTACAAATAATACCGTCACAAAATGGCTTCACAACGTGGGGCAAAACACAAGTAAACACAAATACACAAATAATACCGTCGCAAGGACAGGCTCTCAAACAACAACAAATTTAAAAGAGCACAATGCAGATATTATACCCATACTAGGTTTATATACTGCAGTGGTGCAGAACTGTTTTTACTTGAACATTTTGTGCGAGACGGAAGTGGCCACCGATCATTTAAGGTTGCATGGTTGAGTACTGCTTCCGAACTGGAACAAGGCCGTCTCAATGTATACAGACCAACAGACAATCAAGATAGCCGTTAATTAGTCATCTTCGGAGGCCTACCCTTATCGGAAGTTCGCAACTTGCATCATAGGAATCCATCTTGACCAGTGTGGATTTGGAATGCTAAAAAGTTCGTTGCTGTCTCAAAAGGGACCAATAATTAATAACCAAATCCCTACTTAGCGAACGAAAAAATACATAAAACAGTGTAACTATCAATACAAAATGCAAGAAAGTATTGTGTGCTCGGATGTACGTTAAACTGTTTTACAAGTTCTGAAAAAAATATATATAACACTGTTTTCGTTCCAAAAGGATCCACACAGGAGAGAGCAGTGTGTACGTGCTATTCACAAGAATAATTATGAACTACGTTTGGTGTGGTATGTATGAATTTTTCTGAACAGCATATAGTGAATAAATTCACTGCACGCGAAATTATGGAAGTGTTCTTGTAGTACCCAGTGTTTTTAGAAACCATGGAAAACATACTATTATTATCGTTGCAGTTATGGCTCGAGAAACTCTCATTTTGTTCTGCATCGACTATAGTGACGTCAGTTACAGCAGTGTTTACAAAATGACGGTCAGCTGTAAGGAGAAAGCGTCTTATGTTCATCAATATCGGTCCGTTACCACAGTCCAGTGCCATTTTCGATCGAAACACGGGAAGGACCCTCCCTCTGGCAACTCTACTCGCAGATGGAACCCTCAATTTGTGGACACAGGTTGTTTGTATAAGGGGAAAAGCAGTGGGCGTCCTGCTGTGCCAGAAGCAGAAGTGATTACGGATTACAGAAGTGAATTACCGAATGGCTGTTACACCAGTTGAGTGAAGACATGGACGATTATGTGCTGCAACAGGATGGTGCACCACCTCATTTCTACAGGAAGGTCAGAGCGTTTTTAAACCAACTAGCACAACGATGGATCGGACGCGGAACGCATTGTGATCAGATGCCTTTATCCTGGCCACCACGTTCACCGGATTTAACACCGTGCGATTTCTTCGTGTGGAGATACGTTAAAGATCCTGTAGTAAAGATCGTTCCTTTACCGGTGAATATGCTGGAACTGAGGCAGGGCATCGAGCCGCCTTCCTAACCATCAACGCTGACATGTTGGTGCGTGTGTGGGAAGAGATTAAACTATCCATTAGATGTGTGTAGAGTGACAAAAGGCGCACATATTTAGCATCTATAACGTATGTAAAAAACTTTATGAGTTACAGTACACAATAAAATAGATTTATCTTCCTACGTCAATTGCACTGTGTACTATAATTTTTTACTTTCTCTACTACGTATAGTAAGTAGGGGAAGTATTGTATTCCACCCAAAAATTCGATACCGAGATTTCACCAGAAATACATGTTTTGAGATCCCATGAATCCAAAAAAAGCATTTTTGGAAACATGTCCTTGTGTGTGTGTCTGTCTGTGTGTCTGTGTCTCTGTCTGTGAACAGCATAACTCAGAAACGAACAGTCAGATAAACACCAAACTTGGTATTTAGGTTCAGTATCTTCCAGAGATGCGACACGAAGGTTTTCAAGAAAATCCCCCCACCCCAGATTACCCTTTACATGGAAGATTTTTCGAAAATTTTAATTTTCTCAAAATGACTCAAACGATTTTTATTAGAATATCATATGTTTAAGATATTTTCATGACAAATAAAATGTATATCTTGAATTTTCTGAGAATGTCTCCAAAAGTATTCTTCATTGTGAACGACTTTTGCGTAACTGGTAAACCATAAGAGATAGACAAAATTTTACTACACAAAAAATGTAGATCGCGTTAAAATACACAATGTATGTTATATACATTTTTTTTGTTGAGTGAACCATTTTCGAGATATTGCTTGTTATTCCCTTAAATTCTTCAATACTTATTTTCTCAAATGGGAATTCGTTATTCATTTTTTTTTGTCTTGTATATGCAAAGAGTATTAATCTGTGGCAACGGGAATGGTGCTGCACCTAGCAACCAGCTATTAAGAGATATGTGTGTGCTTAAAGGCTACTGTATTTCTATATTGCCCTTGTAAATATATATTCCCCTTACATCTATAAGAAAATTAGCAATAAGATAGAGACTGCAAAGGTTTATCTCGATTAACATGAAGTAGATGGAGAATAAGCGTTTGTAAAAATAGTTTGTACAAGAGTAGAGAAAGTCATGTGAGTGTAACACATCAGATATTTTTAACCGCGATAGGCATTTAGAATAACCCTGTGTTTGCACTTTACATTTATCTAGTTTGCCATCCTATTTGTCTTCAAAACTAGCTTCCAAAGGGTTAACTGCATGAAATTAGCGGGATTCATTGTCTTCATAAAGTATAGCGATGTACATAAGTTAAAAATTGATACCTCAGAAATTCCAAATTAACTGCAACTTTATTACAAGTTTCACGCGGTAAGATTGTAATATCAAATCATTAATTAAAATGAGTGCTTGATAAAGTAAAGAAACATCTTGGATAAATGGTCCATGCTCTTTTAGTCATCTAAATGGCTACACACAAAGCGAACAAACAAAGAATAAACTACTTCAGGCTGCGAACGGTTTAAAAGAACGTTGCGAGGAAATAAATGAAGATTCCACCTAATATCCTAAAATTAAATACTTAGAAGAGCAGGTAAGACTGGTTAATAAAACGGTAATGTAGTATACAACCGATACCCCGTTTAACCGCTCTCAATTATTTTCTTCTGATCCAACACCTTAAAGATAAGTGATTCCTATGCATTTTCTTTATTCTAAAACCCTTAGTGCTGAATGGTAATTACAAATCTGTGCATTTATAATATACATTTAAAATAAGTACTCAGTGATCAAGAAAAATCTGAGAATTGATGCATGAAAGTTATGTAAAACTAGAAATTTCTTATGATGGGAGTAACATTCAAGGTATTTCAAATACACAATATCATGCAAAAACAGTGCAGACCTCTGATAACATCGTTTGAGGCAGTATTTTCAACACTTAAATAATTTCAGTCTAATTATATAATATATAAATTCAATAACAGCCCGCCTTAAAGCAATATGTAACAATATATAAGGAGTGTATATTACAGTCATTGTATATGTTTATATTATTGTATGTATGTGTAACAATGTTATGTGAATGTATTACGTAATTTAATAATGTAGGAGCTGTGAGAATAATAAGTTAAACGTTGCTAACAATGAGGTAACCTTAAGGCAATAATGAGTTTGAGAGTTTAATAATGTTACTTGTGATTCTTGGAAGCAATAATGTAATTTTAGTGACAGTTTATAAAATAGCCAATCAACAACCAGAAAAAGCATTAGTTAGCTGAAGGTATTATATTGGAGTAGGATTAGCCAATCAGAAAATGAAAAGGAGAAACATTTACAAATTCAGAAGTCAGTTGTCTGTAAACACGTCCTCGAGAAGCATAATACGTATTCGTGTGAGACGAAAATAGTTTACGTGTTAAAAAGTGCAAGTAATTCATAAAAGAATCTCACAGCTCTTTATCAGTGAAGTGTTATTTAAATCGTGTCAAGCATTAATAAAAGGAGTGAAGTAAAATTATAATCTGTGGAAGCCTACATTCTAGTTGCATCACAACCCTGCCAAGATATCCATGTCTCTAAAATAAATACTGACGCAACCGAGGCAAACATAAATATTAAATATTTAAAGAAAAAGTCAAATTACAAAGTTAATATTTTTAAATATTTGGGGTGAAGGCTACCGGGTATCATACGTGCGGTTGAAACTACTTCAAGTTCCGCTCCCCAACAATTGAAATATAATACAACTCCTTCAATACAACATACTTCAAATTGACGCCCAAAGCGTGGTGCAAATAACATAAAGATACTATCTACTTCAAATTGGCTTCCATACGTGGGACAAATAACAATACAACAAAACACCTTCTTCAAATTGGTGCCCAAAACGTGGGGCTAATAAATATCTTCTTCAACTTAACACCCAAGAATCATTTGGGTTTATATTACACTCACACACACACACACTCACACACACACACACACACACACACACACACACACAGTCTCTGCAAAATCTTCCCTTTTAGTATCCATATTGAACCTTCGAAATTATATTCTCATTTATTGAACTATTAGATCTTTTATGAATAATGCATACAGTTTGTAGCATGTATTCAAAACACCTATTCCTTTATAACTGTTAATATCTGATACAGCTAATTGGGGCCTAACTTAAGTTATATGCCTTATATTAATCAATTCAGCGGTCTTTGAGAGAAAAGTTAAGATAAACAAACATACTTACACACGAACAAAACCGAGAGAGATGGCTTCGCAGTAACGCGTGATGCTCACATTCGGGAGGTCCCGATTTCGATTCCCGGTTTCGCCCACTCTGACCATGGGTTTTTCGTGGTTTTCCCTGGTTAAAATAAGCGAATGCCGGAGTGGCGTATTCTACCACGGATTTCCTTTCTCCCCCATTTCCTCTCACTTAATTTCCCTTTCATGTTTTAGGTTGACTTCAGGGCTGTGGTTCGGTCGGTGTCAGGCAGATGGCGCAGATGCTTGCGATTTGGAACTCCCTCTCAGCCCTGCTACAGGGAAGCCTGTCGTGCCTCTACTGCTGGGTCGGTTCCACTAGAAGGACGTCTCCGAGCGACTTCCCGTGGCCGGGTGGTCAAGCATGAAATTGTTAGGGAACTCTGCACGTCTGTGTCGACTTGCGACAGCCCCGCTCTACAACCCATATGTCCCCTGTGGTTCCCTTGCCTCATTTATTTTTCCGGGGGTGTACATGAAGCAGGGCTTACAGGGATGAGACCTAGAAGGCTAACTATCCGCCTTTCTGTGTGAGGGCGGCGGTTAGACTGGACGGCACCGTAATGCCATCTGCACAGCATGAAGCAGGGGTTACAGGGATGAGACCTAGAAGGCTAACTATCCGCCTTTCTGTGTGAGGGCGGCGGTTAGACTGGACGGCACCCTAATGCCATCTGCACAGCATGAAGCAGGGGTTACAAGGATGAGATCTAGAAGGCTAACTATCCGCCTTTCTGTGTGAGGGCGGCGGTTAGACTGGACGGCACCCTAATGCCATCTGCACAGCATGAAGCAGGTGTTACAGGGATGAGATCTAGAAGGCTAACTATCCGCCTTTCTGTGTGAGGGCGGCGGTTAGACTGGACGGCACCCTAATGCCATCTGCACAGCATGAAGCAGGGGTTACAGGGATGAGATCTAGAAGGCTAACTATCCGCCTTTCTGTGTGAGGGCGGCGGTTAGACTGGACGGCACCCTAATGCCATCTGCACAGCATGAAGCAGGGGTTACAGGGATGAGATCTAGAAGGCTAACTATCCGCCTTTCTGTGTGAGGGCGGCGGTTAGACTGGACGGCACCCTAATGCCATCTGCACAGCATGAAGCAGGTGTTACAGGGATGAGATCTAGAAGGCTAACTATCCGCCTTTCTGTGTGAGGGCGGCGGTTAGACTGGACGGCACCCTAATGCCATCTGCACAGCATGAAGCAGGGGTTACAGGGATGAGATCTAGAAGGCTAACTATCCGCCTTTCTGTGTGAGGGCGGCGGTTAGACTGGACGGCACCCTAATGCCATCTGCACAGCATGAAGCAGGTGTTACAGGGATGAGACCTAGAAGGCTAACTGTCCGCCTTTCTGTGTGAGGGCGGCGGTTAGATTGGACGGCACCCTAATACCATCTGCACAGCATGAAGCAGGGGTTACAAGGATGAGACCTAGAAGGCTAACTGTCCGCCTTTCTGTGTGAGGGCGGCGGTTAGACTGGACGGCACCCTAATACCATCTGCACAGCATGAAGCCGGGGTTACAGGGATGAGACCTTGAAGGCTAGCTTGTCCGTCTTTCTGTGTGAGGGCGGTGGTTAGACTGGACGGCACCCTAATACCATCTGCACAGCATGAAGCGGGGGTTACAGGGATGAGACCTTGAAGGCTAGCTTGTCCGTCTTTCTGTGTGAGGGCGGCTGGTTAGACTGGACGGCACCCTAATACCATCTGCACAGCATGAAGCGGGGGTTACAGGGATGAGACCTTGAAGGCTAGCTTGTCCGCCTTTCTGTGTGAGGGCGGTGGTTAGACTGGACGGCACCGTAATGCCATCTGCACAGCATGAAGCAGGGGTTACAGAGATGAGACCTAGAAAGCTGACTGTCCATCACATATCGTTCTAAGAGAGATCCACCAACAGATCCGTTGCGATATGACCAAGGAGTTAAAAGGACGTAAAATAAAATAGAATTAAAAAAAATGTTTAAAACGCGAATTTTGCTTCAGTAGTCCTATTATAAATGTTAATATCAGTTATTTATTCAAAATCGTAAATTATCAGAAATATTTTGGTTATAGATAATCAAACCAAGTGAAGTGACTTAGCCATGGCATCTATCGTTGCTCTTTTACCGGCTTGTCCTACTTTCTGTCTTTTCTACTTCTGTCTATTTTATGCCCTATTTTTCCATTTGCCATATTTTGGACACCCTCACACACAATATACAAACACTCATGTCTAACGCGCAGTCTCCAAGCTATGAAACAGTGGAGCGATACGCCTTAGAGAGTGCAATCGTAAGGATTGCTATTTACACATACTATTTCGACCTTGACTTTTTACTTTCTCTACTGCGTATAGTAAGTAGGGGAAGTATTGTATTCCACCCAAAAATTCGATACCGAGATTTCACCGCAAATATATGTTTTGAGACCCCCTGAAACCAAAAAAAGCATTTTTAGAAACATGCCTGTGTATGTGTGTGTGTGTGTGTGTGTGTGTGTGTGTGTGTGTGTGTGTGTGTGTGTGTGTCTGTCTGTGAACAGCATAACTCAGAAACGAACAGTCGGATAAACACCAAACTTGGTATTTAGGTTCAGTATCTTCCAGAGATGCGACACGAAGGTTTTCAAGAAAATCCCCCCACCCCAGATTACCCTTTACATGGAACATTTTTCGAACATTTTAATTTTCTCAAAAATGGCTGTAACGATTTTGATTAAAATATCGTATGTTTAAGAGATTTTCATGACAAATGAAATGTATATCTCGAATTTTCTGGGAATGTCTCCAAAAGTATTCTTCATTGTGAACGACTTTTGCATAACTGGTAAACCATAAGAGATAGACAAAATTTTACTACACAAAAAATGTACATCGCGTTAAAATACACAATTTATGTCATATACATTTTTTTTGTTGGGTGAACCATTTTCGAGATATTGCTTGTTATTCCCTTAAATTGTTCAATACTTATTTTCTCAAATGGGAATTCATTATTCATTTTTTTGTCTTGGATATGCAAAGAGTATTGATTTGTGGCAAAGAGAATGTGCTGCACCTAGCAACCAGTTATTAAGATATATGTCGATGCTTAAAGGCTGCTGTATTTCTATATTGCCCTTGCAATTACAAAACAAGGGGAACATAGTAGGCCTTAAGCGATAGTCAAATATTTTTAGAAGTGCTCGCTACGTGTAAAATGTACTTCTCTTTGCATGTCAGAAGATCGTTTCTGCAAATGTTTATCTCGATTAATATGAAATAGATGGAGAATAAGAGTTTGTAAAAATAGTTTGTACAAGAGTAGAGAAAGTCATGTGAGTGTAACACATCAGAATTTTTTTAAACAATTAGATTGTATGTAAATGAACAGGCAGCCGATTCCTGTGATGACATATTACTGTGGTTTTTCGTGATCCATGGTTTTAAATTTGAAATATACTAGCAAATACTAAAAAACAATCAATCTTCCCTTGAAAACGGAAATGAGTGTGAAGTGTGTGTGGCGCCCGCGTTATGGCCAATTAAGTAACCTTGTTCTCGGATTTAAAGATTCAAATTTGCTTCAGTTACCATTCGACGCCATCCGGTTGCTTTGGAGTCTCTCGTTTTTAATAATAATGATAACAACAAAAACAACACATGTTCAACCCTTCGCAAAGCGAAACGAACCACTTAGATTACTACCCGTGAAGACAACAGGCGAAAAATACTTTTTTCTTTCTTTAAAACTGCGACTGTTAAAAACTGCAGAAACACTTCGTTCTTCAGAAAAAAATCCATCCCAGTCTAGAAAGACTTCAACCCTAAGCAGGCGAATAAACATCGACAACAACAGGATAGGAATCATCTAGCCTGGAAATATGACGGCAATTGACGCCTTCTTACTGCTTAGCTGTAACGGCTTTAGCATGAAAACTGCTACACTCAAAAGATAATTTCTTTTAACATTTCTCCCAATGAGTTCTCTACAAATTACAGTGCTCGAAAGTCAGTTCCCGAATTCATGGATACCCATTATGAGGAAACATTTTCCGCACTTTAGCGTTTTACAACCACCCTGGAATAAGATTTTAGCGTAAAAATTCGCCAACTGCTTTAAAACTATAAACAGTTCTTTATTTGGGAATGGATGCCAACATTGGCACTCGAATTTCAACAGCAGCATCCATTAGGTACTGAGGGCACAGTTCTGTGTTCGCTGATTCGGTTTAAAATTTAACAAATACCAAAATTCCATTGTACGTTCGCCGTTAGTCAAGCAAATATTAATGAGAAGAACCTAATATTTCTTCAAATAAGATTACGTCTAATGCTTAATAACTTTTATACAGAATTTGGGCTTCTAAGAACAACATAAAATTTCGAGCAATTATAAACTAACACAATTAATAGTTGTATATTGTATATTAAGCTCGCTGATATACAGTTAATCTGAAATTCGCAATTTGTTAAAGACCAGATATAACATCTTCTTGGCTTAGTAGAACAGAGCTTTGCGATCTGTACATTTCTGTAAACATGGTACATTTGCATCGAATATAAATATTAAAAACGGATTTACCTATAAAAAGCATCAACAGAAATGTAAGCAACTATCACCGAAACTTTCAAGTGGAAAGCCTGGCCTATCTAAGAAAGGAAAAAACAAAGATGTAAGGCTGTAAAGAGTTATCTACCGAAGAAAATAAGAAATGCAAATGTAAGACTGTAACTGTTCTATCGAAGAAAATAAGAAATACAAATGTAAGTCTACACCATTCTACCGAAAGAAAATGAGAAATAGAAATGTAAGACTGTAACTGTTCTACCGAAGAAAATATGAAATAGGAATGTAAGTCTACACCATTCTACCGAAAGAAAATGAGAAATAGAAACGTAAGGCTAGACTGATCTACCGATGAAAATAAGAAATACAAATGTAAGGCCTACCTGATCCACCGAAGAAAATAAGAAATAGAAATGTAAGACTGTAAACTGTTCTGCCGAAGAAAATAAGAAATACACATGTAAGGCCTACCTGATCTACCGAAGAAAATATGAAACACAAATGTATGGCCCACCTAACCCACCGAAGAAAACCAGAAATACACATGTAAGGCCTACCTGATCTACAAAGAAATAAGAAATAGAAATATAAGACAGTAAGCTGTTCTGCCGAAGAAAATAAGAAATAGAAATGTGAGACTGTAAACTGTTCTGCTGAAGAAAATAAGAAATAGAAATTTGAGACTGTAAACTGTTCTGCTGAAGAAAATAAGAAATAGAAATGTGAGACTGTAAACTGTTCTGCTGAAGAAAATAAGAAACAGAAATGTAAGGCTAGTCTGACATACCGAAGAAAACAAGAAACACAAATGTAAGGCCCACCTAACCCACTGAAGAAAACCAGAAATACACATGTAAGGCCTACCTGACCTACAAAGAAAATAAGAAATAGAAATGTAAGGCTAGTCTGACATACCGAAGAAAATAAGAAATAGAAATGTAAGGCTAGTCTGACATACCGAAGAAAATAAGAAATAGAAATGTGAGACTGTAAACTGTTCTGCTGAAGAAAATAAGAAATAGAAATGTAAGCCTAGACTGATCTACCGCAGAAAATAGAAACACAAATGTAAAGCCTACCTGATCTACCGAAGAAAATAAGAAATAGAAATGTAAGACTACACTATTCTACCGAAGAACATAAGAAATAGAAATGTAAGACTACACTATTCTACCGAAGAATATAAGAAATAGAAATGTAAGGCTACACTATTCTACCGAAGAAAATAAAAAATAGAAATGTAAGGCAAGACTGATCTATCGAAGGACATAAGAAATAGAAATGTAAGGCTACACTATTCTACCGAAGAACATAAGAAACAGAAATGTAAGGCTAGACTCATTTACCGAAGGACATAAGAAATAGAACTGTAAGGCTACACTGATCTACCGAAGGACATACGAAATAGAATTGTAAGGCTAGACTGATCTACCGAAGGACACACGAAATAGAATTGTAAGGCTAGACTGATCTACCGAAGGACATAAGAAATAGAAATGTAGGGCTAGACTGATCTACCGAAGGACATAAGAAATAGAAATGTAAGGCTAGACTGATCTACCGAAGGACATAAGAAATAGAAATGTAGGGCTAGACTGATCTACCGAAGGACATAAGAAATAGAAATGTAGGGCTAGACTGATCTACCGAAGGACATACGAAATAGAAATGTAGGGCTAGACTGATCTACCGAAGGACATAAGAAATAGAAATGTAGGGCTAGACTGATCTACCGAAGGACATAAGAAATAGAAATGTAAGGCTAGACTGATCTACCGAAGGACATAAGAAATAGAAATGTAGGGCTAGACTGATCTACCGAAGGACATAAGAAATACAAATGTAAGGCTAGACTGATCTACCGAAGGACATAAGAAATAGAAATGTAGGGCTAGACTGATCTACCGAAGGACATACGAAATAGAAATGTAGGGCTAGATTTATCTACCGAAGGACAAGAAATAGAAATGTAAGGCTAGACTGATCTACCGAAGGACATAAGAAATAGAAATGTAAGTCTAGACTGATCTACCGAAGGACATAAGAAATAGAAATGTAGGTCTATACTGATCTACCGAAGGACATAAGAAATAGAAATGTAAGGCTAGATTATTCTACCGAAGAACATAAGAAATAGAACTGTAAGGATGTAAAGACGGACCTACTAAATAAAATAAAAAATGGAAAAGTAAAGCCTTAGACTGGTCTACGAAGAAAATAAAAAATAGAAATGTAAGACTATGATTTAACCGAAGAAAGTCAGAAATATAAACTTAAGGCGTATACTGAACTGACGGAGAAAATACAAAAAAGTACAAGTGTAAAGGCGTAAACTGATCTAGCGAAAAAAATTAAAAAATAGAAATGTAAAGAGTTAAAGACTGATCTACCGAAGAAAATAAGAAATAGTAATGTAAGGATGTAGGACTGATATACCGAGTAAGAAATACTGTAAATACTCATCTACCGAAGAAAAGAACAGATGGTAATGTAAAGCTGTAAAGACATATCTACTAAAGAAAAATACATGTAACTATAATCACCAAAACTGTAAGGGTAAAGGTTGGGAAGACAACTGCGATTTGAAAAGCCGTGTCACTTTAATAATAATAATAATAATAATAATAATAATAATAATAATAATAATAATAATCTATGGGGCAATAGCTTTGGCAAATCACGGTCGACGAAACCGACTGCCGGCTTCACACATACATGCATACGATACTTCCTCCAAACGGCATGAGGAGATGTGGTCAGTGTCACGCTTACTTCCGCCGATGATAGTTTAATGGACCTACAAATCCCTAGCTGCTTTATTGCCTCATATTCCTCATGACCTCTGCAAACCCCGCGGCACTATCCATGGGCCGAAAAATTCGCAACTCCATATAATGTGGACTCGAACACAAGTGCATTCCAGTCAGAGAACTGGAACACCAAAGGCACAAGATTATGTTCGGTATTCGGTGTCGTAGCTATTACAACATTCCTCACCGTCCTACCTCCCTACTCAACAATACATCGTATCAAACTGGTTCCGCATATCCCGAAGAATATATCATATAAAGCATTGTTACTATAAGACGGAAATCAACATAATGCGAATACTCCTTTCTGATGCAATTACTACTGCAGGGCAGCTATTAGGGTCGCGTTAGCTAGCCGCTTGTCTGTTAGTACGCACGAAAGAAATCGCTCATGAACCGGAGCTTCATATCTCATTTCAAAACAAGAAAAATAGGATCACACATTTAAAATTTGTTTGAAATGTTATGACTTTTGGCAAACTGTTACACTATAAAGCTGAAATTTGAGGCAGTATTTTATAACATAACATGCTGTGAATGCCAAAGTGATTGTAGTGTAAATTAATATTATTGTATGTACAGGATTTTAGATGTTTGTTAGCCATAAGTATTGTTAGGAAATAAGTTTACACGGTCTCACTGAAACTGACAATACAAGCGGGTAACAACAAACCGAGGGAGTGAATTGTTTATCACTAAGAAGAGGCAAACAAATGACGTCAGGGTAGCGCGCTTTTTTTTTTTTTTTTTTAGAAATGGAGGGAATATCTTCCCTAGAGTATATATGTTAGTAGTAGTGATTGGCTGACAAAACAGACGCTAAAGCGGGCGCAATTTGGTAACCAATAGCAGCTCTATTATAATGTTTAGGCAATTCGAGGTGAAGGAGTATATATTCTCGAGCCATAAGCAAGTGTCGCACAGTTCTGAAGAATCTCTCACAAGGTGCACGTCGCAGAGTTAGTTACAAAAATGTAAAGTACGCGAAATAGTTGGTGCGCGGCAACTAAAACGACTGTAATTACATTCGTAAATCTCACAGTTTCAGTCAAGTGTGTATAAAGATTAAACATGTCAATTATTAATTAAGTGTGACGGCAATAAAACTCTATATTCAATTTTTTTAGTGTTATCTTTTAGTAACAACTCCTTTCCGTTTACACGCCCTGCTTAGAGATACTTGCTCGACTGAGTTATAATAGCTAGCCGAAGGACAAAGAACCCAAATTAAAAAAATAATTAAACAATAAGTGCCCAACAAATAAGGTAACACAAGCCATTGAGAACTGCGAAAAATTTTATATTTAAAGGTTTAAAGGACAAACTCCTCAACAAGTTTAAATTTTGCTTTTATCGTTACTTAAATAAGAGAAGCTAACATGACAAGCTTTCTAAAAATTTATTTAAGGATAATTTTCCAAAGCATCTGCTATAGGTATAGGATATTTAATGGAGGCCGTCACCTCGCGCAGTACGACCTGCACAGATATTGTGAAATTAAATTCAGTTTTGTTTATGGACCCGCGAAAGACCGGAAATTTTGCTCAGAGGCCTCTTTTATCAGGCTTGAGGTTCTTTTACGTGTCGTAAATCTAGACACGGGACCACCGGCTTTACTTCCTTCCGAAGGAGCCATGTTAAGGATTTTTACGCCCGAAAAAATTCATCGCCATCCGCCTGGTTTGAATCCGCGACCACGGCAACTAGAGGCTAGCATAGTAACCACTACACCACGGAGGGCGACACAGATATTGTGGTTACCACCCTAGGAGGAAGGAATGAGGTGAACCACAGGAGACTACAGGCCATAGACAGATAGGTCACAAAGACGCGTGGAAGTTCCTAAATTTTCCAAACTCGCAGACCCGTCCCATTGTTGGAGCCGCCGAGAGAGGGTGACCAAGGAGCCCTCTTGTGTCCAAGGGGAATACTCCTTCCATTGAGCATGCATCCGCACCATTTGTCCGTCACCGCTAAACGGCGCGAAACCTAGAAGCCCACCTGAAAGATGAGAAGGAAACGGAATGAAAGAGAAAAGATGGAAAGGAGATCGTGGTAGAGAAGAAACCAGCCCAGCATTCACCTGTCGACCCCAGGACCTCCCGAATGTGAGTCGCACTCGTTACTGCGGCACCACCTCAGCCGGTATGCTGAGATGCTTCTGCTATGCTAACTTCAGCAGCCAAGTGTACGAGTTGTTTATAACCACTGCTAGTGGGAAAGAACAATTTCGAGAACACAAAATTCTAACAGTTACTTCAAAATAAAAATCTATAAGAACAACTAGTTAAAATAAGTTGCAGTAGGGGAAAATATGCCATGCTTTAAACTGATATTATATGAAAAAACATTTTGATGTGATACATTCACATGACTTTCTCTACCCTCTCCATCTTCATAAGTGGGTACACAATTTATACTTATTAAACCATATTTTTCTATCTGCTACATTTTAATCCAAATAAACCTTAGCAGAAATAGCTAAATTACACATTTCGTTATAGATACACAGGTAACAGTGATAGTCAAATGTTTAAGAACTGGATGCTATATGCTGTCCTTAAAATTTCATACTGTTTCCATACAATCGCGAGAAACAACTGAATGTTGAAAGCCTTTAAGAGAATGACCAAGTAATGAACAATTCGAACCTTTAATAACGGATACCTCAGAAATGGCTCATTCCCGAAAAAACTTATTTGAAATAAATTGTGTTTTTTAAAGAGATCTACGTTTTTTTGTCAAGTACGATTTCGTGTATCCCTTAGCATTTACCAGTTATGCAAGATTATACAAACCTCCTCCCGAATACAGAGGATTTCATAGGCTATTTCCAGAAAATTCAAGATATACATTTTATTTGTCATGCAAATATCTTTAATATATGGTATTTTAATCAAAATAGTTAGAGCCAGTTTTTAAAAATAAAAAATTTCGAAAAATATTCCCTGTAAAGGGTAGTTCGCAATGGGAGATTTTTTTGAAAATCTTTATGTCGCATTTTTGGAAAGTAGTAAACCTAAATGCCAGTTTTCGACTTTTCGTTTTTGAGTTATAATGTTCACAAACACACCCAGACATTTTTCTAAATTGTTTTTATTCAGAGGACCTCAAAACGTGTATTTCCGGTGAAATCTCGATATCGAATTTTTTACTGGCATGCAATACCTTCTGTACTTGCTAGGTATGCGATAGAGAAAGTAATAAACTTTTCTTTTCTTGGAAAGGTAGAATCAGATGACTGAAAAATGCAATGCCATAGCCGGGATTAGAACCACGGATCTCCCGGTCTTCGTTCGGTTGCTCTAACCACTGAGCTACCATGGCAACATGCCGACACGCCATTAAATTCTCCAGCTGACTCGCATTTTTCCCGGTAAACCATAAGGAGATCTCAAATTGTATTGAGATGCCATACCCCAATGGCGATTTACATTCTTTGTAAGTACTTAAGTCGCGTGCTTTTAGTTTCAACCACTATTAGGTCAAACGATTTTAGATCTCGTTAAAACACACAATTTATGTCCTATACATCTTTTGTCGAGTGAGCCATTTCCGAGGTATTCCTTGTAATTGTTTGAATTTTCCAATACTTATACTTCTTCTGAAATGGGAATTCGTTATTCGTTTCTTTTGCTTGTGCTGGACATACAAAGAGAATGGAATGCTCCACATAGCAACCAGCTCTTAAAACATTTGACTATCGCTTAAAGCCTACCACATTCCCGTGTATCTACAAGAAAATTAGCAATAAGATTAACATCTCGATTAACATGAAGTAGATATAGAATAAGTGTTTGTAAAAATAGTTTTATAAGAGTAGAGAAAGTCATGTGAGTGTAACACATCAGATTTTTTTTTAATTGAAATGGATTACACGTTTTCAATTGCAGTTTCTTATATGAGGGAGAACGTTAAATAGTTTGTGAACCGCATTTTAAGCTTAAAGAAAACTACAAGTGCACATAATCAGTGGCTTAATGAATTATTCAGATATGCTACAATTCAAAAACGCATTAAAGAAACATGGCAATGTAGAAACAATAAAAATAAGAGATATTTTAAGTTTTTGTATAAAATAAGGGAACAGTTATAGAGTTTTCTAATACCAAACACTGTTTTCCTGTTTCTTTTTGGGTATTTTATTCCTAAATTGATATTAATGTACACTTTCTGAGCTCTAATGAGGAGTGGTCCATACTGAACCGTGCTCCTATGACTTAACCAAGGTTGTTTATACATCACGTCGCTCACTTCGCTTGCTTCATTGGTATCTGCTGTTACAGAAGTGAAAAAATGGGTCACCTATTTTGCCCCTAAGTATAGATGATGGTTTTAAGCGTTAACAACCTAATACAAACATCCTGCGGTGCATTTTGGCCTGACGTAAATAACTCTCTTGGGAAGTTAAGATGTAAATAAACTTTTTACATTAGATTGCATGATACGTTACATGCAACTAGTGTAGGTATTATATCTTTGTTACACCACTCGTTAATTCAACTATAGCAAAAAAACAATGGTTAGTAGCCCAATGCTGGAGTGGATTATACAATGCGGCGAATTTTTCCTGTCCCTCATTTCTTATCATTTCATTTACTTATCTTGTTTCAGGGTTTAAGGATCATGTGAGGCGTGTGGAGGTGAAGCAAGTATATGCCTTGACATTCGGTGTGGGACGGGGCCACAGAGAAACCTCTCCATGGGAAAGGAAGGTCTATGCAGGGTCCCGCGACGTCAGAATGTAATGTCTGGTCTGAAGACGTTAAGAACCCCGCTGGTGCTGGAGCCGGTCCTCACGGATCTGTGTGTCCTTCGCTTCCTCTTGGTGGTTTCTAGAGGCACAAATGCTCCTAACTGCCGAAATCCTCCTTCGCTTCCTGATAATCACAGCAAAAAAACAAGCTATTCGAAATTCAAGTTCCTGTATCGGGAAAGAGCAGTCTCTACTTTCCCTCATATGTTTTACGACGATAACTATTATTAAAAATCTGTGTTACACTCACATGACTTTCTCTACTCTTGTACAAACTATTTTTACAAACGCTTATTCTCCATATGCTTCATGTTAATCGAGATGTCAATCTTATTGCTAATTTTCTTGTAGGTACAAGCAGAATTGGTAGGCTTTAAGCGATAGTCAAATATTTTAAGAGCTGGTTGCTATGTGGAGTATGCCATTCTCTTTGCATTACCAGGACAAAACAAACAAACAGACAAACAAAATGAATAACGAATTTCCATTTGAGAAAAAGTATAAGTATTGGAAAATTTAAGGGAATAACAAGCAATATCTCGAAAATGGTTCACTCAAAAAAAAATGTATGTGACATAAATTGTGTATTTTAACGCGATCTACATTTTTTGTGTAGTAAATGTTTCTCTATCTCTCATGGTTTACCAGTTATGCAAAAGTCGTTCAAACTGAAGAATACTTTTGGAGACATTCCCAGAAAATTCAAGATATACATTTCATTTGTCATGAAAATATCTTAAACATTGATATTTTAATCAAAATCGATAGTCATTTTTGAGAAAATTAAAATTTTCGAAAAATGTTCCATGTAAAGGGTGATCTGGGATGGGGGGATTTTCTTGAAAACCTTCGTGTCGCATCTCTAGAAGATACTGAACCTAAATACCAAGTTTGGTGTTTATCCGACTGTTCGTTTCTGAGTTTGCTGTTCACAGACACACACACACACACGGACATGTTTCCAAAAATGCTTTTTTTGGATTCAGGGGGTCTCAAAACATATATTTCCGGTGAAATCTCGGTACCGAATTTTTGGAATACTATACTTCCCCTACTTACTATACGTAGTAGAGAAAGTAAAAACACATTAGATAAGAAAGTATATGATAAAGCCTTAAAGCTTAAGTAGAGAAGTTTTTGTGAACTGAAAGATAATGCAAGCTCAGCTATTTTAATAATAATAATAATAATAATAATAATAATAATAATGCTTCTGTATATAGTAAAATGCAGTACAATCATCGCGAAACAGGAAGAAGAAGAAATGGAATATAAATTTGAAATTTGTGAGTGTGGACATGAAGCGGAAGGTATAATGAAGATGTAATAAGGCAGATGGCGGACAACGTCTCTCATCGTCGTTATTCTTCATTTAACCCTCCCCAAGGAGCATTAAGTCCTTGTCCTGCGCTGCTGGACATGTAAATACCTACCTGGGGTCACCCAACTATCTTCAAGATTCATTGTTCAACTGTAACATGTCCCCTATCCATATATCTCACTCTTCATACATAAAAGGTTTTTTCTAGAAAAAAGTGAGGCACGAACAACGGAGGTTTTCAGGTGTTTCTGAAATGCACGCTTCCTGGCGCTGAAATTAAAAATTATAGCGGATTGCAATTTTCAAAATGAAAACAACGGTCCTAACTTTGTCTCACGAAATGTGCGAGCTAAAAGGAAGTATAGTAACAAGGGGAGAGACAGGCAGAAGAATTTGCTGGTTTGCTTAGGGAGAGAGCGCACCACTGGAACCTTTAAGCAACACAAGCGTATTCAAATTTACTTTGGTTATTTTAATTCCATCATGCAATATGGAAAAATTTACTGCGGCAACTCAGTGGATAGTAAACGCTTGTTTGTAATACAAAAGAAGGTTATACGAATAATCTGCAACACTCATAACAGGCAGTCATGCAAAGAACTATTTCAGAAACTAGGTATACTAACCTTACCTTGTGTTTATATATTCTCCATCTTAAAATTTTATGCAAATAATCGACATAACTTTATTAAAAACATGGAAGTACATAACACTAGACAAAAGGGAAATATGCATCATCCAAATGCAAAGCTATCTTGCTTCCAAAAAGGTGTTTACTATGAAACAATTAAGATATATAATACTCTCCCCAGTAATCTCAAGGGAAAAAAATATCTGATGTCTTACACTCACATGACTTTCTCTACTCTTGTACAAACTATTTTTACAAACGCTTATTCTCCATATGCTTCATGTTAATCGAGATGTTAATCTTATTGCTAATTTTCTTGTAGGTGCAAGGGGAATTGGCAGGCTTTAAACGATAGTCAAATATTTTAAGAGCTGGTTGCTATGTGGAGTATTCCATTCTCTTTGCATTACCAGGACAAAAAAAATAAATAACCAATTTCTATTTGCGAAAAAGTATAAGTATTGGAAAATTTAAGGGAATAACAAGCAATATCTCGAAAATGGTTCACTCAAAAAAAAAATGCATATGACATATAACATTCACTCTCTAGAAGAATATTTAAACCACAATTTACCCTGTTGACAATTAAGTTCTATTATACTACTACATATTCCTGTAATGCTAAATTACAGTATTAAGGCAAATAAGAAATACCTGTAATACATTTAATATACATATATTTTTTTAAGCCAAATAAGAAATACCTGTAATACATTTAATATACATATTTTTTTTACCTTAATACTGAATTTTTAACATCTTTTCATATAAGTAAAGTAATTTTTGAGCAGTGACACAGGCTGTAAAGGCTAAGCGAAGTGCATTTTATACTCAGTACCTAACGATGCTAACTTTCAAAGTGGTAGAAATTTGATATTTACTGTATATTTTAGTGCCATAATCTGAAACATTGGGCACTTTATGTATATTTTTTATATGCAAAATTGTTTTATTGTACATATCTAATATTTTGTAAAATTAATTCTGACACTCTTTGGTATAAGTAAAGGTTTAAGCATTGAAGGGAAGAAATTTTGAATTCAGTAGACCATTTTTTAATGTAATAGAAATTTGATGCCTGCTGCTTACATTTTAGCGTCATAACTTAAAATGTTGTAAACGTTATGCGTGCATAAAGAATACGTTTATTGTACATAATTGACAAGTTTGTAAAATCCTGACACTCCTTGCATGCAAGTAAGGATGTAATACCTTGTGCAGTGACACGGGCTGTAAAAGCCAAGTTATATTAAGTTCAATACAAATAGAAATATGAAAGTTTTTGACATGTTCCATGTTCAAGACGTTATGGCCATCAAAGATGTGTTACATTAACATGGTTTGCTCCAACTACTAACGTTTACTTTTATGTCTCTTCTACAAACTATATTTACAAGATATTATTTTTCTATTTACATTTTGTGAATACAAATAAAGGTTTATAAAAGAGGTTTTATTACATTGTAGGTATAAGGGTTCCGTAGGAGACTAAAGCGACATCTTTTATAAGCGGGTTGTTATATATTGTTTTTGAAATTCCGTACTTTCCATGACAACACGAGAAACAAAAGAATGCTGACTTAGCACTATTATAAAGTTTTGGAAAATTCAAACCGAACGAGATGGGGCCGCGGTAACATGTGCGACTCGCTTTCGGGAGGTCCAGGTTCGATCCCCAGCGACCGCACATTGACCTGTGGGTTTCCCTAGGTAAGCAGGCGAATGCTGGGTGGTTCCTCTTCTACCGCGACCTTCCTGTACCCATCATCTCCTTCACTGTCATCCGTTTCAGCTGTAATACCAGGAGACAGTGTACAAGGGTTGCGCCTTTGTAGAGGTTCCTCTTCCCTGGCTTCGGTGCGGGAGAGCTCAGCACCCGCCTCTGAGTGGGCGAACATCGGGAGCCTGGAGGCTTATGGTTGGGCTCGGACGGCATCGGATGCGCTCGAACTGGAAACGATAGTGACCCCGTCCATGCTTGCGGCCGTCGTCATTCGGATCTGGTCGCCTTTTTTTTTGTATAATATACATTTTCAACAGTTACACAAAAACATCACAAGCTATTCGTTGAAATTTCAAGATCTTACATTTCATTACTAATGCAAATATCTTAAACATACAATATTTTAATCAAACATTTTAGAGACATTTTGATAAAACAGAATTAACTAACCATTTTCTACGTAAGCTAAAGTTTGTTGTGTGGGGGGGGTTGCTTGAAAATCTTTGTGTCCCATCTTTGGAAAAATTTGAAATTAAACAAATTTGGTAATTCTCCAAATTTCGTTTTTGAGTTATGCTTCTCTCTCTCACTCACGCACTTTTTCTAATTTGGGGGGCGGGGATCAGAGGATGCAAAAGCATTTTAAATACAACCTCAACGTCCAATTTTTTTTAGAGAAAGTACAATTCATCACCAAGTGAGGAGAGCACTTTAACAAATCTAGTCGGACAAAAAAACGTATCACAACTTCAAGATGTCCAAAACAAATGACCTTGATTAAACATTTATAAGCACTAGTCAACAGTGTTTTCTTTTTGTTTATTCTTCGTCATGAAAGTTGAACAGGAAGGTATATGCAGTAACATTAAGTGTAAATTACTAGGTGTATTCTATAAAACAAGTATCTAATTCAATCACCATTTTTAAAAATAATGTTTCTACGTTTTTCCCTTTAAACGTATACCTAAACTTAGTTATAATATATCTGACGCATACTGATATAAAAGTAATTACATTTACATATAAGCTTCCAGCATATTACTTATCTGATATATGCTTCTATGTTTGCGTATGCTTACCAACCTAAAAGCTAAGCATTATTCTGATACATACATACCAAAAACACATGCGTTTATTCCTTCATTTAACCTCAATGAGTTTGCGCTGAAATCTTATGTTCCATTATACCTTAGAAACTCAAGCGGCGCAGTAAATAATAAAGCAAATTAAGTAAACGCTTCCCAAGTATTTATATTCGTCTCTACACAACCTAGCATGCCGGATCATGAAAAATGTGCATCTTTGCGGAAACGAAAACCACGATAAATCCTAGACCTGAGACGGCGAAAATGCCAACGTTCGCCCAATCATCATGTATGCAACACGCGTGACACCACCCAGCAGCACGTTGTATACACATTCGCACAAAGAGAGAGAGAGAGAGAGAGAGAGAGAGAGAGAGAGAGAGAGAGTGGGCATTGGTAGTCCGAATGAAATCTCGAAACCCGTTTTAGCCTTCCCTGTCTTACACTTATAGTCCCGAGAATTTAATTCTAAATTTTTCGAAATGCGAAACTTCGTCTTACTATAGCGTCATTTGCTCTATTATTATTTCCACAAGCGCGCATGGCATTGCAGTCGAGTTACAGCAATATTACACTGTCTTAACTGAAATACACCCAAAACATAGAATGACTCTTACAAACCCAACTCACAAAACTAGTATTAAAGTAGAAACAGCTGTAAGATAATTTCAGTACATCCGTTTTAAAATGAAGAGCTCTTATATTTTCACCATATATAATAGCTTGTCAATATCCTTTTTTCCCCTCGAAATTATAACGTCCTTTAACCTGGTAGGTCACATCGGTCGATGAATGGATGAAATGATTCTCAAACGAACCCGAGGTCCTTAAAGCTTACCCTACAGCCGTTTTCTAAGAATAAGGGAAACCCCCGGAAAAACCTTCCCAGGGTAACCCACCCTAATAGAGATTCGAACTCGGGTCCTCTTGAATGTGGGCAGACACGCTACCCACACTACGGAGGTGAGCACTATCAACAGTTGACAACAGCATTCTGTCAACAATCACAACTAAATACAATAAACATGACGTACTCTCATAAAGAACGTTTGTTTATTATACGTAAGCATTAGATCGCAAAATATTTTCTTACAGCTCATGGCATTTGAGGCAGTATTTCTAACACTTAAATGATTTCAGTCTAATTATATAATACATAAATTCAATAACAGCCCGCCTTAAAGCAATATGTGTATGTAACAAGATATAAAAAGTGTATATTACAGTCATTGTACATGTTTACATGTTTATATAATGTTATGTGAATATATTACGTAATTTAATAATGTAGGAGCTGTGAGAATAATAGGTTAAAAGTTGCTAACAATGAGCTAACTTTGAGGCAATAATGAGTAAGAAAGTTTAATAATGCTACTAGTCATTATTGGTGCAACAATAATGTAAATTTTAGACAGTTTATAAAATAGCCAATCAACAACCAGAAAAAAGCTTAAGCTAAATAAAAGTATTCTATCGGATTAGGAATAGCCAATCAGACACTTGAAATACAGAAATTTACAAATGTAGGCGGTAAAAATTAAGTCAGTTGCTTGTAGACAGCGCTCATAACTGGACCCGTTGGTTATAGACAGTGTTCCTAACCGGACGCGATAGTGTCCTCGAGAAATTTAATACGTATTCAGTGTGAGACGAAAATAGTTTACGTGTTAAAAAGTGCAACAAATTAACAAAAGAATCTCACAGCTCTCTATTTCAGTGAAGTGTTATTTAAATCGTGTCAAACATTAATAAAAGGAGTGAAGTAAAATTATAATCTGTGTAAGCCTACAACACAATCAAACAGTTTCTTCAAATTGGCTCCCAAAGCGTGCTGCTAAAAATGAACGCAATAAAAAAAAATAAAACATTTTCACAGTTCAGGACAAAGTTTGGAAGGCAACAAGTCCCATCGAAGTTGACAATTCATAATTTAACCCTGAAACTGCAAATAACAGGATCTCTTCTGGATGAACGTGGAAAACACCGGACAGAGAGAATTGTAAAGAATGTCCGTGGCAACTGGAACGTTCACTGTAAGAAGTCTTTGCATCGTTTGTACCATGAATAAGTTATTCAACATGTCAAAGGGTCGCAAAGAAAGCATATCCTAGACTATAAAAAGAAGCCTGTTAAAGCAAAAATAATTCGATTTCATCGTTGGCTTCAGCACCTGCTTCAGAATAATCCAAGGACTTCGACATTACGTGGTTCACAGATGAGGCATTTCATCTGTCGGGATAGTTAACTCAACACAGCTTCAGCTCCAAAGTGCGAGTACGGTGTGCCGTATCTGGTTTAAGATTTAATGAGTCAATTTATTACATTCTCTACTACGTATAGTAAGTAGGAGAAGTATTGTATTCCACCCAAAAATTCGATACCGAGATTTCACCGGAAATACATGTTTTGAGACCCTCTAAATCCAAAAAAAGCATTTTTGGAAACATGTCCGTGTGTGTGTGTGTCTGTCTGTGAACAGCATAACTCAGAAACAAACAGTCGATAAACACCAAACTTGGTATGCAACACGAAGGTTTACAAGAAAATCCCCCCACCTCAGACTACCTTGTACATGAAACTTTTCCGAAAATTTTGATTTTCTAAAAACGGCTCTAACGATTTTGATTAAAATATCACACGTTTAAGGTATTTTCATGGCAAATGAAATGCAAATCTTGAGTTTTCTAGAAATGTCACCAAACTCCACTTCATTCTGAGTGACTGGTAAACCGTAAGAGATACCAAAAAATGTTACTTTACAAAAAGTGTAGATGTCAAAACACAATTTATGTTATATACATTTTTTTGAGTGAACCATTTCTGAGATATTCCTTGTTATTTGTTTGAATTTTCCAATACTTTTATTTTTTTCTCAAATGCGAATTCGTTATTCCTTTTTACTTTCTCTACTACGTACAGTAAGTAGTATTGCATTCCATCCAAAAATTCGATAACGAGATTTTACCGGAAACACACGCTTTGGGACCCCGAATCCTAAAAAGGCGTTTTTTAGAAAAAGACAACCTGTGTCTTAGTGTAGATGTGTGTCAGTGAACAGCATAACTCAAAACCGAAAAGTCGAATAAATACCAAACTTGGTATTTACGTTCAGATCATTCAAACTTGCAACACGAGGATTTTCAGGAAAACCCCCACCCCCAGACTACCCTTTGCATAGAATATATTTCGAAAATTTTGATGTTCTCAAAAATGGCTCTAACGATGTTGCTTGAAATATCATATATTTAATATATTTTCATTCATTCATTATCTGCTTACCCTCCTCTTATGTAGGACTTACACCCCCCAGGACTTACAGGCGAGTGCCTGGGGTCAGAGGCCCGTCGAGGAGCAGACACTCATGGATCAGACAGAATATCCAGGATGGGTGATCAGCCCGATGCCTAGTATGGGAGGAAGGAAGTAGATGAAGCGAAATGACGGTGAAATGGATGAAAGGAAAGGTGATGATGGAGCAGTCGGTGGAATGAATGGCGGGGGAAACCGGAGAACCCCCGCCCAGACGCCGCTTCGTCCACCACAAATCCCACATGCGGGTCCCTGGGATTGAACTCGGGCCGCTCGGGCGCCTAACATATTTTCATGACAAATAAAATGTATATCTTGTATTTTCCGGGAATGTTCCCAAAATTTCTCTTCTTTCTGAATGACTTTTGCTAACCGGTAAAACGTAACAGAGATTTTACTACAAAAGACAAAATTTTTAACACAAAAAATGTTGATCTCGCTAAAATGCACGATTTGTCATACATTTTTTTTTTCCAGGAGCGAACCCTTTACGAGACTTCCTAGATATTGTTATTTGTTTGAATTTTCCAATACCTTTTTTTTCTCAAATGAGAATTCGTTATTCTTTTTACTTTCTCTACTACTTTTAGTAAGTAGGGGGAGTATTGTATTCCACCCAAAAATTCGATAGATTTCACCGGAAATACATGTTTTGAGGTCCCTGAATCCAATAACGGCATTTTTAGAAAAAGGTCCGTGCGTGTGTGTCTGAACAGCATAACTCAAAAACGAAACGTCGATATTTTCCAAACTTGGTATTTAGGTTCAGTATCTTTCAAAGATGCGACACGAAGATTTTTAAGAAAATCTCTCCACCCCAGACTAGCGTTTACATGACATTTTTCGAAAATTTTGATTTCTATCAAAAATGGTTCTAACCATTTTGATTGAAATATCATATGTTAGAGATATTTTCATGACAAATGAAATGTATATCTCGAATTTTCTGGGAATGTCCCTAAAAGTCCCCTTCATTTGAATGGCTTTTGCATAACTGGTAAACCGTAAGAGATAGATAAATAGATAAATAATGTAACGTAGATCTCGTTAAAATACACAATTTGTCAGATACATTTTTTGTCGAGTGAAGCATTTCCGAGTTATTCCTTTTTTTATGTCCTGGACACACAAAGAGAATGGAATGCTCCACATAGCAACCAGCTCTTAAAAGATTTGACTATCGCCTAAAGCCTACCATATTCCCCTTGCATCCACAAGAAAATTAGCAATAAGATAGTTTCTGTAAATGCTTATCTCGATTAACATGAAGTAGATGGAGCATAAGTATGTGTAAAAATAGTTTGTACCAGAGTAGAGAAAGTCATATGAGTGCAACACAACAAATTTTTTGTAGGTAGTTTGGGCCAAAATTATTTTCTTTAAAGACTTCGCCTTATATCTTAAACAACGTCAATTAGTATAACATGTAGTTTTTTGGGGATCTCTCGTTTTTTAATTATGCTGATATACGCGCCGGTGCAATTAATTCTAAGAATTCTCAAATCAGTATCTCCGATGAAATGTATACACCAATTTTTGGGTATAATGCAAATACTTCCTCCAGGTACCGATAGATAAACGGTGGAGAGAGTAGAAAAAGAGAGTACTTTTCGGTTGAAAATATTTCCACGGAAAATACATGAAGATATTTAGGGCTTAAAGAGCGTGACGGAATCAAATAGACATAAATACCAGAAGTAATGAGATAAAAGCCATGCTACGACACTCATATGGTTAGTCACGTATCCTCTATTAGTAACACTCTCCACTTAAAAGCCAAATATTCCGTACGGCCTATTGCATCAGATCAGAGCGTGACATTCAAGACCGCAGGTGTACTTTCTCTGGCCACAGAGTAACGACAAGGAAGGAAAAAGCTTGCGGAACTTTCATTGTTACACTTTCCCAATAGACTTCTTTTCCCAGAGGAAGAATGAAACAATGTTATATCAGGTGCGGTTGACTCTTGTTTATTACGAATTATATGAGAGGTCATTATTTACTTTAGCACCCGTTGACCGATTTGTTTTAAACCATGCTTAATGAGTACTAAATAATATCCTAATATATTTAGGGTGACATTTTTGGGGCTAAGTTTTGGAAATAATAAGAATGTTAAAAATGTTATACCAGTCCACTTGCTTTTTGCACTTCATTACGCCTTCATCCATATTTCCTTCATTTACTTCCCCCACTATTAATCCCTTACAACACATTCTCAACCTGATGTTAGCTTATCTTTAATTTTCACCGACTGGCACGCATTTGGGAGGTCGTGGGTTCGATTCCTGTGGCCGAATGCTGGGAAGGATCGTTACATCCTCGAATTTCCTGTCCGTCTGTTAGATCCCCATTCTCATTTCACTTCATCCTTCATCTGCTTGGTCTATTTCAGGGTTGCAAGTGTCGGCGGGAGGTCTCGGCGTGGCATGACAAGGGAAAAGGATGCTCTTTGGAAACCTTCGTTCACCGCACTGCGAGCAGTCGCCGGGTATCGGACCCCCCAGGGGATGTGTAAGCCTAAGGGGATGATGGGGCCAGCTACACCACCCAGCATCCGGGGAGTTCAAATCTGTAAATGGTAGGAACCCTGCCCTCTGCCTGTCATGCCTCCTGGTCCGGCCGCTCTCTGGCTCCTCTCACCCCATCCCTCCCTCCCTCCCGGGGGGCCCCGTCAGGGGCATAGATTTGCGTATGTCGGGATGGTAACTCGCTTTCGCTTCTAGTCCTGTCCTACCCTACCTTTATCATCCTAAAGTCACTTCGGTATTATCTGGAAGGACACAAAGATCGTCGTTGATCGGTCCTCTAGCATTTCGGTCATTTCGTTTCGCTTCCAATATTTTATATTCACTTTAGGAGTTCAAATCCGTCCGTGAAGCCATTTTGTGTGTGTGAAAGTGTACAGTTATTTTTAAGAAAATCATAAAAACGTAGAATTATGACACTTTATATACTCATTCTGTGAGAGGATATTAAAGGCATATAATTTGTAAAAAAAAATCGAAGGTGCGCACGCATTTCAAAAACGAAAGATTCATGCAGATCGTTTCAGGTGAAACTTTGTTGTGATTCGTGTGAAATACATTCCAGGTAACGAAGGAACCATTTTACAGTATTTTATAAAGTATAACATTCTGAAAGAACAGGTCTCTCGTTAGAATCGTGAGGGAGAGGATATTCGTTTCAGTAGTAATTATCTATCGGCGCAGAAAATCAAGATAGGCAAGTGGAGTGTGGTAGGAACATCTAAACGCTCAGTGAAGAAGCAGAACTGACCCTGATATAACCTTTGGGGAACCTACGTTATCTTAATGGATTTCAGAGAAATAAACCTCAGGCGAGTTCAAAACTCCTTGCGATCGTCTTTTGTCTTCCCGTGTATGCTTGTAGCGGGAACACTGTGACGCATGCGCGTTGTAGTGTTACCGTTTTCAAACATTTATTGTGGATAAACTGAGCTCTTACCTACAAAATTATACCCCAAAAATCTATAGGGTATTATTTAGTACATATTGAAAGAGGTTTGAAACAAATCAGACACAGGTGTTAAGTAAATAATTACTATACGAGATGTTCCAGGTTTATTTTAAACCGTGTTGTACAAACAAAGAATGAAAACTGATATTACCTTAACGTAATTCTCTATGAAGTGAATTGAATACCACGTATTAAACCTACAGCGGTTAGTTGTCTAGCTACAGAGTTATTTGCTAATTACAGTGGTTACTGACTACGGTAGCTTTCACAACCAAGATCGAAAATGTCCAAAGAACTCAGACAAATGCAGTCCAAACTGCACCAAGAAGAGCAGCCTATAATCATTGAATCACTTTATTGCAGTAAGTAAAATCACTGATGCATCCACTATCTATTTCACTTCACACATATCGAACTCAAAAATAAACAGCCACCTCGCTAAAGCAAAAATTACCGAAACATTAACCTCAAAACCCCAAACAATGTGTCACAAACACGTTATGCTCCCATTTAACCCTTCTGACACCCAATATGAGGGTTGTTATATCAAATGTCTGCCCTATAGTTTATAATTATTTTATTGAACAGCAAGTAAGGGAAATCCAATGTGAAACGAAAAGCACTGTTTCTAATGTCAACTTCTAATGTACACTGGAATAAACTGTGTACAGAGATATTTTAATTTATATACCGAAGTACGTATAATATACAGAAAAGGGACATCTTGATGTAGTTTTCTTTTGCTAAGTATATATATGTATATGTATATATATATATATATATATATAAATCAAAATAAAGAAAAGGAATCAAGGTGTCGAAAATTATTCTAGGCATCCAGAAATGCGACATCGTGACCTTCAAGAATATGCTTATATTGCATTATATGCAATCATCTGGCTCTAGCATATTGCCTAACGAGTGCTAGAGTGTTCTACTGTAGCGATTCGCCAAATTATCAAGGAGTTTCTTATGCTGTCAATAGGAACTTCCAACCTGCTATGGTCTCCGGCACGAACGAAAGCAGAGATTGACAGTTACCTTTAAGTAGGAAAGTTAACTTCTGTCTCACACATGGTATTAAATGTTAACTACTATTTAGAATTGAGTTACATGACAACCGAGCTTAAACGGTTTTTCAATGTTAGTACACTACGTGATCAAAAGTATCCGGACACCTCGCTGAAAATGACGTACAGGTTCGTGGCGTCCTCCATCGGTAATGCTGGAAGTCAATATGGCGTTGGCCCACTCATACCTTTGATGACAGCGTTCACTTTCGCAGGTATACTTTCAATCAGAAGTTGGAAGTTTTCTTGGGGAATGGCAGCCCATTCTTCACGGAGTGCGGAACTGAGGAGAGGTATCGATGTAGGGCGGTGAGGCCTGGCACGAAGTCGGCGTTCCAAAACATCCCAAACGTGTTCTATAGGATTCAAGTCAGGACTCTGTGCAAGCCAGTCCATTACAGGGATGTTATTGTCGTGTAACCACTCCGCCAAAGCCCGTGCAGTATGAACAGGTGCTCGATCATGTTGAAAGATGCAATCGCCATCCCCGAATTGCTCAACAGTGGGAAGCAAGAAGGTGCTCAAAATATCAATGTAGGTCTGCGCTGTGATCGTACTACGCCAAACAGCAAGGGGTGCAAGCCCCCTCCAGGAAAAACACGACCACACCATAACACCAACACCTTCGAATTTCACTATTGGCACTACACACGCTGGCAGATGACGTTCACCGGGCATTCGCCATTCCCACACCTGCCATCGGATCGCCACATTGTGTACCGTGATTCGTCACTCCACACAAGGTTTTGCCACTGTTAAATCGAGTAATGTTGACGTTCCTTACACCAGGCGAGGCGTCGTTTGGCATTTTCCTGCGTAATGTGTGGCTTATGAGCAGTCGCTCGACCATGGAATCCAAGGTTTCTCACCTCAAGCCTAACTGTTATAGTACTTGGAGTGGATCCTGATGCAGTTTGGAATTCCTGTGTGATGGTCTGGATAGATGTCTGCACGACCCACTTTAAATGTCGGCGGTCTCTGTCAGTCAACAGACGAGGTCGGCCTGTACGCTTTTGTGCTGTACATGTCCCTTCACGTTTCCACTTCACTATCACATCAGAAACAGTGGACCTAGGGATGTTTAGGAGTGTGGAAATCTCGCGTACAGACTTCTGACACAAGTGACACCCAATCATCTGACCAAGTTCGAAGTCCGTGAGTTCCACGGAGCGTCCCATTCTGCGGTTTCACTATGTCTAATGACTACTGAGGTCGCGGATGATTACCAGACAGTAGGTGGCAGCACAATGCACCTAAGATGAAAAACGTAAGTTTGTGGGGGTGTCCGGATACTTTTGATCACATAGTGTATATGTTATCATATTTAACATGCAATTTTTAAGAAACGATAGAAAGTAAAGAAATTAAAGCAATAACTTAAAGATGGACACGTGAGAAAAGCTGGCCTTGCAACTGAGTAGAAACATATGCTCAACTATTATGGATTTGTGTTTTCTTGCCCTTCTTTTCACATTGATTAAAGTTCCATTTAGCTTACTCGACATTCGCCTTCTGAAAGAGAGAGGCAGAAAAAAGAAAGACAAAATACCCTCCCCACACAAGATTTGAACTTGGAACCTATCGCATATGGGTGTGCACGCTATCCCCACACTACGACGATTACTTCAACCTTCGTCACTGACCTTGTTAGATTACCGGATTCTTTGTGCAATTAATGCATTCCAACATTCCTGAAAACGTACTAATTGCACTAAATCCATGCATTGCTCCCTTTATTTCTGCATTGTTCTTGGAAAACTATACTTCAGCTAGTATATTTGTGATATGGTACGCCGTTGTTAGTGGATTTTCGTTACGTCTTCGGCCAGGGTATTTAAGGTACCTGTTGCATAAAAAGCCTTAAAACATTAAAAACTACGAAGTGCCAGACAGACCGTAATTTTATCAAGATGCGTTCATTTACAAAACTGTATGCTTCTTTTGTTAGGCAATTCTAACCTATACTTTTCGCCTCTTTTTACTTTCTCTACTACGTATAGTAAGTAGGCTAAGTATTGTATTCCACCCAAAAATTTGATACCAAGATTTCACCGAAAATATACGTTTTGAGGCCCCCTGAACCCAAAAAAAGCACTTTTGGAAACATGTCCGTGTGTGTATGTGTGTGTCTGTGAACAGCATAACTCAGAAACGAACAGTCGGATAAACGCTAAGCTTTGTATTTAGGTTCAGTATCTTCCAGAGATGCGACACGAAGGTTTTCAAGAAAATCCCCCCACCCCAGATTACCCTTTACATGGAACATTATTCGAAAGTTTTAATTTTCTCAGAAATCGCTCTAACGATTTGGATTAAAATATCAAATATTTGAGATACTTTCATGACAAATAAAATGTATATCTTAAATTTTCTGGGAATGTCTCCAAAAGTATTCTTCATTGTAAACGACTTTTGCATACATAAGAGATAAACAAAATTTTACTACACAAAAAAAATGTAGATCGCGTTAAAACACACAATTTATGTCCTTTACATTTTTTTGTTGAGTGAACCATTTTCGAGATATTGCTTGTTATTCCCTTAAATTTTCCAATACTTATATTTTTCCTCAAATGGGAATTCGTTATTCGTTTTTTTTATGTGCTGAATATGCAAAGAGAATGGAATGCGCTACATAACAACCAGCGCTTAAAAGATTTGACTATCGCTTAAAGCCTACCATATTCCCCTTGCACCTACAAGAAAATTAGCAATAAGATTAACATCTCGATATCTCGATTAACATGAAGCATATGGAGAATAAGCGTTTGTAAAAATAGTTTGTACAAGAGTAGAGAAAGTCATGTGAGTGTAACACATCAGTTTTGTTTTACTTTCTCTGGTACCTAATTATGGTAAGTAGAGGTAGTACTGTATTCCATCCAAAACTTCGATGTGATATTTCATGGGAGGTACATATGTTCAGGTTCCTGAATAAAAAGAAAAGACAGTTTACAAAACCGCCCGCGCCGTGTCTGTGTGTGGAGGGTGGTTATTAAGACAAGTTAACCATGGGTTTATTTGGGGCGGAACGCTGAAGAAAGCTCTGTTGTATAATTTTGGATCATACTGAAGATTTGGTAAGCTCAGTGCCAGTAAACATTTCACATTCAAAATCTAATATTTTACAAGTTTTACCGTCATAGATAAATATGTGGACATTTATAAAAACTTAGCTCTTCAGTCAGCGTACATTTATTCATCAGATATTCATGCAATGATACCTTTGAGAAGACACGTAGGAAGTAGCTGCGTTTTTAAAATTGCAAGATTGCAGTCTTTGCAGTTATCATTGTTTCAGAATAAGGCCTGCTTCTTGATGGCGGATTCGGATGCTGACATGTGACATGGGGGATGAAACCTTCAAACAGTTGGTATACAAAAAATTCCGTTGAAAATACGAATACAATTGCTTGCCAGATTCTTCTATTCAAACGTGAACAACTCATCAAGGAATACTTCAGATGCTAATTGCAAAAAGTGGTTGCGCTTCGGCACATAGAATTAGTCTATGCAATTGCCACAAAAGTACCATTTATATCACAATTCCCTAAATAAAAAATCCAATATTTCCCTATATGGTGGCTTTGAAATTCAAACTGAGTATCTGAATGCTTCCAGTAGTTTAGAAATGCCGGTCCTCGTGGCTAGAGCGTTTGACTTTGCTGTTCCAAAGCGTGGAGGATCGCGGGCTCGAATCCGGCCTTTGGCATGATATTTGTGTCTGTGTAAATGTGTGTGCGTGAGGGTGATAAAACACAGAAAAATCAACGAAAATGACAAGAAAAACTATTTCAAAATTCAAACCAATAACAACGATTCTCGAAAATGAATGCGAGGCTTAGACGTAACCGTTGTACATCATCGCATGTTCATGATGTCACTTCCATAGAAATTTCATGATCATAACGATTGCTGTCTTTGCATACCAATAAGCTTTTGTTGATTGTACATGTTCGTTTAATGTAGGCCACGGAGCAACCCTCAAACAAAGTTTTGTGGTTTCTTACACAAATATTCTTCAGAGATCTTATGACTCATAGAAGCAGCTTATGGTGAAGAAGCAAATTAAAAAGAAGCAGGTTTTTATCTGGCATAATCGTTTCGGTGAAGGCCGCGATAGCACCGAAGACGACCCGTAGAGCAGTCGACCAACTACTGCAAGAAATGAACCAAGCATTGACCGTGTACGCGTCGTCTCTTCCACTATGAGTTTATTCCACGGAAGTACTGTGTTTGGAAATCCTTCATCACCCCAAGGATGCATTAAGAAGCAAATATGGACACAAAACACTTGTTTCTTTTGCAAGACAACGTACCACCACACCGATCAGTACTGGTAAAAAATGATCTTGTCAGGCACAACATCACTGCTTTGGAACATGATCCACACCCTCCAGATATATCAACACCTGACTTTTCTCTTTAGCGGCTGAAAACTTATCTGAAGCAGCAAATTTCCGAAAGCTGATAAAGTTACTGTAAATGCCACGAGGGTAGTGAATTGTTTCGCGAAATGGTTTCTAGCAATGTTCCAGTCACTTTACACGCGCTGGAAGAAGTATGTCATTGCGGAAGGAAATTATTTGGAAGAATACGATGTGTAATTTCAATTATCATAAGTGACTTTTGTGTTATTAACCAATTCCAGGAACTTTTTGAACCTAAGGCTAGCGCACCGAGTTCCTCTTGAAAGGGGATATATTATACATATATAGGAATTGTACATATGAAAGGGGAACCATACATATATGAATTGTACAGTAATACTTTAATTCACTAACATGTTAAAATATTCAACATCTAACATTTGTACAAAGCTGATTGTAAGAAACGGGCGAGATAACAGAATTCCAAGAAAGCATAAAGAGCGTACCTTTCACCAAGCCAACAGGCAGGGAACCGGTAACGATACGGAGAAATAGAAAGAGACAGATAGAGAAAAGAAAGAGACGGAGATATGGAACTGGCTCCACAACGTTACAAGATGGTGCTTAAACGCACGGATCTGAAGCCACACATTCTCATACATGTTAAGGTAGCGCGGTCTGAGGGCCAATAGGAAACTTCGTTACATTTTTACACGCAGAGATGAGCGTCACTAGGCTCCCGTGTATAAGGGCAGGCAAGGCTTCAGAGTCCACTCTTTCTCTATCACTGATCTTCAAGAATTCACGTGGACACGAGGTGCTACAGATGCACAAGGGTGGGAATGCGCGTGCAGATAGCTAGGCTCCTGACTAATTTAAAGCGGTGGTATTATAAATAATGGGAAAAGCTAGCCGCCCATAATTATTTGAATTGTGAATATACTTCATTTATTAAGGGAAAATTGCAGTGTATTTCTTAAACTTGCCTCACCCACTATAACCTGAGAATTAACAATTAGACATAGTTAGAAATGGAATAAGCAAGTACCGACGAGCACCAATAGCCGAGGAAGAACACTGTCGAAGACCACATCAACCCAAGGATCGACGATTTCCCGCTACACTCTTCAGCTTGTATAATGCACCATAGGTACTCTCCGCCGGCTGATTCCAAACCGTTGTGTTCTTATCCTGCATTAAGAACGATATTTAGGTTATTAAGACCCATATAAAACAATTGAATAAGAACCACAAGGAGAGCTTTGTTATTATTGTACCAAAATCCTACGATTCGGCAGGAATCGAATTTGGATTGAAACACCGCGAAGCGTGATGCAGAAAGGAGCCCCACGTTTGTGAAAATGGCTTTCTAAAGATGAAAGTGAAATGATTAGAGGCAACCGAGAAGTGTTCACAGAAGCTTCAGAGGCGATCCTACCACAAAGGAACACATAGTAAATGGGTAAGCTAGGCAGGCTTATAGCAATATCTCCGTAATCCTGCAGTGGATGAGACTCAAAGGTGGTCAATGGTGCAGTGGTTAGCACTTTGCATTCCCAACAAAAAGAAAACTTCTTCTTCCTCATGTTTTACGCCTACTCAAAGTTGCATCCTATCACAAGAAGACTACGTTTTAGTTTTCCTTATAGCAAATGTTTACAGCGCCTTAGTATTCTGACATCTGCCACTTCCAAACGCTACGTGTGTCGATGATACTGCATTTCCGAAATGCCCAAAATGCTTCAAAATTCCAACTAGAGATTTTACCTTGATGACCAGAATAGATAAATTACTTTCCTCTACCGTCATAAGATATACAGCTTAAAAATTCGAGGTACCTTGTTTGGTATCTTATCACGTCTTAGCGTTTACCCACTTCCTAATCCTAATTTTGTTTTATTATGCTTTTTTTCTTTTCGATGACAATTCACCGGAAATACATGTTTTGAGGCTCCCTGAATACAAAAAAAGTATTTTTAGAAAATTGCGTGCGTGTGTGTGTGTCTGTGAACAGCATAACTAAAACACGATGTGTCGGATCAACAACAAACTTCGTATTTAATTTCAGTACCTTCCAAAGATGGGACACGAAAATTTAAAAAAATCCCCTTAGTCTGAACTACTCTTAACATGGAACATTTTTTCGAAATGTTTATTTTCTAAAAAAATCCCTATAACGTTTTGATTAAAATTTTTTGGGAATAAACTGCAAAGTCCTCTTCATTTGGAAGGAATTTTGTATAATTTTGTTTAACTGATAAACGCTAAGCGATAGACGAAAACATACTACACAAAAACTGTGGATCTCTTTAAAACACACAATTTTTTTCAAATAAGTTTTTTTTGTGGCATAGGGTATTTCTGAGATCTCCGTTATTAAAGGTTCGAATTGTTAATTTCTTGGTCATTCTCTTAAAGTCCTGTCAACATTCAGTTGTTTCTCCGATTGCAATGAAACAGTATGGAATTTTAAGGCTAACATGTAGCGTCCAGTTGTTAAACATTTGACTATCACTATTCCCTTTGTATTTATAACGAAATGTCTAGTGTAGCCATTTCTGAAAAGTAGTAGGTAGAAAAATAAGCTGGGCATGAACAGTTTGTATACCCACTAATAAATGAGACAGGTAATGTGAATATAACATATCAGATTGTTTACTTTCTCTACTACGTATAGTAAGTAGGGGACGTATTGTATTCCACCCAAAAATTCGATACCGAGATTTCACCGGAAATACATGTTTTCAGATTCACTGAATCCAAAAAAAGCATTTTTGGAAACATGTCCGTGTGTGTGTGTCTGTGTATCTATCTCTGAACAGCATAACTCAGAAACGAACAGTCGGATAAACACCAAACTTGGTATTTAGGTTCAGTATCTTCCAGAGATGCCACACGAATGTTTTCAAGAAAATCCCCCCATCCCAGATTACCCTTTACATGGAACATTTTTCGAAAATTTTAATTTTCTCAAAAATGGCTCTAACGATTTTGATTAAAATATCATATGTTTAAGATATTTTCATGACAAATAAAATGTACATCTTGAATTTTCTGGGAATGTCTCCAAAAGTATTCTTCATTGTGAACGACTTTTGCATAACTGGTAAACCATGAGAGATAGACAAAAGTGTACTACACAAAAGATGTAGATCGCGTTAAAATACACAATTTATGGCATATACATTTTTGTTGTTGAGTGAACCATTTTCGAGATATTGCTTGTTATTCCCTTAACTTTTTCAATACTTATTTTCTCAAACGGGAATTCGTTATTCATTTTTTTTGTCTTGGATATGCAAAGAGTATTAATCTGTGCCAAAGGGAATGGTGCTGCACATAGCAACCAGCTATTAAGAGATATGTATGTGCTTAAAGGCTACTGTATTTCTATATTGCCCTTGTAAATATATATTCCCCTTACATCTACAAGAAAATTAGCAATAAGATAGAGTCTGCAAATGTTTATCTCGATTAACATGAAGTAGATGGAGAGTAAGCGTTTGTAAAAATAGTTTGTACAAGAGTAGAGAAAGTCATGTGAGTGTAACACATCAGATTTTTTTATTGTTTGATTTACTTACCTCTTTTAATTTTTATGGTCATATTGGAACTATTACTTGAGAAACAAGTTTGGAAAAATTGATTTTTTGGAAAGATGTCCACTTGTTTCACAGTTCGGTGTTATTACTTCGGGTAATTAGATTAAATTCATACAAATATTCACACTCTCATTCATACTTCCAGACTCTAGGGAGAATGGAAAATAATCATAACTAAAGAGAAATTCTTATCCTCCAGCCGGGAATCGAACCCGTTCTTTCGGATTTGTGATCAGCTAACCAGCTGTAGTTTTAGTTAACGTTGGAATTTTAATACCTTTTACTCTTAAACATTCTCCCATTCACTCCCACAATCATACTTCCATAGTCTGCGGAGGTTAAGGAGTGATTCTGGTTAAAGAAAACTACTCCGCCCCATGCGGGAATCGAACTCGGGATCTCTTATAAGGAGCCAGACGCTGACAAGTCGAGCACAAAGACAGTCACTATTTTTATTTCCATCGCAATAGCGTGTTACTGCCACTACAACGTATGAATTATCTTTCCACGTGTAACTAGATATCTGTCGCTTAGTTACAAGTCATACCTGGACAAAAAATGACCGTGATTAACGCAAAGGTTAATGAATACTCTAATAAGTACCAACCGATGTATTTGAATTTCTCACATGGAGAGAAAATTGCCTGAACATAACACATTTTTATTGACAGCAACGATTGGGATTTCCACACACGAAATTTCAAATTTACCCTAAGGGGATATTTCAACATAAACACTCTGAGAACTAGCAGATTGAGTTAATTAACTGGATAGCTTCCATCCAGTTTGTTGAAAGCTACACTACTTAAAGCAATTAGATACCTCCAGGTTTATCTTAAACGTTTCATTTATTGCTTTAACCACTCCAAAGTCAACAACGTTCCTCAAAAACTAATGCTTGCTTATTTCATCCTTTTATTGGCGTATTTCCTTAGTACGAGTTTGTAGCGATATTTCCGCCTGATTAAGAATACATAAAAAGTAATTCTGTAATAATTATAGTTTAGGAACTATTAATAATTAATTAACATTCAATTTGTTAAATTTCCATAATTTTAAAGCCATAGGATTAAAAACTGTGTCAATAGAAATCCCTTCAGAAGCTGTAAATATGTTTTAAGTTTCAATAATATTGTTAAATAAATACAGGCGTAATTACCTAAGAAAACTGCAAGATTTAGGCAAAATAAGAGTAGCTTCGTTAGACTGTCCAATATGTTTTCCGAGCGTGGGGCTATAAAAATCGAAACCTTCTTTGGTACCTCTTGGGTATGAGGCAAGTTTTAAGAGTACACAGACGCTATGAGGCAACGGACATTTCTTACAGTTAGGCTTTGAATTTTCAACCAGGGAACCAATAAACGTAGAGAATAAGTGAGAGGACCAGTGGAAAGATAGGAAGACGCAGTGATATGTATAAAATTTGGAGGCGAGCAGTCGTTATGATATGTAAACACGAGCGTGGTTTTAGGGCAGTTTGTCATGATTCTTTGTTAAGGTAACGTAGCACTCCGGGTCAGGAAAGGACGCTAAATTCATAAATTTGCTAAGTGCCGTGCAATTAAACAATTATAAAGTGATGTAGGTGAAATATTTATAAAATGTGCGAAGGTTATTCTTCGATATAATTATATCCAAGCTCATAAACGAGTTAATGTTAGTCAACTTCGCGCGAATCTAAAGAACGGCGATAGAGCACCGAGAGATTAAATAACTTGCCGGAGCAAATTTTAGTGTTCTAAGAGGCAAAAGTGGGAAGACAGTGCTAAAAGAACCGTACGTGTTAGGAAAAATCAATGAATCTTGCAGGATTTCTGCATAAAGAGTGAGAAAAGTGGAAACAGTGTTTCTTTCAAGACAATATCCTGGTGTCACGACTCCCACAATCCTACCCTGACAACAACTGTAGGGAATTTCAGGCCGATTCGCCGAGTTGACCCTGAGATCGACGAGAAGTGCTTGCTGAATGATATTGGCGGTTACGAGTCCTGAAGACTACCCATACAACGACGCAGATGCGATACCCAGAACGAAGTAGCGGGCAAAACGCTACAAGTTACGGAGAAAATTAGGTAACTTTAACGCTTTTCGTCTGGAAATATTTTGGACTGTTTTCATTAACTCATGGTCACTGTGACCTCAGTGTTATAGAAAGTTAAGCATAACAGAGAATACGACTTATAAAATGCATGCCGTCATACTCAAAAAAGGGAAATGGATAAAGTATCAGGTTACCTTTAACCTGACTCAACCCAAAAGTGACCCACGAACCACGACTTGTCTACGGCATTAAGTGTTTCAATTTCTCTATCACTTACCTATAGTAAGTACTGTTTCCACACATAAATTCTATATTTGAGCATTTCACCGAATATAAACGTTTTGAGGTCCTCTGAATAAAAAACACATTTCTAAAAAACAGTCCACGCGGTGTGAACATAGCTCAAACACTTAACGTGGAATAAACACAAGCTTGCGAAACAAAGATTCCCAATAAAAAAAACTATTTTTTAATTTCTTGAAAAATGACTCAACACTTTTGATTAAAATACCGTATGTTTGAGATACTTGAATGGCAAATAAAATGTATTCTTGAATTATTTACGAATAACCCCCACCCCAGACTACCCTTTACATGGAACATTTTCGAAAATTTTGATTTCCTCAAAAAATGGCTCTAAAGATTTTGATTAAAATATCATATGTTCAACATATTTTCATGACAAATGAAATGTGTATCTTTAATTCTCTGGGAATATCCCCAAAAGTCCTCTTCTTTCTGAATGGGTTTTGCATAACTGGTAAATCGTAAGAGACAGACAAAATTTTACTACACAAACATGTAGATCTCGTTAAAACACACAATTTATGTCATATAGACTTTTTTGTAGAGTGTACCATTTCTGAAATATTCCTTGTTATTTTTTAGAATTTTCCAATACCTGTACTTTTTCTCAAATGTTCATTTTTTTATGTCCTGGACATGCAAAGAGAATGGAATGTTCCACATAGCAACCAGCTCTTAAAAGATTTGGCTATCGCTTATAGCTTACCACATTCCCCTTGTACCTACAAGAAAATTAGCAATAAGTTTCTGCAAATGTTTATCTGGATTAACATGAAGTAGATGGAGAATAAGCGTTTGTAAAAATAGCTGTACAAGAGTAAAGAAAGTCATGTGAGTGCAGCACATCAGACTTTTAAATATTTATATTGCACTGGATAAAAAAGTAAAGATACCAGAAACGAACTGAAAGTAGAAATATTCTACCAATAATAGAAGAATATAAATATAATTGGAAATATCATGTAAATAGAATGCCAATTACAAGGATAACAAAAGGGGTAATGAACTATCACTCAAAAGGAAGATGATCAACTGGAAGGCCAACAAAGAATGACAGGATCAATTTCGTGGATGCGGAACAGACCAATATTGATGGTTGAAGATGATTAATTGAAGATGATGACGATAATAGACATTTGTTTTGACAAAGCAGTTCCATTCTGTGACAAAATTCTTGCCATATTATGCCAGTCGCCATTGAAGAAGCACGCTATTGTGGACGATCTCTGTATTCAGAATGGTCATCGGTTGCTGCAAAGAAATGTTCGGCAGTGCAAATATCGCCCAGACGGCAGCACTGTTCTCCCCTAAAACCTTACAGACTTAATTATCTCGTAAATTTGTAGCCGTCTCACAAACACATACAGAAAGAAGGAATTATTAGCCCCATGTTTTATTATTCAAGGATCGACGATTAGAAGAGCTATAAAAGCTTTGTTGGAAAAATATACAACGCACACATACTGGAAGAGAAGGGGAAGACCGTGGTGTGGGGGGGGAGGTAAAGGCTAAAAAAACCAGAAGAAAGGGAACATTAATGTCGTCCATAAACAATGCTAACCTCCCCCATTCATGTTTTTGATTTGCCGGGGAAAACAAAAAAGGAGAGAGAGTTTGATGGCATACCTCTCCCTTCCTCCCTAAATACACATAGAAGAGAGTTTAAAAAAACAGTTTCTATGATATACAATGGCAGATGCTGGCCTCTACGGGAGATATTCTCAACATATTCTGTCATAGTATAAAAGGCGCGTTTTGGCAGAGGTTATAAATCTTAGTCTTCTAAACGGTGAGAGCAAAGAAAAGAGCGTAGGGAGATGAGTAAATTGTAGGCAGCAAGGAAAGGGCCGGAAGAGAAAGAAGAAACAATAATGGGAGAATAAAAGCACAATAAAGGCGAGATATTCCAATAGGAGAAAACAAACACGAGGAGGTAAAGCGTATAAAAATTCTCAGAAAACAGTTTTAGGTCCGTTAGGTGTGGTTATCCTAAGATTAAAATATTATTCGATGAATTACAAGTTCCAGTGATTACAGACTGAGCATAATATCAGTGAATTGGCAATTCCGCCCGACCATGGATGGCTTGATTCTTCTTCGATAAATTTTACTTTTAACCTCTGGCTTTCTCTTACTAAAATTTTCTGTAAAAGACAAACTCTTCCTTTCAGAAATCCTTCCATAGAACAGGTGGTGTTAGGTTAGGCAAGCGCTATGGCTGAAACTTTGCAAATAACGCATTAGCCGGAAAGAACATTTCGGCCATGCTGACTTCTGATATGTGGGATATAGATCCATACTGCTCGAAATAACACATTTGGGGGGGGGGATTTTCATAGAATAAATAAATTTCAATAAGTGAAACAAAGCAAACATGGCCAAAAAATTCGGATGATTATACCGGACGCAGCTCACGAATCTTCCACAACACGGCGCGATGAATCGCGTCTGGACGCCAGTTCCAGTATGGTGCAATGATATTGCATTTCTGACAAACTAAGGTCATTCTTCGTTGTTTTAAAAATTGCTGAGGAGACGCTCTATTTGGTATGGAGTATTTGTGTGACCATTTGCTTTTACAAATATACTAGACAGAATCAAACTGCAATCTTATACGCGGTACGGAAATACCGTATTTACGCGAATCTAATGCGCACCTTTTTTGACCAAGCGTAGCACTCAAAATCGTAGTGCGCATTAATTCGAGTGCAAATCCATTCCGTAGAACGCCAGTAACTTCATTCAATTTTTTCGTTTATTAAGTCAAAATGGATTGTTGGAGTGAACATGCATCCGGAAACCCGCTCATTTATCATTGGCCTATTATTGAGCGTTTTTAGTTACGATATGGAGGGCAAGGGCAAAAAGAGAACGTCTTATGATGCTTCTTTAAGGCGTAAAATAATCCTTTATGCTGAAAAAATGGTAATAGAAAGGCAGGAAGGGAGTTCGATGTATCAGAGAGCAACGTTTGCTTGTGGCGAAAACAGAAGTTGGCATTATTTGCTACTAAAGATAGTAGGAAGAAATTTATGGGACCTCGCAAAGACAGACATCCTGAAGTTGAAGAAGTGTTGAAATTTGTGCGTGAAAGAGCACGAATGGTCAGCCTGTGACTAGTGACACTATACGAAAGAAAACTAAAGAGGAGCCTGAAGTTCTTGGTATTCCGAAACAAGAGTTTAAGGCTAGCACCGTACAGCAGTGTGCCAGAAGCTTCCTGCAGATTTTGAGGACAAACTACAAACGTTTCAGCGTATGTCATTTCACTTCGGTGAAAAAAAAATTCCATGGGGCAAATAGGCAACGCTGATGACTCCAATTTAGTATGATATACCGCGGAACTACACTATTGGTGAGAAGGGGACAAAGGAAGTTATCATCAAAACTACAGAGTGCGAAAAACAACGCGTAACAGTAATGCTGGCAGTCATAGTGGGTGGGTGCAAACTTCTTCCTTTCTTAATATTCAAGAGGAAACCGTGTCCCAAAACCCCTAAGAAAACGAAAGACTTTTTCCTGATGTCATTATTCGAATGGATGGATGACCGAATCATTGATGCATGATTGGATCCGAAATGTGTGGGAACGTTGTCCCGGTGGGCTTTCCAATCCACCATCAATGCTTTGTCTGGATGCATTTAGGGTCATCTCCCCGACGATGTAAGAAAAAAGAAGGTACATAGCCTAGGCAGTGATCTTGTTATTATTCCTGGAGGGATGACATCTGTATTACAGCCCCCGGACGTTAGTATAAATAAAGCTTTTAAGGGTTCCGTTCAGAAGGAGAACGAAAAAATGGTTTTGTGAACCAAGCCGTGAAATGACCACGACAGGAAAAGTTAAGCGTGCTGATACCGTTGCACGCTGGGTTTCTGCTGCCTGGAAAAGCATTGAAGCACCATTGATTGTAAAGTAATTCAAGAAATGCTACATTTCAAATCTTTGGATGGCAACGATGACGACGTGCTCTGGAACGACGAGGATGACGAGGAGAGAGGAAATGGACCTGTTTCTGATGCGACACTTCCTAGGATTCCAGTGATGAAGGCATCAGTGAATAATGGTGATTCACGCTTGTGATTTACGGTATTCTATTAATGAATTCATTTTGAATGTGTGTTTCCTTATTTCATGTTCACTAATTTTCTTCTTTAACAATGAGTAACCTAACAATAGGGCACTTTCAATTCTATAATCTAATGGTTTACATATACGATCAATCCATTGTTGTATTAAATAAATTTAAATAAAATATCTATTACCTATTTTCTGTCATTGATGTGCTTTACATTCGATACAAACCCTTCCATCCCCCCTTCACAATTTTAAGTTTCAAATATTAGGTGCGCATTAGATTCGCGTAAATACGGTATAATGTTTCTGTGAAAATACAGATAAATTACTTAAATATGAATTTACTTAAGCAAAATAATGCGTGCAGGTATTAATTAATGTGTACCACAAAATAATAACCATACAAACACTACGTGATCAAAAGTATCCGGACACCTGGCGCCCTCCATCGGTAATGCTGGAAGCCAAAATGGTGTTGGCCCACCCTTAGCCTTGATGACAGCGTTCACTCTCGCAAGCATGCTTTAATCAGGTGCTCGAAGGTTTCTTGGGGAATGGTAGCCCATTCTTCACGGAGTGCGGAACTGAGGAGAGGTATCGATGTAGGACGGTGAGACATGGCACGAAGTCGGCGTTCTATAACATCCCAAAGGTGTTCTATAGGATTCAAGTCAGGACTCTGTGCAGGCCAGTCCATTACAGGGATGTTATTGTCGTGTAGCCACTCCACCACAGCCCGTGCAGTATGAACAGATGTTCAAAGATGCAATCGCCATTCCCGAATTGCTCTTCAACAGTGGGAAGCAAGAAGGTGCTTAACATATCAAGGTTGCGCTGTGATCGTGCCACGCAAAACAACAAGGGATGCAAGCCCCCTCCAGGAAATACACGACCACACCATAACACCACCACCTCCGAATTTCACTGTTGGCAGATGACGTTCACAGGGCATTGGCCATACCCACACCGTGCAATCGATCGCTACATTGTGTACCGTGATTGGTCACTCCACACAACGTTTTGCCACTGTTCAATCGTGTAATGTTGACGCTCCTTATACCAAGCGAGGTGTCGTTTAGCATTGTCCTGCGTGATGTGTGGCTTATGAGCAGCCGCTCGACCATGGAATCGAAGGCTTCTCACCTCACGCCTAACTGTTAAGTACTTGAAGTGCATCCTGGTGCAGTTTGGAATTCCTGTGTGATGGTCTGGATAGATGCCTGCCTATTACTCTTTACGAACTTCTGCAAATGTCAGCGGTCTCTCACTCAACAGCCGAGGCCAGCCTGTAGGCCTTTGTGCTGTACATGTCCCTTCACGTTTCCACTTCACTATCACATCAGAAACAATGGACCTAGGGATGTTTAGGAGTGTGGAAATCTCACGTACAGGTTTCTGACACAAGTGACACCCAATCACCTGACCACGTTCGAAGTCCTGTTTCACGATGTCTAATGACTACTGAGGTCGCGGATAATGAGTACCAGGCAGTAGGTGGCAGCACAATGCACCCAAGATGAAAAACTATGTTTGTGGGGGTGTCCGGATACTTTTGATCACATAGTGTATCTGGAACTAAATATTAGCATTTTGCCGTTATATATTATGTCCTCTTGCGTCTATCTCTCTTTCTCGTCCTCCGTGGTGTAGTGGTTACCGTGCTAGCCTCTAGTTCCCGAGGTCGCCGGTTCAAGCAGGAAGTAAAGCTGGTGGTCCCATGTCGTAGATTTACGGCACGTAAAAGAACCTCAAGCCTGATAGAGAGGCCTGTGAGAAAAATTACCTGTATTCCACGCCCAATATAGAGTGGCACGCTAAGAACCACAGCAGTTAAACATTGCCCATAAATAAAACTCAATTCAATTTTAATTTTTTCTCTTGCATCTCCTAAGAGAAGCAGAGTAGTGAATAAAATTCTGTATGTCAGTTTTGTACATTAGTATTTGGATAATATGGTAGTATCCTTATTTTTTTCAGAATTACGATTTCTGCATCATGTGAAACACCTATTTAATTATGATAATTAAAGTAAAATGTAGTTATTTTCTCAAAAGATATTAAAGATGGCATTTAAAACACGGTTATAACTGAGGTAGAGCACTCTGTGACAAAATTTAGAAAACATTGAGATAAAAACTGTTTGATTTAGACATTTCACATTTCAGTTATAACCGTGTTTTAAATGCCATCTTTAATATCTTTTGAGAAAATAACTACATTTTACTTTAATTATCATAATTAAATAGCTGCTTCACATGATGCAGAAATCGTAATTCTGAAAAAAATAAGGATACTACCATATTATCCAAATACTAATGTACAAAACTGACATACAGAATTTTATTCACTACTCTGCTTGTCTTAGCAAAAATGTTTAAACCTGTAAATATATATTTTTTTTAAATAATTTATCACCAGTGGTCGAATTAATTATGTTATGTATTGAGCAATTTAAAAGTGTAGCAAAAACCATATGCTAGCTTTTTAAGTTCATTCTCTCTGAATATCTGCTTAAAACTTGAACAAGATTGCTTAGAAACTACAAATACAATTAGGTCGTGTGCTCCCGGGCGTTCAAACGGTCACGTGTTGTTAAAGGACTGAGAGCAAAAGCTCTAGTATGTAACTGAAGCTAAAAGATTAAAGCATATTTTGGACATAAAAGCTATTTTTACTTTCTCTACTACGTATAGTAAGTAGGGGAAGTATTGTATTCCACCCAAAAATTCGATACCGAGATTTCGCCGGAAATAGATGTTTTGAGACTCACTGAATCCAAAAAAAGCATTTTTGGAAACATGTCCGTGTGTGTGTCTGTCTGTGTGTCTGTGAACAGCATAACTCAGAAACGAACAGTCGTATAAACATCAAACTTGGTATTTAGGTTCAGTATCTTCCAGAGATGCGACATGAAGGTTCTCAAGAAAATCCCCCCACCCCAGACTACCCTTTACATGGAACATTTTTCGAAAATTTTAATTTTCTCAAAAATGGCTCTAACGATTTTGATTAAAATATTATATGTTTAAGATACTTTTATGACAAATAAAATGTATATCTTGAATCTTCTGGGAATGTCTCCAAAAGTATTCTTCATTGTGAACGACTTTTGCGTAACTGGTAAACCATAAGAGATAGACAAAATTTTACTACACAAAAAATGTAGATCGCGTTAAAATACACAATTTATGTTGTACACATTTCTTTTGTTGAGTGAACCGTTTTCGAGATATTGCTTGTTATTCCCTTAAATTTTCCAATACTTATACTTTTTCTCAAATTCGTTATTCATTTTTACTTTCTCTACTACGTATAGTAAGTAGGGGAAGTATTGCATTCCACCCAAAAATTCGATACCGAGATTTCACCGGAAATATATGTTTTGAGACCCACTGAATCCAAAAAAAGCATTTTTGGAAACATGTCCGTGGTGTGTGTGTGTGTGTGTGTGTGTGTGTGTCTGTGTATGTGTGTGTGTCTGTGAACAGCATAACTCAAAAACGAACAGTCGGATACACACCAAACTTGGTATTTAGGTTCAGTATCTTCCAGAGATGCGACACGAAGGTTTTCAAGAAAATCACCCACCCCAGATTACCATTTACATGGAACATTTTTCGAAAATTTTAATTTTCTCAAAAATGGCTCTAACGATTTTGATTAAAATATTATATGTTTAAGATACTTTTATGACAAATAAAATGTATATCGTGAATTTTCTGGGAATGTCTCCAAAAGTATTCTTCATTGTGAACGACTTTTGCATAACTGGTAAACCATAAGAGATAGACAAAATTTTACTATACAAAAAATGTGGATCGCGTTAAAATACACAACTTATGTCATATACATTTCTTTTGTTGAGTGAACCGTTTTCGAGATATTGCTTGTTATTTCCTTAAATTTTCCAATACTTATACTTTTTCTCAAATTCGTTATTCATTTTTTTATGTCCTGGACATGCAAAGAGAATGGAATGCGCCACATAGCAACCAGCTTTAAAATATTTGACTATCGCTTAAAATCTAGCATATTCCCCTTGCATCTACATGAACATTACCAATAAGATTGACATCTCGATATCTCGATTAACTAGAAGCATATGGAGAATAAGCGTTTGTAAAAATAGTTTGTACAAATATAGAAAGTCATGTGAGTGTAACACATCAGATTTTTTTAAAATGCTAACCGTTGACCAAACCTTAGCTAGGGTACCCTTAATGAAGAGTAAAATATATACACTTAGCATAGTAAGCCAGAGATGTTTTTGAAGGTGTTCCCTCTGACATCGAAGTCCTAACATGTTGCCCATCTAAATGCTATTTTCAGTACACGTATTCTCGATGAAATTCTTTCGACCTAGACAAGAATGTGTTAGGAATATGTTTTGTCTAGGTCCTGTATCATACTTGCGGGCTCGCACTATTGTATACCCAACTTTTATTACAGCCGTCTATTTCCATTGACGGCGGCTACCCCCTGAATATTTATATCCAAAGTTGGGGTAGTCATTTCATTTCCGTAAAACTGTGCCATGACAACTTTTTGTTTATTTCAGAAGTCAGCCTACTGGCGCCGAAGTTCCTTGCGTAGTTTGGGGACAATCCTTCCACAACATTCATAAACTATACACAAGCCTTCAAACAAAAATATAAACTCATTGCTATCCAAACACGAGGCACATAACTTTTCTTCGAAATCATATCCTGCGAATGGCTGTTTTTATTTTTCTCGATGGAATTTTACTGCCCCTCTGATACCAGCTATGAGAAAGGAACATTTGCAATTGAAAGACAACAAAATATACATAAAATATTGATCCCGAATTAGTTCAGTTCTCTTAAATTACACATAAACTAAAGCTGAGGGCTCTTTAATTCCATTCATTAAATTAAAACGAAAACTATTGACACGCGTAAATATTTAAGTCTAGGGTCTTCATTGCCAATTCATTGTGTCGTACAATGTAGTTGATTTAGTTTGCCATTTTTACTTTCAAGTACCTAAAGATAAAGAATGTAATACATTAACTTCGAAGTTTCTCCGCAAATACATATTTTGAACATCATTTTTAGAAAAATATGTGATACATTCACATGACTTTACCACTCTCTTTCGTTTATTAGTAAGTATACAGACTAGTCGTACTAAACCTTATTTTTCTATCTCCTTCGTTGTAATCCAAATAAACCCTTGCAGATATAGTTACATTACACATTTCAATAGATACAAACAGAATAGCGATAGTTAAATATTTAAGAACTGGACGCTATACGATGGTCCTAAAATTCACAGTTTCCATGCAATCGCGAGAAGCAACTGAATGTTGACAGGGCTTTAAGAGTTAAAATTAAACTGAGTTTTATTTATGAACGCTCTTTAACTGCTGTGGTCCTTAGCGTCCCATTCTATATTGGGGGTGAAGGACTGGAAATTTGGCGCAGAGGTCTCTTTATCAGGCTTGAGGTTCTTTTTGGTGCCGTAAATCCAGAACACGGGACCACCGGCTTTACTTCCCTTCCGAAGGAAGCCATGCTAAGGATTTTTATGCAGGAAAAAATCCATCGCCCTCTGCCGGGTTTGAACCTGCGATCTCGGGAACTAAGGCTAGCATGGTAACCACTACACCACGGAGGGCAACGCTTTAAGAGTGACCAATTATGAACAAATCGAACCATTAATAACAGATATCTCACAAAATAGCATATGCCACAAAAAACCTATTTGAAATAAATTTTGTATTATTAAACTTTTCTGTGTCTCTTATGGTTTAAGGGAAAATTATACAACTCCGAATATAAAAAGCCTCATAAGCTGTTCTTAGAAAATTCAAAATAAGCAGTTTTCAAGAAAAAAATTAAAATAGCGAAAAATGATCCACGTAAAAGGTAGTTCGGGGTATGAGGATTTTCTTGAAAATCTTTGTGTCGCATCTTTAGAAGATACTAAACTTAAATACCAAGTACTCAGATGTTTCATTTTTACGTACCTACTCTATTACGTATAGTAAGTAGGGGAAGTATTGTATTCCACCAAAAAATTCGATACCGAGATTTTACCGGAAATGCTAGTTTCAATGTTTCGATACTCTGTTCTGTTTTGAGTGCTGTTACCATTCAGTTGTTTCTCGAGGTCAGGGATATAGTATAGAATTTAAATATTTGACGATTGGTTCATTCTCCTGTTTTTCCTTAATATCTACAAAGAACCGTGTAATGAAACTATTTCTGCAAATGTTTATCTCGATTAACAAAAAGTACATAGAAAAGTAGCTTTTTACAAGCATAGCCTGTAGAAGCTATATAAAAATAAACACTAGTGGCTAGAGAAATTCATGTGAATGTAACTCATCAGATTTTTATGTTAGCTCTTGTATACCTGCCTTTCGTGAAGGGCAATTTCCTACAATCAGTTGTCTAAACGTGGTGTTTTGAGAAAAACTACAAATGAACTTCCTATACAAGGAATCACGAATTTATAGATCCGAAATATTTTATAACTGTCTCTGTGCCTGAGTGGTCAACCCCAGCTTCTCAACCCAGAGGTCCCGGGTTCTATTTCCGAGCGATGCGGGGGAGGGGACTTTTTCTTTAACCAGAATCATTCCCTACCCTTCACAGAGTCTGGGAGTATGACTAGGAGTGTGTTTCATGCTAACATTTAAAAAAAGAACGTTAAAAAACCTTCAGTTAAACCATTAGTTGTTTCTCACGTCAAAGCCCCCGAAATAACCATAAAAGTTAAGAGGTCATACAAATGAATGAAGAAAAACCATTGATCCTAAAAGTGGTTGCGTTACGGATCGAAAACAATCCATAAAATGAGCCCTTAAAGGCATAGTCCGTAAAAGTTGCCATGACAACTTTATGGATTGTTTGTTTCTTTGTTTTCATTAAATTAAACACAAACGCGCGCGCGCGCACACACACACACACACACACACAGTAAATAGGATGTAATTCTATATAATTCACACCACCTGATGCCATATTTTAAAACTGTGTGTTCTCTCTCTCACTTTTTCTTTAATTGCATCTTTCAGACATTTCGGCCGTTATTAAAAAACAACCAAACCTGTTACTAACTGAGCAGGATGCGTAGTCGGTCCGTATTCGGGAGGTCGTGGGTTCGATTCCCGTGGCCAATCTTCCTGATCCATGGGTTTTTTTCGGGTTTTCTCGGGTCGCCAGGCGAATGCTGGGAAGGATTCTTACATTCCCCCGAAATTCCTGTCCCTCCATTCCATCTCCATTCTCATTTTACTTCATCTTTCATCCGTTGGTTTCTTTCAGGGTTGGAAGTGTCGGCGATGGTCTTTCGGTGCAGTGTGGCAGGAGAGAAGGATACTCTTTGTGACTCCCTTTCGGCTGGCTGCCATGGGTATCCGAAACCTCTTGAGCGGCGTTGGACCCCTCTGCCTGTCCGTCTGCCGGGGAGTCTATATCTGGAAATTTAGGGACCTGGCATTCCTGTGCCGTCACTCCTGGTTCCGGCCGCCCGGTATCTCCACTCCCCTCATCCTTCCTCCCAGGGAAGCCCCCTTGTGGGGCGTACCGAGTCCCCTCCAATCCAAACCTCTTACTATACCAACCAACCTAAGGTCACCAATCTCCGCAACACAACTTCGTAAATAACACGACAAACTTTGGTTTTCCTGTTGAGACACATTTAAATTAAAATTTATCAAATTAAATTACTGTAATTTAGAAATTTTATATTAAAATAATGTTGTATGTACGACATACGCAAATCGCTTTAGCAGACTCGTCTGACATGGACGAGGCTAGCGGCTCGTTCGTGAACATCTAGATACATCCGTTACAGCTCTATTTTACGCAAATAACTATTATGAAATAACCATCACTATCGAAGCCCTTTACGTAAGAAGGATGTGCACTGCGAAACTTTACACTACAATGACTAATTCTAGTTAGCGTTTCTTGTTTGTTTCCTTTTCTTTTCTTTTCTTCTTTTTTCTCTAAAATATAATTGTTCTGGTATTCAGAGTTAGGTAAAACTGTATAGCACAAATATATTTCTAAATGTTTTCAAAAATATAATTTTTTGTGCAAACTAGACGTCCTATTTAAACTTTTCAACGCTATAACACTATATAATTACACAATAGGTACTGAGACTGCACATTGGATTTACTCACCTACTTTGCCTATTTTCTTACATTGTAATAAGTATTGATTTTTTTTTTATTTTTTCTACTTGAAACTTATTTTGTGTTGTTTTATGAACAAGAATCGAACATTATACAGAATGCTAACAAATCGTAATTTTTCCATCCAGATGACCGGAAAAACAAACATATTTCGAAATGGGAAGACACAAGTTACAGCCCAACGCTTTCTTAAAAGCAAATGTGAAAACCTAGTACCTATTCCATTTAAATCTCGAATTAGCGATGATGTTTAAGTACAATCTACACTAAGTTTTGTCAAAATTGTGACTCACAGTCTTTCAATATTTAGGCATTTCGCATTTGACCATTCAAATTTCGGTAACACTTTTGCATTTAAATATGTAGCAATGCCAAAGCATAGAGCCGGTTTATACCGCGTGAGTCTTCTCATCCTGCGGATTGGTAACTAGGCAATCCTGTATTTTACAGACGATACGAAATGCAGGTGCTGACACCGCATTCACCAGTCCGCTGATTAGGGCTACGGTGGTACTCTTTGTTATAGTGATCTAGTAGTGCAATGGTATACACGTTGGAAAGTCGTGATGAAGGTCCAAAGTTCAAATCACGCCTGGGTATAAATGAGTTTTTTATTCATTTCTGTTCATGTTTCGAGAATGTTCTAGCAAATTATGATTTCTTTCCGAATGCACTAGAAATTTGATTTGCATATTCTAACAATAATAATTTGTGTTTTAATGAAATACACATAATTATAAGTGAAACGACACTTCCATGCCACTCTATCCGTTCCCGTTAAATTTACTAAACATAAAAAGTACCTTCCAGTGGCAGTATTTGAACCTGGGACCTTCACCACCGAAGGCCAAGCCACTACACGCACAAAGATGCAAAGCAGTCATTTCGGCCAAAACTGATACGACACGTTGCAGTGGACAGCGTTTATGGTATTGCCCGGGCAACGTCGGGACTGCATAGCTTCTCAATCCGCAGGTTAAAAAGAACTCACCCGGTATATTTGTTACAATATTTCGAATTCCTTTCCGCCCAGCTGTAACGTTTATCACGGTCTATGTACACTCGCTTCCATTTATGCCATCACCGCAACTTTGGGAGGCATTCTATTGCCCTTCACAGGTGGTGTATCTATAGCAGGAGGAGGTGTGTGTATCTGTTTACCTTTTAGCGCATGCAGTGGCGTCTTAGGTGCTGGAAGAACTCTGGCTCTAAACGCAAATGTTTCCACATTTCATGACAGTGTTACCAGAGGACGACGAGCGATTCAGTGCCTAGGCGGCTAAATGGGGTATTGGACAAGAATAAAAATTGGAACAGATTATTAAAATAATCTTTAATAAACGTGTCCTCTTTGACAGTAAAAGTATAATTTACTTTCAGTTTTATATTATATTGTCATTAAAAATACTTCTTCAAGGAGAAGTTGAGCAGAACAGTGTTTTATTTAGTTGGATTGATTGAACAGATGATTCCAATCATGTCTAGTAAATGTGCCCAAATTTACTTCAGTTTTACATTATGTTGCAATTTAAATTTTTTGTCATGGAGATATTGTGCTTCACAAGTTTTATTTGGAACATATATTTAAAGATTGTTATTATACGTGCTGAAGAGTAAAGCTATGCTCAAAGTTATATATTCATATGCAATAATCTAGAATTGTGCTCGTAAATCAGGACGCCACTACATGCTCGTAAAGCTAAAAGATACACGACACCTGTGAAGGTCAACTCATGAGAATACCTCCCAAAGTTCCGGTGACGGATAAATGGGAGCGAGTATACTACACAGATTACACAACTTCCAGTGTCAAAAAGAAATGCACCCAGAAAATAGTAATTACTTTCTCTACTACGTATAGTAAGAAGGGGAAGTATTGAATTCCACCCAAAAATTCGATACCGAGATTTCACCGGAAATACATGTTTTGAGATCCCCTGAATCCAAAAAACATGTCCGTGTGTGTGTCTGTGTGTGTGTTCATCTGTGTATCTGTGTGTCTGTGAACAGCATAACTCAGAAACGAACAGTCGGATAACCACCAAACTTGGTATTTAGGTTCAGTATCTTACAGAGATGCGCACGAAGGTTTTCAAGAAAATCCCCCCCACCCCAGATTCACCCTTTACATGGAACATTTTTCGAAAATTTTAATTTTCACAAAAATGGATCTAACGATTTTGATTAAAATATCGTATGTTTAAGATATTTTCATGACAAATGAAATGCATATTTCTGGGAATGTCTCCAAAAGTATTCTTCATTGTGAACGACTTTCGCATAACTGGTAAACCATAAGAGATAGACAAAAGTTTACTACACAAAAAATGTAGATCGCGTTAAAATACACAATTTGTCATATACTTTTTTTTGTGAGTGAACCATTTTCGAGATAATGCTTGTTATTCCCTTAAATTTTCCAATACTTATACTTTTTCTCAAATGCAAATTCGCTATTAATTTTTTTTGTCCTGGTAATGCAAAGAGAATGGAATACTCCACATAGCAACCAGCTCTTAAAATATTTGACTATCGCTTAAAGCCTACCATATTCCCCATGCATCTACAAGAAAATTAGCAATAAGATTAACATCTCGATTAACATGAAGCATATGGAGAATAAGTGTTTTGTAAAAATAGTTTGTACAACAGTAGAGAAAGTCATATGAGTGTAACACATCGGATTTTTTTACTTAGAGTGCGGTAACTAATTATTGGAATGTGGTACTCCAGTTTGTAGCTAGGGTATGCGCGTGGGTTCCATCCCACTCATGTGGCGAATTTTTCGGCCACGCAACATTGTGATGCATCTGAGAAGCTACGGCAGGTAGCGGTCTGTAGATCGCGAAAGCCTACGCTCTGGCTGGGGGAAGCATTATGCTGACCACATCATCTCCTTGTACCACCTGAATGGTCGTATGTGGGCAAAAGGGCTGTAGTAACGCAGATTTAATTTTAACTAAATATTATATAATATATATTCATCCGAGGGATTTGCAGCAACTTAACCCAGTTGAGATATTTTTAGTTCTTTCACTCTAAAAGAGTTGAATCATACTTGAAACATTCACACTTGCAAACTTTGCAAGTCGCCTTTGAGGTATATCTCTAATATTTGAGATCACCTTGAATGCTTAGCGGGGTGCTTGAATCAGTTGAAAAGGTTTAATGCGCATGCGAGCATTAAAATTCTCAAGTCCAATTCAAATCTCTAATCTAATAAAGCTAATGTAACTGTAGGAGGCACGTTTCGTCAGGAATTAAATACACACGTGGGTGAAATAATATACGCTCTAGATATTTACAGTTTCTACAAATTACAAATCTGGGGCGGAACTTTGTCAGGGATGGTAGCTATACATACAGGTTAGTTAAAAGTCCTGCATCACCTAAATAACCTTAGAAGCACGTGGTTCGTGACATGAAACTCGGTATGTGGAAGATACTGAGAACACAAAATTGTGTTACCGACTTCCTATTTAACTACAACTCTCTTATTTTAAATAGTGTGAAATATATTTTTACGTTTTTGTATAACGCTAAGTAAGAGGTCAAAAACTATCACACTAGATATTTCCGTAAAACTTCAGTATTGCTAAATCAAGAGAGCAAAAAAGTGTACAGCTAACGAATAACACTAGTAAAACGTTTTTTTTGTTTTCTGTGGTCTGACTGTCCTTTGTTTATCCATGGAAGCGCTTCTTTTGTTTTCTGTGATTTGACTGACCTTTGTTTATCCATGGAAACATGTTTATTGACAGAGGGAGTGAATCTGACATCTGGTGTGTTAATAATTCTATCTGATGTTGAGTAAAAGGGAAGGAATTCTTATTTTAATGATGGTTGGCTATGGAGACGCCACCGAGAGGAGGTGAATTTATTTAATGCCATGCATTCGGATTGCAATCCGATTCCAAATATAACAGTCACAAGGATCGTAAGAAAGCTGGAAGCTAAACGAAAACGACTTACCAAGACCAGGACGCCCCAAAAGGTGCAACTGATTAGAACGTTTCATTGGATGTTCTGCGTATGCAAGAAAATCTAGAAGTTTCTACCACATATTTGGCGTTAGATTCCACTGTAAACCAAAGTTCCATGATGAAATCCATAAAAGGGTCAAACAGCATCCTTTCGGAGGATGATGCAGCTTTGAGAGTTATGTTTGACAAATTTGTATTTTCAAATGAAGCCACGTTCTCCCTTAATAAATTTGTCAACAGAAATAACTGCCGAAACTGGTCAGACGAAAATCAAAAGTGGATGGTAAAGAACCACATGCAGTATCTTCTTTAGAGAAACACTAAACGCTAACAGATACTTGGATTTACTTCGAAATCAAATACTAGTGGCCATCGCAAACTTGATTCCACATCCAGAACCATCGGTTACCCAGAGATGATGACTATTTACAACAAGATGGAGCTCCAGCTTAGTATGGACAGAACGTTCGTGGGCACTTAGACCAAGATTTCCACAACAATGGATTGGTGGGAGATCTCACTGGCCAGCAAATTCCCCGGATTAGTCAGCTCTGGGCTTATTTTTTGAAGCAGTATTTTTAACACTTAAACAATTTTAGTCAAATTATATAATGTAAAATATAATAACAGCCCGACTTAAAGCAATATGTGTACGTTTATATTATTGTATACATGTTCAATAATGTTATGTGAATGTATTATGTAATTTAATAATGTAGAAGCTCTGAGAATAATAGGTTAAAAGTTGCTAACAATGAGGTAACCTTGAGGCAATAAAGAGTAAGAAAGTTAATAATGCTACTAGTCATTATTGGAGCAAGAATACTGTAAATTTTGGACGGTTTATAAAATAGCCAATCAACAACCAGAAAAAGCTTTAGTTAAATGAAGGTATTCTATTGGACTAGGATTAGCCAATCAGAGACTTGAAATACAGAAATTTACAAATTTAGGCGCTAGAAATCAAGTCAGTTGCTTGTAGACAGTGCTCACGTAATACGTTATTACGTATTTTGTGTTATAAAATAGTTTACGTGTTTAAAAAGTGCAAGTAATTAACAAAAGAAACTCACAGCTCTCTATATCAGTGAAGTGTTATTTAAATCGTGTCAAACATTAATAAATGGAGTGAAGAAAAACTTAAAATCTGTGTAAGCCTACATTCTTCAGTCACACCACAACCCTGCAAAGAGAAACATGTCTCTAACAATAATACTGACGCACCCGAGGCAAACATAAATATATAATGTTTAAAGAAACAGTCAAATTACAAAATAAATATTTTTAAATTTGGGGCGAAGGCTACCGGGGACCCTACGTGGTTACAACTACTTCAAGATTGGCTCCCCAACAGTTGAACTACAATACAACTCCTTCTTCAAATGGCTCCAAAAATGTGGGGCAAATAACAACGTAAAAATAACCTTCATTTTGTGGGTTCATTTAAGTCAACAGTACATCAAGAAATACCTAACTTTGAAGATTTGGAGCATCGAATAGTGGTAGTGGTGCAAGAAATTCCTAAATGTCTTCTATGAACAACTGCCACCTTGTCAAGCAGTTGAGGGCTACTAATTATTATTATTATTATTATTATTATTATTATTATTATTATTATTATTATTATTATTATTATTAATATTATTATTATTTTATTCGTGGTTATTCATTGTTCGTTTTTTCCCCTTTAGGTCATGCAAAAACAAGTCTCGGTATCGAATTTTTGGGGAGAATAGAATACTTTCCCTACTCACACGTAAGTAGATGATGAGTAAGTAAAAACGTAAAAACAGAGAAGAATATATAATAACCTATACACCGCTTCGACGCACGAAAGACATAAAAAAATAATGTAGTGGAAACAGGAGGCCTGCGGGCTACAATCCTTTAGCTTATATTTAGTAGAGCACAGGCTTGAAACATACCACTGCAGCGAAGTTTCTCAATAAAAGTCGCTAATTGCTATACTGTATTTACTCTTAAGTTGATCTGCACCAAAACAATACCCAGATGACCAATGCACCGTTAAAATGTATCCTTCCGCCATTCGCGCCGGAAATAGACATACTTTCACGATATGTGGCGAGTAGACGCGGCACGTAATGAAGAAAGAACAGAGCCCTTATTCCGACAACTTAAAGGGTGACTAGCTTATTCTATTAGGGGTTAAGGATGATGTTACAACAAAATAAACATTTAGTTAATTCTAAAAGAAACGAGCGAAAACGAAAGTAACAAGTTATGCAATAACTTAATTATTCGCTCTCTGGAAGAGACACTTTCCAATTGTTGGCGACTCACTTTAAACATAAAAAAAAATCTGATGTGTTACACTCACATGAATTTCTCTACTCTTGTACAAACTATTTTTACAAACGCTTATTCCCCATATGCTTCATGTTAATCGAGATATCGAGATGTTAATCTTATTGCTAATTTTCTTGTAGATACAAGGGGAATATGGTGGGCTTTAAGCGATAGTCAAATGTTTTAAGAGCTGGTTGTTATGTGGCGTATTCCATTCTCTTTTGTATGTCCAGTGCGTAAAAAAACATGAATAACGAATTTCCATTTAAGAAAAAGTATTGGAAAATTTAAGGGAATAACAAGCAATACCTCGAAAACAGTTCACTCAACAAAAGAAATGTATATGACATAAATTGTGTATTTTAACGATATCTACATTTTCTGTGTAGTAAAATTTTGTCTATCTCTTATGGTTTACCAGTTATGCAAAAGTCGTTCGCAATGAAGAATACTTTTGGAGACATTCCCAGAAAATTCGAGATATAGATTTCATTTGTCATAAAAACATCTTAAACATATGATATTTTAATCAAAATCGTTAGAGGCATTTTTGAGCAAATTAAAATTTTCGAAAAACGTTCCATGTAAAGGGTAATCTGGGTGGGGGGATTTTCTTGAAAACCTTCGTGTCGCATCTCTGAAAGATACTGAATCTAAATACCAAGTTTGGTGTTTATCCAACTCTTCGTTTTTGAGTTATGCTGTTCACAGACACACACACAAACACATACACACACGGACATGTTTCCAAAAATGCTTTTTTTTTTGGATTCAGGGGGTCTCAAAACATATTTGTGGTGAAATCTCGGTATCGAATTTTTGGGTAGAATACAATATTTCCCCTAGTTACTATACGTAGTAGAGAAAGTAAAACTGGGCACTGTTACGCGAATTGTATTCTTCACAAAATCGTCACATTCTTGCATCGCCTATTTTACACGCCCCCACCCCCGAGTGTAACCACTTTTCCCGTTACAGATTTTTCTTTACAAGCTCTGTTTACGAAACACCGGTGAACTCAGAAATTAATTTCACTACTTCTTTCACGGGAAGTGTTGGATATGTTTTACAAAAGTTATAAGATTAAACACAATTGTTTTAAACCACTAATCAATAGTTTGCTTGGCTTATGCTTTACGTAAGTCGACGAAGACGCAAGAGCAAACTCACCTTCGACCATGATACTAAACAGAAACTGCTGGTTTCAGGCTGTAAACAATGTTTTGTCCATGCCCAGATGTCAGCTGACTCATACGAATTGCACGTTGGGACTTGTAGATCAATTTAACGGTATAAAGCAGTGTTAATTAAACCCCTGGTTTTATGTATAGAGTATTATAGAACTTAAGGATAAATTCATTCTAAAATTTACATTATACGCATGGAACTACTTTCCTACGCGCATTGCTACCGTGTTGTACCACGCTGCACTGGTCCCGTGGGTTTGTTTTGCTGTGGATCAACCTAAGAGTGAATATAGTATAGTGTGGAATGAGCTCGCAACTCACCACAAGAGCAGGCAGGGCGCAGAGTTATTATTAGTGTCCCACTGCCTATTTCTATAGGATCGTATTATTTATCTCCCGCTGAAGGATAATAAATAATGGCATAATCGTTATAAGAGGTTTATTTCAATAGTTAATCTGAACATACAGGATGTTTCATGTAACTTCGCTAGCACAAACATTGTCGAAACTCATTGTGAGGTTTGGATCCTGCGCGTGCGTGTGTGTTTTCATGTGCGATCAGCTGAGTAATATTTTCGGAGTGAAGTCTGCAACTGACTGCTTATGAAACGAAGATAAAAAGTCTGATGTGTTACACCCACATGACTTTCCCTACTCTTGTACAAACTATTTTTACATACTCTTATTCTCCATCTATTTCATATTAATTGAGATAAACATTTGTAGAAACGATCTTTAAATATGCAAAGAGAATTACATTTCACAAATAGCGACCAGTTCTAAAAATATTTGACTATCGCTTAAGGCCTACTATGTTCCCCTTGTTTTGTATTTGCAAGGGCAATATAGAAATACTGTAGCCTTTAAGCATATACATATGTCTCAATAGCTGGTTGCTAGGTGCAGCACCATTCTCTTTGCCACAGATTATAACTTTTTGCATATCCAAGACAAAAAAATGAATAACGAATTCCCATTTGAGAAAATAAGTATTGAAAATTTTAAGGGAATAACAAGCAATATCTCGAAAATGGTTCACTCAACAACAAAAAATGTAAATGACATAAATTGTGTATTTTAACGCGATCTACATTTTATGTGCAGTAACAATTTGTCTATCTCTTATGGTTTACCAGTTATGCAAAAGTCGTTCACAATGAAGAATGCTTTTGGAGACATTCCTAGAAAATTCAAGGTATACATTTTATTTATCATGAAAGTATCTTAAACATATGATTTTTAATCAACATCGTTAGAGCCATTTTTGAGAAAATTAAAATTTTCGAAAAATGTTCCATGTGAAGGGTAATCTGGGGTGGGGGGATTTTCCTGAAAACCTTCGTGTCGAATCTCTGGAAGATACTGAACCTAAATACCAAGTTTGGTGTTTATCCGACTGTTCGTTTCTGAGTTATGCTGTTCATAGACACACACACACACACACACACACACTCACACACACACACGGAGTGTTTCTAAAAATGCTTTTTTTGGATTCAGAGGGTCTCAAAACATGTATTTCCAGTGAAATCTCGGTATCGAATTTTTGGGTGGAATACAATACTTCCCCTACTTACTATACGTAGTAGAGAAAGTAAAAATGATTATTTATATGAATATATCAAGAATACATTTACTTCCTTTCTTCCTTCTTCCTCTCTTAGGAATTTGACGCTTGAAATAGAGTGATGAATGGTATGGTTGATTCCATTGTTCTAACCCGAATAATTCTAGAGATTATAGCAGAGCGCTACTAATATAAATTGGTGAGCTGAAACCACGGAGCCGACTATATTGATACTCATTTGGTATCACTAGAAAAAGCTCGGTGTAACAATCACACGACTGTATTGACCCAGTAGCGTTTACTTTTATTCATTTAACTTGCTTTCTCATTTCCTGTTAAACATAGCTTATGAGACTTTTGCAGACAAAGCCGTAACTATGGCACTACGAGAGATGTTAGAAAAAGCACTTGTATAATGGTAACACTTTCAGTGTTAAGAGAATGTAAGCAATATTACGAGCAGCCAATCTAATTCCGCATCTAGCATTCATTAACTTCGAAAAAGCGTTCCAGATACTCTCACGTATTACTGTGTGGCGGGGTGACTTCCTATGCGTGTGTGCCCTTCGTGGTCATCTGAGTGTCCGTGGTTCGATGTCCGCCTGGTTGCTTGTTCTTGTAGAAGATGTGAATCAAGCCCTATCTCTACCTCCTTCTATCTCAAGGTTTGTGTGGACGAAGGCAAGTCGTGACACTATGACCACGTGTTTTAACCTTAACTATATTTTGTTAATGAATAATAACTGCAATTTGTTACCGAATAACAACTGAATAGCGACAAAGCTAGCAATACTTTTCTCGGAATTATGTATTAAAATATTTCTTAACCCAGCCAACTGAATATGTTTAAGGGGAACACTATATAAGCCATCGCAATTATTTTCCCCTCCCCTGCAAATCAAGATGCAGGTTGAGTTTATCACAGGGAGAACCTCGATGAATGAGTGAATTTCTGGGCATGCTTCCCGTTTTTGTAACATCTTAACATGGCGCGACTTTCGCGCTGGTATGTCTAGCACTCCTCTCGTTTGGCGATGACAACAGCGTTGGCTGAGACTATGAAAAATAAATTGTACACTTTTTGCAGGTGTAGCGTCACTGTGACACTTTGGTTTTCCATATTGTCTATCTCTTTTCTGTTCTCCGACTTCTCTCTCTAACATGTTCCCATTTCAGCCAACTCCCTGTGACGGGACTGGCATTTCCAAGAAATGTCTCTGTTTCTGTCTCCTTCTATTAGCTGCCCTCTCTCTCTCTCTCTCGCTGTGCCTGCTGTTTTCCAATTCCCTGGGTTTCAAAGACCGCCTGCTAATTGTGCTGGTTGCTAGCAAATGTTTATACAACGGGTTTTAAAATACATATAATTTATTTACAATATTATTTACATTCTCTATTATATTAATATTCACCCTATATACATTTGTCTATCCTTTCCTGTTATTTCGTTCCCGTTGCATTTTATTTTATATCTTACTATTAATGATCAATATACCTGCTGCCTGACTATATGTCTGTGCCGGATATTGTGGGTAGTGGTCCCTTACAACTGGGAAGATAATTCATGCGAATGAAATAGATACAGAAGAAATTGCAGTAAACCAAGTAGTCACGGATGAATGCAACCTGACTCCAACACTTTTAAGTCTTTATATAAACGATGTTAACAAAAGATGGACAGGAGAATAATTTAACATAATATATAAAACAACAAATATCAATATTATTTCATCTTTCGTAGGATGGGTCTGAATCATAGATACAGACAGGGAAGCTATGTACAAAAAGCAACATATGATGTATTCATACAAACAGGGATTACAACTTCAAAATGCACAAAACAAAAACAATAATGCACTGTGAAAGCATCAGTCCGATCCAGGAAATATACTGAAGGAAAGAATTGGAACATCCCCTCCTTATTTCAAGTACGTACTTAGGGTGCGGAAAAATAGAAGACTGTAAAGATACAAATACGATGATGGCAGAATATATGAACAAAATTCAATAAACCCGTGTAACAATAGTAGGTATATATAGAGAGATCGAGCACAGTTTTTGGACATATATGGGAAAGGATAGGGAAAACGAGGCTAGATGGGACGGTTCAAGGAGGAAAATGGGTTTATATGGGAGAGATAGGGAATACGACGACCGATACTATGCTAGAGAGGGTTGAAGGAGGGAAATATGTTTATATGGAAGAAATAGTAGAGAGGTGTTAGGCTAGACAGAGGTCGAGGAGTAGAGTATGGTTTATATGAAAGCTATAGGAAAACGAGGAGGGGTGTTAGGCTAGACAGAGTTGAAGGGTAGAGTATGTCTTTTATATGAGAGAGGTTGGGAACAGGAGGAGCGGTGTTAGGCTAGACAGAGGTTGAGGAGTAGAGTATGGTTTATATGAGAGATATAGGAAAACGAGGAGAGGTGTTAGGCTAGGAGGGTTTAAGTATGCGTTTATAAGGAGAGACGAGAAAACGGAGAGAGATCCTATGTTAGGATACACAGGTGTTTAAAGCTAGAATGTGTTTTATATAGGCTAGATAGGAAACCAAAGAGATACTCAGCTAGACAGGGGACAGGAGAGGAATGCGCTTTATGAGAGGTAGAGGATACGGGGAGTGGTGTTAGGCTAGACAGAGGTTGAGAGTAGAGTATGCGTTTATATGTATGAGAAGTATAGGAACAGGAAGAGGGGTGCTAGGCTAGACAGAGGTTGAGGAGTAGAGTATAGTTTATATGAGAGGTATAGGAAAACGAGGGGAGGTGTTAGGCTAGACAGAGGTTGAAAATAGAGTATGGTTTATATGAGTGGTATAGGAAAACGAGGAGAGGAGTTAGACTAGACAGAGGTCGAGGAGCAGAGTATGGCTTATGTGAGAGTCATAGGTAAACGAGAGAGGCGTTAGGCTAGACAGAGCTAGAGGAGTAGAGTATGGTTTATATGAGAGGTATAGGAACAGGAGGAGAGGTGTTAGCCTAGACAGATACTAAAGGAGTAGCAATATGGGGTATATACAGGAGAGATAGGGAATAGGAGGTGCTAGACTTGAAAGCGACTTTAGACGTGAACTTAGAGGAAAACTGTTTCATGTCAATGTTAGAACGCTAATTCTAGACATGCCCATCACGTAACCTATTCAGGGAAAAGGTGACTCGTGCAGGGGAAAAAGGTGACTGCTCAGGGAAAAAGTTGACTAGCAAAGGGAAAACGTGACCAGCAAAGGGAAAAAGGTGACCAGCAAAGGGAAAAGTGTGACCAGCAAAGGGAAAAAGGTGACCAGCAAAGGGAAAAAGGTGACCTGCAACGGGAAAAGGTGACCAGTAAAGGGAAAAATGTGACCAGCAAAGGGAAAAAGGCGACCACCAAAGGGAAAAAGGTGAGCCATAAAGGGAAAAAGGTGACCTGCAACGGGAAAAGCTAACCCACTAACACTAACAGGTAAGTAATTCAGCTAGTATTGCAAGAGGCTGACTGGATCATAGCAGTGTATCATTTCACAGGTAATTCAGCTAGTATCACTAGAGGATAGATTCTAGGGTTGGGTATAGCTTAGTGTCGTATTTCACAGGTAATTCAGAGACTATCGTAGGTATTTAGGTTAATTCAAGTATCAGAGACGTTTAGAGTAATTCAGCTAGCATTACAGGAGGGTAGGTTCCAGGGGTTGGTTATAACATAGCTTCGTATTTCACAGATAGTTCAGGTAATATCGTAAGTATTTGAGGTAATCGACATAGCTTCACAGATATTATTGATAATTTCGATCAGAGATTTGTATCACAGCTATTTAAGGTAAATGCAGGTGATTCAGGTTGTATCAATGGTATTTGAGTCATTTTAACAGGTAATTCATCTAGTATCATTGGTATTTAAGGCAAACCAGATAGTATCACAGGTGTTCGTGCTAATTTAGAGCAGGAATTCGTATCAGAGCTAGTTAATGTAATTTCACATGATTCGGGTAGTATCACAGGTATTTACGTCATTTTCACAGGTAATTCAGCTAGTATCGTGAGCATTTTAGCTACTTCATCTAGTATCACAGGAGGCTAGATTCCAGAGGCTAACTGCATCATAGCTATGCATGATTTCACAGCTAATTCAGCTAGTATCGTAGGTATTTAGGCTAATTCAGCTAGTATCACAGGAGGCTAGATTCCAGGGTTGGGTATAGCATAGTTTCATATTTCACAGGTAATTCAGAGGGTATCGTAGGTATTTAGGATAATTCAAGTAACATAGGTGTTTAGAGTAATTAAGCAAGCATTAGAGGAGGGTAGGTTCCAGGGGTTGGTTATAACGTAGTTTCGTATTTTACAGATAGTTCAGGTAATATCGTAAGTATTAGGGTAATCAGCATAGTTTCACAGATGCTCGTAATAATTTCGATCAGAGATTTGTATCACAGCTATTTAAGGTAAATGCAGGTGATTCAGGTTGTATCAATGGTATTTGAGTCATTTTAACAGGTAATTCTGATAGTATCACAGGTGCTCGTACTAATTTAGAGCAGGAATTCGTATCTGAGCTAGTTAAGGTAATTTCACATGATTCGGGTAGTATTACAGGTATTTAAGTCATTTTAACAGGCAATTCAACTAGTATCACAGGTACTCATGGTAATATAGAGAGTAATTAGATTATAAACATTTCTCATCCATCGTTACAACAATTTATATACTTTTTTCTAAATCTTACAAACTTTTATATATTAAACAGTTATTGTACGATGCGGAGAGGGATAAACTGTATATGGTTTACAAACTGAAAAGCTTTGCGTCAACATACCTTTATTTTAGTTCGTTGTAGGAGTCTCTCCCCTTTTATCTAGGCTTGAGACTAGCACTAGGATTGCTCCTAATGGCAGGGTTACCACCTTCCCTTCCATCTTCTTCTTTCTTCATCAGACGTCTGCTAGTTACATACACAGCACACGGATAAACTCCATTTTTAAGATTGTAGACTCACGTGAAAATCTTCATCTTCGACTTACATTCTCTTAAGCACTGTTTGTAATACTGTAATGTCCATACGCATATGTCGTTATCCCGTCCTCAGCAATAATTCTTTTATCATCAAAGGGATTCAATGTAATTTTATTCATTTGCACTGTGGTAACAGCATGCTTTCGTGATAGGATCAGATTCATAGGTGTTCTGATGATTTCACAGGTTTTAAGACAGTCTGTATAGCTGTCAAACGAAATGTACTGCTTAATAGCGCTACGTTTTATACCTTTAATCTTTTTTATCATTGTCCCTTGAATATCTAAGGCATACATCTTAGGACGTAGACCAACAAAGCGTAGGATGATTTTGCTATTAGCCTCATCTTTAAATTTTCCCAATACTTTCTTGTTTAGAGTTGAATGGCATATATGATTGACAGGGTAATCAGCTGTATCGAATTGCTCAAGAAAACGTAGCTTGTCCTGGTACATATCTTCAGTTGTTACACGATGAATGAACGAATCAGTATCCATGTACATAAGCCTCAGGTTTTCAACTCCATAATAAAGCAACAACACGTCGTAATGATAGTTATACATTAATGTCTTGGAGATGTCCAACACACTCATTCCAATGTATATGGGCTTGTTGAACACAATCTGACGAGAGGCCATATGTACAGCAGCTAGATTAGCAGCATATATCGTCCTGTCGATAAACGTAGGCTTGGCGATCAGCTTCTCTAGAGTTTTTTCATTGGTCACCAGGCGTATATCCATACGGTTACGCAGGTTTTCCATAGTTTTTCCAAACATGGCGTTGTTAAAGAGCTTGTAGAGATCCTTCTCGAAGTCATTTGCAGCTTGTTGTCGTAGCCTGTTATTAAATTCCACATAAGGTTTCAACCACCGAGACTGTAGGAATTGTAGCACACGATGGATTTTTGTTAGTCGTAGTCCATGACTAAGAGCTTGCTTCAAAGCCATGTAATGCACTACATACTTCTTTCGAGGTCCAAGATGGGGTATCAGTTTCTTTGCAGATGCTTCCAATGGTTTCATACACTCAGGCAGGAAAGGTAGATCGTTGTGTAGATCGTGAAGTTCAGCAGGATACTCGATGTCGACTTCTAATATGCACCCATGAGGATCATCTTCTTGCAGTGTTTCTAAGTTGATTTCTTCAGGTGACACCCACTGAAATCCACCAAAAGGAAGGGCGTGACACATTGCCCACCCATATTGGTTATTTGCGTCCTAGTATGTGATAAATTGGGTTGGTCTCGACGGATCAAACTTCTCCATATAAGTGTTATTAGCCTCAGCATACCGATGAGAAACTTGGCATAAACCTCCTCTTATACCTGATTCCACCATGAGTAGTTGATCATAATCTTGTAACAGCTCTAACTTAATTCCAGTATACAGTAACAGGGCGTCCCATGTAAGTCCTGGAGAGGTAAAATAATGGGCAGGATCAACTTTATGTGTTTTGAGGGTTTGCTCTCTGAACGTCTCAAAGACGTCAGCTAGAAGAAGTACATCCGAAGTTAAGTAGAGATCGCTGTACTCTCCCAGGTTTCTCACATTAAACAGCTCCCATACATTTCTAGCATGATCGTAGTCAGTATCAGTAATTTCTTCTTCATTTAATCTATTGTAGAAGGAGACCTTAGGAGGCAAGCAGGTCTCGTTCAGGGCATCCCATGACGTAACAAAATCATATGGAAATACGCCCTTACGTGTCATCAACTTCAATTTGTCTTCTCCGAAGTACTTTAGTGTTTCTGGATATGAGGTTAGATTTTTTTACCAACTTATCCAAGCTTGTACTGAGGAATCGGAAGCTATCCACAAATCGAAGCTTTATATCTCCTACATACTTGGTGAATGATATAGCTTTCTTCAGAGTTAGGAATTACCTCCACACGTTCACTTGTACAACCCAGCTCCTTGACAATAAAATGAGAGTCATATCCGCTAAGGTTATACATGAGGACTGGTATATATTTAGGTGTTTTACAGGCTAAATTGCATTCATTATGAAGACTTCAACGATATTCACCGCTGATGTGATCATGGTCGCGTACTTTATATTTCTCTTCTGTAAAGCCTTTTCCACACATGTAGCATGTCGTAGAAGACTCAAAATCCTTTTGCTGTTGATCCGTAAGTTTCAGAGGCTTAGCAGATTTGTATATGTCATCAATCATTTTTGCAAGGGATGTCAGGTACAGCATAAACTTCTGAGCAGCATCAGCACCACGATATACATGAGGTTGCTTAGGAAGACCAGTTTCAATATGTTCAACACTGGATGTAGGCTTCACGTAAACACAGAAGCTCATTGGTGTGTGCTCTTGATAAGGGGTTGTATAGGAAGTTTCAGGATTGGGTATACACGTATGGCATGGAGTGAGAATACTCTCAAAATCAGCATAGATGACATAAGGTACTTTCAACATCCTCTCAACATTTTTAAAATGTACAATTGATTTCTCCTTGGTAGGCATAACTACCCTTGCAACAACATGTTGATTACAAGTAGCTGCATGTTCTTGTAGTTTTTCCTGTCCACTTCGTCCGCTCTGGTCATCAAAATGTGTAAAGCAGCGCTTACAAGTATAAACCCGTCCATTATGGTTAGTTTTCTGGCGTCGAACGAGTTTCTCAAAATTCTTTATATACAAGTAGTGATGTTTTCCACTGCTGTCATTCAATAGTAGCAGGTCGCGATGTTCAGGTAGTTCAATATCAGCAACCTTTATCGGATACACTTCGTGCTTCTCATCCAGCCCGAAAACGTTAATAGACATATTGTTAAGCTTCTCAAATTTAGGTATTTGAGAAAGTGGAGTAGGGTAGGAAGCACAGCTGAAGTCGTACTTGTCTTGAAGTTGTTTCTATTTGTTCACACGCTGTGCATTCTTCCCTATGAATTTAGCTAATATAGAGTACATGAAACATTTCTCGTCGGTAAAGTTCTGAATGTTTATACACGCTTCTTTAGCTCCGACAGATGACGGTAGTGGTATGTAGCTACTTCCTCGTAACGGGTTGTACTTGTTGATACGAAGTCGAACTCCTTCCACAGCAAGGAAAGCCCAGCTGCTACCCTTAAGCTGAGACTCCTCCATTTCAGTCACCAATTTCTTGAATTTCACTTCCATCGTTGACTCCAGATCAGTTTCCAGGAAAACAGCTTGATTCCGTGTTTTAAATGTTTTGTCACAGGTTTCTCCAATACTGTTAAAAAATCGACACTCAACCAGCAGATTAATTTTAACACTCTTGTGAATACCAAGCTCTTTATGCACAACCTGGATTATGCGTTGTTTTGCTTCATGCAGATACATATTTAGGTCCTTAGCTGATTTACATCGTATAAAATACGATTTCAATCGTCCTTCGAATGAAGTTTCGTATTCTTTCATATCACAGTCCTCCATTTGTTAATAATAGCTGATGTTTAGTTGGCTCCAATCTTCTTTTCTTCTGAGGGATGCTTATTTCACATATATCTTCGTGTCGCTGCCCCTTATAACCATCTTTGAAGGTTACATTACAATGTTTACATTGAAGAGCTTCTTGCAGCTCATCTCGTGTCTTCTCTTGTGATAACCTCGGAGGAACTTCTTCCCACATTTTCCGCATGCATATCCAGTAGCGCTTGGAATAATATCCTTATACGCTGAGTTATTCATCTTTATTCTTGATGTAATAACGTATTAATCACTGATCAATGAAATGTAGACCTCTTCACCTTGATACCACTTTAGAAAGCTGATTATTCTTGGAGAGAACACGATGTTAACACCTCAAGACTAATTAGCACAATGAAGTCCAATGCCCTAGATCACCATATTTATAGAGGGAGCACGAACCTTTTAGATCAATCATAAACTCGCTCCATAACCAGCTGTATATGATCACTCAACGTGTATTAATCCCCGCCATATAACCTCAAGTCCAGAGACAGGATGTTTATGACGTCACACCCAGAGACAGGATGTCTGGCAGCATCAAACACGTTTAAACTCGTCTCATAACTACCTGCTTATGCTGTCACACCAGCAAGAGAAGTATTCCCACACGCTCATTCAGACATATATTTCAAATTCAAGCCTACCACCACTACCACCACTATCTCCACCTATTGTACCAAGGTTAATTCAAGCTGTATTATCACAATTCTTAAAGTAAAAGCTTAAAAGGTGACGTAGAAGATTTTCCCCCTATTTACTTAATTATCTCATGTTTTCATTCCCTTTTCGATTCTTCCTTTCCATCTTCCCACAGAAAGACCATTACATTTCACTGCAATCACGAGAAAAGCAATTTCTTTCAGAGTTACACAGATTCTAAGCTTCTAAATCGAACACGGTAATACTTTTAATAAATGTATTTTTAGTAACTTAGCTCTCCAATATCAGCATCTACCATTTAATCTTTACTCGAATCTGATATGATCCATAAGCTTGAAGATATATTAAATCACCCCTTCGGGCTTCTATCTAAGTACTTTAAAGTAATTTTATAACGATATTTAAGGACTAGATACTCTGTTTACGTTTACCTTGACATGTCTATCTAAATTAAATTACGAGTTATTAAATTTTTGGAAGTATATTTCATTGAATCGGTATTCGAACCCAGAACACCAGGAACAAAATAATTTATAATATTAGTCTGGCATGTTAAACAAAGCAGTATGCAGTTACATCATCGATCTAAGTGATATATTCTAGTGTACAGAGGAAAATTAAGGAAGTCATTAAAAGATGGGAATCGAACCAAGCACAACTGATTGACAATTATATACAGCATTAATCACCCAGTACAGAACCTATCAATCATGCTTTGGTGCACTCCTCTACCTCACTTAGTGCCCGAGATAATGAAAATTTAAAAATTAAGGATCGAACCAAGGACGTCAGGTATCTAAGTACACATAGTATCTAGTCCTTAAATATCGTTATCGTTATAAACATTACTTTAAAGTACTTAGATAGAATCCCGAAGGGGTGATTTCATATATCTTCAAGCTTATGGATCATATCAGGTTCGAGTAAAGATTAAATGGTAGATGCTGATATTGGGGAGCTAAGTTACTAAAAATACATTTATTAAAAGTATTACCGGGTTCGATTTAGAAGCTTAGAATCTGTGTAACTCTGAAAAAATTGCTTTTCTCGTGATTGCAGTGAAATGTAATGGTCTTTCTGTGGGAAGATGGAAAGGAAGAATTGAAAAGGGAATGAAAACATGAAATAATTAAGTAAATAGGGGGAAAATCTTCTACGTCACCTTTTAAGCTTTTAGTTTAAGAATTGTGATAATACAGCTGGAATTAACCTTGGTACAATAGGTGATGGTGGTGGTGGTGGTAGGCTTTGAATTTGAAATATATGCCTGAATGAGCGTTTGCTTTTCTCGTGATTGCAGTGAAATGTAATGGTCTTTCTGTGGGAAGATGGAAAGGAAGAATTGAAAAGGGAATGAAAACATGAAATAATTAAGTAAATAAGGGGGAAAATCTTCTAGGTTTCCTTTTAAGCTTTTACTTTTAAGTATTGCGATAATACAGCTTGAATTAACCTTGGTACAATAGGTGGAGATGGTGGTGGTAGTGGTGGTAGGCTTGAATTTGAAATATATGTCTGAATGAGCGTGTGGGAATACTTCTCTTGCTGGTGTGACAGCATAAGCAGGTAGTTATAAGACGAGTTTAAACGTGTTTGATGCTGCCAGACATCCTGTCTCTGGGTGTGACGTCATAAACATCCTGTCTCTGGACTTGAGGTTATATGGCGGGGATTAATACACGTTGAGTGATCATATACAGGTGGTTATGGAGCGAGTTTATGATTGATCTAAAAGGTTCGTGCTCCCTCTATAAATATGGTGATCTAGGGCATTGGACTTCATTGTGCTAATTAGTCTTGAGGTGTTAACATCGTGTTCTCTCCAAGAATAATCAGCTTTCTAAAGTGGTATCAAGGTGAAGAGGTCTACATTTCATTGATCAGTGATTAATACGTTATTACATCAAGAATAAAGATGAATAACTCAGCGTATAAGGATATTATTCCAAGCGCTACTGGATATGCATGCGGAAAATGTGGGAAGAAGTTCCTCCGAGGTTATCACAAGAGAAGACACGAGATGAGCTGCAAGAAGCTCTTCAATGTAAACATTGTAATGTAACCTTCAAAGATGGTTATAAGGGGCAGCGACACGAAGATATATGTGAAATAAGCATCCCTCAGAAGAAAAGAAGATTGGAGCCAACTAAACATGAGCTATTATTAACAATGGAGGACTGTGATATGAAAGAATACGAAACTTCATTCGAAGGACGATTGAAATCGTATTTTATACGATGCGAATCAGCTAAGGACCTAAATATGTATCTGCATGAAGCAAAACAACGCATAATCCAGGCTGTGCATAAAGAGCTTGGTATTCACAAGAGTGTTAAAATTAATCTGCTGGTTCAGTGTCGATTTTTTAACAGTATTGGAGAAACCTGTGACAAAACATTTAAAACACGGAATCAAGCTGTGTCCCTGGAAACTGATCTGGAGTCAACGATGGAAGTGAAATTCAAGAAATTGGTGACTGAAATGGGGGAGTCTCAGCTTAAGGGTAGCAGCTGGGCTTGGCTTGCTGTGGAAGGAGTTCGACTTCGTATCAACAAGTACAACCGGTTACGAGGAAGTAGCTACATACCACTACCGTCATCTGTCGGAGCTAAAGAAGCGTGTATAAACATCCAGAACTTTACCGACGAGAAATGTTTCATGTACTCTATATTAGCTAAATTCATAGGGAAGAATGCACAGCGTGTGAACAAATACAAACAACTTCAAGACAAGTACGACTTCAGCTGTGCTTCCTACCCTACTCCACTTTCTCAAATACCTAAATTTGAGAAGCTTAACAATATGTCTATTAACATTTTCGGGGTGGATGAGAAGCACGAAGTGTATCCGATAAAGGTTGCTGATATTGAACTACCTGAACATCGCGACCTGCTACTATTGAATGACAGCAGTGGAAAACATCACTACGTGTATATAAAGAATTTTGAGAAACTCGTTCGACGCCAGAAAACTAACCATAATGGACGGGTTTATACTTGTAAGCGCTGCTTTACACATTTTGATGACCAGAGCGGACGAAGTGGACAGAAAAAACTACAAGAACATGCAGCTACTTGTAATCAACATGGTGTTGCAAGGGTAGTTATGCCTACCAAGGAGAAATCAATTGTACAGTTTAAAAATGTTGAGAGGATGCTGAAAGTACCTTATGTCATCTATGCTGATTTTGAGAGTATTCTCACTCCATGCCATACGTGTATACCCAATCCTGAAACTTCCTATACAACCCCTTATCAAGAGCACACACCAATGAGCTTCTGTGTTTACGTGAAGCCTACATCCAGTGTTGAACATATTGAAACTGGTCTTCCTAAGCAACCTCATGTATATCGTGGTGCTGATGCTGCTCAGAAGTTTATGCTGTACCTGACATCCCTTGCAAAAATGATTGATGACATATACAAATCTGCTAAGCCTCTGAAACTTACGGATCAACAGCAAAAGGATTTTGAGTCTTCTACGACATGCTACATGTGTGGAAAAGGCTTTACAGAAGAGAACTATAAAGTACGCGACCATGATCACATCAGCGGTGCATATCGTGGAAGTCTTCATAATGAATGCAATTTAGCCTGTAAAACACCTAAATATATACCAGTCCTCATGCATAACCTTAGCGGATATGACTCTCATTTTATTGTCAAGGAGCTGGGTTGTACAAGTGAACGTGTGGAGGTAATTCCTAACTCTGAAGAAAGCTATATCTCATTCACCAAGTATGTAGGAGATATAAAGCTTCGATTTGTGGATAGCTTCCGATTCCTCAGTACAAGCTTGGATAAGTTGGTAAAAAATCTAACCTCATATCCAGAAACACTAAAGTACTTCGGAGAAGACAAATTGAAGTTGATGACACGTAAGGGCGTATTTCCATATGATTTTGTTACGTCATGGGATGCCCTGAACGAGACTTGCTTGCCTCCTAAGGACTCCTTCTACAATAGATTAAATGAAGAAGAAATTACTGATACTGACTACGATCATGCTAGAAATGTATGGGAGCTGTTTAATGTGAGAAACCTGGGAGAGTACAGCGATCTCTACTTAACTTCGGATGTACTTCTTCTAGCTGACGTCTTTGAGACGTTCAGAGAGCAAACCCTCAAAACACATAAAGTTGATCCTGCCCATTATTTTACCTCTCCAGGACTTACATGGGACCCCCTGTTACTGTATACTGGAATTAAGTTAGAGCTGTTACAAGATTATGATCAACTACTCATGGTGGAATCAGGTATAAGAGGAGGTTTATGCCAAGTTTCCCATCGGTATGCTGAGGCTAATAACACTTATATGGAGAAGTTTGATCCGTCCTGACCAACCCAATTTATCACATACGAGGACGCAAATAACCAATATGGGTGGGCAATGTGTCACGCCCTTCCTTTTGGTGGATTTCAGTGGGTGTCACCTGAAGAAATCAACTTAGAAACACTACAAGAAGATGATCCTCATGGGTGCATATTAGAAGTCGACATCGAGTATCCTGCTGAACTTCACGATCCACACAACGATCTACCTTTCCTGCCTGAGTGTATGAAACCATTGGAAGCATCAGCAAAGAAACTGATACCCCATCTTGGACCTCGAAAGAAGTATGTAGTGCATTACATGGCTTTGAAGCAAGCTCTTACTCATGGACTACGACTAACAAAAATCCATCGTGTGCTACAATTCCTACAGTCTCGGTGGTTGAAACCTTATGTGGAATTTAATAACAGGCTACGACAACAAGCTGCAAATGACTTCGAGAAGGATCTCTACAAGCTCTTTAACAACGTCATGTTTGGAAAAACTATGGAGAACCTGCGTAACCGTATGGATATACGCCTGGTGACCAATGAAGAAACTCTAGAGAAGCTGACCGCCAAGCCTACGTTTATCGACAGGACGATATATGCTGCTAATCTAGCTGCTGTACATATGGCCTCTCGTCAGATTGTGTTCAACAAGCCCATATACATCGGAATGAGTGTGTTGGACATCTCCAAGACATTAATGTATAAATATCATTACGACGTGTTGTTGCCTTATTATGGAGTTGAAAACCTGAAGCTTATGTACCTGGATACTGATTCGTTCATTCATCGTGTAACAACTGAAGATGTGTACCAGGACAAGCTACGTTTTCTTGAGCATCTCGATACAGCTGACTACCCTGTCAATCATATATGCCATTCAACTCTAAACAAGAAGGTATTGGGAAAATTTAAAGATGAGGCTAATAGCAAAATCATCCTACGCTTTGTTGGACTACGTCCTAAGATGTATGCCTTAGATATTCAGGGGTCAATGATAAAAAAGATTAAAGGTATAAAACGTAGCGCTATTAAGCAGTACATTTCGTTTGACAGCTATACAGACTGTCTTAAAACCTGTGAAATCATCAGAACACCTATGAATCTGATCCTATCACGAAAGCATGCTGTTACCACAGTGCAAATGAATAAAATTACATTGAATCCTTTTGATGATAAAAGAATTATTGCTGAGGACGGGATAACGACATATGCATATGGACATTACAGTATTACAAAAAGTGCTTAAGAGAATGTAAGTCGAAGATAAAGATTTTCTCGTGAGTCTACAATCTTAAAAATGGAGTTTATCCGTGTGCTGTGTATGTAACTAGCAGACGTCTGATGAAGAAAGAAGAAGATGGAAGGGAAGGTGGTAACCCTGCCATTAGGAGCAATCCTAGTGCTAGTCTCAAGCCTAGATAAAAGGGGAGAGACTCCTACAACGAACTAAAATAAAGGTATGTTGACGCAAAGCTTTTCAGTTTGTAAACCATATACAGTTTATCCCTCTCCGCATCGTACAATAACTGTTTAACATATAAAAGTTTGTAAGATTTAGAAAAAAGTATATAAATTGTTGTAACGATGGATGAGAAATGTTTATAATCTAATTACTCTCTATATTACCACGAGTACCTGTGATACTAGTTGAATTGGCTGTTAAAATGACTTAAATACCTGTGATACTACCCGAATCATGTGAAATTACCTTAACTAGCCCAGCTACGAATTCCTGCTCTAAATTAGTACGAGCACCTGTGATACTATCAGAATTACCTGTTAAAATGACTCAAATACCATTGATACAACCTGAATCACCTGCATTTACCTTAAATAGCTGTGATACAAATCTCTGATCGAAATTATTACGAGCATCTGTGAAACTATGCTGATTACTCTAATACTTACGATATTACCTGAACTATCTGTAAAATACGAAACTACGTTATAACCAACCCCTGGAACCTACCCTCCTCTAATGCTTGCTTAATTACTCTAAACACCTATGTTACTTGAATTATCCTAAATACCTACGATACCCTCTGAATTACCTGTGAAATATGAAACTATGCTATACCCAACCCTGGAATCTAGCCTCCTGTGATACTAGCTGAATTAGCCTAAATACCTACGATACTAGCTGAATTAGCTGTGAAATCATGCATAGCTATGATGCAGTTAGCCTCTGGAATATAGCCTCCTGTGATACTAGAAGAATTAGCTTAAATGCTCACGATACTACCTGAATTACCTGTGAAAATGACTTAAATACCTGTGATACTACCCGAATCATGTGAAATTACGTTAACTAGCTCTGATACGAATTCCTGCTCTAAATTAGCACGAACACCTGTGAAACTATCTGGTTTGACTTAAATACCAATGATACTAGATGAATTACCTGTTAAAATGACTCAAATACCATTGATACAACCTGAATCACCTGCATTTACCTTAAATAGCTGTGATACAAATCTCTGATCGAAATTATCAATAATATCTGTGAAGCTATGTCGATTACCTCAAATACTTACGATATTACCTGAACTATCTGTGAAATACGAAGCTATGTTATAACCAACCCCTGGAACCTACCCTCCTGTAATGCTAGCTGAATTACTCTAAACGTCTCTGATACTTGAATTAACCTAAATACCTACGATAGTCTCTGAATTACCTGTGAAATACGACACTAAGCTATACCCAACCCTAGAATCTATCCTCTTGTGATACTAGCTGAATTAGCCTAAATACCTACGATACTAGTTGAATTACCTGTGAAATCATGCAGAGCCATGATGCAGTTAGCATCTGGAATCTATCATGTGTTACTAGATGAATTAGCCTAAATACATACGATACTAGCTGAATTACCTGTGAAATGATACACTGCTATGATCCAGTCAGCCTCTTGCAATACTAGCTGAATTACTTACCTGTTAGTGTTAGTGGGTTAGCTTTTCCCGTTGCAGGTCACCTTTTTCCCTTTATGGCTCACCTTTTTCCCTTTGGTGGTCGCCTTTTTCCCTTTGCTGGTCACATTTTTCCCTTTACTGGTCACCTTTTTCCCGTTGCAGGTCACCTTTTTCCCTTTGCTGGTCACCTTTTTCCCTTTGCTGGTCACACTTTTCCCTTTGCTGGTCACCTTTTTCCCTTTGCTGGTCACGTTTTTCCCTTTGCTAGTCAACTTTTTCCCTTTGTGGGCCACCTTTTTCCCTGAGCAGTCACCTTTTTCCCCTGAACGAGTCTCCTTTTCCCTGAATAGGTTACGTGATGGGCATGTCTAGAATTAGCGTTCTAACATTGACATGAAACAGTTTTCCACTAAGTTCACGTCTAAAGTCGCTTTCAAGTCTAGCACCTCCTATTCCCTATCTCTCCTGTATATAAACCCATATTGCTACTCCTTTAGTATCTGTCTAGCCTAACACCTCTCCTCCTGTTCCTATACCTCTCATATAAACCATACTCTACTCCTCTAGCTCTGTCTAGCCTAACGCCTCTCTCGTTTACCTATGACTCTCACATAAACCATACTCTGCTCCTCGACCTCTGTCTAGTCTAACTCCTCTCCTCGTTTTCCTATACCACTCATATAAACCATACTCTATTTTCAACCTCTGTCTAGCCTAACACCTCCCCTCGTTTTCCTATACCTCTCATATAAACTATACTCTACTCCTCAACCTCTGTCTAGCCTAGCACCCCTCTTCCTGTTCCTATACTTCTCATACATATAAACGCATACTCTACTCTCAACCTCTGTCTAGCCTAACACCACTCCCCGTATCCTCTACCTCTCATAAAGCGCATTCCTCTCCTGTCCCCTGTCTAGCTGAGTATCTCTTTGGATTCCTATCTAGCCTATATAAAACACATTCTAGCTTTAAACACCTGTGTCTCCTAACATAGGATCTCTCTCCGTTTTCTCGTCTCTCCTTATAAACGCATACTTAAACCCTCCTAGCCTAACACCTCTCCTCGTTTTCCTATATCTCTCATATAAACCATACTCTACTCCTCAACCTCTGTCTAGCCTAACACCGCTCCTCCTGTTCCCAACCTCTCTCATATAAAAGACATACTCTACCCTTCAACTCTGTCTAGCCTAACACCCCTCCTCGTTTTCCTATAGCTTTCATATAAACCATACTCTACTCCTCGACCTCTGTCTAGCCTAACACCTCTCTACTATTTCTTCCATATAAACATATTTCCCTCCTTCAACCCTCTCTGGCATAGTATCGGTCGTCGTATTCCCTATCTCTCCCATATAAACCCATTTTCCTCCTTGAACCGTCCCATCTAGCCTCGTTTTCCCTATACTTTCCCATATATGCCCAAAAACTGTGCTCGATCTCTCTATATATACCTACTAACAATAGTACATATATTATAGATTGAGATCCACAGAGAGTCAAAACTAAAGCTCTTGTAATGCCGGTATATGGCTCCGAGTCATACATTCGTAAAATAGGATAAAAGTAAAATCCTGAGATTTTTGAGAAAGCATAAAGGTTGTAAAATATTATACCACAAAAATCAACATTTTATGTGTAAAAAGCACACCTAAGTTCTGCACAGTGTATATCAATTACTAGTCGGCCACGATATGAATGTGTTTGGAGGAGGACGCTTCTGTTTTTATTGACAGTGCGAACGGCATCAGGTCTTGGAATAGGGGAGTGAGGGGTAAGGCGTTGGGGGAATGTACAGTTGCACAATGAAAACAATGCTACAATTGCGGGCCTTAGCCTCGCTAGTAAATGCAAGTCGGAACTGTGGTTGTTTTCTTTATTTGGCTGTCCTTCCGATGCCTCGTCGTCTAACTGCCCCGTAACTGTTTAGTTCCTCTTCCCACCGCACGCACTCATATCGTGGCCGACTAGTACAAATGCAATTAAAGCTAAAAAAAAACTGACATATTAACGGTAACATTACAAATGTTTAGGACAGTGGTTTACACTGGGTTAATCGTTTTGTCTTTACGCTTAACGTATAAGATATATATAAGAAAAGTCATCCTTTTTGTGAACTCTTAATTTTCTCGAGACATTTATTCTTCAAATCATTTATGACTGAATGCAAGCACTATTTTAGTGTTATGTTATTTTGCTACTTATTACAATTTATCTTCCTTTCTCCTATATAAATTATTCATAAAATATTCTTTTTCTATATACTTCTTTTATATTGACTACTGACTAGAAAGACTCATTTTATTGTAAGTACAGAAGAGCATACAGGAGGCTATATGAGGGTATGAGGATCAACAGTTTAAAAACAAGGTTAAAGCGGTCTTGACATAAGATACTCTTTCCATAAGCTCATGAGGACAAAAAAGACAGAAAAATAGAATGAAAAATACTTGAAATAGAGAAAATGAAGAAATTAATTCAGAGAATTCGGAATTGTTAATGCCACCAGAAACGTTATTTGGCAAACTGTGCATTTTAATAAGGTCCACATTATTCCCTCGTGGCCGTGGCGGCGGGGGTGGTGAGATGGTCGTTTTCTTTCTTTCATCAGTGTACTTCTCCGTTTTTCATCAAGCACTGTTGTGAGAAGAGCGAATAGAAAACTATTACCTGTGGCCGCAGCATAACGTACATAATGTTATAGTAAAGAGTTGCAAATTATAGGTTGCAATTCAATTTCTACTAAGTTCAACTCATTACTAATAATATTAGTACATTCCGCAATTATTAGTCGTGGTTTACTATTAGCTTTGCTGCATCAAAGTTCCTCAAGTCTTAAGTATGCACATAAAAAGGAATTCCATCGAAAGGCGGTCAGTACCAATTCGCTCTCAAGAGCATCTAGTAGCAGAAGCTTGTGTTTATTGCATAGGCCGATTTTTTCGTCCTGACGTGCTTATCGGTATGCGCAGTAGCTGGGGAAGTCCATTTATCTTCTGGGAAGGGTGTTGGGTCAGTAGTAACAGAGTAGCAGGTGCGTACACAACACGAGATAAGGTGATAACAAGAAAATGATGATAACGAGAAACGTTAATTGCTTAGCATAAAATGATGTTACCTTTTAATTTTCACTCTATAGTTTCTTAATTTGGCACGAAAAAGATTATATCTGTGAGTAATACTATATTCATTATTACCTTTTATTAAATACGTATCAAAATCACCTGAAACGTTAAATGTAATTCTTGAAGTGGTTAAACGCGGAAAATGTATAGTTTCAACGGCATTAGAATGAGGCAGTATTTTTAACACTTAAATGATTTCAGTCATATTATATAATATATAAATTCAATAACAGCCCGCCTTTAAGCAATATGTGTATGTAACAATATTTAAAAGTGTATATTACAGTCATTGTATATGTTTATTTTATTGTGTCATGTATAATAATGTTATGTGAATGTATTACGTAATTTAATAATGTAGGAGCTGTGAGAATAATAAGTTAAAAGTTGCTAACAATGAGGTAACAATGAGGTAGTCTGAGGCAATAATGAATTTGAAAGTTTAATGCTACTTGTGATTCTTGGAAGCAATAATGTAATTTTGGTGACAGTTTATAAAATAGCCAATCAACAAGAAAAAGCTTTAGTTATATGAAGGTATCCTATTGGACTAGGATTAACAATCAGAAATTGAAATACAGAAATTTACAAATTTAGGCGGTAGAAATTGAAGTCGAATATTTTTTTGTAGTTGGAAAATGCTTCATGTTTATCTGCACCACGTATGGAAGCCAATTTGTCGCGGTCACTTCGTGTTATCTTTTGCTGGGCGCCTGTTATTGTATTACTACTTTGAATGTTGGGTTCATTGTCCTCCGGCTAGCTATTATTTCTCGGTCGAGCAAATCTCTTAAACAAGGTGTGTAAACGGAAAGGATTTGTTACTCAAACATAATACTGATAAAAGAATTTGTTTTTACACTTTTATTGCCGTCACAATTAATTAAATTCACATATTGACTCGTAATACATGCCAGACTGAAACTTTATATTTTCTAATATCACTATAATCACTTATTTACTGCACATTATTAATTCGCGTGTTTCACATTTATAACAAACTTTAAGACGCGAGAGATTCTGTAGAATTGCGTAACGTGTACTTCATGTATGCTTGCGCGACGTATAACTCACGAATACTTTGTTGAACTGATCGACGTATTACACGCGAATGCTTCTGTTGGACTGACGAAATCTGCCTCTGACTTTAGCTTTTTATACTCCCACACCCCGATATGCCTAAAGATTATAACCGAACTGTTATTGGTTAATAAAACGCGCCAACATTAGCGTCTATTTTTATATCAAATCAAAAATTACGAAAACATATGCTCTAGGGAAAATATTCCCGCTATTTCTAAGAAAAGCGCGCCAATCTGACGTCATTTGTTTGTCTCTTCTAATTAATATTCAACTCACCCCCTCGCACATTGTTATCCGCTCCTATTGTCAGTTTCAGTGAGGCCGTGTAAACTTATTTCCTAACAATGCTTATAATTAACAAACATCTCAAATCAATGTCATACAAAAATGCTTATTTACACTACAATCACTCTGGCATTTACATTATTGTGATACAAATTACTGCCACAAAATCAAGTCAGTTGCTTGTAGACAGCGCTCATAACTGGACGCGTTGGTTGTAGACAGTGTTCCTAACCGGACGCGAGATGTGTCCTCGAGAAAGTTAATACGTATTCGTGTGAGACGAAAGTAGTTTCGTGTTAAAAAGTGCAAGTAATTAACAAAAGAATCTCACAGCTCTCTATATCAGTGAAATGCTATTTAAATCGTGTCAAGAATTAATAAAAAGGAGTGAATTAAAAATTATAATCTGTGTAAGCCTACATTCTTCAGCCGCACTACGCCTTGCAAAGAAATCCATGTCTCTAAAAATAATACTGACGCAGCCGAGGCAAACATAAATATATAATATTTAAAGAAACAGTCAAATTACAAAGTTAATATTCTTTTAAACTTGGGGCAAAAGCCACCGGAAAGTACATTTGGGGCGAAGGCTACCGGAAAGTTTTTACCATACGTGCGGTTGCAACTACTTCAATTTTGGCTCCCCAACAGTTGAACTACAATACAACTCCTAAAATTCTCCTTCATCAAATTGACTTCCATACGTGGGGCAGAAACCTTCTTCAACATAAACATTAAGCATAAAAACATAAAAAAGTTACAATACGGTTAACCTGCATCAAAATGGTCCGCGCAAACATAGTGTAACTCCGTTTCACACAGCACATGTTAAATTGTTTGTGCTAGTAGTACCAACATAGACGATGATATTAGACCAATAAGGATGCGTTATTGCCTCATGTGACCTCTGCAGATTAAATAGCAATTTAATTATATTTAGAGTTATTATTTTTATTTCGATATTATTTTCGGATTCTACGCGATATTTTAATCAGAATAGCTCATATGTGAGGATAATTACACTTTAGTGCATGTTTCCAATTTCCATAAGGGTGACCTGATATTCTCTGCCAAAAGTCCTTTCCAGGCCACAAATGCCACTTACACTTCTTTATCTTTCTCTAAATATGAGCTGTTAATTATATTTAATATTTCACCGAGTCGGAAAACTCAACAATTTATAAACATCGGCGAAACGAAAATAACTCATATGAAAGTAGTTAGGCATAGGTGGCGCTTGGATTATGTAGGTGCTGTGTTGTGAGGCTTCTCTCTTTATTCCCGGCTTATCTTCAAGAATCGATTACAGAAGGTGTGGAAGTTTCCCCACATATTTCGCAAATTCACTGCTTGCTTTCAAAGCGCAGTGACCAGTGCCGTATCTCTGAAAGTATGTAATTAAACTCAGCCAACAAGTCGAAAAGCCACCGATGTATTAAGCCAATCTACTTTGATCTATAATACCTGCAGATAAGATAAAAGCTAACTATTTGAATTAGAACTGTTTAAGTGCTACACAGAGCCATTTTAATTTTATAACATACTTTTTTTATTGTTTAACGTATTAACTGCTTCTTGGTCATAATGCGATGGTTTACTGTAGGCACAATGGCTCACCTGAGTCGGTGTATGTCACACAGATAGCATTAGTTGCGTAAATGTCTTTTTTGTATCACCTTCTTGAGGAACATGCCGATAGTTGTTGGTCTTAGTAGCATAGTTGGCTTTCTGTACCATCTGTTTCATTGCTATTGAGTCTTGATGGAATGTGGACTTCGGCATACTGGAAACGTTCCTGTTCTTTGAGTACACACGCAGAAATTGTGCACTGGAAGATGACCTTGGGTGTATAGTACCCTTCCTGTGTCATCTATTTCCATTTCTATTATTTTGTTCTGATCCAAACGAATATTTATATGGAAATTGAGGGGGAAAGAACCAAACAAACTAGAAAAGTCAGGTTGGCCAGTACACGAGATTTAAACCAGCAACCCCCCCCCCCGAATGCAAACCTACCGCCTGAGTCACCTCACACTATTTTCTTATCGTTCTCTGCTATCCAAAGTCAAAATAGTACTTCTTCAAATGCGCTAAGCATGCTGTAATGCAAAAATAATTTTCAAATCAACACATTATATCGCTACAAATCAATAGAAAATCAAATGCCAATATCGCCAATTCCTACAAAATTAGTAACTCCTATCTTTCGTGTTGCACATGATATGCTCTGTTACCTTGATTAACAGTTTTAAGACTGAGTTGTTGGTCAGGAGTTCGAGCTAAGTCGTGCTCAAGCACAAAAGGAGGTGCTTGGGTGGTTTTAGAGACTAAGTCAGTGAAGAGAGAGGAAGAGGATTTAATAAAAGAATCGACGTTGTGCCCTACAGACCTCTCTTGGTATTAATTCCCCGCACTTGCCAATTTCAGGACTGTTTATAACATTCTGAAGGCAAGTAATAAGGGTGGAGGCTTTTATCTTCTTCTTCTTCTTTCTCTGTGAACCTCCTCTTATGTAGGACTTACGCCCCCCAGGACTTAGAGGCGGGTGCGTGGGGTCAGAGGCCCGTCGAGGAGCAGACACTCATGGATCAGACAGAATATCCAGAATGGGTGATCAGCCCGATGCCTAGTATGGGAGGAAGGAAGTAGATGAAACGAAATGATGGTGAAATGGAGGAAAGGAAAGGTGAGGATGGAGCAGTTGGTGGAATGAATGGCGGGGGAAACCGGAGAACCCGGAGAAAACCCGCCCAGAGCCGCTTTGTCCATCGCAAATCCCACATGCGGGTCCCTGGGATTGAAACCGGGCCGCCTGGAGACTTTTATCTCCTCAGAAAAAACAAACAAAAACACAGTTACACAAGTAGGTACATGCACTGCAATATTCGAGAATGTTCTAGAACAATGTTACATACTATTTTCTTATACATATTCTTTGTGACTTAATTCTATTACCTAACGCTTGCATTCATACATTTTTATTTACGAAATACCTCTCAATGTCAACTTGTGACATTCACCTTTTTACATAAGTTATTACACGACATTGCTGACTTGCCGCATGTCCCAGACATAGCATATGAGAATACAGCAAGGGCAGAAAGACGGAACGACAGTGGGGTTGGACTGTACGAGCAAATTAATGTAGAGCAATCCCTACAAGATACTTTTTATTTCAACGGAAAGAAAGCAAGAAATCATTTTTAAGTTTGACCATGGCATCATAATAGTTGTAGCACCATTAAAACAAAATATCCTATACCGAGCGGCATGACTCAGGCGCATTCGGGAGGTCTTCGGTTCAAATCTCGTATGCCGACCACGCTAACTGTATTTTTTTCGCGGTTTTCCTCATCGCCAAGGAAATGCAGGATTATATATTTAAGACCACGACCCGAAGTTCCACCTTAAGTCTAAAACAACAGTTAAAAAAAAGTAAATAAATAAAAAAATTAAAATAGATGGTAACAGAGAATGCTTTGCCATCTATCTACAGATAATAAAAGCAGGAAGATCGGACGGCAACCCCAATGTCTTCCGCCCGGCACGTGTAGAAGCAGAGATACAGCTACCTAGTACTAAAGTCTCTGTAGACACGTGTCGAAGCTGCAGATGCAGAGGTACAATTGCCGAGCACTAAAACCTTTGCCGGCACGTGGCAAAGCAAGCTGGTATGGTACAGGGATGAGATCTACAAGGCTCACTGTCCGCCACACATCGAGCCACGAAGTATCTCGAAACAGATCCAAGTACAGAGTGATCCAAAAGACTCCGAACCGCCTGCGCGGTGTTTTTCCTGTCCGCGGCCTCGGCGCTCGTTGCCGTCTGCTGCTATCATAGAAAGGGGCGGATGAAACGGTACAACATTTTTAAAACTACTTTTAAAGGCTTTACTTACCAACTTTATGAAAGAAAATGCTGAAACTGGCAGCAGAGCGTGGTTCATTTTGAAACGTGTGTTTCTGTCCCAACAGGAAGTGGATTAAAGTAGGAATGATGGCAGATTACTACTTGACAATATATTACATAAATTAATTAATACGCCCAATTTCTTTCATTTAATAAATTTACACTTCTATAAAATACATAATTGCAATTTCAGAAACCCTTATTCTTCCACAATTCTTTAAAATCTTTACGGCTTCAATCCATTGAATTAAATTACAATTATAACATACTTGCTTCCTGCTCTCACATTAACCGATATATTTCAAATTTAGAACACCAATAAGTCTATATATCGCACGATCAATCTTTCCCGTTAATAATTACTTAAGATAATTTTGAATAAGTTAAATCAAAAGGAATTTAGAAACATTGTCCACAATGCCTTCTGCCTAAACGTTGTCCTGCTGTTTTCCTCGTGAAATTCCTCACCGTCGAAGACAGACTGACTTTAGCTTCGTCCACTACACGGTGAGGGGAGCTGGGACTGAACCGGCGCCTGCGCAGTCGACGACCACATTCGCCGACGTACTACATGAATCAAATTAACTGTGCCCTTTCTTCTTGGTCTTGACGTTTCCTTTACAAAGCACCACCATACTCATTTCACTATTGTTCCCGTAGTCGCTAACCTTCCTTAAGTGCAGCCCGTAGTCGCCTAGATTTAACAATTTCATCCAACTCGCGGAGGAAAGAAAAATTCTAGCACTAACGTATGAAATTGCGATAATAAGTTCATTTGTATTTGCGCCGTACAAACCTCCCCCCCAAAAAAAACGATTTTCCCTACCACAACATTTAACAAAAACGCCTACACATCATGCTCCGCAATCATAAATTGTCGTCACAAATCTTGTAATTGAAGAAAAATTTGCAAAAATGTCACTGCCTGAGAAGCCTCATTTACGACAAAATGTCTGTTATCTATTAAACATTGTACCGGATTATCTAACTGTAATGATCGAAAAGATAGAGTAGGTATTTTTCTATCCTGCAATTCCGAAACTCCAGCCATTACATTTAATTCATGTAATGAAGATTTTAGTTCCGCCCCCGGGGCCAATCCTAGTGTTGTTTTATCCGAAAGCGGCACCATAAAGTCCGTGTAATGATTGACGAGGTCTTGTAAATGAGCTCTAATATCAGGCGTATATTTCGACGTAATAAACAGTTGAAGTCTGCATATATGATAAGTCATCCGTGCTTTAAAACGTCTTAAGGTAGCCTGTGAAATCAATGTACTTTGTTCCCAAATTGAATTCTGAATTTCTTGCAATTGAAACTCCGAAGTTTTAATTAGCTCTAAGTTTCTTGTTTCGAAAAGGTATTTACGTCAAGCTGAGGCAGTATTTTTAACACTTAAATAATTTCAGTCTAGTTATATAAATGTAAATTCAATAACAGCCCACCTTGAAGCAATATATGTATGTAATAATTTGTAAAATGTATGTAACAGTCATTGCTTATGACTATATTGTTGTATCCATGTGTAATAATGTTATGTGAATATATTACGTAATTTAATAATGTAGGAGCTGTGAGAATAATAAGTTAAAAGTTGCTAACAATGAGGTAACCTTGACTCAATAATGAGTAAGAAAGTTTAACAGTACTACTTGTGATTCTTGGAGTAACAATAATCTAATTTTAGTGACAGTTTATAAAAATAGAATAGCCAATCAACAACAGAAAAAGCTTTAGTTAAATGCAGGTGTTCTATTGGAGTAGGATTAGCCAATCAGAGACTTAAAATACAGAAATTTACAAGTTTAGACGGTTGAAAGCTATTCAGTTGCCTGCAGAGTTACTAACCAGACGCAAAATGTCCTCAAGAAACTTAATACGTATTCGTGTGAAACGAAAAATAAGTTTACGTGTTAAAAAAGTGTAATTAATTAATAAAAAAATCTCACAGCTCTGTTTATATCAGTGAAGTGTTATTTAAATCGTATCAAGTATTAATTAAAGGAGTGAAGTAAAATAATAGTCTGCGTAAGCCTACATTCTTGTCGCTTCACGCCCTGCCAAGATACTTACTTACTACTTCAAAGCATACTATTTCCGGCTTCTTTTAACGTTTTCGATGTTTGCTACACTTTCCGATTTATCGAACGGCAAGGCTCGAACCATTAAATGAAAACCTAATTCATCTTTAGGTAATAATTCCAAATTTTGTAATTCCATGTTATCCGTGGAGCAGAAAGCAATATTAAGCAACTTGCTCGACGAGAAAGATTTAAAATAATTACTTAAATTACCAATTATCTTCAACCGGACTATAAAATAGTCGTAAATAAAGTCACTAGTTAATGTTTACCTGCCATCCCTAAATTCCTTCTGCCATTTTACGTCCTTGGAGGATCATCAGCGTAAGGATGAGATGTTGGGCCCCATTTGGGAGCAGTGTAGCTTAGGCAATGTTCCTAATGGGTATTATTTTAAAGATAAACTTTTGTATGCAACACTTCCAAGGTCCAAATTGGCCAGGATATTGCTCCCACGTTCGTTATACCTCCGGCCCTGACGTTTCATGAGGGTAAAGAAAGAGACAGGTATATATTGGAATGGCTACCTTTAGCAATACTAGCGCTGTGAATTTCCATGCTAAAGGAAGCTATTCTGATTCGCTTCAACAGATAAATGGGGACTGTAATTTGATTTCTTTTAAGTCTGTAATAAATATAGTCTACTGTTGTTGCTTAGAGCTTTGCTGAACATAAACCACAACACGAAAGAAAAGAATAAAAGATCCGGCAAGGTTTGCAGTGCTGAGTTGACTCGCACAACAAAGGGTGGAAGTTGTCTGCTATGACCAATTACAGGCTCCCTCACCGGTGCGTACACTGCAGTTTGGGCTGTGTTGCCGATTTTCTTGTAAATGAAGCACGTATCGTCAGTAGCTGTTTGCTTTAGTCCAGGTGAAGTTTGTTTTCTGTGCGCATGCAATTTACTGCGTTACCCTTGCTTAAGTTTCCTGTAAATGCTATCTCCATACTTTAAATGCTCTAACATAGGCAACTATTTCATCGTTTGCATAGGTATACACACGTGTTCAGAGTGGGGGTAAGAATTGGCAACACTACCTCTCTCGGTCGCGCTAAATGCCAGAGCCGGTGATAAAACGGCGATACTATAGTGCCGGTTGTCTTACAATATTTTCATGCGTCACCACTGCTGCGCATTTGGGTGTTTTTAAAACCATACCTAAAATACGCACTTATTTTGTGTGGCGACAGATGTACACCGACATTAGGAATTACGTTCGCCAATGTGAAATATGGTTGTATACCAAACCAGCCCACAATTCTCGAGTGGGTCATTTGCATTCGAAGATACCTATCTATACCACGGAGAGAGTTTTCCTTGATTATGTGAGTCCGTTTCCGCGCTCATCTAACGGCAATACATATTTATTAGTCTTGGTAGATGCACTTTCAAAATTTACGTGGTTACATCCGGTTCCACTACAGCATCGGTTTTATCACATATATTTGCGGCCTTTGGTAACCATCAAACACTTGTTTCTGATAATGCATCTTATTTCCGCGCATATACTTAACGACTTTTCGACACGTTCAAGAAAAACTACATCACCAAACTTTTCTAAAATATTGCAGTTATGAACGCAAAGAGTTATGAGTGCACTTCCTCCATTATACAAGTCATTATACTTTGCTTTAGTCCATAATTTACCTGACTACCTTCTGTAAAGCTGTTTTGTTTCACGATGCTCTTTTATTGGGAGCATGAATTGGAGTGTCAATAAATATGCCAATGAAAAATGTAGCCGAGACCCTTGATAATGATGGTGGAATTTATTTACATGTGTGCTATTATCTATCGGCGGCGCCGTGGCCGAGTGGTTAGACCGCTCGCCTCTCACCGCCTCGGCCCGGGTTTAATCCCAGGGACCCGCATGTGGGATTTGTGGTGGACAAAGCGGCGTCTGGGCGGGTTTTCTCCGGGTTCTCCGGTTTCCCCCGCCATTCATTCGACCAACTGCTCCATCATCACCTTCCCTTTCATCCATTTCATCTACTTCCTTCCTCCCATACTAGGCATCGGGCTGATCACCCATCCTGGTTATTCTGTCTGCTCCTCGACGGGCCTCTAACCCCAGACGCCCGCCTGTAAGACCTGGGGAGTTTAAGTCCTACATAAGAGGGGGTTAGACGGATAAAGAAGAAGAAGCTATTATCTATCTGCAGAAAAGTTCTGAGAGGACAAGAAACAATTCTGGGTAACATCATAATGGGGGAAAAATAACTATTCTTCAAAGTTTAAACGATGTACAACACTGCGTTCCAATGTGAGAGGCGGTTGTATAGGTTAATGGCTAACCACAAGCACGTTTCTGAAATATTTGGCGTTTCTTAGATTTCCTCTACTTGAGTAAACAAGACGTTTAATGTGGAAACAGCTATTAACAAGGAGTGACAATCTTAAATCCGCAAGACGTAACTAGAATTCATGCATGTATAATGAAGCGGATTGAATTTAGAAATTACAGAGAACATCGTGATCGCTGGGAGACTAGCAGCATGCAGTGTTGCCAACTTAGCTATTTTATCGCTAAATCTAGCATTTTTACAGTAGCGCTTAGCCCTTAAAATCGTAAAATGTTTATAGCCTGATATTTAGCCTCTTTAACAAACCCCTTGGCCAAAATCTAGCCTAAATAGCATAATTTCATCTGTGCTTTAGATATGCAAAAGGTTAGGCTGAATCCCCACTACCTGTGTAGCTGTATTATGTTCCTATCATGAGTCATGGCATGTCATCAAAATGTATACTAATCACGAGGGGCTCAAAATGTATGATTTTTGATACATACAATTGGTCAGTTTTTACATATTTTACCTAAAGAATTTCAGTAAATTTCATATTTCAATATCAGATATAATTAACGTAAGGTTTTGGTGCTTAGAAAAAATATACCTTATTCCATTACAATTTTATATTGAATGAATTATTCTTTTACAATATTTAAATATTATGGAATAATCTAATCAGTTTTGATATTTAGAATGCCTTAATGGGGTTAAACGTCTGCAAAGAAAATATGGATAGTTTTAGGCGCCAAATGTATCTAGCCTTTTTTTGTTAAATAATGCCTTTTTAAAGATACTGTCTAGCCATTATTTACGAGGAAGTGTTGGCAACACTGGCAGCATGTCAATACGTACTGTTATTTCTATTCTTCAATGACTGGATAAGGCCTATGTGACAAGCAGCTCCTTGGTTTAAACAACTACGCTTGCTTTAAGCACCTGCTTTTTGGCTCATATTAAAAGGAAATACAGTGGAATCTGATTATCTGTCACTCGGTTAACCATTCGGCTCATTAGCAATGTATGTATATTTATTTATTTATGTCTAATGTTAAAGTTTACTAAAGTATTCCGAAATTCTGAAACGAAGTACACAGTAAAAAAATTCTGATGTGTACACTCACATAACTTTCTCTACTCTTGTACAAACTATTTTTACAAACGCTTATTCTCCATCTACTTTATGTTAATCAAAAACTTATTGCTAATTTTCTTGTAGGTGCAAGGGGAATATTGCAGGCTTTAAGCGATAGTAAAATCTTTTAAGAGCAGGTTGCTATATGGAGCATTCCATTCTTTTTGCATGTCCAGGACATGAAAAATTGATTAAACAATTCCCATGTGAGAAAAAGTATAACTATTGGAAAATTCAAACAAATAACAAGGAATATCTCGGAAATGGTTCACCCCCCCAAAAATGTATGACATACTACTTTGCAAGACATTCCCAGAAAATTCAAGCTATACATTTAATTTGCCATGAAGGTACCTTAAATATCTGATATCTTAATCAAAATCGTTAGAGCCATTTTTAAGAAAATCAAAACTTTCGAAAAGTGTTCCATGTAAAGGGTAGTCTGGGTTTGGGGATTTTGTTAAAAACTTCGTGTCCCATCTTTGAAAGATACTGAACCTAATACCAAGTTTGGTATATATTCGACTTTTCGTTTTTTAGTTATGCACTTCACACACACACACACACACACACATACACGGAGCTTTTTCTAAAATTGCTTTTTTTAATCAAGGAGACTCAAAACATGTATTTGAGGTTAAATCTTGATGCACTGCCTTAAAGCCTCTGTATACTCTAATCCCCTTGTATCTACAAGGAAAAAGAAAATTTGTGTAAATGTTTATCTCGATTTACATGAAGTAGAGAGAAGAATGGACTTTTGTAATAATAGCTTGTTGAAGAATGAATATAGAAAGTGATGTAAATGTGGCACATCCCGATTTTTTTTCTCTCTTTCTTTTCAACGCAGTCATCTTGTAAAGCAAATTCAAAGACTTCCCAGATTTTTTCATATCTATCCAAATGTGCAAAATAAGCGTCTGATAAACCTCACCATAATATGATATGAAGCTTCGTCCCGCCAGTCATTTTATCACATTAGGGAACAAAAAGTAATCGCCGGGAGCCAAATCCGACGAAGCACTTGAAAGCGAAGGTCATGCAGCTTTGCAGTAATAACCCCGGACGTGTTTGAAGGCACATTATCGTGATGAAAGAGAACTTTCTTTTCGCAAGATGTTCACCTTTAGCCTTAGTAGTATTCTGGTCAAGTAGTGAAGCACAATATTCCTCGAGGATGTTCCTGCCCTTCTGGAAGTAGACCATGAACAGCGACCGTGAGAACCTCAGAAAACCGTAGCAAGGACCTTTCCTGAAGATGGAACCGTTTCAGATTTCCTTGGTGCACTTTCACTTATTGACACCACTGTTTGGACTGTTCCTTCGTCTCTGGCGTGTAGTGATGAATTCAAGTTTTACTGTTATTAAACGCCGGAGAAACTCAATTGAATTGCATTTAAATAAACCTAAACTCTCTTGAGAAATACCCACATTCGATTGCGTTTTTGTTAAATTGTTAACAAATGCGGCATCCATCGATCGGAAAGTTTCCCATACTCAAAACTTCGCGTAAAAGGTAGTGGATACGACCTATCGAGCTCTTTGCAAACTCGCTTATCTTCAGTCGGTAAGCAATGAGTATGGCACTGTGAATGTTTGTCACAATCTCATCGGACGTAGCGGTTTTGGAACGCCAGCACTTATCATCTTCAATGGATGATAATGTTTAAATTCAGCAGTCCACTTTTTAACTGTCTAAAATGAAAAGACAGAATCCTTTAATGTCGAATCTAAGTGCTTTTGTATTTCCGTTGGGTTTCTCCCCTCAAAACGAAATACTTTGTCACAGCTTGTATTTCAGTTTTATTTGTAGAAAATGTTAACACTAGTTTGCTTAAACGATCGTGACAAACAGGTTTCAGACTTGTGCGTCTGAAACTACAGCGCGCCATCTAAAGGATAGTACTTAACAACTATCATAGTAATTTGGCCATGTTCACTACATCTCTGAGTCAGGCAGAAAACTTTTTAGGGCGACCCTCATAATTTTTAATACCAGTGTATGAAATACCAATGTATAAACACTGTCTACTTATGGTTTCGGGTTTTCAAGTACGTTCTGAAACCTATATTGAACAAATGCATCGCTCATTACATGGCAGTATAAACAACTGAATCCTGTGTTGCTTTGTTTTCTGGGAACTAGAATTAGAAAATTGATAATTATGTACCAGTATATGAAAATGTTCACTATAAATTACTTCTTTGGCTGGTTTTAGAAACGCAAGCTATGCAAGTATAATGAAACAAATACAGTCCTGTAATTTCCACTCTTATATTACTGTGAAGTTTAAGTCGTAATCTGAAATACGACAACGAACTACAGTATTACATTTTTCCTGGAATATGCAGGTGAATATATGTAGTGTGGAAAATAACTACGGAAAATAGCTATTGATTTCAGCTAACTTCCGGTAAGCGGAACAAATTAAAATTCCCAATGGTTATACCCTTTCCCCTTAGCATCTGAAATGCTGTAAAATGTATGTAAAATAAAATAGTAGGGGGCACATTCATTTTGTGGAATAATGTGCTCAAAGTGTGCTTTGAAAAAATGTAGAACCTGGAAACAAAATTAATTGCAGCAAAGAGCACCCAAATGACGAGATACAAACTGCATAATATCTAAAAACAACCTTTGGCAACACATGTTAGTGAGCATTCATTTTATCCCACTACACTATATAAGAATGATGTTTTGATATGACCAACAATTTTGATATATATGTACTAATATTATAAAAAGGTACAATATGTGTGTGTGTGTGTTTGTGTGTGTAAATGACAAATACTAAACCGTATTCACTCTTAGGTTGACCCGAACCAAAACAAAACCCAGGTGACCAGTGCACCGTTGTAATGTATCGTTCCGCCATTCGCGGCAGAAATACTGCCATATTTTCACGACCATGTGACAGAGATGCCTACTCTGTTAGGGTTGAAGGTGATAAGATTGATAGTTGCAACAAAATATATAACAATAGTTAATTCTAAAAGAAACGAGCGAAAAAGAAAGTAACAGGTATACGATATCCTACATTTATTCGCTCTCTGGTAGCGGCACTTTTATGAACTGCCAGCGGCTCATTTTTAAAAAAGAAATTGTATATTGTTACATTCTTGTCCCATTCTTGCATGGCGTATTTCTAAAGCTTTCTGTATTCCCGCGTGTAACCACTTTCCCGTTTCAGATTTTTCTTAAACGTGCACTGTTTATACTTGTACTCGAAACATTGATGAAACTTAGAAGTTAATTTCACCGATTCTTTCACGGGAAGTGTTAGATATTTCTTACCTAACTTACAATAAAGTTCCAACCTATTGTTTTTTCACCACTAGTCAATGATACTAAATAGAAACTGCTGGTTTCTGACTACAAACAATATTCTGAGCACACCCGGATGTCAGGTACATATATGAATTGCATGTTGGGACTTGTAACGCTGTTTAAAGGTACAAAGCGTTAATTAGACTTTTAGGAATTTGTATAGAATATTATACCATTTAAGGATAAATTAATTCTAAAATTTAGATTATTAACATGCGACTATTTTCCTGCACGCATTGCTACAGTGTTGTACCACGGTGCACTGGTCACGTGCGTTTGTTTTGGTGCGGATCAACCTAAGAGTGAATGCATCATAAAAGGATTTACAATGCCTGGTTGTTAGAATGCGAACATGTTGAAATCATAAAAGAACATGCTTGCTAAGAAGGCATTGACTTGAGAATGCCATGGAGGAAACAGTTGTTACTCCAAAGAAGCTGAATATAAAATAAGACAAAATATTTGATTCTAATATTATAGGTACAGTGCGTCCGTTATATTTCCGAGCCGCGGATCGCACTTATGCGTGCTCCGCACACTATTACACTGGAAGGTTTTCCGTTCTGAAACTCCTGGTTACTTATTCGTGAGTGATAGTAACGTGCACTATAATGACTATTAACCTTGTTATGAATTGTGTTGAAAGTACTGTCCATCTGCGTTGAGATATTCCTGGCGTCTTCGGATGAAATTTCCGCTCATACACATACATTCTTCTTGAGAATGTTCATAATTTCTGTTCTTATATTCTCCTTAAGTTCATCTATGTTGTGAAGATTGCTCCTACAAACTTCTGTGTACACGATTCGGTTTTTACGTATGTATCGTACGCTCGTTTCCATTTATGCCGTCACCGCAGCTTTGGGAGGCATCCTACTGGTCTTCACAGTTGGCGTATGTATCTATAGCAAGGAGGAGGTGTGTGTATCTGTTTACGTTTTTGCATAGCTTTACCGATCATCACTTATAATAACCGTGTATAAACATATAACTAAATAAAACACTGTTTTGCACAATATCTCCATGAAAAAGTATTTCAGTGCCAACATTATGTAAAACTGAAATACATTATACTTTTCACTCTCCAAGAGGACACATTTACTAGACATTATTGGTATCATCTGTCCAATCTAAATATGCAACTAAATAAAACATTGTTTTGCACAATTTCTCTATGAGAAAGTATTTATAATGACAACATAATGCAAAACTGAAGTAAATTATACTTTTTACTCTCCAAGAGAACACGTTTACTAAACATTATTTTAATAATCTATTCCAATCTCCATTTTTTTCCAATACCTCATTTAGCCGCCCAGGCACTGAACCACTCGTCGCCCTCTGGGAACACTATCATGAATTGTGGGAATATATGCGTTTAGAGCAGAGTTCTTCCAGCATCTAAGTGATTGAGTGCCTAGGCTGTTAAATCAGGTATTGAACAAATTATGTCTAGTAAATAAGTCCTCTTTGAGAGAAAAAAGTATAATGTATTTTAGTTTTACATTATGTTGTCATTAAAATATTTTCCGTAGGGATATTGTATAAAACAGGGTTTTACTTAATTATATATTTAAACTAGGTTATTATAGGCGATAAGTAAAGCTACTGCTCAAAGTTATATACTCCTATGTGAATAATCTAGAATTGTGCACGTAAAACAGGACCTACTGCATGCGCGAAAAGGTAAACAGATACACGCACCTCCTCCTTGCTATACATATGCCACCTGTGAAGGCCAGTAGGATGCCTCCCGAAGCTGCGATGACGGCATAAATGGAAGCGAGTGTATATATAAACGCTTTGTTCAAGCGCGAATAATCCAATGTACTTCACACACAAACACAGTTATCCTAAATAAACCTTCAATTTTGAGATGCAGAATGAGCAAACTCTAGTCTTTACAGCACGAAAAAATGTTCAGTGAACAACAAGTTCAAAAAGAAGGTAGCCACTGACAGTTAACATTCACAGACAATCACCCCAGCCATATTGAGTGAATCGTTGTGGTAGTGAATTACCTGAGACATACCGAGATCACTTCAGTGTAAGCTAGCTATGGATTTAGCGATCTATGGCCCAGCTGTAAATGAAACGCATGGCCATTTTTAGCTACTGAGAAAACAAGACACAGCAACATAAAATACAATCAGATCTGTTTATAACGGCATGGTATGTATGGATATGCCAAAACTTTCTAATAACCCTCTGTTTTGCTGCGTTTCCTATGGCTATTGCAATCAAGTTCATTACCACTCTATGCTAAAATACAGAGAGAGCCAAAAAACTAAGAACCGGCTACGCGGCGTTTTTCCTGTCCGTGTCCTCGGCGCTTGTTGCCGTCTGCCGCTATCATAGAAAGGCGCGGATGAAACCATAGAACATTTTAAAACTACTTGTAACAACAAAAGAGCATGAAAAATAAAAATAGCTGGTGGACAGGGGTAGAAAAAATTATGGAGAAGATAGGAATGGGAGATATTTGGAGAACAGGAGAAAGAAATAGCAATGGCTTCTGGATAACAGTAAGAAACAGAGTGGAGGACATAGAAAGACAAGAGATTTGGGGAAGCTTAGAGAATAAAAAATCACCAGGGTTCTATAGATTAGTAAAAAAGAAATGGGGAAGAAAAGGGTATGTGCATTATTGTAATAGAGCAGAAAAAGAAGCGTTTGCATGGATGAGAACAGGATCAATGCATCTGAGAGGGCTAAGACCCAAAAGAAAAACAAAACAAACAAAAAACAACAAAAAAACGAAATTTGTGAATTATGCGGAGGTAGTGAAAGCACAGAACATTATATGACAGTGCAAAGAATTATCAGAATGGAGACAAGAAGTATGGGAGGAAAAATGGGAAAAAATAGATGGAAAAATAGTAGCAATTAAAATGTTAACAATAAAAGAAGAAAAGCAAAATAAGAACATGGGGGAGTTCTTAAAGAAAGTAAAAGAGAAATGGATTAGAAAAGCAAGAGAGATAAGAAAGGTAGAAAGGCAAACGGAGGAAGGAGAGGATGGACAATTGGGATTAAGGGTAGCAAGGGAAGCTCAGATGAGCAGAAGGCAGGGTGCCAGGCAAAAAGAGCAGCATAGCTGGCAAGGAAATTTGTACATAGGTTAAGTTAGTTTATAAGTGGAATATTGTAAAAATAACTGTGTTTAAAAATGTACAAATAAAGTACCCACCTACCCACCCACCCACCTACTAACTGCTTTTAATGGCTTTACTTACCAACTTTATGAAAGAAAATTATGAAACTGGCCACCGTCGTTGTCCATACATTTTTGGCACCTCTTTAGGAAATTATCCATCACTTGCCGCCATAGTTCACGAAGAGAAATGCTGGCAATTTTCTGGCGGATATTTTGTTTTAATTCTTCCAGGGTGAGTAGGTTAGTCTTGTACACTTTGTTTTAAGTTACCCCAGAGATAAAACCGCAGTGGGCTAGGTCGGGGACCGAGGAGGTCACAAACCTCTACTAATAATATCCTCAAACACACTTTCATAAAGTTGTTAAGTAAAGCCTTTAAAAGTAGTTTTAAAACTGTTGTATGGTTTCATCCGCGCCTTTCTATGATAGCGGCAGACGGCAACGAGTGCCGAGGACGCGGACAGGAAAAACACCGCGAAGCCGGTTCGTAGTCTTTTGGCTCTCCCTGTATTATATAACTCTTTCACTGTATAGCATCAGGCGTGCGAGACACTACAAATGAATAGAGCTGACTGAAGTCTGCATATCGCCAACCATATTCATTTGTTGATGTTTGTGAAAGCAAATTACAAGGACTGCGCTTAGATTAGATGAGCAAAGTTTCAGTGGAGTTCTTAACACAGATTGTTTTAAAAAAGATCGCCGCTTTTATTTCGTCGTTTTTCACGTCCTTAGTAGCCAATGTCCTAAGTTGAACCAGATTAAATGTCAAGACAAAATGTTGACAAATCTCTACATCTCAGTGTTATTTTTATCAAAGTTTAGTTAGGTATTTAGGCAGCGGCTTTAGTTTACTTTCATTCCCATGTTCTTAAGAACGCTTGCTGAAAGCAACATTAGAAGTGTAAGGCGCGAACACAAACCCTGGATCCGACACTGGCAGGAAAAAGGCAGACGATTTTACGATGTCCTGCACGACCTTTTGGCTGTTAACTAGAGGTTAGTACCAGCGGGCATTCATGGTAAGGGATGCTGTAGGTTAAATCTTTTATGTTGATGTTCCGCAATGTACTTCTGCAATAGGACAGTCGTGTAGGTTCATTTTATTAACATGAATATTTGATCATCCACCATCTCCTAAATGCTAACTGCAAGTCGTTTACACTAATCGTCAATAAAACTACATATTCACAAGTCTCGTTATTTCTCTTTCTGTATATGCGATGTCTGAAGTGTACACCACGGAAAAGTTAACATTAAGACAGCCTACCTTCCAATTATACGGGTCAGTTAGCCCATATACTAGTCGGCCACGGCATGAATGCGTTTGGAGGAGTAAGGGTTAAGGCGATAGTGGGAATGTGCAGTTGCACAATGTATTTACTACATTTACACGCCTCAGGCCTCTCTAGTAAATGCAAGTCGAAACTGCGGATGTTTTCTTTACCTCGCTGCACTTCCGATGCCCCGCCCACTAGTTCCGTAACTGTTTAGATTCTCTTCCCGCGGAACGCACTCATATCGTGGCCGACTAGTACTTTCTTCGTACCATATGGGAATGCTCCTGGAACCACTGTACGAGTGGAAATTCTGCATGCTGTAAGCCGCATGCTGAACCTCTCAAACGTCTGGCTAAATGTTTCGCGTAGTTATAACTTAAGAAATTAAAAGTTCATTAAAAATTCCAAAACTAAGAAAGATGCAACAATATGCATAACAGAAGCTTAGTTCCTCTAATTCTTATACGCTCTTTCCTTTCACCCAGCATATCAAGTAAACACTACTTCGGAATCTATTGCAAGCCAACATACACGTTTCGGTTTGTATATCGTTTACATTCTGTACAAATTTGCTGATTCCATACGGTACAGATTGGACATAAGGTTTCGATTGCCACTCTTTCTTTCTTTTTCTCTTTCAAATTAAGCCACCAACATGTTGAACTGAAGAACAAGTCACTTATCAGTGCTTTATTGTGCGTTTATGCAAAGGTGCAATAGAACTTTCGAAAACAGGTTTGTCAATAAATTTAAAGGAACAGGAAATGCTACAAACGAGCCACAGTAGAACCTTGCCTGAACCAATGCCTTCTTAACAGGCAGATAGGCAAAGGTGCAATATTAATAGAGCCCTGCAATGAATGCACAAAATCAACTTAGATCAATATGACCTGAAAAATCGTATTCGTGAAGCATCTGCAACCTCTGGCAACACGCTTACGGTTCTAGCTTTCAGGCTTCATTCATTCGAACGCTGGAGACAGTGCTATGGGTCATTTACGTATAGACGTAATAGCCCTAAGCATTGCCATATAACGTTTCATTCCCTCTACACATCAAAGATAGAGATGGCGATGGATACACAACTCAAATGCTTCTTTCAAAATTGGAGAAAAATCCACAACTGCCATGGCAACGTCTGGAATTTTCTGAATTGAATGAGAAAGAAGCTTTAAAAAGCCAACTAAAACGCTTAGAGAAACAGAAATCACAGTTATAATGCATTGGAGCAGCGCAGTTTGCGAAAGAGGACACAAAAGAAGATGAGGAAACGCAATCGCATTTCGTTTTGTTTGGAATGAACGAAAACCGTTTCTTAAAACCGCCTATAAAAAGTTTTTGTTTCCGTGAAAAAAGTCCATAGAACTTATTGCTGCAATATGTTTCATGTATGAAGACTATTGTTTGATTAAAATCGCAGAATGTCCGATAGCCTTCTTCCCAAATGTTTAAAAAAGTATTAACTTTGTAATTTTGACTGTTTCTTTAAATATTATATATTTATGTTTGCCTCGGCTGCGTCAGTATTTATATTTTTTTAGAGACATGGATGTCTTAGCAGGGAGTGGTGCGACTGAAGAATGTAGGCTTACACAGATTATAATTTTACTTCACTCCTTTTATTAATGCTTGACACGATTTAAATAACACTTCACTGATATAGAGCGCTGTGAGATTTTTTATTAATTACTTGTACTTTTTAACACAAACTATTTTTCGTCTCACACTGAATACGTATTAAACTTCTCGAGGACGCATCTCGCGTCCGGTTAGGAACACTGTCTACACGCAATAGACTTCTGAATTTGTAAATTTTGCTCCATTTTAGTTTCTGATTGGCTAATCCTACTCCAACAGAATACTTTTATTTAACTTAAGTTTTTTTTCTGGTTGTTGATTGGCTATTTTATAAACTGTCACAAAAATTATATTATTGCTTCCAAGAATCACAAGTAGTATTATTAAACTTTCTAATTCATTATTGCCTCAAGGTTACCTCATTGTTAGCAACTTTAAACCTATTATTCTCACAGCTCCTACACTATTAAATTACGTAATACATTCACATAACATTATTATACAGGGATACAATAATATAAACATATACAATGACTGTAATATACACTTTTTATATACTGTTCCACACACATATTGCTTTAAGGCGGGCTGTTATTGAATTTATACATTATATAATTAGACTGAAATCATTTAAGTGTTAAAAATACTGCCTCATTATCCACACAAAGCTCCACAACGATACTAACATGCATAGCATCACAGACTAGGTAAAATGAAAGCGCCATCTATATTTGAAATGCCTTAGAGGTTTCATTAAAAAAATCTCCTGAACGTGCTTCTAAATACTTAATATTCCAAGTTCAGATAAAGAGACTTAAAAGAGACTTCATCGTAAAACGCCGATACTTTTATCTAATATATTCACGCAAGCAGCTAAAAAGTCTTTTACGTAAATAAAGAAGGTCAAATGCTATGTATGAACTCTTTCGTATCCGAGACCAAGTAATACATTGGATAAGTATGCTTTACTTTCCAACATAACTTCAACGGAAAAAAGACATGAACCGGTTTTGGGGAAAATCCTTCTACAGCACTTGAATACGCTTGGGGTTTTTCAGCTGGCTTTGATAACGTTCCATCGTTATTCAGTTGCACAAGGCAATTATATCTACGCTATTTCCTTAGTGGTTAATTTGTATAGCGATTTTACCATTATAAAAACTATTTTATTAATCCACACTGTAACACTTTAAAGTGGCGCTTTATTTCCTTTTGTAAACGCTATGTTTTGCCAAAGAGGCTAAAACGTAACGAACAAGACTACCCTCTCAAACACAGAAGGAGAGACGAATGTGTTCAATGAATGCAGTTCCTCTTCCATTTAATTAATATTCTAATTAACTAGCGAGTTGAGAAACAAAACTCGCATTCTATATAGTGCGGAAAGACATTCGCTCCGATGGGGAATTAAATACGTTGCCTTTTGGTGTAAAGTGCTGCTCTGAATATGTTTAACAACTTCAGAATTATTAATGAAAGAACGTTCTTCATCCTTATGAAAAGAATGCAAGAGGTTTCAGTAATTATGAGATCGAAGAAAGAATCGGATACATTAACTTCAACAACGAGAGGCTAAATGTCAACAAAATATTGTGAACATGCTGCAAGAACTCGGAATACAGAGTGGGGCATAGAATATTTAAGTAGCGCCCTCAAGCAAAGTGAGGGAGGCAGGGAGAGGCCGCTAATGAAATGGACAGACCAAATGGAATGAAAAATGGGATCGAAATGGACTTCATCGCTGCAATCTCCCATCATTATTACTATTTTCAGTCCTTGAATCTACTAAAAATATATCAAGCGTACTTAGGCATGAATGTCAAAATGAACATTTTTCTTGGAAAGAAATGTATATATCGTAATTAATATATTTTTACTAATAAGAATACGGAGAAAAAAATCATTGTCTTCACTTTATTTGAGGCAGTATTTTTAACACTTAAATAATTTTAATTAAATTATATAATTGTATGTAACGGTCATTGCAAATGCTTATGTTATTGTAAACATGTTTAATAATGTAAGAGCTGTGAGATTAATAAGTTTAAAGTTGCTATCAATGAGGTAACAATGAGGTAACCTTGAGGTAATAATGAGTTTGAGAGTTTGAATGTTGCTAGTTATGATTAGAGCAACGATAAGTAAATTTTGTAACAGTTTAAAAATAGCCAATCAACAGCCAGAAAAAGCTTTAATTAAATGCAGGTATTCTATTGGACTACGATTAGCCAATCAGAGACTTGATATACAAAAGTTTACGAGTTTGGACGGTTGAAATCTTTCAGTTGCTGGCAGACCTTGGTAGTGACCGTATGGAAGATATGTTCTCTAAAGAAATATTACGTATTCGTGTGAATCGTAAAATTAAATATACGCGATAACAAAGCACAAGTTTTAAATTAAAGAATCTCACAGCTCTTAATATCAGTGTAGTGTTATTTAAGTTGTGCCAAGGATTAATAAAAAGAAGTGAACTTTCTTGTCGCACCGCACCCTGATTAAGAGAAACGTGTTTCTAAAATAAGACTGACGCAGCCGAGGAAAACATAAGGATAAATAATATCTATAGAAGCTGTTTAATAACAAAGTTAATAAATATTCTTAAACTTGGAGTGTAATAACAAAAATACATCTTCAAAAAACAAGCTCTCATACGTAGCAGCATATTACGTAATAAACAATCCACTTCAAAATTGACGTTCATACATGGAGCTGTTTAAATAAATAAACTCCAAGACAATAACTACTTCAAGTTGGCTTCCCAAGCGTGAGGCTAATAACTTACGTAACAATAAATTGCGTAAATAAATAAACTCGTTCAAAACCCCTAACATAAAAACAGTAAATAAAATAAGTTCTTCATATTTCCTTAATACTTGCGCTTGATAAAAACATCGTTTTAGTTTCCACTGACTATTTACCTCATGGTCCCGATAACACGCCTTCCTGCTAATAATCTAGGACTTCCGGTCAGTGTTGCCAAATTAATTAGTTGCTGGTTTTAGTGTTAAAATTCGCAATGAAACACACATAATGTCTTTGACTAAGCTAACGATACACTAACAATCGTATATAAATGTGCACTAGAAATCAGTACGGATAACGGCAACTATGAAACGATTTGGTAAATCCTCATATGAAGAAGTGGATGAAATACTAGAAATTCGAAGCCAGAAAACACTATGAGAAAAAGTCAGACGCAATTTAACGAATTCTGTAAAGTATATAACTTAGTTGTTTATTGCCATGCAATTGTTAAAAATAGGAATTCATTTTGTATAGTTCCAAAGACAATATATGCTATATATAATAATCCAGTAATTTCAGAGAGCCTTGTATGCAAAAATACAACTGCGATTAATTAATATATTCCGTAAGCAGTTAGTTTTTAGGTTTATTTTTAGAAATTGAGTTTTTATTTATGGACGCTCTTTAACTACTATGGTTCTTGGTGTCTCGTTCTATATTGGACGTGAAAGACCTGACATTTTGCTCAGAGGCCTCTTTATCAGACTTGGTTCTTTCACGTGCCGTAACTCTACGACACGGGACCACTGGCTGTACTTCTCTTCCGAAGAAAGCCCTCCGCCGGGAACTAGAGGCTAGCATGATACCCCTAGACCATGAAAGACGACAATTTATTTTAAGCCTCTGCTCTTGTATTATTAGCTAAAATAGTCAAAACAAATCTAAGATGAGTCCCTCGCAATTTTTTCGTAATAACAAAACCTCTTGTTAGATTACTTAAGATAATCGTTCAGCATAAAGCATGATCGTAAATCCATTTGTTAGTAGTAACAGTAAGTCGTTGCATGCTTAATAAAAGAGTATAATGCATATTTATAATAGGTATACCATGCATTATGAGAAAATATTTTTAGGAGTTGTATCGTATTTCGACTGTTGGGGAGCCGAACTTGTAGTAGTTGCAACCGCACGTATAGTAAACAGTTTCCGGTAGCTTTCGCCCCAAATGTACTTTCAGGTGGCCTTTGCCCCAAATTTAATAAAAATTAACTTTGTAATTTGTTTGTTTCTTTAAGTATTAAATATTTATGTTTGTCTCGGCTGCTCTAGTATTATTGTTAGAGACATGGAAGTCTTGGCAGGATTGTTATACGACTAAGAATGTAGGCTTACACAGATTTTAATTTTACTTCACTCCTTTTATTAATACTTGATACCATTTAAATAACACTTTGCTGATAGAGAGATGTGAGATTCTTTTATTTAATACTTGCAATTTTTAACAAGTATTCTATGTTTGTCTCATACGAATACGTAATTAATTTCTCGAGGACACATCTCGCGTCTGGTTATGATCATGTCTAGAAGCAACACGTCTGGTTATGAGCGCTGTTTGGAGGCAACTGAATTTATTTCAACCGTCTTAACTTGTAAATTTCTGTACTTCAAGTCTCTGATTGGCTATTTTTACTCCAATAGAATACCTGCATTTAACTAAAGCTTTTTCTGGTTGTTGATTGGCTATTTTTATATACTGTCACTAACATTACATTAATGCTTCCAAGATCACAAGTAACATTTAAACTCTCAAACTCATTATTGCCTCAAGGCTACCTCATTGTTAGCAACCTTTAACCTATTTCTCACAGCTCCTGCATTATTAAATTACGTAATGCATTCACATAACATTATTGAACATGTTTACAATAATATAAGCCTACAATGTCTGTTAAGATTTTACAAATTATTACATACACATATTACCTTAAGGAGGGCTATTATTGAATTTACATATTATGTAATTTGACTGAAATCATTTAAGGGTTAATAATACTGCCTCAACTACCACTTAATTTTTAATTTATGCAACCGACTATTTAATAATAACTACTGCTTATACATTTTATTACATTTTAATCGTAGCACACTGTTAATAAAGGCAAATCGTGATTTTGAATCTTTCCAGATAATCTCAAATTCACCCGTAATATCACTTATAAATTTTACACCGTTTTCCAGACCTGTCTCAATAATAAAAGTATTTACTTACCGACCATCTACTTCTGGAGAATGGAAATCCAGTAGCCGCGGTATTATCTGAAAAAAAAACATTGCAAATATAAACATATGTATTTCATTATATTATACATAAGAGGCATTGAAAAGCTACTGTGCTTTGTTTTATTATGTGCTTATTCTATTTTTGGGTGGAAGTCAATATTTCCCCTACTTACTATAGGTAAGCAGTAAATGTAATGTGTCAGAAATACTCTGTAATGAACAATTTTCATCTGAACTTTTCAGAGACAGACTCATCACAAATAAAAGATCAGCTACATTGACAGATTTAAGTACATTTCCAGGTTCCAATATCAGGGTAAAACGCTTGCGGTTTAGGTGTAATACTGCAAAGTTGTTGGTACTGACTTAGTATAAGGAAACGGGTATAATTATAGGTTAATGCTTAGAAAATGGAGGTTTTTTAATATGCAAGGTGAGTAGTATACAATGAGACCTTCTGGATCAATTTATGGCTTTTTAATTGGCTTAATTGATTTAAATTGGCTGTAATTGGTCTTTCATGTAAGTCCGACCTAAGTACATGATACCTTCTGGATCAATTTATGGCTTTTTAATTGGTTCACATGGTTCATTTGGTCTTTCATGTAAGCCCGACCTAAAGCACATGGGGTTTCTGGATCAATTTATGGCTTTTTAATTGGTTCACTTGGTTCACTTGGTCTTTCATGTAAGCCCGACCTAAAGCACAGGGGGTTTCTGGATCAATTTATGGCTTTTTAATTGGTTCAATTGGTCTTTCAGGCAAAGGGGACCTATAGTGCATGAGTCTTCTGGATCAAATTTATGGTTACTGGCGAGTTGACAGTTTGTCATTCCCGGCCACATGGAGGGCTTTACTTGAAGAAGCATTTAAAAAAAAGTCTCCTCCTCGGCTTTGGGTGGGAGGAGGTAATCAAAATAATGTATGCATTTCCAGTCAGCTATGAGACATGATTCACCCCTATAAAGTACACAGCGTTAATTCTAATCATATACATCAAATAAAAAATACAAGTTTCAATTTTTGTGGCGAACGCTCCTAACAACTGTAGATATTTAAAAAAATCGAAAGGTTTAATTTTCACCATCCTACCGCGAGTTGTTGCTTTCTACGACATGAATAACACGCTACTTAAAACCGTGTATGTATACAGCGAGGTCTCCCTACACGTCAGTTTAAAAGACAATCGCCTGAGTATTCAGTCGCGACCCCTCTGTCTGGAATGCCCGGTCAATTAAGGCTATTGACTCACCCTTCGAATAAGGGAGCATCTATTCACGGTATTGATTTTTCTCCGCCAGCTCCCCTCTCATATATAAGACTGGTATCTATTATTGTAAAAGTTCGCTTTATCTACGCTAGATGCCAGAAGGTTACAGAACTAACATTTCTAATTCATATCTGGCACTATAGATGCCGGCAGAATCCGATCCGCTATTGATTTTTTCATTAAAACTACATGACATTCAAACACATTAGCTAATTACAGTGTTACAAGCTGTATGTACAGTGAAATAAAAACGAATCGCATTTAAAAAAAATTCTCATATGTTACACTCACATGACTTTCTCTACTCTTGTACAAACTTTTTCTTACAAATGCTTATTCTGCTTGATTTTACTAGCTGCAATAGGAATACGGTAGGCTTTAAGCATTAGTCAAATATTTTAAGAGCGGTTGCCATGTGATGCACTCCATTCTCTTTACATGCCTAAGACATAAAAAAATGAATAACGAATTCGAGAAAAATATAATTATTGGGGAATTTAAGGGAATAACAAGCAATATCTCGAAAATAGTTCTCAATAAAACAGGGGCTCAAAACATAAATATCCGGTGAAGTCTCGTTATCGAATTTTCGGGTGGAATACCATACTTCCCTTACTTACTCTTCATAGTAGAGAAATTTAAAATACTTAGTTAAACAACGGGAAAGATGTCTTGTATCTTTTTCCCACGAGGTGTATGATTCATACAATAAACAGTAATTGAACAATGTCTTTGTCATTTAATTAACAGTACACCAAAAGGCAGACCATCTTTTACAGAATAACTTAAGTCATTTCCGGATCACATGTATGCTTTTTTAGAAAGAAATATCTAAATGATACCTTCATTCTAATGTAGGTTCAAAGGCATTAGCGGATTGATCATTTCCTGCACTATTTCAACAAGAGTACATAAAAAATATATTACGTAAAGATGATTCAGCGTTTGATTTCATACTGAACTAAAGCTTGAAACAAATATTCAGTTTTCAGAACGCTAAAGTACGATTGAAAAGGAATATATACGTTAAATCAACTTCCATTTCAACTTAAACGGATTACGACAAAACTAGAAGAGAAAGACAAAGTAGACTAAAATGACAGTGCAAGCGCAAATAGTAGTAGTTATTTGGGGACTTTAGCTACTTTCAACTGCAACTTATTTTAACTCAAGCAACCTTAAGACAGGGCTTCTATTAGCTAATTTTATAATTAATAAAACAATTAATGTTTGAAAATACTTCATTAACATACTAATTAACAAAAATTAACTTAACTCTGAATTTTTCGTTGAAACTCTGTAATCTGCTATAAAATAGCTTGCATAATATATAAAAATAATCTTACGACATACAAAAAGCTTAACATACTTAAAGCTTAACCTCGAATGTCAACAACTGAAAAAAAATTGAAAAGCGGTAATATGCCAGAAAATGGAGTATAGAATATAGGGAAATTATCCTTTTCTTCATTCATCAAGTTTACATGCCTAAATGATTATTTCCAGACAAGACGCCAGTGAAGAAGAAATACCAGTTCAGCGCCTGCGATGGTATTATTATCTACTTACTGGGAGGTATATCAACGGTCTCCACTTCAACTCCAGACATGGTCAAACTTTAATGTTTAAAACACTTCTGAGCTATGGCACTTAGACATGCTTGACAAGTGAATTAAATTTTACAGCACTAATTGGAATGTTCCGAATAACTAGGCAAGTGTCCCCATGATTTGTATCTCGGAATGGTAAAACATAAATGTTTAACTGCTAAACAACTGTGATACTCGCGTGGGATAATAATAATCCTACAGCATTATGTGGATATATTGGAGGGGTTCTCAGGTATACGAGATCCAGATCGAGTTTTATCTTCGTTCTTTCTCCCTTTCTTGATGTACATACATACATACAGACATATCCACAGACATACACACAGCCAAACACCTCCCCAAAACACACGGCCAGGTACGAAGACTTACGAATATATCCGAACATACACATACATACCGAGTCATTCACGCAGATAAATACTCTCAAACAAGCAGACTCAGAGATACTCACACACAAATCAAAACAAGCAGACTCAGAGATATACATACACACACATATACTTCCAAACATCAGGAATGAGCGAAGACCTTCGAGCACACTCGAATACATGTACAGGCAATATACACACAGGAACATACTAAACACCAACAGAGAGAGACGCTCTTACCTATAAGCATGGGGGGGCTCTGTTATAATATAGCTTCATATATGAGAGGCTCTGTCTTTAGATGATTGTATTGATTAATGTAGCGTTGAAGATGACGGGAATTGCGGGATTAGGGAGCTATGGTATTAATGGAGTTATGTGGTGGCGGTGGCGAATGTATTGAGTTACGGTGCTGATGGAGGCACGCGATGGTCATGGACGTATAAGTTAATGTACTTGCAAGTGTGAAGGAGTATTTGTGATGGTGGTGATAGGAGGCGATGAGGATGGTTATATTGTCGGGAAGGCTTTTGGAAATGATGGTGGTGATGAGAGGTGGTGTTCATTGTTTCGCTGATGCTGATTCTTTTTTTGTGTGTAGAAGGGCACACACATTCATTACGAAGAAATACACTAACACTGTAAAACATACCGAATTGTTGCGAGTAGCACAAAATCTTTTATCAGTGTATAAAATGGTTTCAATGTCCTTACAACATCTTAGAATACTTATAAAGCTGCAAACGGTATCGAATTCCTTTAAAGTGTTCAAAGTTCTCGATTTACGAGAACATTTAAGTGATGCATGGATCCAATGAAGCTAGGACAGGCTCTCCATTCAGCATATAAGAGACTTCACCTAGATTAGGCTAGGAGCGGTAAAGGCAAGATAGCGTACATTGTGTAAAGCCACTTTAGGTTAGACTGCTTGAGGTTATGATAAGGGGTCACAGATAATTAGAGGACGGGCTAGTTTATAGCTTTAAGTTATGATCGCTTGAATAGATGATGGGGGGCTGCTGACTATGATTGAGACACGTTAACATACACGTCATCGAGCTAGGCTAGCTAATAGCAGGCTGGACGGGAATCCTGCTTATACTATTTTAGGATAGGTTAGGATATTCAGTGCTAGCTAAGGACTGGATTGTTGGACAGATTATAAGGAATGGTATCATATTAGGCTAGATAATTACTGGGCAGAATACATAACGCTAGGATACTCTGGGAACAGGTAGAGTTAGGCTCGCACGATTGTCCGAGTTTGAAGAACAGGCTAGCATAGAATGTCTTAGGAATGGATTTCGTCATGATTGTTATGGTTGGCTGCGTTTCACGGTTAAGTTATTTACGTTAGTGGTTACGTTTAGTGGTTACATTGGTTACGTTTACTGGTTACGTTGGTTACGTTTAGTGGTTACGTTGGTTACGTTTACTGGTTACGTTTACTGGTTACGTTGGTTACGTTTACTGGTTACGTTTACTGGTTACGTTGGTTACGTTTAGTGGTTACGTTTACTGGTTACGTTGGTTACGTTTACTGGTTACGTTGCTATGTGGAATGAGTCGTTACATGGGGGACTTGTAAAGTGAGATGTTATAACCTGGAAACGTTAGGGACCTCAGCATGTCTCGAAATCTTCAACTTGTGTACTGCTCACTTTCCCTGTAGTATGGTTCTTCATAGGAAGATCTGTATGGGTGACCTTCTAGTCTTGAAACATTGCATATTCGAGTGCTAACATATTCAATGAGGTTGCGTCACATATCCTCCAATATTACAAGTAAGGGTAGACTTCATTTAATGCATGGTGAGCTAATGTAATTAATGGAGTAGCTGCAATTAATGTGGAATTCTGTCATAGTCCCGTTTCTTATATAACTTGACTGCAAGGTTTATGGTTATCAATGATGTGAGATTACCGATAAAATTAGGAAATAAGCAAATAATTCTACAGTCTCCTGATGACATATGCGGCTGCAGCTTCGAAATCATATACAGTATATGATATTCTAGAACAAGCATGGATTCCCTTATTGACATTCAAATACAGCCAGCTTACGAAAAGCTTCATTTTTCCTATATTACCCATGAGAAGAGTCGTTCTGTCAAGTGTCGTATGTGCAGTAGGATTTTAAAAAACAGATCTATTTCAAGACTTAAACAACACCGGCAAAGATGTAGTAATGAATCATTGAAGTGTGCAGTGCTTAGAACTCCCGTAAGTGATGCTGAAATCTATTCAAGGCCAGGGATGTTAGAGTTAAGCTGTGAAGCGCTTGGATCACCCCTGAGTGCTACTGAAATCTCTTCAAGACCAGGGATGTTAGATGTAAGAAGAGCAGTGTCTTTGGATGATGAAACTCTGAATAATCACCTGAGTGAAAATAAACATTTTAGTGTTAACTCGTCCAGTGTGGGTGATGTATCCAAGGCGAATATTGAGATTTTATATCCCTGTACAGATCCTAATGACTTAGTACACCAAATAAGACTGTTAATGATGTCGCATGAAGCTGGTAAAAACGACTTTTCTATTGAGATTAATAAGATCATCCAAGTATTGAAGAGCACTGGGATTATAGCATGATTGAGACTGAACTCTGTATAATAAAGAGCTTTCACATTTGAATGAAATGAGTGTGTTAAAATTTTGTTTGCTTCTGTTCAATGCTCTAGTGTTTGCTTAATGTAAAATCAAATAATAATAATTCTCAATAAAGATATTTTCACCATTGACTTAAGTGTTTCTTTTGATTTGCCTTTCTAGCCTCTGCCCCTATTCATAATAAAGCTTGATGTTTAGATTTTATCCTTTGTGTATTTTAGGTTTAATACATATATTTTGAGCATTTAAGCCTAATCTGATGGTTCTATAGACAAGAGAATGTATTTTAATTAGGTCAGTCCAAGTCTTTGGAGTATGCTGATGGGTTTTATAAATAGTGGCAGGTATTTTAGCTGTATTGTATAGGTCACTAGGATACTCTTTTACAGTGAGAGATGCAGTTATCTTCATGGTATTGTCAGTGAACTATTTATGTGCGAGGGTTTTAGAAATTACGCCATGTATTTCATGCTATCGTTAAGGGTCTTTTTTAGCATTTTGCCGTATTTTACAGTGTATTTAGATGCTCTTGACACTTTTATGTGTATTGTTTATGGTTCTGATCCTGAATGGCTTTTTAGAAGTGTAGCGTGTATTTTTATGTCATTAGAGTGTCCTGAAGGGCTTTTAGAATTACTGGGTTTTTAGATTATGTGGAGCCATTTTATGCTCTTTTAAGGTATTGTGACACTTCCAATTATATTTTTTCGAAGTTTTTCATATGCATATTTATGACTCTTTAAAGGTATTCCAGCCTATGGAATTAGATATGAGTACAGGCTTTAAGGACATCCCTATATACTTGAATGGGAATTTTAGATGTTTCTTAAAGTAGTAGCATTCATTTTCAGGATATTGATGCATCTTTTTAAGATTTTCAGAACATTTTGAATATGCTTTATGATGTTTTTTTAAAGTATCTTTCAAAATACAGACGGAGGGATTGATGTAGGTATTTCGAATATATTTTTCATCCTGTAACAGGCATTGTAGTGTATTTTTAGAAATGTTTGCTTGCATTTTAGCCACTGGAATAGGAACTGTAGAGCATTTAGCTGGCGTTTATGAGCTATTAGACCCAGGTTTTTGGAAAATTATGATCGGTTTTATAAGTAGTAGCTGTTATGTTCATGATATTGCCTCAGATCTTTACAGTATTCTGAGGGTTCTTTAGGCGCGCTGCAGCTATTTTCAAAGTTTCTGGTAAGAGAATTTGAGCCTCTTTCAGTGCATTTTAAGATGTGAATGAGGTATTGTGACATGCTTTTAGGATGCTATTGTAATATGGAGAGTGGAATTTCATTTGTAAGGCAGTGCATTAAAGCAAGTATTTATTCTAATTTCAAGAGTTAATGTATTTTCCACTGATTTTGATACTTTATGAGCATTTCTTATCCATTATTAGAATAAATATATATACTTTCAGTCCTTTTTTTCTAAATTTTGTAAGCTTCTATATGTTAAGTAGTTAACATGTGAGACCGATAGGCACAATCCCTGAATTGGTTAGTTTTAGGTATTTTGGAGTAGTCTAACCTAGCCACAAGCGACCATACTAAGCCAATCTAACCCTGCCTTACCTGCTCTGAAAGATCCTTTCATTATCTATCTTGGCATCGTCCAACCTAGCCAAAACGTAACCAACGTAACCAATGTAACCAGTAAACGTAACCACTAAACGTAACCAACGTAACCAGTAAACGTAACCAGTAAACGTAACCAACGTAACCACTAAACGTAACCAACGTAACCAATGTAACCACTAAACGTAACCACTAACGTAAATAACTTAACCGTGAAACGCAGCCAACCATAACAATCATGACGAAATCCATTCCTAAGACATTCTATGCTAGCCTGTTCTTCAAACTCGGACAATCGTGCGAGCCTAACTCTACCTGTTCCCAGAGTATCCTAGCGTTATGTATTCTGCCCAGTAATTATCTAGCCTAATATGATACCATTCCTTATAATCTGTCCAACAATCCAGTCCTTAGCTAGCACTGAATATCCTAACCTATCCTAAAATAGTATAAGCAGGATTCACGTCCAGCCTGCTATTAGCTAGCCTAGCTCGATGACGTATATGTTAACGTGTCTCAATCATAGTCAGCAGCCCCCCATCATCTATTCAAGCGATCATAACTTAAAGCTATAAACTAGCCCGTCCTCTAATTATCTGTGACCCCCTATCATAACCTCAAGCAGTCTAACCTAAAGTGGCTTTACACAATGTACGCTATCTTGCCTTTACCGCTCCTAGCCTAATCTAGGTGAAGTCTCTTATATGCTGAATGGAGAGCCTGTCCTAGCTTCATTGGATCCATGCATCACTTAAATGTTCTCGTAAATCGAGAACTTTGAACACTTTAAAGGAATTCGATACCGTTTGCAGCTTTATAAGTATTCTAAGATGTTGTAAGGACATTGAAACCATTTTATACACTGATAAAAGATTTTGTGCTACTCGCAACAATTCGGTATGTTTTACAGTGTTAGTGTATTTCTTCGTAATGAATGTGTGTGCCCTTCTACACACAAAAAAAGAATCAGCATCAGCGAAACAATGAACACCACCTCTCATCACCACCATCATTTCCAAAAGCCTTCCCGACAATATAACCATCCTCATCACAAATACTCCTTCACACTTGCAAGTACATTAACTTATACGTCCATGACCATCGCGTGCCTCCATCAGCACCGTAACTCAATACATTCGCCACCGCCACCACATAACTCCATTAATACCATAGCTCCCTAATCCCGCAATTCCCGTCATCTTCAACGCTACATTAATCAATACAATCATCTAAAGACAGAGCCTCTCATATATGAAGCTATATTATAACAGAGCCCCCCCATGCTTATAGGTAAGAGCGTCTCTCTCTGTTGGTGTTTAGTATGTTCCTGTGTGTATATTGCCTGTACATGTATTCGAGTGTGCTCGAAGGTCTTCGCTCATTCCTGATGTTTGGAAGTATATGTGTGTGTATGTATATCTCTGAGTCTGCTTGTTTTGATTTGTGTGTGAGTATCTCTGAGTCTGCTTGTTTGAGAGTATTTATCTGCGTGAATGCCTCGGTAAGTATGTGTATGTTCGGATATATTCGTAAGTCTTCGTACCTGGCCGTGTGTTTTGGGGAGGTGTTTGGCTGTGTGTATGTCTGTGGATATGTCTGTATGTATGTATGTACATCAAGAAAGAGAGAAAGAACGAAGATAAAACTCGATCTGGATCTCGTATACCTGAGAACCCCTCCAATATATCCACATAATGCTGTAGGATTATTATTATCCCACGCGAGTATCACAGTTGTTTAGCAGTTAAACATTTATGTTTTACCATTCCGAGATACAAATCATAGGGACACTTGCCTAGTTATTCGGAACATTCCAATTAGTGCTGTAAAATTTAATTCACTTGTCAAGCATGTCTAAGTGCCATAGCTCAGAAGTGTTTTAAACATTAAAGTTTGACCATGTCTGGAGTTGAAGTGGAGACCGTTGATATACCTCCCAGTAAGTAGATAATAATACCATCGCAGGCGCTGAACTGGTATTTCTTCTTCACTGGCGTCTTGTCTGGAAATAATCATTTAGGCATGTAAACTTGATGAATGAAGAAAAGGATAATTTCCCTATATTCTATACTCCATTTTCTGGCATATTACCGCTTTTCAATTTTTTTTTCAGTTGTTGACATTCGAGGTTAAGCTTTAAGTATGTTAAGCTTTTTGTATGTCGTAAGAGTATTTTTATATATTATGCAAGCTATTTTATAGCAGATTACAGAGTTTCAACGAAAAATTCAGAGTTAAGTTAATTTTTGTTAATTAGTATGTTAATGAAGTATTTTCAAACATTAATTGTTTTATTAATTATAAAATTAGCTAATAGAAGCCCTGTCTTAAGGTTGCTTGAGTTAAAATAAGTTGCAGTTGAAAGTAGCTAAAGTCCCCAAATAACTACTACTATTTGCGCTTGCACTGTCATTTTTAGTCTACTTTGTCTTTCTCTTCTAGTTTTGTCGTAATCCGTTTAAGTTGAAATGGAAGTTGATTTAACGTATATATTCCTTTTCAATCGTACTTTAGCGTTCTGAAAACTGAATATTTGTTTCAAGCTTTAGTTCAGTATGAAATCAAACGCTGAATCATCTTTACGTAATATATTTTTTATGTACTCTTGTTCAAATAGTGCAGGAAATGATCAATCCGCTAATGCCTTTGAACCTACATTAGAATGAAGGTATCATTTAGATATTTCTTTCTAAAAAAGCATACATGTGATCCGGAAATGACTTAAGTTATTCTGTAAAAGATGGTCTGCCTTTTGGTGTACTGTTAATTAAATGACAAAGACATTGTTCAATTACTGTTTATTGTATGAATCATACACCTCGTGGGAAAAAGATACAAGACATCTTTCCCGTTGTTTAACTAAGTATTTTAAATTTCTCTACTATGAAGAGTAAGTAAGGGAAGTATGGTATTCCACCCGAAAATTCGATAACGAGACTTCACCGGATATTTATGTTTTGAGCCCCTGTTTTATTGAGAACTATTTTCGAGATATTGCTTGTTATTCCCTTAAATTCCCCAATAATTATATTTTTTCTCGAATTCGTTATTCATTTTTTTATGTCTTAGGCATGTAAAGAGAATGGAGTGCATCACATGGCAACCGCTCTTAAAATATTTGACTAATGCTTAAAGCCTACCGTATTCCTATTGCAGCTAGTAAAATCAAGCAGAATAAGCATTTGTAAGAAAAAGTTTGTACAAGAGTAGAGAAAGTCATGTGAGTGTAACATATGAGAATTTTTTTTAAATGCGATTCGTTTTTATTTCACTGTACATACAGCTTGTAACACTGTAATTAGCTAATGTGTTTGAATGTCATGTAGTTTTAATGAAAAAATCAATAGCGGATCGGATTCTGCCGGCATCTATAGTGCCAGATATGAATTAGAAATGTTAGTTCTGTAACCTTCTGGCATCTAGCGTAGATAAAGCGAACTTTTACAATAATAGATACCAGTCTTATATATGAGAGGGGAGCTGGCGGAGAAAAATCAATACCGTGAATAGATGCTCCCTTATTCGAAGGGTGAGTCAATAGCCTTAATTGACCGGGCATTCCAGACAGAGGGGTCGCGACAGAATACTCAGGCGATTGTCTTTTAAACTGACGTGTAGGGAGACCTCGCTGTATACATACACGGTTTTAAGTAGCGTGTTATTCATGTCGTAGAAAGCAACAACTCGCGGTAGGATGGTGAAAATTAAACCTTTCGATTTTTTTAAACATCTACAGTAATTAGGAGCGTTCGCCACAAAAATTGAAACTTGTATTTTTTATTTGATGTATATGATTAGAATTAACGCTGTGTTTTTTATAGGGGTGAATCATGTCTCATAGCTGACTGGAAATGCATACATTATTTTGATTACCTCCTCCCATCCAAAGCCGAGGAGGAGACTTTTTTTTAAATGCTTCTTCAAGTAAAGCCCTCCACGTGGCCGGGAATGACAAACTGTCAACTCGCCAGTAACCATAAATTTGATCCAGAAGACTCATGCACTATAGGTCCCCTTTGCCTGAAAGACCAATTGAACCAATTAAAAAGCCATAAATTGATCCAGAAACCCCCTGTGCTTTAGGTCGGGCTTACATGAAAGACCAAGTGAACCAAGTGAACCAATTAAAAAGCCATAAATTGATCCAGAAACCCCATGTGCTTTAGGTCGGGCTTACATGAAAGACCAAATGAACCATGTGAACCAATTAAAAAGCCATAAATTGATCCAGAAGGTATCATGTACTTAGGTCGGACTTACATGAAAGACCAATTACAGCCAATTTAAATCAATTAAGCCAATTAAAAAGCCATAAATTGATCCAGAAGGTCTCATTGTATACTACTAAGGTGTTACTTGGAATGTGTGGAGTTGCTTTATGTAGTAGTTGAACGAGGTCATTTGGCACAGCCACCTACTCCTTCTAGCGCCCGGCTTTATACAGTGAAAACTAACCAAAGAAAATGTGGCTAATGTGGATCATTCCAGTTTAGACGCGCAGATCCTGTGGCTAGGTTCTGCCGAAGACCGCAACTGCTCCACTCCTCTACGTCTAAAAAATATCTCTCGGCTACGCTTTGCGGCTTAGGGCCCTCAACATTTGGCTAGAGCACCGGGACCGGGCCATCGATGTTGGCAATGCTCCCATGAAGCCTCGGATAAGATGTATGCAATGCGAGTTGGTGCGTTGTTAATACGGAACAAAACAGTCAATATTCTATAAAAATGTAAAGAAATTGTAAATCACAAAATCTATTAGTGTTCATAATGTGCTATAATGCTATAAAAGTAATAAAGACCAGCATCTACTAGGCAGTCGCAGAAGTACCCGCCTGACGTATATATAGCGGTTATTGTTTCAAACAAATGACTATGGTAGAAACTACCACCCTTATAAAGCTTAACTTTGAAGTTTGAGATGCTACGTTGTTTAGTAATTGTTTGGCAGCCATTAATAGTTAGCTCTCTCAGCGAATTTGTAAACGTGGATAACTAGCCATCGTTATGGGATACAATACTTTCATTTGAAAGGTCTTAGTCCAACTAATATGGACTATCAAAGTGTATCAAGCTGAAAGGAGACTATGTAGAGAAATAAAGATGTTTGTTCGCAAAATGTTTGCGTTTTCTTTGTTAGGTCGGGTACTTCTGGGACAGCCCTCGTAGATGTGTGTGTCGTGAAACCGGTCCCGTTTCCTCACACAAAATCATATCTAGATTGTTATACAATCGCTCAGGAAAATGAGCTCTAAGTTCCTTGTTTTGAATGTCACTGCAATCAGGCTGTTTTCGTGCGTTTTCTTCCTTATTTTTTTTGCTTAAGTGGTCAACATGCTCCAGATTTCACTTTCTCTTTCCGTTGGACGTCGTGCCCATGACCGTTTCGATCACTTTGCTCCATGTAACGCATGAGTAATTTTTCCAGTTCTCCCAATTTGCTGGCTGTTATGTTGGCTCTTCTTGCCGCGTTCGCTGAGCTCCTCTACGCTCTTTAACTTTACACTGGAAACTCAAGTCGGAACCTTACATTTTCATTAAAGTCTGCCAATATGCAGCACAGCGATCGCACCGATCATTAAGAGCAGTGGATCCCAAACTGGTGCGATGGAGGAAGGTGAGGGGTATTTACAAGAGGAGAGACGCAGACAACTTACTCAGAAGAAAAAGTACAAATGTGATTTAAAAGTGATCGCTGGAAAGAGGACAAAAATGATAAATTTCGGATTTTTAACTTACTATTAAGCCCGTTTCCCTAGGAACAGTTTCATGTAAATATTTTTGTTCTCGAAGTGAAAATGAGTTACATCACAATTTAAATAAACCTGGTCGGAAGGCGTGGCAGCGCGTTGAGGCCTTTTCTTATATTTCTCACATTTTTCCCCAAATGTCTGAACAGCTTTTGCTAAATTTGGTGGGCATAAATTAATGATTTTATAGGTTATGCATTTAGGTAAAAATGTATTCATTTATGAAAAAATAAATAAACAGAATAGAAGTTCATGTGTAAGAATCTTTCAGTGCATTTTCTCGAGTGTAATACTTTACAAAATGTTCAACACTTGAAGTGCTCCTTACGATGTAATAAGTTATCGTAGTGAAACTTCAGGAACAGTTTCTTTAATACATGGTAACTAAAATTTGCTATGTAGTGAGGCAGTATTTTTAACACTTAAATGATTTCAGTCAAATTATATAATATAAAATTCAATAACGGACCGCCTTAAAGCAATATGTGTATGTAACAATATATAAAATGCATGTAACAGACATTGCATTAATGTTTATATTATTATGTACATGTTCAATAATGTTATGTGAATGTATTACGTAATTTAATAATGTAGGAGCTGTGAGACTAATAGGTTAAAAGTTGCTAACAATGAGGTAACAACCTTGAGGCAATAATGAATAAGAAAGTATAATAATGCTTCTTGGAAACAATAATGTAATTTTTTAGACAGTTTATAAAATAGCCAATCAACAGCCAGAAAAAAGCTGAAGTTAAATGAAAGTATTCTATTGGAGTAGGATTAGCCAATCAGAAACTGAAATAGGGTAAAATTGTACAAATTCAGAAGTCAGTTGCTAGTAGACAGAGTTCCTAACCGGACGCGAGACCGTCCTCGAGAAATTTAATACGTATTCAGTGTGACACAAAAATAGTTTACGTGTTAAAAAGTGCAATAATTAATAAAAGAATTCACAGCTCTCTATATCAGTGAAGTGTTATTTAAATCGTGTCAAGGATTAATAAATGTAGTGAAGTATAAATTATATAGTCTGTGTAAGCCTACATTCTTCAGCCGCACCACACCTTTAAAAAATTCATGTCTCTAAAAATAAATACTGACACAGCCGAGGCAAACATTAATATATATAATATCTATAATAAAACCTTAAAATATAAAGTTGACTCTTAAACATTGGGGCGAAGGCTACCGGAAACTTTGTACCATACGTGCGGTTGCAACAACTTCAAGTTCGGCTCCCGAACAGTCGAAATACAATACAATCTACTCTCACTAGTTATTAATGTAAGGCGAAAAAAAAATGTTTTATTTATGGACGCTCTTTAACTGCTGTGGTCCTAAGCGTCCCATTCTATATTGGGCGTGAAAGACCGGGAATTTTGCTCAGAGGCCTCTTTATCAGGCTTGAGGTTCTTTTATGTGCGGTAGTCTACGACAGGGACCACCGGCTTTACTTCCCTTCCGAAGGAAGCCATGCTAAGGATTTTTACGCCCAAAAAATCCATCGTTTGAATCCTCGACCCCGGGAACTAGAGGCTAGCATGGTAACCACTACACCACGGAAGACGACAGTGTAAGGCAAGCTCATCCAACTTTGATAAGTATGTATTTTTTGCAAAAGCGGAATTAACAACTGCACGAAAATTATTTTTAAAATTCATTTAATTTAAAACCACATTTCCTAGCAAATTTATTTTCTAGCTCAATAAGGATTCCAGATATGAGGTTTTGATTAAAAATTATAAAAATTGCATCGTAAGCAGCATTTTTTAAATTAGTTTAAATTTGTACTTTAAAAGGGATAATCCAGGAACGATTTATACACCAAATTTTGCAACTTTTTATACAAACATGAGATGTAAACAATTCAAAATACTCAGTAGAGAACTTTGGGGATTTCGAAAATTCACAGATCGGTTCCCTTAAGAGAAATTAGGAATACAGGTTTTCTGACGTATAAATACATAAACAATATTCAATTAAGTTAGACATCCATATTAATTGTAAACACAAATAAAGCTATCCGAGATATAAATAGGATTATTTATATATGCTCCTTGAGTTGTCCCTCAAAGCATTTCCTTGCTGTTTTTATAGCTGTTCACAATTTGTTGAACAGATGTGCCCAATAACTTGCCATCAACTACCTTCACGTTAAAGTATTGAATATGTAAATAATGTTTAGTCCTGTTTTGGTACGCATGAATTTTTCTATTAGTTTTGTTTGACTTGTTCTCATTGCTAAGGGAATATAATTAGAAAGAAATGGTTCCTAAAAACAGAGGAGTTGGTCCTGTTCATTTTAGCTCAAATTTTTAAAAGTATTTCTGTATACCAACAATGTGAAAGTATTAATAGAGCTACCTGTTATTTAATCTTCTGTCCAGATTAACATTTTGGATTTCAAGCAGCAGCTTCATATGGGTAATATATATTTTTCTTTTGAGGCGTGTTTTTAAAGTTAAGCACGGTTTCAATATTTTGCAACCGCAGTCGCGATTTTGAGCATGCGCGATCACTTCCCCCCATTCATTAGGAAGTCTCACACAACTGTGAGCGATCGTCACTTTGTGTTTTGCTATTGTTAGAGTGTTTTGAAATGTTCAAAACAATCGGACGACCCACCGACTGTGAATTCTGATCAGCGATTCGTTTTTTGAATGCGAGAAATGTTACGCCAACAAACATTCATTGCCAATTGTGCGAGGTTTATGGGGAAACAATAATGAGCAACAATGCCCGGCCACACACTAAGCCAAACAAACTTAAGATCTAATCGCATCATTCGGTTGCAAACAATTCGAGCACCCTCCCTACAATCCGGATTTGGCACTAAGTGATTTTCATCTGTTCCTTCATTTCAAGAAATTCCTTGATGGAAAACATTTCAACGAGGACAATGATGTGAAACCAGAAGTGCGGACTTGTCTTTCATCACAGGCGGCATCATTCTTTGACGAAGGCATACAAAAACTGGTTGGTTTCCCGTTACAACAAGTGCCTGAATAACTGAGAAGTAGTGCAAGGTGTAAGGTAAGAATGATAATAAAGTATTTGGAAAATAATGTTCTGTTATTTTTACTTTCTCTACTACGTATAGTAAATAGAAGTATTGCATCGCACTCAAAAATTCGATACTGAGATTTCACCGGAAATACATGTTTTGAGGCCTTCTGAATCCAAAAAAGTATTTTTGGAAACATGTCCGTGTGTGTGTGTCTGTTTGTGAACAGCATAACTCAGAAACGAACAGTCGAATAAACACCAAACTTGGTATTTAGGTTCAGTATCTTCCAGAGATGCGACACGAAGGTTTTAAAAAAAATCCCCCACCCCAGATTACCCTTTACATGGAACATTTTTCGAAAATTTTAATTTTCTCAAAAATGGCTCTAACGATTTTGATTAAAATATCATATGTTTAAGATACTTTAATGACAAATAAAATGTATATCTCGAATTTTCTGGGAGCGTCTCCAAAAGTATTCATTGTGAACGACTTTTGCATAACTGGTAAACCATAAGAGATAGACAAAATTTTACTACACAAAAAATGCAGATCGCGTTAAAATACACAATTTATGTCATACATTTTTTTTGTTGAGAGAACCATTTTCGAGATATTGCTTGTTATTTCCTTAAATTTTCCAGTACTTATACTTTTTCTCAAATGGGAGTTCGTTATTCATTTTTTGTCCTGGTAATACAAAACAAGTGGAATACTCCACATAGCAACTAGCTCTCCAGCTCTTAAAATATTTGACTATCGCTTAAAGCCTACCAATTCCCCTTGCATCTACAAGAAAATTAGCAATAAGATTAACATCTCGATATCTCGATTAACATGAAGCATATGGAGAACAAGCGTTTCTAAAAATAGTTTGTATAAAAGTAGAGAAAGTCATGTGAGTGTAACGCATCAGATTTTTTTAAAAAAAATTATCTGCACTTTAAAAGACACGCCTCGTATTATGTAGTTTTGGTCTCATTTGTTCTCAAATATAAGCGTTTTAAGAAAGAAACTTTTGAGATAAGAATGGAGAGGCGATCATGTGAACTGCAGAAGTTATAAAGGACAGCAACAGCTGGGAAAGATTAAGGGGGATAGCGGTGACAAGCCATAAAACGTAAGGCTATAAAGTACATGCATCTTTTTTTAATCTTAATCAGGTTTCTTAATTGCCACACATTTCGTTTACTCAGTTTACTTACATCAACATTCTAAAATTACTTCCTTGAGGTTTAATGACTCTCCCAGTTTATGGCAGTTGCTAGATGACGTTAATTCTAACTTGAGGTTTTAACTATCGGATGCTACAGGTCATAGAACATTTAACATATAAAACGTAAGTCCAAACAACTTTTTTTTTCAGTTGGGAATTCAGTTTGGATTGAAGCGCGGACTGTAGGCTAGGAGAAGGAGTGTTTTCCAGTTGATTTATCTCCAAAAATGAAGAAAATGTGTTTCTTAGACTGAGATCATAACACTAAATAAAATTGTAAATGGAAATATACGTACATATACATAGGACAGAAACTCGGTGTATTCCACACAAATAGAAAGGACACAATCCTCAAAGTAATGCTAACACACTGACAATAGCATCAACAAACAGAGGCCCAGAATAGGCGAGACGAGACAATTCCAGGCAATATGGTCTAATCTAACAGGAGGAGTATAAAATAAGAGGAACTGAAGATGAACACGAAGACGTTTTAATTTCGCCTTTGAATAATTTGTAAGTGATGTGTTTGGAAACGTAGAATCACACTGAAAAATGCAATGCCATAGCCGGGATTAGAATCACGTATCTTCCGGTTTGCGTCCCGTTGCTCTAACCAACTGGTGTCAACATCTCGGCACGACATTAAATTCCCCAAACGACTCGTATTTTTCGGAGTAAAGCACAAGGAGATCTCAAACTCATTTTGAGATGACATACCCCAACGGCGAATGACAATGTTGTAAGTACTTTAAGTCCCGGGAAAGCCAAGAAACCACGAACCGGCTGCGCAGTTTTCTTCCACTGGAAACATGATAACGCATTGCTGCTATACACAAGGTCACGCTGTTGACGTGGTTTTGCTCTGCAGTGTAAAGTGCAGTACTGAGTTGACGGTGATCTGATGTAGTTCAGTTATTACGAGTTATTTATTTTGTCCTGTACTCAGTCACAAAGTATATTACGGCTCAGTATGTGTTTTCTACTGCACAGCATGTATTTATTTATGATTGGTATGTGCTAACTCAGCCAGTTCGCCAAGTGAAAGTACGATTTGCAGAAAGATCTCGGGATGTAAAACTTCCAGGCCGTATAAACAACACATGAACTTTACAATAAATTTCAGGCCACAGGAAGTGTTCAGGCTAAGAAATCTAAAAGACGGCTTACGGTTCTTACCGAAGAAACATTAGACGATATCGGTCATCGTTTGGGAATTCCCCCCAAAAATCACTTAGGCGTCTTTCACAACAGGCTGGCATTTCTTATGACTCTGCGCGAAGAGCTACCAAATTGCTGAAGTTAAAACCATATAAAATAACTGTGGTACATGCTCTTCAACCAAGTGATCCTGTAATTAGGCGCACATTTTGTGAGTGGAGTCTCAATAGTGTACACAATGACCAAATAGAACTACATTTAATATTTTTCACGGACGAAGCTTGGTTCCACCTTCGTCGATATGTGTGTACACAAAATAATTGTTATTGGATCTCTGAGAAACCTAATATTGTTCATGAAGTATCCCTTCATGACGAAATAATTAGTGTTGGGTGCGCCATGAGCGGAGAAATTGTAGGGTCATTTTTTTTTCTCGAGTCATCAGTTGAGCCCCGTACATATGTGATACAATTTTGCCCCCTTTTTCAGAGAATTAACAGACAGGGAGCGTGATTTTGCCTTTTTTTTCAACAAGACTCTGCAACAGTTCATAGGCTAATATTTCAATGAGAACAATTGATTGTGTGTTTGAGAATTGAATTATTAGTAGAAATTTGTGGGCTCCTCGGTACCCCAAACTAACCCCCTGCGATTTCTATCTCTGGGGTAACTTAAAACATGAAGTGTACAAGACAAACCCACACACCCTGGAAGAATTAAAGCAAAATACCCGCCAGGAAATTGCTAGCATTTCCCAACATGAACTACGGCGAGTGATGGGTAGTTTCCTAAAGAGGTGCCAAAAATGTATGGACATTGGAGGTGGCCAGTTTCAGCATCTGCTTACATAAAGTTGGTAAGTAAAGCCTTTAAAAGTAGTTTTAAAAATGTTATATGGTTTCATCAGCGCCTTTCTATGATGGCAGACCGCAACGAGCGCCGAGGACGCGGACAGTTAAAACACCGCGCAGCCGGTTCATAGTTTTTTGGCTCTCTCTGTATTAAGCCCCTTGTACACGATCAAACTTTTTTTTTCAATTCAAGAGTTTACAGGAAAACTTGTGAAATGTTTTTCAATATGTGACAAGATTGGAAAAGACTTGGCATGACCTGGCAGGATTTGACAAGACTTGGCAATGTCAAAAATGTGTATTTACAAGTTGTCTCTTCGCCAAACTGAAACCCTTCAGAACACATTGATAATTTATCACGCGCGAAGTAATTTAGTATTTGCATCACAGCATAACAATTCACAATGAAATATTGTTCTTTACTAATATTATGTAGCACTTTCACATATTATATCCAATGAAATTACATTACGAGTGTGGAATACAATGAAAATAACACCAACTGATAGGTTAACCACACTATATAACATTGCATTAATGTATACTTAGTTCGGAAATCTGCCTGGCAATTATTTCTTCATCTGCTTCATCTTGTGGTAATCCACGGAGCCCTCGATTTACAGACATGGCCAGCTTATGTATAACCTAATGAGTTCGCATACAACATACCTTGGCCGGGTAGCCATTTTTGTTTACTTTTCGCCTTCAGCCATGTTGCAGATTTCGTGACGGACTGTAAATACTCGCATTTCATTGGCCAAAGCTATCAAATCATTGTGAAATCCCTGACCGTTTAGAGCATGTCCTTATTTGCTTTCAAGGACTTTAAAAGTATTGGAAGCAATTTGACAAGAAAAGTTGTGAAGTTGTGACAACTCTTGAAAAGTCTTGTAAAGTATTGAATTTGACAAAAATTTGATCATGTACAAGCGGCTTTAGGTTCAATTAATGGAATTAGCGGTTGTTTCACACAAGTCGCGTGTAGGACAAGGTTGGAAAGGCAGAATCAGACTGAAAAATCCAATGCCATAGCCGTACTTACGTTAGTGGGGTACTCATCTCGAAATGAATTTGAAATCTCCTCGTGGTTTACCGGGAAAAGTGCGAGTCGGTTGGGGAATTTGAAGTCGTGCTGGCATGTTTTCGATGGCAGCTCAGTTGGTTAGAGCAACCGGACGAAAGCTGGAAGATCCGTGGTTGAATCCCGGCTATGACAGTGAATTTCTCAATCTCATTTCACCTTTCCAACCTTGTCCTACACACGGCTTGTGTGAAAGAACAATAAATTAGGGATATGTATGTCTATGTTCAGTTCAGGTAGGAAAACAGCATCGGTGGAGTTCTAATGATTTTGCGATGAATAAAGAGAAAATATCAAACTGACTCAATAAATCTCTGAACTGCATAATATATGAAACCATTCGTTTATCCGGAAAAAAAGTTTCTCAAAAAGAACTTTTCTTTATTTCTAATTAGAAAATGACAGTTTTCACAGTTTCGCTCAATAAATCAAATTCTTAAGCTTAAGATACTTTTATTTTTAGTTCATCCTGGATTGAAAGAGGGGGACAGAATAATAAAATATTTTGAAAATAGCAATATTTAGATCTGCATACTCTAAACTCTTATTTTATTTGGACTGGCTATAAGAAGTTGTTTGTACGCTATACAAATAACCTTTCAAGTTGATTATGGACATACTTTTAGCACATATTATTAGTGTATTTCCGAATAGAATCAGATGTTTGTATTTGAAGATGTTATTTGGTTGTGTTGTTATTTGCCCCACGCTTTGGGAGCCATTTTGAAGAAGGTTTGTTGCTGCTACTTATGGTAAAAAGTTTCCGGTAGCCTTCGCCCCAATGTTCAAGAATCTTCTTTGTATTTTTATGTTTTCTATAAATATTATATATTTAGGTTTGCCTCGGCTGCGTCAGTATTAATATTTCTTTTAGAAACATGAACGCCTTAGCAGGGAGTGGTGCGACTGAAGAATGTAGACTTCACAGATTATAATTTTACTTCACTCCTTTTATTAATGCTTGGCACGATTTAAATAACACTTCACTGATATAGAGAGAGAGCTGTGAGATTTTTTTATTAATTACTTGCACTTTTTAACACGTAAACTACTTTTGTCTCACACAAAAAACGTATTCAATTTCTCGACTTCTGAATTTGTAAATTTTTCTCCATTTTAGTTTCTAATTGGCTAATCGTAGTCCAATAGAATACCTTCATTTAGCTAAAGTTTTTTCTGCTTGTTGGTTGGCTATTTTATAAACTGTCACTAAAATTACATTATTGCTTCCAAGAATCACAAGTAGTATTGTTAAACTTTCAAATTCATTATTGTCTCAAGGTTACCTCATTGTTAGCAACTTTTAACCCATTATTCTCACAGCTCCTACATTATTAAATTACCTAATACATTCACATAACATTATTACACATGTATACAATAATATAAACATATACAATGACTGTAATATACACTTTTATATATTGCTGCATACACATATTGCTTTAAGGCGGGCTGTTATTGAATTTATATATTATATAATTAGACTGAAATCATTTAAGTGTTAAAAATACTGCCTCATAGTATGTCTAAATGAACTCACATTCACCTGTCACAAGTACATGCTATTTCCACTGAAACTGAATTATTTCATAAAGCTAGCTTTGCTGTGTGTTTTATTTCCTCCACTATCGTCATTTTAATAACCTGTGTAAACAGATTACAAGAGTAAACAACTTGAAACGCGCCTTCAGAAACTTGATAGTTAAGAAATGTTGAAGGCAAATGAGGGCGCAAGTGCCTGTCACATTTCTGAAAAATTATTATCTGACATTAAAGGAAGTCGGCTGTGGCAAGTCCTATTTGCCTCCATCTCTTTCTTGTTAACGACTGTAGCTTCCTTCTTATTACAGTTGCCTCTCCCCTCTCGACCTTGTTTCTTCTGACGCCTTCTCCTCAGTAAAAATTACAGAGTAATTGTGTCCCTGCTGGCACCTGTCCCAAAGGCAACAGCTGGCATTACCTCCAGGCAATATTTCGTCTTCCTTTGCTTAAATGCTTGCAACAAATTTGGTCACAAAGAGTTGAATTAACCACGACATCGCATGTGTTTCTAAGTGTGACATGTCGACACAGATGTATATACATACATCGCCTGCATTTTCACATTGTCCCTGCTCCATTTTCTTACGAGTATTCTTTTTAATTAGACGTCCTGCATTTAAATGCCTATTTATCTTCATTTATTCCTACACTACGTTACACTTTTTACTTTCTCTACTGCGTATGCTAAGTAGGGGAAGTATTGTATTTCACCCAAAAATTCGATACCGAGATTTAACCGGAAATATATGTTTTGAGACCCCCTGAATCCAAAAATAGCATTTTTGGAAACATGTCCGTGTGTTTGTCTGTGTGCCTGTGAAGAGCATATTTCAGAAACAAACAGTCGGATAAACACCAAACTTGGTATTTTTAGGTTCAGTATCTTCCAGAGATGCGACACGAAGGTTTTCAAGAAAATCCCCCCAGCCCAGATTACCCTTTACATGGAACATTTTTCGAAAATTTTAATTTTCTCAAAAATGGCTCTAACGATTTTGATTAAAATATCATATGCTTAAGATATTTTCATGACAAATAAAATGTATATCTCGAATTTTCTGGGAATGTCTCCAAAAAAATTCTTCATTGTGAATGACTTTTGTATAACTGGTAAACCATAAGAGATAGACAAAATTTTACAACACAAAAAATGTTTATCGCGTTAAAATACACAATTTATGTCATTAGATTTTTTTTCTTTTTTCTTTTTGTTGAGTGAACCATTTTCGAGATATTGCTTGTTATTCCCTTAAATTTTCCAATACTTATACTTTTTCTCAAATTCGTTATTCATTTTTTTGTCCTGGTAATGCAAAGCGAATGGAATACTCCACATAGCAACCAGCTCTTATCCTCCAAGGATGCGACACGAAGATTTTCAAGAAAATCCCCCACCCCAAATTGCCTTTTACATGAAAAACTTTTCATTATTTTTTATTTTCTTAAAAATGACACCAACGTTTCAATTAAAATACCAATGTGTTTAAGATACTTCATTCTAAATGAGTTTTGTATAACTTGTAAACCGTAACAGATAGACAAAATACTTCTTCCTTCAACGATTAGATGTTATAATCACCTGTTCCGGCCTCTATCATCCATCACCTCCATGCCCGTATCCAGAAAAAAATTTCGGTGAGGGTTTTCGATAACTACATATAAATTTAACAGTACCCAGACAGTTACCATCTACCTACTCCATAGTATATAGACGTTACGTAGATAAGAAAATTCCTTGGCGACGATATAGAGACAGGAAAATCTCACTAGAATAGGATTTTCCACCTTATAGCACAAAACATGGAGACTGCTGCGAAAACCGGAATGTAAGGAGACGATATTAAGTTTCACTTTTTCTTGTAAACGTGCTACTAGCAGTAGACCTACTGTTATCTAACGACAGTTTCCCAGATTGGTTTGATATGAATTTAAATAAATAAAGCTGTCAGAAGTTTCGAGGGGGTTTGAACCCTAACCTCCCCTCTAAATATGGCCCTGTCCACCTCGTATGGTCTCTTTCCAATTGGTCGATAATTCATTTTTTGGGATAATCTATCTTCCGCCATTCTATCAACATGATCCTTCCATTTCATTCTATTTTCTTCTATCTTATCATTAAATGACAATATTTTTAACTCTGATCTTATTGTTTCGTTCCTTATTTTATCCATTTTAGTACATCCGCTTACATATCTCATTAACATCATCTCTGTGGCCCATAAGCGTGATCTTCCTTTCTCTCTTTCTTTCTTTTTTTTCCACATACAAGAGTAGGCATCTCTATAACCTTATAGAACTTCATTTGTGTTTCCTTTCTTGTTTCCCGTCATAAAGCTCTTCCAATTGTTGAGGAGCTAGCTCGAAACGCTATAGCTTGAAAGACAAAAAAACTTACTGCACAAAATATGTACATCGCGTTATAGCACAAAATTTATATCAAATGAAATTTTTATGGCATTCACCATTTCCGAGATTTTTTTATTATAGGTTTGAATTGTCAACTACTTCATACTTTTTCAACTGCAAAATCGATATTCGCGTTTTCTTGCGGTCATTAAAAGAGAACGGAACTTCATCACATAATAACCCGTTGCTAAAAGATTTGACTATCGCTTAAGTTTACTTTACTCCCTTATTCCGTTTGTACCTACAAGGAAGTATGTAATAAAGAAATTTCTGCAAATGTTTATCTCAATTAGCATCAAGAGGATAGAAAAATAAGCTTTTGTAAGAATACTTAGTTGAAGAATGAGTAAAGTCATGTGAATGTAACACAGAATTTTTCTCCTTAATGTTGAAGGAACAGACTGAAAAGTTGACACATCTGTTGGTCTACAGAGAATCATTATTTAGGATTTTGTAGATGCAATATATCCAAATGCTAAATTATAATATGGATATTAAAATAACCAATGAAATGAGAATAGACAGACAAGCCCGTATGACTGACACACAACACAATTTTTACTTTCTCTACTACGTATAGTAAGTAGGGGAAGTATTATATTCCACCCAAAAATTCGATACCGAGACTTCACCGGAAATACATGTTTTGATACCCCCTGAATCCAAATAAAAAAGCATTTTTGGAAACATGTCCGTGTGTGTGTCTGTAAACAGCATAACTCAGAAACGAACAGTCGGATAAACACCAAACTTGGTATTTAGGTTCAGTATCTTCCAGAGATGCGACACGAAGGTTTTCAAGAAAATCCCCCCACCCCTTGATTACCCTTTACATGGAACATTTTTCGAAAATTTTAATTTTCTCAAAAATGCTCTAACGATTTTGATTAAAATATCATATGTTTAAGATATTTTCATGACAAATGAAATCTATATCTCGAATTTTCTGGGAATGTCTCCAAAAGTATTCTTCATTGTGAACGACTTTTGCATAACTGGTAAACCATAAGAGATAGACAAAATTTTACTACACAAAAAATGTAGATCGCGTTAAAATACAAAATTTATGTCATATACATATTTTTTGTTGAGTGAACCATTTTAGAGATATTGCTTGTTATTCCCTTAAATTTTCCAATACTTATACTTTTTCTCAAATTCGTTATTCTTTTTTTTGTACTGGTAATGCAAAGAGAATGAATGGAATACTCTACATAGCAACCAGCTCTTAAAATATTTGACTATCGCTTAAAACCTACCATATTCCCCTTGCATCTACAAGAAAATTAGCAATAAGATTAACATCTCGATTAACATGAAGTATATGGAGAATGAACGTTTGTAAAAATAGTTTGTACAAGAGTAGAGAAAGTCATGTGAGTGTAACACATCAGATTTTTTTATTCTTTTATACGCAATGAATCTTTACTGTAGAAACATAAACCGTTTATGGGCTACATTAACATATTTTATGTCCCGTTAAATTTAATTGAGTTTTATTTACGGACGCTCTTTAACTGCTGTGGTCTTGAGCGTTCCATTCTATATTAGACGTGAAAGACCGGAAATTTTGCTCAGAGTTCTCTTTATCAGGCTTGGGGTTCTTTTCCGTGCCGTAAATCTACGACACGGGACTACCCGTTATACTTCCCTTCCGAAGGAAGACATACTAAGGATTTTTACGTCCGAAACAATCCATCGTCCTCCGCCGGATTTGAACCCCCGACCGCGGGAACTAGAGGCTATGGTAACCATGGTAACCACTACAGCACAGAGGACAACAATTATTATGCGCCATTGTTACCGTTATCTTAGTGGTATCATGAGCACGTAAGGTGTAGCATAGATTCGTGTAACCACCATCGGTGTGCAGTAGGATGTAAGGAATACAAGCATGTTTATGTTAGAATCAGTTGTCATAACTAATAATGCAATCGAACCTTACCACTTAAAGTAACAATACTGTTACCCAGATTCTACTGAAGTGTAAAGCTTGCACACATTTATCTTAGCCACCACTGAACGTAGTCATTATATCCGTTCTTCCGATTACCGCTGTTGACCATTAATTTATCCAAGCCTGAACTGCTTAAGCAATACAGCATTGTTTTCTTTGTAGAATTGTCATTAATAAGCGGCTCTTACCTTCTCTACCACATACACAGTAGGTAGAGAATGCATTGCATTCCACAAAAAAATTCGATACCGAGATTTCACCGGAAGTAGGAAAAAGGTCCCTATATTGAACCACTCACGCCTAAATACTAAATAATAATTATATTTTCAAATCAAAATTTTCAGAAATACAAGCGTTAAAGTGACAAATCCTTGCGCTATCAATATCCTCAACACAATATAAAATTAATACAATTACCAATTAAATAACATTTAAAAAGTGAGATGGTGTAAATCGGTTCAAATTAGGAACGTGATCCTTAAATTGAACCACCCGTGTCTTAAAATGAACCACATACCTTTAAGAATAAAAATATTTTTATTAATATTAAATACACATATTTTATTGTACATTCAAAACAAATATGCTATCAGCAACAAAAGTAGAGCCCAAAATTGTGATAAGAATAGCAATCCTTAAACATTTTGAATTTTTATATAATGACTTGGTTTTTGGAATAGGTATTATTTGCAAATATAGAGTTTTTACTAATTTTTACTCTCATACAAAAGAGTCTAATTATACACAGCCTTCACAATAAGACACTTTCTTCTTGGCACTATCTTTTGCACACTTTTGGTGAAGCCATATCCTACAACTCATACACATGATCATGTCCATCATTTCAAACAATTCACATTCATATACTCATGTCAGCCACTGTTTTTAACATGCTTTTTTTTAACTTTACATATTATATCGGTATTTATTCACAATATGTACTATTCGCAGTTGAGCAATCCTAGAACTTTAATAGGTTTCCTAAACTGGACCAGTTCAATATAGGGTTCAGTTTACGGGCCAAGCCATTTTGGAAGCTTTAGCATCTATGTGACTAGGAGAGACGCTGCTTGAAAAAACGTATGCATGAATATTGTTGCTAAATAAACACTTTATAACATGTAATATATATATATATATATATATATATATATATATAGATCATCTCAAACTTGCCTAATTGGTCGTATAAGCTTAGCTAGAAGAGTCAAATATTACTGCTGAAGCATCAAAAACACAAAACACTTCATACAACTGAAACCACAGCTCAGAATGCAAAGTCAACAACTCCAAGCATTCATAGCTGTACACGTTACGCTTCTGCTAGGGTTTTGGTGACATCTGTTGAACAGTTTGGAAAATATCGGAGTGGTTCAGTTTAAGAGGCGGTTCAAATTAGGGACCTTTCCCCTATAGGTATGTTTTGAACCCCATGAAACAATTTTAGGAAAACGTCCACGGGCGCATGTGTGTGTCTGTGCCTGTAAAGAGCATAACTAAAAAACGAAAACTCGGATAATTGGGATAAACCTTACCAGAATTACTGCATTACACATTTTGTTATAGATACAAAGGGAATAGCGACAGTCAAATGATTCAGTACTGGATACTATACGCTGGCCTTAACATTACATGACATCGCGAGAAACAACTGTAAATCGACAGGACTTTAAAAAGAATGGCAAAGCATTGAGCAATTCGAACCATTAATAACGGGTAACTGGGAAATGGCTGTTGCTACAAAAAGGTTATTTGAAATAAATTGTGTGTTTTACACAGATCTACATTTTTTGCGTAGTAGGTTTTTGCCTATCCCTGAAAGTTATACAAGATTATACAAAATTCCTTCCGAATGAAGAGAACTTCAAAGGCTATTTCAGAAAATTCATGATATATATTTATGTTATCTACGAAGGCTATCCCAGAAGTACCCGACCTAACAAAGAAAACATAAAAATTTTGGGTAAAAACATCTTTATTTCTCTACATAGTCTCCTTTCAGCTCGAAACACTTGTCCCAACGATGTTCAATAGCTTCAATACCCTGTTTATAGTGAGAACCGTCGAGTTCTGCAAAATAGCCATCAACTGCAAACTCCACCTCTTCATTGTTGGCAAATCTTTTACCACAAAGACATTTCTTCAACTTCGGAAACAGAAAATAATCAGAGGGGCCTAAGTCTGGCGAATAGTGTGCATGAGGAAGCAATTCGAACTTTAATTCATTGATTTTGGCCATGGCGATAAAGGAAGTGTGAACTGGTGCATTGTCTTCATGAAACAGAACTTTCTTTTCGCGGTCGTTTTTGCTTGATTTCATCATTCATACGCTGCAATAAGTTTGCATAATACTCGCCATTGATTGATTTACCACACACATTCCAAAAAGCTAACGCGTGACCTTGCCTTTAGATGGAACTGTCTTTGCCTTCTTTGGAGCCGATTCTCCCCTTTCAATCCGCTATTTTGACTGTTCCTTCGTCTCAGATGTGAAGTGATGGACCCATGTTTTATCCATGGTTATGAATCGACGCAAAAACTCGGCTTTATTGCAGCGAAACATCTCCAAACACTCGACTGAAACATCCTCACGACGCTGCTTTTGTTCCATTGAGAGTAAACGCGGCACCCATCTTGCGCACAGCTTACTCATGTCTAAATTTTCAGTTAGTGTGTGATGTACAGCAGTTTTTGAAATGCCTATGATGTCTGCAAATCGCGCACTTTCAGTCGACGGTCATCCAATACCATTTTGTGGATTTTCTTCACAATTTCTGGCGTGGTCACCTCATTTGGTCGACCGCTGCGATGTTCGTCTTGGCACCTCGTGCGACCTCGCTTAAACTCTGCCACCCAATATTTTACTGTTGTAAACGAAGGAGCAGACTACCTCAGAGTAGAATCTAGTTCAGCTTTAATATTAGTTGGACTAAGACCTTTCAAATGAAAGTATTGTATCACATAACGGTGGCCAGTTTTATCCATGTTTACAAATTCACGAGAGAGTTTACTAATAATGGCTGCCAAACAATTACTAAACAACGTAGCATCGTCAAACTTCGAACTTAAGCTTTATAAGGGTGGTATTTTCTATCATAGTCATTTGTTTGAAACAACAACCCTATAGGATATATACGCCAGGTCGGATACTTCTGGGACTGCCCTCGTAAATGTTATTAATATATGGTACTTTAATCAAAATCGTTAGCCATTTTTTGGAAAATAAAAAATTTCCATAAATGTTCCCTGTAAAGGAGTTTGGGATGGGAGATTTTCTTGAAAATCTTCGTGTCGCATCAGTGGCAAGTTTGATGTTTATGGGATTTCGTTTTTGAGTTATGCTTTTCATAGACACAGACAGACCTGCACACACGCGGACCTTTTTTTCAAAAATGCTTTTTTTGGATTCAAGGTGCCTCAAAACGTATTTCCGATAAATCTGGGTACCAAATTTTTGGGTGAAATGCAATATATTCTCTACCTACTATGTACGTGGTAAAGGATTACAGCCTTCCTAGGCGCCTCCTTTAGGCACAAGCGATAGACAACAATCATTTCAGTGGCTGCAGCTTCTGCAAGGAATTCCACTGAGTTATGTCAGCAAAACAGGATCCTTAGAGAGAATGGGTTTTATGTCCGTATTATGCAAACCAAATGGAGAGTGACATAACTTGCCACTTTCGTTTAGCACGTAGGCAAGGGAAAAAGAAGAGAGCACATAATCGATTTGACACGGGAGCAAGGGTGCGCGACGAGGCACATCACTGGACATGGTCCAATGCCTCATCCAAAGAAACGCTTTCTAAATCACACTTAATTGCTTCCAAACACTGCTGTGTCTAAAAGCCATCTCATTCTGCAAATGGATTTTCGAAGAAAATTCCTTGTGCAAAGTTCTTAGGAAAAAATTAGCAATGAATAATGTTAGGTTCTTTAATCGGTTTAAGCTGCAGTAAGTACATGAAGAACGATGATACAATACTCAAAAGAATTTTGTGTATGCTAGTTTACCACCTCGGAGATTCCGGGATAAATTCCCTTGCTAAGGCCAGGAGGACTTTAATTAGAATTAGTTGTTGACACTTCAAAGAGTCTAAACGCGTAAATACGAGAGTGAGTGGCATGTGAATGTATTTCACTGCAGAACACGAGTTATCTGCACCAACATCTATCTCTCTCAAGTCACAGTCCTGATATGATCAAATGGGTTAAAGGGGGTTATAAAAATGATAAAATTATAAACATTCACATGCATTTCTCTACATCATTATTTAGTTTTATATCTGATTTACAAACTAATTTTATAAAAACTTATTTTTCTATCTGCAGAAATGTTTCATCACATACTTAATTGTTGGTAAACGGGACACTGAAGTGATAGATCTTTAGGAGGTGGGTTGCTATATAGTGGCTTTGAAATTCCACTCTCTTTGCATGACATCACCAAAAATAAAAGAGTGGTGATATAGCACATTCAGAGGCAAATGCCACAAGGGTTGACATAAATTGTGTATTGACAAGGCCTGCATATTCCCCCTAGTAAGTTTCGTACTGCTCTTATGGTTTCCCAATTTTACAAACTTATACAGTATTCAATCAGTGCAAAAACATTCAAGTTATACATTTTACTCTTCAGGTCAATATGAAGAAGTTATTTTGTTGTAGGAGTTGTATTGTAGTTCAACTGTTGGGGAGCCGAACTTGAAGTAGCTGCAACCGCACGTATGGTACCCGGTAGCCTTCGTCCCAAAAGCTTAAAACTATTTACTTTGTAATTGGACTGTTTGACGCTCGGCTGCGTCAGTATTTATATTTTTTTTAGACATGAATGTCTTAGCAGGGAGGTGGTGCGACTGAAGAATGTAGGCTTACACAGATTTTAATTTTTTATTCACTCCTTTTTTATTAATTCTTGACACGATTTAAATAACTTCCTTGATATAGAGAGCTGTAAGATTCTTTTATTAAATACTTGCACTTTTTAAACACGTAAACTATTTTCGTCTCACACAAATACGTATTAAATTTCTCGAGGACGCATCTCGCGTCTGATTAGTAACACTGTCTGCTAGCAACGCGTCCAGTTATGAGCGCTGTCTACAAGCAACTGACTTGATTTCTACCGCCTAAGTTTGTAAATTTCTGTATTACCAGTCTCTGATTGGCTAATCCTAGTCCAATAGAATACCTTCATTTAACTAAAGCTTGTTCTGGTTGTTGATTGGCTATTTTATAAACTGTCACAAAAATTACATTATTCTAGCTCCTAGAATGACTAGTAGTATTATTAAACTTTCAAATTCATTATTGCCTCAAGGTTACCTCATTGTTACCTCATTATTAGCAATTGCCAACCTATTATTCTCACAGCTCATACATTATTAAATTATGTAATACATTCACATAACATTATTACACATGTATACAATAATATAAACATATACAATGACTGTAATAAGTACTTGTTATATATTGTTACACACACAAATTGCTTTAAGGCGGGCTGTTATTGAATTTATATATTATATAATTTGACTGAAATCATTTAAGTGTTAAAACCACTGCCTCCAATATCACAAACAGGATGATGTTTTCAGCAAAATTATTAGAGCAGTTTTTGAGAAAATTCTAAAAAAAAAGTAATTAAATAATTAAAAAAGGAATTAAGGAAAAAATTTCCGTGTAATCTATTTTCGGTGAAATCTCGATACTGAATTTTAAGGTAAAACGCAATATTTCCTCCGCCTAACATAGGGAAGCGGGGAGGAAATAATTACTGTAGAACCTCAATTATCCGAAATTATGATTAATTCGAAATCAATTCGAAAACATGCCGGAAAACAAACGATGTGTAACATTCACATGAGTTTCGCTACCGACTACTTTAAAAGGATTCAGTGGAATATAGAGATTAGATTGTTAATATAAAACATTACTTTTCTAGCCATTTAATGTTAATCCTGATATATAAAATCGTATGCGGGTATCACTTGTTTATAAACAAGTGATATATAAAGATAACCGCAAGCTTATGACAAACAAAAGAATGAACAGATAGTGTTTTAAAATACATCTACTTTTGTGTCCTTTAACCGGGTAAGTTATATTGGAGATGAATCAATGAAATGGATAAAAGGATGCTCAAATGCCCCAGGGATTCACAGAGAGCAGAGTTATGCAACATTCCTCTTCTGAGAATAAGAAAAAGAACATTACCCCGAAATTTGAACCCGGAAGTTCTTGACCTCGGGTGTGAGGAATACATGCAATACCCACATAATGGATATTTATTATTTCAACTCTGGAAAAACCTTACCGTACAACAGCGAGTAATTCGGAAAAGGTTAATGCGGCTAAAATCAAAAGGCGCATAAACGGTATGCTTCACTGAGCCACGGATTCATTGCAGCAAGTTTTTTTTTTATTTGGGAGGGGAGGGGGCCTGAAGTTTAATGTCCTTTAACTGGGTAGGTCATACGACGGTGATCCGTAGAGCATAGAGATACCTGGCATTCATCTTTTCAGGATAAGGAAAACCCCGGAAAAAGCCTTATTCAGGTAACTCATCCTAACCGAGATTCAAACTCGGGCTACCCGAGGTGGGTTACTATATTTTGTGCCCAGGTACCAGAACAATAAAACGATGAAAAATGCGTAGAGACATTTTACAGCTCAATATTAAATATGTTTAGTCCAGCCCCTCAAGCTTATATTTCAATAATAGTAGACTATGATACAAGCGATAAAACCGTTTTTAACAGCTCTGGCCTATACTATTTTTTAGACAGCGCCCGAATTTGTAAAATATCAATATTATAATATTGATTCCTGAAACTAACAGAGATCAAGTTTGGAACGTTCTTGAAACAAGAGAAACGACGTTAAACACCAGATTAACCCTCGTGTTTTGTTGTTTTGCTAATTCGCTAGCAGTCATTTTCAGAGAAATTATTTTCAACATGTTTTACCTTACTCCAGTCAATGAAACGATTAAATCCTTTATCATATTGCTTTCTGGATTTTTTTTTTGGTGGGGGGGGGGTACTTCTAGTGTCATTCAGTCTGCTGCTTCTGTAATTTCACCTGGCTCTTCCATTTCAGTTTCTTCTGAATTCATAATTTCCGTCATTTAATCTTTATGTGCGTTATACTAGATAAAAGAATAACGCTTTAGTTCAAAGCAGAAGGCTGCCAATATAACGTATAGGTCAACTCTACAACGAATTAAATAAAAGTAGGAGGATTAGTATTGTGAACAGATAATACGAGTGCCATGAAAAAAAATCTGTGTTACACTCACATGACTTTCTCTACTCTTGTACAAACTATTTTTACAAACGCTTATTCTCCATCTACTTCATGTTAATCGAGATAAACATTTGCAGGCTCTATCTTATTGCTAATTTTCTTGTAGATGCAAGGGGAATATATATTTACAAGGGCAATATAGAAATACAGTAGCCTTTAAGCACATACATATCTCTTAATAGCTGGTTGCTAGGTGCAGCACCATTCCCTTTGCCACAGATTATAACTCTTTGCATATATAAGACAAAAAAATGAATAATGAATTCCCATTTGAGAAAATAAGTATTGAAAAATTTAAGGAAATAACAAGCAATATCTGCAAAATGGTTCACTGAACAAAAAAATGACTATGACATAAATTGTGTATTTTAACGCGATCTACATTTTTTGTGTAGTAAAAGTTTGTCTATCTCTTTTTTATGAAATTGGCTTTTTTTATTAGGGGCCTCAAAACATGTATTTCCGGTGAAATCTCGGTATCGAATTTTTGGGTGGAATACAATACTTCCCCTACTTACTATACGTAGTAGAGAAAGTAATTAATCATGTAAAAGTAAAATCTAATCAAACTAACACGAGTTGTCAAACATGTGCAAAAGCAAAAGGGTAATTGCCATGCACTGAGTTTTTAGCTCGTGTGCACTGTGTTAGAAGCTCTACTTTTAAACCAAGTTTTCTAAAGAGAATATTGACAGAGCACAAATTTACGAACTCTATCCAAGGAAAACTGGGATGGGAAATTCTTTAAATACGTTCGCCTTGTAGATATTCTTGGAGGATGCTTGATTGGACATTATAGTACGATTTCTCGTTTGCGTTGGACTCTCGCAATGGTACTTCTGATTCGAACACGATACTTTCTCAAGCTGGTGATGGTAGTTGTGTAGGTTCTTTGCTACGTTCCCTTAAACTACTTTACGTATCCACTTTACGTTAATCGGGATAAATGTTTGCCAAAAATGGTTTCGAATTAGGCAATACGAACTTGCTTATAGGTATGAAACAAAAACAACTCAGCTATTTATACTATGTAGAAGTTAGGTTTTGTTGGTACTGAGTCCAAGCCCGAAAAATACAGGTTTCTTTTATTTAACTTTTTAAGTTATTTCTGTAGCAAAATTTGTCCCTCTTTCCCGCTTCTGTGAATAACAATGTTTAATTGTTTGAGTCTGGAACGAGTAGGCAATTATAAAATCACACTTGATAAAAATCTGATGTGTTACACTCACATGACTTTCTCTACTCTTGTGCAAACTATTTTTACAAACGCTTATTCTCATGTAGTTCATGTTAATCGAGATATCGAGTTAATCTTACTGCTAATTTTCTTGAAGGCGCAAGGAGAATTGGTAGGCTTTAAGTGGTCGAATCTTTTACGAGTGGTTGCTATGTGGAGCATTCATTCTTTTTGCATGTCCAGGATATAAAACATCCGCTGTGTTACACTCACATGACTTTCTCTACTCTTGTACAAACTATTTTTACAAACGCTTATTCTCCATCTACTTCATGGTAATCGAGATAAACATTTGCAGACTCTATCTTATTGATAATTTTCTTGTAGATGTAAGGGGAATATAGAAATACAGTAGCCTTTAAGTATAGACATTACTCTTAATAGCTGGTTGCTAGGTGCAGCACCATTCTCTTTGCCACAGATTAATACTCTTTGCATATACAAGACAAAAAGATGAATAACGAATTCCCATTTGAGAAAATAAGTATTGAAAAATTTAAGGGAATAACAAGCAATATCTCGAAAACGATTCACTAAAAAAAAAAATGTATATGACATAAATTGTGTATTTTACCGCGATCTACATTTTTTGTGTAGTAAAATTTTGTCTATCTCTTAAGATTTACCAGTTATGCAAAAGTCGTTGACAATGAAGAATACTTTTGTAGACATTCCCAGAAAATTCAAGATATACATTTTTTTTGTCATGAAAATATCTTTAACATAAGATTTAATCAAAATCGCTACATCCATTTTTGAGAACATAAAGAATTTCGAAAAATGTTCCATGTAAAGGGTAATCTGTGGTGGGGGAATTTTCTTGAGAACCTTCGTGTCGCATCTCTGGAAGATACTGAACCTAAATACCAAGTTTGGTGTTTATCCGACTGTTCGTTTCTGAGTTATGCTGCTCACAGACAGAAAGACGCACAGACACACACACGGACATGTTTCCAAAAATGTTTTTTGGATTCGAGGGGTCTCAAAACATATATTTCTGGTGAAATCTCGGTATCGAATTTTTGGGTGGAATACAATACTTCCTCTACTTAGTATACATAGTAGAGAAAGTAAAAATGGACACTATCCTTCACTCTAGAAGAGTTAATTTCATACATCACTTAACAAAACGATTCTTTGATTATTAGCCCAATTGCAATTATAACGGTATAAGAATACACCATAAACGAATTTGGTATCACTTTTAATGGAAATCGGTAAAGTACACCCAGCTATTTCGTATTCTTTTACTTTCCCTACTACGTATAGTAAGAAGGGGAAGTATTGCGTTGCACACAAAAATTCGATGCCGAGATTTCAATGTAAATACATGTTTTGAGGCCCCCTAATCCAAAAAAAGCACTTTTAGAAAAAAGTTCGTGTGTGTGTGTGTCCGCAAACAGCATAACTCAGAAACGAACAGTCGGATAAACACCAAACTTGGCATTTAGGTTCAGTATCTTCCAGAGATGCGACACGAAGATTTTCAAGAAAATCCCCCACCCCAGACTACCCTTTACATGGAACATTTTTCGTAATTTTTTATTTTCTCAAAAATGGCTCTAGCGATTTTGATTAAAATAGATATCATATATGAGTATTTAAGAAATTCTCATGACAAATAAAATGTATATCTTGAATTTTCTGGGAATATCCCCAAAAGTCCGCTTCTTTCTGAATGGCTTTTGCATAACTGGTAAACCGTAACAGATAGACAAAATTTCTCTAAAAAAAAGTAGAGCTGGTTAAAACACACAGTTTATGTCATATACTTTTTTGGGGGAAGTGAACCATTTCCGAGATATTCTTGTTATTTGTTTGAATTTTGCAATACCTATACTTTTTCTCAAATGGGAAATGGTTATTCGTTTTTTTTTTATGTCCTGGACATGCAAAGAGAAATGCTCCACATAGCAATCAGCTCTTAAAATATTTGACTATTGCTTAAAGCCTACCATATTCCCCTACAAGAAAATTAGCATAGTTTCTACAAATGTTTATCTCTATTAACATGAACTAGATGGAGAATAAGCGTTTGTGAAAATAGTTTGTACAAGAGTAGAGAAAGTCATGTGAGTGCAACGCATCCTATTTTCTTACATAACAAACTCCTAGGATTCAGAATGCCACTTCAGAGCGGGGTGTTGAACCCTCTTGTGTGGGGTGGGGGTCCTCAGTCCGCTTGTCCGACTGTCGGAGCATCTCAATCTGGAAACTGTAGGAATCCTGTCACTGCTGTGCTTTCACTCCTGGTTCCGGCCGCCTGGTGTCACCTCCCACCTCCTCCTCCCTATCGGGGGCGCCTCCTTGCTGCGCATAGGTACAATATCCTCACTGGATCCGAGTCCTCTCCGATAATAGGGGGAGGGGCGAAATTCCTAGACTTGCATATATGCGAAAAGATACAGTTTTGATTTTTGAATATTTGACAGATAGACCTCAAATGATACTACTGGTTCAATGGGAGAGTTTAGTTTTTGTATTTGTAAAATTACTGTTTCTAGTAAACATAATGTAGTAAGAGTAGGTAAAATAATTTATTTACGACAGTGGTAATCGTATTTGTTCCATTCTGGACTGAATATTAAGAATAACCACATTTTGATGTACTTGGTTGGTAATGCTGGTGATTCCTAAGTGATAAGAGGTGTGTTTTATCTCCTGCTCCTACGCACCCTTCCACAACAATTAACATTTAAGAACAGTGTTTTCCAGAACAGGATGTCACGTGATAGCATCAAGAGTGCCGCGGCTATCAACTCGGAACATAAAACGAATGAAGCACTTATGATAAAGCAATATTTAACTTCCTTCTCTTCGTCCCAAGTATTAACTTTTGATCGAGATAAGAGTTTCTATCATTTTGTTCGTGTAACATCCAAGACTATTTATTTGATAAATTACATTAAAAGCAGGCGTCTCAAATCACAGCAATTTGCTTAAATTAGAAAACAATACCATAGGAAGAATACCTAGTCGGTATACGAAATTAAGGATGTAATCGTTTGAGTAAAATATATCATGCGTTATATTTACATTACTTTCTCTGCCCACATTCGTTTATTTTTATATAACTTCTGCATACTATTCTTAAGAAAGTTTACTTTTCTATCTACTTTATGCTAATCGAGATAAACCTTTGCAGAAATACTTATATTACACATTTCATGTACATACAAGGAGAACAGAGGAATGCGAATCGATAGTCCGATGTTTAAAAACGGACCGCTATCTGCTGACTTGAAATTCCATACTCTTTAATGGCATCCACTAAAACACTCCAAAAAAAATTACAAAGTACTGAAGCATTCAAGCCTATAATGATGAACTATTCGGAAATGGCTAATGTCACAAAGAAAGTTATTTGGAATAAATTTTGTGTTTTTAAAGTTGTAAAGTTGTGTAGTGCATCTTTATCTCTTAGGTCTACCAATTAAACAAAATTATACAAAATTTCATCAGAATTAAACGTACTTCATAGGCTATTCCCAGAAAATTCAAGATATAAGTTTTATTTGTCAAGTAAATATCTTAAATACGACGACGTGGGATTCTCATCAAAATCGTTAGAGCTATTAAGAAAATTTAAAAAAAATGTTAAATGTTTCACGTAAAGGATAGTTTGGGTAGGGGAGCTTTTCTTGAAACTCTTCGTGTCGCATCTTAGGAAGAAACTGAACTTAAAAGCCAAGTTTGGTATTCGTCCGACATTTCGTTTTTATGCAGACACATACACACCTCTTTTGGAATTAAAGAGGCCTCAAAACGTGCATTTCTGATGAAGTCTCACACGGAATACAACAGATATCACCTCTACTTAACAGCCATGTAGTGGAGGAAGTAAAAAAAAATCTGATGTGTTACGCTGGCAGTATTACCCTTGCGTTGACCACTAACTCGGAACCGTGGTGATGTCAACTTATCTCACGTTGTGTACGCCTGCTGATCTGTTACAACTGAACCAATACCCCTCCCAGAAGATAAATGGACTTGTCCAATTACTGCGACACATATAAGCCTGTTACGACGAAATAATCGTACTCTACACACGTTAAAATTTAAACACCAAGAATCAGATTTACGTAGTCTTTAATTTCCATTCAACAAGATTTCCTTGAGCTGAGTAAAAGAGCTCATATTCTGCTACTGTAGACGTGGAAGTTCTCGCGAGAGAATGTGTGTGAATCTGTCTTACATTAGACTGGGTATAAGACGTATTTTGTAACGGCCACTAAGCGCACGCGAATCATTGAATTGCCATATGCAGGTGCAGCTTTTCAATATTATTATTAATATGTAAATGTAAAGTATTGTATCTGCAAATAAATGTATTTAATCTATTATAATGGTAAATCATATTAAAAAACTCTCTCTACTCATTCCTCTTGCAAAAACTTCTTATTCTAGCTTTTTTTTGTTGATCAGATAAACCTTGAATTCACATAATTTGCGCATTCCGTTGTAGGAGACAGAAGTAAACAGTCAGGCGTTTAATGAGCCTGTCGCTATGTGGTAGCCTTGAAATTCCACGCTCTTTGCATGACCAAGAATAAAAAAAGAAAAAAGACAAAAAAAAAAAACCCACAACATTACACATCCAATTTGAGAAAAGAATAAGTATTTAAACATTCAAACCAATAACAAGGAATGATTCGAAAATTGTTAACTTAAAAAAAGGGGGGCTTACAAGATTTACATTTTCTGTCTAGTAAGATTTTGTCTATCTTTTACGGTTTAATAATTATGCAAAACTCATTTAGAATGAACAGGACTTCGCAGGCTAGTTCGCAAAAAATTCAAAACACATAGGCTGATTTTTTCGTCCTGAACCTGCTTAACTGTATGCTCAGTAGTTGGACAAGTACATTTATCTTTTGGGAGGGGTTCTGGGTCAGTAGTAACAGAGAAGCAGGCGCGTACACAACGTGAGATCAGGTGACATCACCACGCGTTCCGACTGATTGTAGTATTATAGCGTGCACAATTATGGTGTTAATATGTCTGTAGCTAAAAGTAAATTGGGTGGAAGTAAAGTTCTGCATTCTCAGACACGGGAAGTATTATACAATGTGTAATATTACTAATTACTTTAAGAAGAATCTAGATCAAGGACAGTCACTTTACAAAGCAGTTGAAGAATCTACCGGTGTATATGTGGGTAGTACAACTTTTGACAGTACTGTACATGTTTAGATCTGTGTTTCGGTTGCGAACGTTACGCATTCCTGTCGTTCCACGCAAGGGGAATGCTGCCAGCCGTTCTTCCCCCACCCTAGGTTACCTTCTCCTCCTCTGCATTTCTGCAGGCTCAGGTCTAAAAAATCGACCTATACTTCAATGGTGATATCTTATCATATCTTATGCATTGGTATTTTAATAAAAATCGTTAAAGCAATTTTAGAGAAAATCGAAAATAACGAAAATGTTTCCAGGAAAAGGGTAATCTGGGATGAGGGGTTCTTGAAAATCCTCAATCGCATCCTTGGAAGACGCTGAACTTAATTACCAAGTTTGGTATTTAGTCAATTTTTCATTTTTGAGTTGTGCTTTCACAGACAGACGAACACTCACGGACACGCGCGCGCGCGCGCACACACACACACACACACACACATGGACGTTTTCCCCAAAATTATATTTTTTATTTATTCAGTGTCTCTTACTATAGGTAAGTAGTAGGGAAAGTGAAAATTAACATTTCTTTCGAATAATTTTGATGTGTTGCATTAGAACATGTTTTATAATTAATGTTGCTGAATGGGTGTGCTGTAAAACTATGTGTATGTACTAATAGGAAAAGTTTTGAAAGCACTGAGTTTGTTTCTGTGTCATTTATTTAAAATTAAATATATTGACATACATGTCATGTTGGTGAATGAAATGCCCAACATCTTAGTGAGTCTTCCGTCCATAAGGAACAACTGCTTAATTTCAACGAGTCTCAATAGAGGGTGAAAATGATTTAAATAGTTCATAAAGTCGGCTTGGATGCATAAGCACTCCCTGTTTCTCTTGCTGCCCCCAACAACCGCATCGACAATCGGACCAGGTGCGCAGTGTTTACCAGACTTCGAATGTTCGAGAAGCGCTTTGTTGGCCGCCGCATATCGAAACTTCTAGCACGTTCCAGAGAAATAATAGTAGTAATAGTAGCGTTTAGTGCGGCGCAAAACTGCTGGGTTCATCCGCGCCACACTCTGGCTACATACTTATTTACATCTTGATATAAAAACAATACAAACTTTGAACACCATAAGTACAGAAGAGGAACAAAAATGACACATACAAAATTATGCATTCTAATTCAATATACAATAGAAAAATATTTAAGAATCTTCAGAACAAGCAAACAATAGCGAGTGGAAACACTGGGTTATTAAATTCCATCCAGCTCAAAAGTTTCTTCCGGAAAATCTCTAATTTCAACACGCACAAGTCTGACAAGTCTACCAAACTTAGGCGGGCAGTCCAAGGATTTGTTGCCATCAACACTCCCACCAGTCTTTCCCAGAGGCTCACCATACTTGACACCAATCCACTACCCTAGATTGAATTCTACACAACCATTAAAATCTTAATGTACACTACGTGATCAAAAGTATCCGGACACCCCCACAAACATACGTTTTTCATCTTAGGTGCATTGTGCTGCCACTTATGCCTGGTACTCATTATCCACCACCTCAGTAGTCATTAGACACCGTGAAACAGCAGAATGGGACGCTCCGTGGAACTCACAGACTCCGAACGTGGTCAGGTGAATGGGTGTCACTTGTGTCAGAAGTCTGTACGCGAGATTTCCACACTCCTAAACATCCCTAGGTCCATTGTTTCTGATGTTATAGTGAAGTGAAAACGTGAAGGGACATGTACAGCACAAAAGCGTACAGGCCGACCTCGTCTGTTGACTGGCAGAGACCGCCGACATTTGAAGAGGGTCGTAAAGAGTAATAGGCAGACATCTATCCAGACCATCACAAGGGAATTCCAAGCTGCATCAGGATCCACTCCAAGTACTATGAAAGTTAGGCGTGAGGTGAGAAACCTTGGATTCCATAGTCGAGCGGCTGCTCATAACCCACACATCACACAGGAAAATGCCAAACGTCGCCTCGCTTGGTGTAAGGAGCGTCAACATTACACGAGTGAACAGTGGCAAAACGTTGTGTGGAGTGACGAATCACGGTACACAATGTGGCGATCGGATGGCAGGGTGTGGGTATGGCGAATGCCCGGTGAACGTCATTTGCCAGCGTGTGTAGTGCCAACAGTGAAATTCGGAGGCGGTGGTGTTATGGTGTGGTCGTGTTTTTGTTGGTGGGGGCTTGCACTCCTAGTTTTGCGTGGAACGATCACAGCGCAGATCTACATTCATATTTTAAGCACCTTCTTGCTTCCCACTGCTGAAGAGCAATTCGGGGATGGTGATTGCATCTTTCAACACGATCGAGCACCTGTTCATACTGCACCGGCTGTGGCGGAGTGGTTAAACGACAATAATATCCCTGTAATGGACTGGCCTGCACAGAGTCCTGACTTGAATCCTATAGAACACCTTTGCATGTTTTGGAACGCCGACTTCGTGCCAGGTCTCACCGACCTACATCGATACCTCTCCTCAGTTCCGCACTCCGTGAAGAATGGGCTGCCATTCCCCAAGAAACCTTCCAGCACCTGATTGAAAGTATGCCTGCGAGAGTGAACGCTGTCATCAAGGGCTAAGTGTGGGCCAACACCATATTGACTTCCAGCATTACCGATGGAGGGCGCCACAAACTGTACTTCTTTTTTAGCCAGGTGTCCGGATACTTTTGATCACGTAGTGTAGCTCTCCTTGTTGGATGGTCGGAGACCCTCATTACACAACAAACACTAAGGTTTATTTCCCCAGCTGCAGCCTCATCTGCTTCTCTCTCTTATGGTGGCTTTTGTCACTCTCACTCCCTCTCTTTCCTTCGTTTGTACGCTTCGTCCACATTTTATCTTTCCAGGCGATTACGAGCAAGATATGCTCTAAATCTTCTCGTTTGACAAATTCTTCCAATGAAAATTCCAACTTCTCTACTTTCGTAAACTCATCCATTTCATTACCAATTACATATCGCTCTCCACCGAACAGGATCCAGGTACTGCATTGTCATCATCTAGCTTGACACCAAGGTTGTTCACTTTGCTGTACACCACTAGCTTCATTGTTGCCGGAGTATCTGCATTCAGAAGTTGTAATTTACCCTTCAAATCAGCGACTGCCAATTTTTTTCTGGAAACGGCTGCCCAAACACAAAGGATGAAGAACGTTGCAGCCTTACGAGAAGAGATGTAGACCCTAACCCAACCCCCAAAAACCTGGAGGACCGGTGGCTCGGGACCCCGGGAACGTCAAACCCGTACTTACCGAAGACCCTGGGTGGACGTTCCAGAGAGAAGCAAGTGCTTACGGAATGCTTAATTCTTGTCGTCGTTGTTGTGGGTTACTGAAGTGAGTTAAGAAACCAGCGCAGAAGGATAATAGGAAAACAAGAATTAGAACGTATAATATTAAGAAGTTGTTATAGAAAGTGTTTCCAGAAGATTTGTAACGAAGAAGGCTTAGGGATGAAATCTTCATTTTATAATTAATACTAACATCCTTAAATGAAGAAAGAAACAGTGAGAGGAAACTTTACAATCTTATTTAAGGGACAAGATACTTAGAAAGAAGCTCTACCAACAGTGGAAGACAGGATGGCTTGACTCTACGAGAAGCAAACTCCGTGATATAACATCGAGTTTTTCGACACATCTTCCCCGTAATTCTCTTTCCAGACAAGATCAGGTTTTAATATCCCACTGAGAATGGGCAATACCAAGATCACACACAGTTATCTTCTTTCAAAGCACCAACCACTCACCTGCCACAAGTGTAACATACTGTTAACGACGAAACACACAATCGTGGAATGTCCACAGTACGATCAATGCACAATACACTACCAGATACCCAATTATTTACAAACAGCAATCAACTATTCGATGTACCCTAAGATAGTTGAATTTTTACTTTCTCTACTACGTATAGTAAGTAGGGGAAGTATTGTATTCCACCCAAAAATTCGATACCGAGATTTCACCGGAAATACATGTTTTGAGACCCTCTGAATCCAAAAAAAGCATTTTTGGAAACATGTCCGTGTGTGTGTCTGTGAACAGCATAACTCAGAAACGAACAGTCGGATAAACACCAAACTTGGTATTTAGGTTCAGTATCTTCCAGAGATGCGACACGAAGGTTTTCAAGAAAATCCCCCACCCCAGATTACTCTTTACAAGGAACATTTTTCGAAAATTTTAATTTTCTCAAAAATGGCTCTAACCATTGTGATTAAAATATCATATGTTTAAGATATTTTCATGATAAATAAAATGTATATCTTGAATTTTCTGGGAATGTCTCCAAAAGTATTCTTCATTATGAACGACTTTTAAATAACTGGTAAACCATAAGAGAGAGACAAAATTGTACTACACAAAAAATGTAGATCGCGTTAAAATACACAATTTATATCATATACATTTTGTTGTTGAGTGAACCATTTTCGAAATATTGCTTGTTATTCCTTTAAATTTTTCAATACTTATTTTCTCAAATGGGAATTCGTTATTCATTTTTTTTGTCTTGTATATGCAAAGAGTATTAATCTGTGGCAAAGAAAATGGTGCTGCACCTAGCAACCAGCTATTAAGAGATATGTATGTGCTTAAAGGCTACTGTATTTCTATATTGCCCTTGTAAATATACATTCCCCTTACATCTACAAGAAAATTAGCAATAAGATAGAATCTGCAAATGTTTATCTCGATTAACATGAAGTAGATGGAGAATAAGCGTTTGTAAAAAATAGTTTGTACATCAGATTTTTTAAAGCATACATTTATATAAAAGTATATAATGCTCAATCAATTTGATTAGTTATAGTGTCACAATTTTATACTGGTTCACTGTAATGATTCAAAACTACCAGTATGTTAAATAACCTCATTGTTTATTGTTAAACGTTTATTTTACAAGGTGTAAACTCGCGATATGACTAATGTGTTAAAGCGACTATAAACTTTCAAAACAAAAGATAAAAAATATTTAGAGTTAGACAGCGACTGTATTTAGGCGCTCAATCTGAAAACCGCAGGCAGCTTAAAATAGGTAGGTAACATCACTTAGCAGAGAAACCCGCCGAAGTCGTCTTTCTTTGCGTATTCTTTGGAGTTATTCACCTATTTAACTCTGAGTCAAAGCCAGCTCTATACACCCCAGCGCTTTATTGCACAAAGTTCCTTTGAAGCCTTTTCACTGCGGTCGTATGCTTATCGACTCCGAGATAATTCGATTAATTGAGTGCCAGACTGTAGGTGTTTAAAAATGAGAAAATATAATATAGATTTCACACTGCAATTAATAGGAGCTCCGTGTACCATTCAGAGAAAGCAAAAAAGAAAAGGCGAGGGAGGAGATTCTTTGCCAGACGCGGAACTTTTTAATTACCATTTATTGAGTCAGTTTAAAGTTTTCTTTCCTTCTCCTCGACCAAGAGATGGCGAAGTTCGTTAAGCTGTCTCACGGTGTTCTTTTAGCGTTTGTGATTTTAAATAATGGGATCCCTCTTAAGAATTATTGTTATTGTTGTTTTTAGTTATGAATGACTTAAAGCGAGATTGCAATAACACAGCTTCTCTGTAACGCGCCATTTTCCAACAAAGTCTTTATCTGAATCCTTAATCAAAACCGTTATAGCGATCTTCGCCTTGCGTTCTTAAAATATGTCTACTCTCAGTATGAAGTTATTTATCCGATTTTTACTATTTGTGTTACGTTGTTCGCGAAATTTTTAGTAAAAGGCTTAATTTTTTAATTTTATTTATTTTGCTATACTCTCTCTGAAACCTACTTTAATAGGTAGAGGAACTACCTATTGTATTTCCAGCACAAAATTTGATGTTGAGATTTCATCGAAAATAAATGTTTTATGTGCCCTAAATAAAAAAATTACTTTTAGATAAAGGTCTTTCTCTCTGTATGTGTGTGTGTGTGTGTGAACAGCATAACTCAAAAATCTGATGTGTTACACTCGCATGACTTTCTCTACTCTTGTACAAACTATTTTTACAAACTCTTATTCTCCATCTATTTCATATTAATCGAGATAAACATTTACAGAAACGATCTTTTGACATGCAAAGAGAATTACATGTTACCTAGCGACCAGTTCTAAAAACATTTGACTATCGCTTAAGGGCTACTATGTTCCCCTTGTTTTGTATTTGCAAAGGCAATATAGAAATACAGTAGCCTTTAAGCATAGACATATATCTAAATAGCTGGTTGCTAGATGCAGCACCATTCCCTTTGCCACAGATTATAACTCTTTGCATATCCAAGACAAAAAAATGAATAACGAATTCCCATTTGAGAAAATAAGTATTGAAAAATTTAAGGGAATAACAAGCAAAATCTCGAAAATGGTTCACTCAACAAAAAAAATGTAATGACATAAATTGTGTATTTTAACGCGATCTACATTTCTTGTGTAGTAAAATTTTGTCTATCTCTTATGGTTTACCAGTTATGCAAAAGTCGTTCACAATGAAGAATACTTTTGGAGACATTCCCAGAAAATTCGAGATATACATTTGATTTGTCATGAAAATATCTTAAACATATGATATTATAAATAAAATCGTTAGAGCCTTTTTGAGAAAATTTAAATTCTCGAGAAATGTTCCATGTAAAGGGTGGAATACAATACTTCCCCTACTGACTATACGTAGTAGAGGAAGTAATACGGAAAGCAGGATAAATACCAGGTTTAATATTCAAGTTCGGCATCTTCCAAGGGTGCGAAAGAAAGATTTTCCAGAAAACTCCTAACTCAAACTACCCTTTACAGGTTTTTGTCATTTTAGATTTTCAAAAAAAAAAACCGTCTCTAAGGACTTTTATTAAAATACCACACTTTAAAATATTTACATGCCTACACAAAATGTATATCCTCACTTTTCTGCCAATAGTTTGTGTAAACCTCTCCAGTCGGAATGAATTTTGTATAACATATACCAAAACACGTAGAAAAAAAACTTGTTTTTCTTTAACGGTTTACCCTCTTCTTTGTAGGCTTAACCCCCGAAGACTTACAAGCCTAGGCCTTGCGTCAGTAGTCCGTCGAGAAACAAGCATTGTTTGCATATCAATGATGGGTATCAGCCCAATGCCTGGTATGGCGGTGAAGAAGAAGGAAATGATACGTAGTGATGAAAGGGATGATAAGAAAAATTGCGGATCAAAAAATCCAACCCAGCATTCGCCAAAAGACCAAGGAAGTCTGCGAAAAAACCCTTCGGTCAGGTTGGTCGGCCCCAGTTGTTTGATCGCGAGACCTCCCGAATGTGATCGCAAACATTACTGCGACGCCACCTCGCTCGATTACCCCCCCCCCACAAAAAAGTTCTTCCTACACAAAATTATGAATATTTTTTAAAACACACAATTTATTTGAAATGTTTTTTGTGAAAATGTTTTTAAACTGCTGACACAATAATTTCATTTTTTCGCGTCATGTCATGGGAATATATGAAATTTCAAGACCAGCATATACTCGTAGTGACCACATTTTTTAAGTTTTGACTATCCCTTTAACTTGCTGTTTTCTCTTTGTGTTTACAAGCAAATGTGTAATGAATCCTACTTCTCGATCAAAAAAAAAAAAAAAAAAAATCCGATGGGTTGTACTCACATGACTTTCTCTGCTCTTGTACAGACTATTTTTTCAACCGCTTATTCATCTCTTCATGTTAATCGAGATAAACATTTGCACTTTCTTGTAGATGCAAGGGGAATACGGTAGGCTTTAAACATAGTCAAATCTTTTTAAGTGCTGATCGTTATTCGGAGCACTCCATTCTCTTTGCGTTTCCAGGACAAAAAAAAATCCCATTTTGAGAAAAAGTGTAAGTATTGGAAAATTCAAACAAATAAGAAGGAATATCTCAGAAATGGTTCACTCCACACAAAAAAATTGTACATGACATAAACGATATGTTTTAACAAGATGTACATTTTTTGTGTGTAATAAAAGTTTGTCTATCTTTTGCGGTTTACTAGTTATGCAAAAGTCATTCAGAATAAAGAGGACTTTGGGGATATTCCCAGAAAATTCGAGATATACATTTCATTTGTCATGAAAATCTTAAGCATATGGCATTTTAATCAAAATCGTTAGTCATCTTTGAGAAAAACAAAATTTTCGAAAAATGTTCCATGTACAGCTAGTTGAGGGTGAGGAGATTTTCTTGAAAAACTTCATTACGCGTCCTTGGAAGATACTAAACTCAAAGATCACGTTTGGTATTTATCTGAATTTTCGTTTTCGAGTTATGCTGTTCACACACACACACACACAGACAATGCTTTATTTGGATTCACAGAGCCTCAAAACATGTATTTCCGGTGAAATCTCTATAGCGAATTGTTGGGTGGAATGCCATACTTCCCCAACTTACTATACGTAGTAGAGAAAGTAATAAACTTGTTCAAGAATAGTTTGTAGAAACTAAATGTTAAAAACCGGATGTGCTACAACTTAAGATGACTTTCTCTTACCTCTATGTCTTATTAGTGGTTATATAAATTACTCTTACAAAAGTTTACCTTCCTATCTACTATTTTAATCCAGATACACGTTTCCGGAAATATCTACATTAACACATTTCTTATATATAGAAAGGGAACAGCGATAGTCAAATTGTTTAGAACTGGACGCTACACGCTGGCGTCTCTTTCCATAACTTCGCAGGAAAGAACTGAAGATCGACAATACAGAATGGCTAAGTACTGAACAATTCGAACCATTAGTAACGGATATCTCGAAAATGACTGAACAAAAAAGTTATCTGAAATAAATCATAAAGAGACTACATTTCGTGTGCAGTATCTTTTCGTCTATCGCTTAACGTTTACCAGTTATACAAGATGATACAAAATTCCTTCTGAATGAAGAGGACTTCAAAGACTACTCCAAATTCAAGATACACATTTTATTTTTCATGTAAATATCTTTAATATGGGGTATTTTAAACAAAATCGTTAGAGCTATTTTTCGAAAATCAAAGATTTCGAAAAACCTTCTATGTAAAGGGTAGTTTGGTATAGGAGGATTTTCTTGAAAATTTTCGTGAAAACTCTTTGGAACCTGCTGAACCAAACTATCAAGTTTGGTGTTCATATGATTTTTCGTTTTTGAGTTATGCTGTTCCCCCCAAAAAACACACACATTTTTTCTAAAAATGCTTTTTAATTTCTCTACTACGTATAGTAAGTAGGGGAAGTACTGTATTCCACCCAAAAATTCGATACCGAGATTTCACCGGAAATATGTTTTGAGACCCCCTGAATCCAAAAAAAAAAGCATTTTTGGAAACATGTTCGTGTTCTGTGCGTATGTCTGTGAACAGCGTAACTCAGAAACTAAAAGTCGGATAAACACCAAACTTGGTATTTTGGTTCAATATCTTACAGAGATGCGACACGAAGGTTTTCAAGAAAATCTCCCCACCCCAGATTACCCTTTACATTAAACATTTTTCGAAAATTTTAATTTTCTCAAAAATGACTAACGATTTTGATTAAAATATCATCTGCTTAAGATACGTTCATGACAAATGAAATGTATATCTCGAATTTTCTGGGAATGTCTCCTAAAGTATTCTTCTTTGTGAACGACTTTTGCATAACTGGTAAACCATAAAAGATACGACAAAATTTTACTACACAAAAAATGTAGATCGAGTTAAAATACACAATTTATGTCATATACATTTTTTGTTGTTGAGTGAACCATTTTCGAGATATTGCTTGTTATTTCCTTATATTTTCTAATACTTATACTTTTTCTCAAATTCGTTACTCATTTTTTATGTCCTGGACATACAAAGAGAATGGAATACTCCACATAGCAACCAGCTCTTAAAATATTTGACTATCGCTTAAAGCCTACTTGCACCTGCAAGAAAATTTAGCAATAAGATTAACATTTCGATTAACATGAAGCGTATGGAGAAATAGTTTGTACAAAAGTAGAGAAAGTCATGTGAGTGTAACACATTAGATTTTTTTCAGAGGACTCAAAACATGTATTTCAGGTGAAATCTCGGTCTGGAATTTTTGGGTGGAATACAATACCTTCTCTAATATATACATGATAAAGTAATAAGCGATTCAGGCAGCGGTAAAAATAATACTTGTATACTTAAGACTAAAGCAGGCAGTAGTCCTTTCTGTAAGATGAGATTCAAACCGCAGCCTCATGCAAAGTAATTCAAGCTCGGAATCTGCTTCTTCTCACCTGGAGATGCGACAAATCTGCCATGAACCAAAGGCTTTCTGGAGCATTCCATACATTACATGGCTTACTATAATTATTATCAACCGCTGCCGTTACTAAGTCGCTAATTTGACGCATTAGCAGTTGACATTGGAAATGTTTGATTTGAAATGACAATGTTAGCACGATCTGTTCCTACAGCAAAGGATCAGTTATGTCATTTATAAGCTGATTTAGCAACATAATTCGGAGTTGGATGTCACAAGCTCTGTCAAGTTTTTCTACAAAATTGTTGAAACATGTCGGAGCACTGGTTTCTCACAAATGTATAGCCAGTTAACAAGGGGTTGTTCATAGATCATTGGTGACGTCGCACTAAACAAAAAACAAGAAGTATGACAAACGGTCCAAGTGAAGACAATCGCAGCAAGTTACGCCTTTGTTCAACCTCAAAAGAAAGAGAAGCTATCGCTAGATATTAAAAGGAACCCACATCATGATGCAGATTACAAAAGAAGACAAGTTTTAAAAGGAAGAAATTTCTTTGTTCGGAATTCTTGTGAAGACGGCGTATTACCATAAACATTTACTTAGCTTCACTACGTCAAATGTCGGCACATAAACTATCTCTTGCTACCAAGTTGTCACGCAGGATGTCAACGTGGACGGTCATTCTCTCAGAGACACTGATGGACGTTAACTACATTCACAATATTTCCCCGCATAACATGCAGCCGATTTGGGCAACAAAATTTGATAAACGATGGAAAAATGACGGTATGGGTGGAGAAAATCCGTGAATATGAACAAAAACCACTGGAAGCAATGACAGTCGAAAGGATTTCAAACCATACAGTTAAAATAAAAAAAAAAATTGAAAAATTGTGTGTAATTTTGTGTGATCTTGAACAAGGCAGTTTTTTCCCCGATGTATACATTTTTCCCCCGTTCCCTAGCGATTTCATTAATATACATTATTTCTAAACTATTAGTAGCAATGATCACTAATCAAACAATGCAGATTATAATTCTAAATCAGCAAGCAGCCTTTAATGGAGACGTGACAAAGGTGCCCATAGGCGGCGGCGCGTGCTTAAGTGCGCTTTACTAGCAGAAAAATCTGATGTGTTACACTCACATGACTTTCTCTACTCTTGTACAAACTATTTTTACAAACGCATATTCTCCATATGGTTCATGTTAATCGAGATGTTAATCGTATTGCTAGTTTTCTTGTAGATGCAAGGGGAATTGGTAGGCTTTAAGGATAGTCAAATATTTTAAGAGGTGGTTGCTATGTGGAGTATTCCATTCTCCTTGCATTACCAAAGAAAAAAGTATAAGTATTGGAAAATTTAAGGGAATAACAAACAATATCTCGAAAATGGTTCACCCCTCCCCCCCAAAAAATGTATATGACATAAATTGTGTATTTTAACGCGATCTACATTTTTGTGTAGTAAAATTTTGTCTATCTCTTATGCTTTACCAGTTATGAAAAAGTCGTTCACAATGAAGAATACTTTTGGAGACATTCCCAGAAAATTCGAGATATACATTTCATTTGTCATGAAATATCTTAAACATGATATTTTAATCCAAAATCGTTAGAGCCATTTTTGAGCAAATTAAAATTTTCGAAAAACGTTCCAGTAAAGGGTAATCTGGGGCGGGGGGGGATTTTCTTGAAAACCTTCGTGTCGCATCTCTGGAAGATACTGAACCTAAATACCAAGTTCGGTGTTTATCCGACTGTTCGTTTCTGAGTTATGCTGTTCACAGACACACACACACACACACACACACAAACACACACACACACACACACACACACGCGGACATGTTACCAAAAATTTCGGTATCGATTTTTTGGGTGGAATACAATACTTCCCCTACTTACTGTACGTAGTAGAGAAAGTAAAAAAGCAAAGAAACAGACCAAATTGCTAATGTCACCGGACAGAGTGGTACAAAACAGCAGATAAAGCAAAGAGAACTTGCAATACATTTTATCAACGTTGAGTCCTTTTACTATAAATAAGGAAAGTTTTGGCTAACCCAGTGCTTGGAATGTAAAAAAAAATACACAAGCCAAATATTACACCAAAGTCGTTTACTTTTATCACCTTTACTCTCACTTGCGGGAAATATGTATACGCAAAGCATTTTTAATAGTGTTCTACAGATGGAGCCAAAAAAAGTACGAACCGGCTGCGCGGTGTTTTGCCTGACCGCGTCCTCGGCGCTCGTTGGCGTCTGCCGCTATCATAGAAAGGCGCGGATGAAACCATACAACATTTTTAAAGGCGCGGATGAAACCATACAACATTTTTAAAGGCTTTACTTACCAACTTTATGAAAGGAGATGCCACCGTCGTTGTTCATACATTTTTGATCATATATTTAAGGCAGTTTCATGGCAAATGAAATGTAGATCTTGAATTTTCTGGGAAGGTCCTCTGAAGTACTCTTCATTTTGAATGACTTTCGCATAACTGGTAAACCGCAATAGACCAACATAATTTTACTGCACCAAAAATGTGGATCTCAATAAAATATACAATCTATGTCATATACTTTTTTTCGTTGAGTGGCCCATTTCCGAGGTATTCCTTGTTTTGTTTGAATTTTCCAACACATACTTTTTCTCAAATGCGAATTCGTTATTTATTTTTATAATGTCATGGAGATGCAAAGAGAATGGAATCCTCCACATACCAACCAGGTCTTAAAAGATTTGACAATCGCTTAAAGTCTACTATATCCCCCTTGCACCTACAAGAAAATTAGCACTACGATGGTTTCTGCAAACGTTTGTCTCGATTAAAATGAAGTAGATGAGAATAAGCGTTTATAAAAATAGTTTGTACAAGAGTACGGAAAGTCATGTGAGTAGAGAAAGTCATCAGATTTTTTAGTATTATATATATTTCTGAGATATTCCTTTTTATAGGTTTTAATTTTCAAATACTTATACTCTTCTCAAATGGGAAGTTTTTTCCCGTTTACCTGGATTAACAAGAATTAGCTAGAATAATAAGCCTTTCCAACAATGGTTTGTAGAAGAGCGAGTAGAGAAAGTCATGTAGATGCAACGCAAGAAATATTTTTATGATAAGCAATGTGTCTAAGCGGCCCCATTGCAGGCTCTCGTCTATGTCTAGCAGAGATCTTTCCACTAATTAGAATATTTCCTTTTCTGTAATAGTTTACGGGTTATGTGTTGTGTTCGCCGCTTTGTTGGAATCACTCAATCCCACCAGAAGCGGTAGGTCACCTAACTTCAATCTTGTGGCCTTATACTAGTATAAGTAGAAAGTGTTTGCTTATATCTGTTCTAGACAACTCAAAAGTGAAGGTCGCTGCTATAGGGTCACTGATTCCGTAGATTTCGGGAGATAATCTAGGCCAAAGTTAAGTACATTTGTATCTGTGTGTTACTGCCATTGCTTCTGATATAAAGAGAAATTCGTTCTTTAACGTTAAGGGCAAACTTAAACGTTTCATTTTGACACTAATGATTTTTGTTGTTGTTTTATTATTAATCAACTGCTCAGCACGGCTAAGTGCTATACAAATTGCGGATATACCACTCTAAAGAATAGATATTAAAGGGGATGCTCATATGCGAGTAACCAAATCTAACTCAAGTCAATGAGAAGAGAAAGCAAGGAAAGCAGTACCATACTATTTATCCTTAAGGTAAGATAATATCCTGCGGCAAACGCGGCTTCGCCGAGCCTCAACACCTGTGAGGCTCCCGGTTCAAAGTATGCAGCACCAGATACTCAAGGAAGGTGAGCATAGAAGTTGCGAGTCGTACGAGGAGCACTATTTATATTTTGAACCTTGGCAACCCTGAATGTTGTAGGTGCCATCTGACGTTTCCAATGGAAAGTTTGACATTTTTTACCATGATCTACTTCAAACATTTTGTCAATGGAGCGTCATTTGTTTTGTTTACACTAACTTGAAAACTGTGTGTCAACAAAAACATGGAATTAACTCGTGAAAATGTTCGTGCAATGATTTATTACGAATTTCGACGTGGATTATCAAGACAAGAGTGTATCGATCAACTAACTTCCACATTTGGCGACGAAGCTCCATCCTTTGCCACTGTGAAACGCTGGTATAACGAATTTAATCGTGGCCGCCGTTCGCTCAATGATGAAGTTCGTGAAGGTCATCCAAAATCAGTTGTGCCAGAAAACATTGATGCTGTGCAAAAACTAATAATGAAAGATCGTCATGCGAGATATTGTGAGATTGAGGCAACCCTAGGCATTAGTTCCACCAGCATATATAAAATATTGCATGATTATTTAGTCGTGAAAAAGGATTGCTCTCGTTGGATCCCACATAATTTGACGCAATCTCAAAAAGATGCTCTTGTCGATTGGTGTACAAAAATGCTCAAGAAATGCAATGGCGGTGCCTCAAAAGACATATATAAGATTGTAACAGCTGACGAATCATGGATCTATGCGTATGAGCCGGAACGTAAACAGCAGTCGACTATATGGGTGTTTCAAGATGAAGCAATCCAACAAAAGTTGTTCGCACTCGAAGCACTTCGAAGCAAATGGTCGCCTGCTTTTTCAGCAAAACTGGCAACAGTGCTTTTAGAGGAATGTAAAACGGTCAATGCCGAATGGTACACAATCATTTGTTTGTCGGAAGTCTTCGGTGAAGTAAGGAAAACCAACAAGAACCGTAGGGTCGTTCTTCATCATGACATTACGAGCGCACACACATCTCGTCTAACAACAGAGTATTTGAAGGCTCAAAAAATCGAATTGATGGGTCATCCGCCATACAGTCCTGAGTTGGCACCCAATGACTTTTTATTGTTCCCGAACATCAAGAATAAATTGCGTGGACAACGAGTTTAGATCGCAGAAGAAGCCGTTGATGCCTTCAAAAACCGTGTTTTGGAGGTGTCTCAAGAAGACTGGAATAAATGCTTTGACAAATAGTGCAATTGGATGCAAAAGTGTATTGATCATAAAGGAGAATATTTTGAAAAACAATAAAGCAGTTTTCAATCATAAATTAATTTGTTTTAATTATTGGGCTCAAATTATAAATAGTGCCTCTCGTAGTAGAGATGTGCTTTCAGATGTCACATGATTCCTAATTGAAGGTGAAGTTGAGCATTCCTGTTGTACCATGGTGCGTACACAGATATACGCAAAACGACACTGCTCTGTATTCACTCTTAGGTTGATCCGCGCCAAAATAAAGCCCAAGTGACCAGTGCACCGTTATAAACCATCCTTCCGACATTCGCGTCAGAAATACACGCCTGTGGCGAATACACGCGGTACATATTGTAAACAGAACAGAGCCCTTATTCCGACAACTTAAACGGTGACTCGCATATTCTGTTAGGGGTTAAAGGAGATAAGATTGATACTTACAACAAAATAAACGTTTGCACATACGTTAATTTTAATTCTAAAAGAAACAGCGAAAGGGAAATTAATAGGTATGCGATAAACTTCATTAAACAAAAATAAATAAAGCACACTGCCGCGCGAATTGCACTCTTCACAAAATCGTCACATTCTTGCATCGCATATTTAATACACTTTGTTTCTGTTTTTTCTTTTCTGGGTGTAACCACTTTTCCCGTTTCAGATTTTTCTTTACTTGTACTGAAACACCGGTGAACTCAGAAGTTAATTTCTCCACTTCTTTCATGGGAAGTGTCGGATATTACTCCCGTAACTGACAATAAACATTCAACACTATTGTTTTTTACCAGTAGTCAATGGATTCCCTTATCTTTTACGTAAGTCGACGAAGACACAAGAGCAAATTTGCCGTCCACCATGATAATGAATAGAAAGTGCTGATTTCTGGCTGTAGACAATAGCCTGCGCATACACAAAGCCAGATGGCAAACGAAATGCATATTGGGACTTGTAGCCCTGTTAAACTGTATAAATCAGGGTTTATTAAACTCTTAGGTATTTGTAGAGAGTATTATACCATTTAAGGATAACTTTATTCTAAAATTTAGGTTATTAGCACCGGACTACTTTTCTACGCGCATTGCTACTGTATTGTACCGCGGTACGGTGGTCACGTGGGTTTATTTTGGCGCGGATCAACCTAAGAGTGAATATAGAATAGTGTTGCTCTTTGGGTGATGTAGCGGACATTCAATCCCACCTCGGTTACCTGAACTCGAAACGCACCTAGCCTAGTGACATTTTCTTCTTTTTTGTTTTCTCCAGTGACTTATGTGTTAATGGTTTGATAACGAATCCTGATTGTGATAATGATAACAAAATAATAGTAATAATTAGTGGGCCTTTGCTAAGCTTTCGCACTTAGAACAATGGAACGTAAGCAGACATTTCAATAAAAAGGGTTACATTCACATGATTTTCTTACTCATCAACGTTTATATACCTGTATTTTAACTTTCTATAGTACGTAGGGGAAGTATTGTATTCCACCCAAAAACTAGATACCGGAAGTTCACCGGAAATACATGTTTTGAGACCCCCGAATCCAATTAAAGGAATTTTGGAACATGTCCGTGTGTGTGCGTCTGTGAACAGCATAAGTCAGAAATGAAGAGTCGGATAAACACCAAACTTAATATTTAGGTTCAGTACCTTCCAGAGATGCGACACGAAGGTTTTCAAGAAAATCCCCCCACCCCAGATTACCCTTTACATGGAACATTTTTCGAAATTTTTAATTTTCTCAAAAATGGCTCTAACGATTATGATTAAAATATCATGTTTAAGATATTTTCATGGCAAATGAAGTGTATATCTCGAATTTTCTGGGAATGTCTCCAAAAGTATTCTTCATTGTGAACGACTTTTGCATAACTGGTAAACCATAAGAGATAAACAAATTTGACTACACAAAACTGTAGATCGCGTTAAAATACACAATTTTATGTCATATACATTGTTTTTGAGTGAACCATTTTCGAGATATTGCTTGTTATTCCCTTAAATTTTCCAATACTTATACTTTTTCTCAAATTCATTATTCATTTTTTTGTTCTGGTAATGCAAAGAGAATGCAATACTCCACATAGCAACCAGCTCTTAAAATATTTGACCATCGCTTAAAGCCTAGCAATTCCCCTTGCATCTACAAGAAAATTAGCAATAAGATAAACATCTCGATACCTCGATTAACATGAAGCATATGAAGAATAAGCGTTTGTAAAAATAGTTTGTACAAGAGTAGAGACAGTCATGCGAGTGTAACAAATCAGATTTTTTTTATTTTAACTTCTACACACTATTCTTAGGTGTATTTTTTCTATCAACTTTATATTAGAAATAGTACAGAAATACTAACATGTTTCATTGTAGGTACATGGGGTGTAGAGGTAACGAACAGATAGATGTATAAAGCGAGTCGCTATATGCTAACCCTTAAATTCCATACTTTTTCCGTGACATGCATGAAACAACTGAACAGCAAAAGCATAATGGCAAAGTATTGAAAAATGCAAACCAGATAATGGATATCTTGGAAATGGCTGATGCTACAAACATTTTTATTGAAATAAGTTGTGTATTTTAAAGAACTCTACATTTTGTGTGTAGTATGCTTTTGCATCTATTAAGGTTTACCCGTTAAACAAAATTATACAACATTCTTTCCGAATAAAGAGTCGTTCACAGGATATGACCATAAAATTTAAGATAAATATTTTATTTGTCATGTGAGATATGTTAAATATACGGTACAGTCACAGTCATTTTTGAAAAAAAATCTGATGTGTTACACTCACATGACTTTCTCTACTCTTGTACAAACTATTTTTACAAACGTTTATTCTTCATCTACTTCATCTTAATCGAGATAAACATTTGCACAGTCTATCTTATTGCTAATTTTCTTGTAGATGTAAGGGGAATATATATTTACAAGGGCAATATAGAAATACAGTAGCCTTTAAGCACATACATATCTCTTAATAGCTGATTGCTAGGTGCAGCACCATTCCCTTTGCCACAGATTAATACTCTTTGCATATCCAAATCAAAAAAATGAATAACGAATTCCCATTTGAGAAAAGTATTGAAAAATTTAAGGGAATAACAAGCAATATCTCGAAAATGGTTCACTCAACAAAAAAAATGTATATGACATAAATTGTGTATTTTAAAGCGATCTACATTTTTTGTAGTAAAATTTTGTCTATCTCTTATGGTTTACCAGTTATGCAAAAGTCGTTCACAATGAAGAATACTTCTGGAGACATTCCCAGAAAATTCAAGATATACATTTTATTTGTCATGAAAATATCTTAAACATATGATATTTTAATCAAAATCGTTATAGCCGTTTTAGAGAAAATTAAAATTTTCGAAAAATCTTCCATGTAAAGGGTAATTTGGGGTGGGGGGATTTTCTTGAAAACCTTCGTGTCGCGTCCTTGGAAGATACTGAACCTAAATACCAAGTTTGGTGTTTATCCGACTGTTCGTTTCTGAGTTATGCTGACAGACACACACACGGACATGTTTCCAAAAATGCTTTTTTTGGATTCAGAGGATCTCAAAACATGTATTTCCGGTGAAATCTCGGTATCGAATTTTGGGTGGAATACAATACTTCCCCTACTTACTATACGTAGTAGAGAAAGTAAAAATCAACAGTTTCAAAAAATGTTCCATATAAAAGGTAGTTTGGAGTGGGGGAATTTTCTTGAAAATCCTCTGTCGCATCTTTGTAAGATACTGAAGCCAAATACCAAGTTTGGCATTTATCCTAATTTTATTTCGTTTTTTGAGTTACCTATGCCGTTCACAGACACACACCCACGCTCACGCGAACAGACCTTTTTCTAAAATTGCTTTTTTGGATTCAGGGGGCCTCAAGTCATCTACTCATCTGTTTCCAATCAAATCTCTGCATCGTTTTTCACCGATGGCTACTTTTAACATTCTTGAATAATTTCATTAATGAAAGTGCTATATATATAGTTGATCATGAGAAAAGACTTGTCTCGTTAAAAAGACTCCTGCATTTTGTAATGTTTGTGCTTAGGATACAAATGTTGAGACGTGCCTATGTATGCATATTGGGCTATGTGCGAAATAATGTATGTGCTCATCTGTAAAAGATGAATGGTTATGAGAGTTAAGACATACTCTCTTAAGGTAAAATAACTTGAAAATTAAACGAACGTTCATACCTAAGTAAGGAAGAAATGACAAAATGAGGCAGTATTTTTAACACTTAAATGATTGCAGTGTAATTATATAATATATAATTCAATAATAACCCGCCTTAAAGCAATATGTGTATGTAACTATATATAAAAAGTGTATGTTAGAGTCATTGTAAATGTTTATACTACTGTATCCATGTTTAATAATGTTATGTGAATGTATTTCGTAATTTAATAATGTAGGAGCTGTGAGAACAATAGTTTAAACGTTGCTAACAATGAGATAAAATGAGGTAACCTTGAGGCAATAATGAATTTAAGAATGTTTAATAATGCTACAGGTCGTTATTGGATCAACAATAATGTAAATTTTAGTGACAGTTTATAAAATAGCCAATCAACAACCAGAAAAAGCTTTAGTTAAATGAAGGTATTCTATTGAAGTAGGATTAGCCAAACAGAAACTGAAAAAAGGAGAAAATTTTACAAATTTAGAATTCAGTTGGTTGCAAACAGCGTTACTAACCAGACGCAAAAAGTGTCCTCAAGAGATTTAATACATATTCGTGTGAGACGAAAAATAGTTTACGTGTTAAAAAGTGCAAGTAATTAATAAAAGAATCTCACAGCTCTCTATAAGTGAAGTGTTATATAAATCGTATCAAGCATTAATAAAAGGAGTGAAGTAAAAATTATAATCTGTGTAAGCCTACATTCTTAGTCGCACCACAACCCTGCTAAGAGAAACGTGTCTCTAAGAATAATAATGACGCAGCCGAGGCAAACATAAATATATAATATTTAAAGAAACAGTCCAATTACAAAGTTAATATTTTTAAAAAATTGGGGCAAAGGCTACCGGGTACTATACGTGTGGTTGCAACTACTACAAGTTTGGCTCCCCAACAGTTGAACTATAATACAACTTCTTCAAAAAATAAAATCTGTGTATATCAGAATATCATACTGTATTTAACAAGCTGGAAAATTACTTCACCTAAAATAAATTTAGAACTGAACATCATCTCTAAAGAACACACGCATTCCTCAGTTTATCGCCAACTATTTAATGAATTACATGACAGATATGAAAACATACAGCAATCTACACAGATGTAATGATAGAAATGCTTTGCTGTTGTTTATTCAGACTACACTGTGTTATTCAGAATATTTATAGCATCTTCTCAAGTGAACTACTTGTAATTAAACAAGCTGTGATTTATGTTTTGAACACTCGATGTTCAAAGTTATTTGTTGTATACTCAGATTCTAAAAGTGCACTACTTGCAATAAACACTAAGTCATCAACCCATATTCTTACACAAGAAATTCAATCACTACTTCATAAAGCCAATAAGCAAGGAAAGCAAGTGTCTTTAGTATGGATTCCACCCCACATTGGAATATAAGGCAACGAATTGGCCGATCAGGCAGCAAAAGAAGCCACTAAACATGCACTAAGTGACCCAACTATAACTACAGCAGCCCATGATGTTATCTCAACCATTAAAAAGAAGCTCTACCAACAGTGGAAGACAGGATGGCTTGACTCCACGAGAAACAAACTCCGTGATATAACATATAGTTTTTCGACACATCTTCCCAGTAATTCTCTTTCCAGACAAGATCAGGTTTTAATATCCCGACTGAGAATGGGCCATACCAAGATCACACACAGTTATCTTCTTTCAAAGGACCAACCACCCATCTGCCACCAGTGTAAGATACTGTTAACGACGAACGTGGAATGTCCACAATACGATCAATGGAGACAACACTACCAGATACCCAATGATTTACAAACAGACTCAACTATTCGATGTACCCTAAGATAGTTGAAGGTTTTAAAAGCATAAATTTATATAAAAATATATAATGTTCAATCAATTTAATTAGTTATAGTCTTGACGCTGTGATTAATGTTATGTAGTTTTCTCAATAAATCTTAAGACGCATAGCGCAGTGGTTCCCTGATGGATAAAAGTGGAAGTTGGGAAACGTTTTTATATTGGTTTTATTATTATTATCATCATCATTATATAATATTGAAGGAGTAGACTGTCACACACGCTGTGTCCTGACGCTTTTTTAATGATTGCTCATTTATGGCGTTATATTATATACTTGCGTTAATATTTGTTCCAAACTGCTTGCAAATCTCAGTAAAATAATTACAGCAACTGTAGTTTTACATTAATTTGAGAAGACACCTTAGATGCTGTCCATGCACTCCAGGCATACTTGGGCGCATGTCATCGCAATGTATGTAAAATAGAAAGCGGAATAATCATGGTCTTTGACAAAATTGCAAATGAATGAAAATACGATTATTTATGTATTAATAAGCAATGGAAAAAATGTCACTATATGCGCTGTGGTAGCGAATCCCAGTCATCACGTGACAGACGTCAACCATAACTGCACTACTGAAACTGAGTGTGCTACAAAAACATATAGCTTACGGCGGATAGCGCAGTGGCTAAACTAGAACGTTTTGGACAATGTGTTGTAATTCGGTTTTAGAATTGATGTTTGTCATACGCCCTATATCCCAGCACTTCTAATGAAAGCTAATTTATGTAATTCCGTTATGAATTAATGTGCTAAAACAGTCTGCAGTCCTTAGTGAAATAATATATAGATCATAATGATGATGATAATAATAATAATGATAATAATAATGCCTATGCCAATGGTAAAAGCCCTCAAACATGTATGTAACACATTTTTGGCCCAGTTAATATATAGTCAAAATTGCTGTGATTTTTTGCCTGCTATTTTCATAATAATTTGTATAGATATACATTTTCTAACATATCTGCAAACGCGATACTCCCTGGTAAAGTAAATATAACCAAACAAATAAATAAATGGTATGTCTAGCCAATTCTTGTTAATCCAGATAAAGGGCAACAAAAAAAAACAACTTCCCATTTGAGAAGAGTAAAAGTATTTTAAAATTAAAACCAATAAAAAGAAATATCTCAGAAATATATACAATACTAAAAAAAATCTGATGACTTTCACTACTCACATGACTTTCTCTTCTCTTGTACAAACTATTTTTACAAACGCTTATTCTCCATTTGCTTCATTTTAATCGAGACAAACGTTTGCTTATTGCTAATTTTCTTCTAGATGCAAGGGGGATATGGTAGACTTTAAACGATAGTCAAATATTTTAAGTGCTGGTTGCTATGTGGAGCATTCCATTCTCTTTGCATATCCAGGACATTAAAAAAAATTAAAAAAAATAACGAATTCGCATTTGAGAAAAAGTATGTATTGGAAAATTCAAACAAAACGAGGAATACCTCGGAAATGGGCCACTCAACGAAAAAAATGTGTATGACATAGATTGTATATTTTAAAGAGATCCAATTTTTGGTGCAGTAAAATTATATCGGTCTATTACGGTTTACCAGTTATGCGAAAGTCATTCAAAATGAAGAGGACTTCAGAGGACATTCCCAGAAAATTCAAGATATACATTTCATTTGCCATGAAACTGTTTTAAATATATGATATTTTAATCAAAATCGATAGCCATTTTTGAGAAAATAAAAAATTTTCGAAAAATGTTCCATGTAAAGGGTAGTCTGCGGTTGGGGGATTTTCTTCAAAAACTTTGTGTCGCATCCTTGGAAGATACTAAACTCAAATACAAAGTTTGGTATTTATCCGACTTTTCGTTTTTGAGTTATGCTGTACATAGACAGTCACACCCAAGGAACTGTTTCCAGAAATGATTTATTTGGATTCAGGGCGCACATGTATTTCTGGTGAAATCTCTGTATCGAATTTTTGGGTGGAATACAATACTTCCTCTGCTTACTATACGTACAAGAAAAAGTAAAAATGCATTTGACATTAATGTTGTGTTTTAACGATATCTGCATTTTTTGTGAAGGTAGTAAGATTTTGTCTATATCTTACGGTTTCAGTTATGGAAGTGGCTTTAGAATGAAGAGGAATTCTGAGGCTATTACCAGAAAGTTTAGTTGTCATGAAAATATCTTAAACATATGGTTTATCTAAGATATATGTTTAAGATGTATTATGTATATATTGTATGGTTTGGGTTTTAACTAAAAGAGAAGAAAAGATCACAGAGCTAGCTGAAGTGCGAGTTCTGAGAAGTGTGGCTGGCTGTACCCTCTTGGATAGAAGGAAAAATGAAGGTTTTAGAAGAGAATTAAGCAGTTTTAAGCTGATGGATAAAATAAATCAATTTAGAAATAATTGGAAAGAACATATAGAAAGAAAGAGCATCACATACCAAGACCATATTGTATTATAAACGAAAAGTAATGGAAATTGTAGTAGATTGAAGAAGCGATGGATCTGTTTGATTAAAAAAATCTTTGAGACCGGAACAAGCCTTAAAAGGCTTAACTCGTGAATGTTGATAATTATATGGCTTGAATACTAAGTTTGGTATTTAACCGACTTCTCGTTTTTGAGTTATGCTCTTCAACGACACACAAATGCGCACTCCTCTACTACGTATAGTAAGTAGGGGAAGTATTGTATTCCACCCAAAAATTCGATACCGAGATTTCACCGGAAATATATGTTTTGAGACCCCCTGAATCCAAAAGAAAGCATTTTTGGAAACATGTCCGTGTGTGTGTCTGTCTGTGAACAGCGTAGCTTAGAAACGAACAGTCGGATAAACAGCTAACTTGGTATTTACGTTCAGTATCTTCCAGAGATGCAACACGAAGGTTTTCAAGAAAATCCCCCCCACCCCAGATTACCCTTTACAGGGAACATTTTTCGAAAATTTTAATTTTCTCAAAAATGGCTGCAACGATTTAGATTAAAATATCATATGGTTAAGATATTTTCACGACAAATGAAATGTATATCTGGAATTTTCTGGGAATGTCTCCCAAAAGTATTCTTCGTTCACCAAAAAATGCAGATCGCGTTAAAATACACAATTTATGTCATATACTTTTTTTTGAGTGAACCATTTTCGAGATATTGTTTGTTATTTCCTTAAATATTCCAATACTTTTTCTCAAATGGGAATTCGTTATTCATTTTTTTATATCCTGGACATACAAAGAGAATGGAATACTCCACATAGCAACCAGCTCTTAAAATATTTGACTGTCGCTTAAAGCCTACCAATTCGCCTTGCACCTACAAGAAAATTAGCAATAAGACTAACATCTCGATTAACATGAAGCATATGGAGAATAAGCGTTTGTAAAAATAGTTTGTACAAGAGTAGAGAAAGCCATGTGAGTGTAACACATTAGAATGTTTTTTAATTCAGTAAGCCTTAAAACGTATCAAATTGTTGGGTGGTATGCAGTGTTTCCTTTACTTACAAGTATAATAAATGTCTGAATACTGGTCTAGACAGGTGCACTGTTTCCATATAAAATGAAGAAAAGACAGTACGTACTTTATCTCACTTTTGCTTTTACTACATCAGGAAAAAGTAGGCTCACAATTAGCAGATGTTAAATCAGAAGCTAATTCCCATAAGGGAGTACAACAAAACAATGGACTGCAAAGAAATAAAACAAACGTTGCAAATGATATAAGCGCTACACATATATCAGCTGAGACAGGTATATTGGGAACAGATGCCGATCGCCGATATCTAATTTATAAATTCAATAAAACAGGTAATAAAACACCGCTTTACTGATGGAGACCACTCGTCTGGTTACTGACAGTTAACTACAGTAGGTATGCAGTATTTCAGATAATTAAACCGGGTAAACACGAGCAATGATTATGGAAGTGAGCACTGAAAGGAGGAAATTAAGATACAGTATTCATATACAAATCTCACGAAGCGGCCGTATGCAGCGATAAATTGAAGCTGATAAAACAACCATGAAGTTCCATTTCACGATTTTAATGTATTCTATAAACTGTGGATATAAACGTCCAACAAAAATATTAACTGTGTTAAACACAAACGTTTCATTACTTAGATGTTTTCACTAACTTCTCGCATTGTCAGGATCATGACGTACATTACGAATAATGACAGCACAGTGTTTGCCTCGAGTTTCTCGTGGTCTAGAACCTTTGCTCAAGCAAATGATTGTTGATACGATGCTCATCCAGAAAGTAAGCTTCCTATTGTTTTGAAACAAAGAAAATATAGTTACATGAAAAACTTTATTGCCAACATGTACAGCAATGTTTGAGCTATTTTTCGACATAGTCACCACAAGAATTGAGACACTTGTCATTGAAGTAGGAGTTGTATTGTAGTTGGGAGCCAAATTTGAAGTAGTAGCAACCGCACGTATGGTAAAAAGTTTCTGGTAGCCTTCACCCCAAATGTACTTTCCGGTGGCCTTTGCCCCCCCCTCAAAAGTTTAAAAAAGTATTAACTTTGTAATTTTGACTGTTTCTTTAAATATTATATATTTATGTTTGCCTCGGCTGCGTCAGTATTTATATTTTTTTTTTTAGAGACATGAATGTCTTAGCATGGAGATGGTGCGACTGAAGAATGTAGGCTTACACAGATTATAATTTTTACTTCACTCCTTTTATTAATGCTTGGCACTATTTAAATAACACTTCACGGATATGGGGAGAGAGCTGTGAGATTTTTTTTACTAATTACTTGCACTTTTTAGCACGTAAACTATTTTTGGTTCGCACAAATACGTATTAAATTTCTCGAGGATACATCTCGCGTCCGGTTAGGAATACTGTCCACAAGCAACTGACTTGATTTCTACCAACCTAAATTTGTAAATTTCTGTATTTCAAGTCTCTGATTGGCTAATCCTAGTCCAATAGAATACCTTCATTTAACTAAAGCTTTTTCTAGTTCTTGATCGGCTATTTTATAAACTGTCACAAAAATTACATTATTGCTTCCAAGAATTGCAAGTAGTATTGTTAAACTTTCAAATTCATTATTGCCTCAATGTTACCTCATTGTTAGCAACGTTTAACCTATTATTCTCACAGGTCCTACATAATTAAATTACGTAATACATTCACATAACATTATTAAACGTGTATACAATAATATAAACACATACAATGACTGTAATATACACTTTTTATATATTGTTACATACACATATTGCTTTAAGGCGGGCTGTTATTGAATATATATTATATAATTAGACTAAAATCATTTAAGTGTTAAAAATACTGCCTCATCATATAGTGGGATCAGCTTTTGTATTCCTGTGTCGTAGAAGCCTACCGCCTGTCAGTGGAGCCAGCGTGTGACAGCTGCCTTCAGCTCTTCGTCGTTGTCAAAACGCTGACCGGAAGGCAAGACATTTCTTGAGGTGCAAGAAAAGATGCAAATCACTGGGATCAACATCAGGACTATATGGTGAATGATCAAACAGTTCCCAGCCGAACTCCTTCAGCACAGTTGCTGTGCGCAGAGGCGTATGTGGACGAGCATTTTCATGGAGCAGGACAACACCTGCAGTAAGAATCCCACGCCTCTGTTTTGAATGTCACTCGCAATTTCCACAGTGTTTCACAGTAGCAGTCAGCGTTCGACTCTGGGCAGGAAGTCAATGAACAGAATACCTTTCCTGTCCCAGAAAACCGTGTACATCACTTTCTGCACCAACACAGTCTGTTGAATTTCGCCTTGACCGTTGCTTGGTTTCCATGCGAAATCCACGTCTCATCGCCCGTACCCAAAACGATCCTGTCAGGAACTCATCATACAGCTAAAGAAATGTCAGTGCTGCTCCTATGCGTTTCATTTTGTGCTCGGCTGTCGGGTTTTTTGGCTCCCACCTGGCACATAATTTCCTGAACAGCAGGTGCTTAGTGATAATTTCATGCAGGCAAGGATCGCAATATTCGGTGGAAAATGGTTGCTGGGCTCCGTAATCGTGAAGCGACGATTCTCCACGATGCGTTGTCGCACCAGTTTAACAAGGTCATCATTGATGAGGGACGGTCGCCCACTGCGCTCTTGATCATGGACACTTTGACGACTGCCTACGCCAGCGATTCACCAACTATTTGCTCATGATGTCCGCCCGTAGATCTGACTCAGCTGACGATGAGTTTCGATCGGCGCTATGTGCAGCAGGGAACTTTATCACTGACCGAACCTCCCAGGCGAAGGGAGAACGACTAAGAGCCGCCGTTTTGGGTCACTGCTGCCGCGCTACTGGCACCAGGCGGGACCTGTCCGGCCGGCGTATAATTGACACGTCATAGATCTGTTACGCATGCGCATTTTTCGCGGGTAAATACTTTACTTTAATGCAAACAAAATCGAAAAACTTACTTTCAGGATGCGCTTCGTATATCCCTAATTTAGCTTAAATCGCGCGTTATTAGCTTTAAAGCTACTTGAGACTTTATACATTAAACTTAAGTGAAAGTTCCTCCCAGTTTCATACATTAACATCTAATCCTTTTTACTTGGGAAAAAACAATTGGTTAACAACTAGATAGTTCATAGTTCTAACAGTTATATTGGTTTTAAACATTTGTCAGTCAGATACTCTACCAGATTACCCCTTTCAGCCGGTGATCAAAACCGGAACCTCTGGAATGCTAATCACGAAAGTTCAGAGGCAACCTTAAGTCCTACGTTTTCGGATTACGTAAATAATAATAATAATAATAATAATAATAATAATAATAATAATAATAATAATAATAATAATAAGAAGAAGAAAATAATTTATTGACTCAAAAAATTTATTGAACAAAAATTTCTGTAATACATTCACATGACTTTCTCTACCCTCTATCGTTTATTAGTGAGTATACAAACTCTTCTTAATAAAGCTTATTTTTCTATCTACTACTTTTTATCCAAATAAACCTTTGCCGAAATACCTGCACTACACATTTCATTATGGATACAAAGGGAATAGCGATAGTCAAATGTTTAAGAACTGGACGCTATACGATGGCCTTAAAATCGGAAACAACTGAAAATCTAACAGGACTAAGTACTGAACAATTCGGACCATTAATAACGGATATCTCCGAAATGACTAATGCCACAAAAAAGTTACTTGAAATAAATTGTGTTCTTTAAAGAGATCTGCATTTCTTGTGTAGTACGTTTTCGTTTATCGTTTAACGTTTACCAGTTATACAAGATTATACAAAATGCCTTCCGAGTGAAGTAGACTTCACAGGCTAATCTCAGAAAATTCAAGATATACATTTTATTTGTCATGTAAATACCTTTAATGTATGGCATTTTAATCCAAGCAGTGAGAACGATATTTTAGAAAACTAAAACTTTAGAAAAACGTTCCATGTAAAGGTAGTTTAGAGTGTGAGGGGAGGCTTTCTTGAAAATCTTCTGTCGCATCTTTGGTAGCTACTGAACCTAAATGCCAAGTTTGGTATTTATCCGAGTTTTCGTTTTGAGTTATGTAGTTCAAAGACGTTTATTTCTAAAAATGCTTTTATTGGGTTCAAGGTGCCTGAAAACATGTATTTCAGGTGAAATCTCGGTATCAAAGTTTTGGGTTGAATGCAATACCCTCACTACCTATGTAGGTGGTATAGAAAGTAAGAATCTAAAGTCGACTTTTCAGCTGAGAAAACTATAAGTATTTAAAAATTCAAACTAATAACAAGAAATGTCTCGAAAATGGTTAATTATAGTTGACATAAATTGGTTTTAGCGAGATCTACCTAAGTTTATTGTGTAGTAAGATTTTGTCCATCTTGAGGAAGGTAGTTGTTTTAGTTGTATTGCTATTTGCAACACGCTTTGGTCGTCAATTTGAAGTAGTTTGTATTGAGAAGTTGTATTATATTTCAACTGTTGGGAACCGAACTTGTGGTAGTTGCAACCGCACGTATAGTAAGCAGTTTCCGATAGCCTTCGCCCCAAATGTACTTTCAGGTGGCCTTTGCCCCAAGTTTAAAAAATATTAACTTTGTAATTTGACTGTTTCTTTAAGTATTAAATATTAACGTTTGCCTCGGCTGCGTCAGTATTATTGTTACAGACATGGAAGTCTTGGCAGGGCGTGATGCGACAAGAATGTAGGCTTACACAGATTTTAAGTCTTAATTCACTCCTTTTTATTAATCCTTGACACAAATTAAATAGCACTTCACTGATATCGAGAGCTGTGAGATTCTTTTATTTAATTAATTACACTTTTTAACACGTAAACTTATTTTTTTTGTCTCACACGAATACATATTAAATCTTTCGAGGACGCATCTTGCATCTGGTTACAATCACTGTCTGCAGGCAACTGAACTGCTTTTCCACCGCCTAAATTTGTAGATTTCTGTATTTCAAGTCTCTTATTGGCTAATCCTACTCCAATAGAATACCTGGATTTAACTAAAGCTTTTTCTGGTTGTTGATTGGCTATTTTTAAACTGTCTCAAAATTACATTATTTATACTCCAAGAATCACAAATAGTACTGTTAAACTTTCTTACTCATTATTGACTCAAGGTTACCTCATTGTTAGCAACTTTTAACTTATTATTCTCACAGCTCCTAAATTATTAAATTACGTAATTCATTCACATAACATTATTGAACATATTTACAATAATATAAGCATATGCAATGACTGTTACATACATTTTACAAATTATTACATAAACATTGCTTCAAGGCGGGCTGTTATTGAATTTACATATTATATAATTAGACTGAAATCATTTAAGTGTTAATAATACTGCCTCAATCTCTTACGACTTACCAATTATACAAGTGTCATTCAAAATAAGGAGGACTTCATTGTCATTCCTAGAATATTCAAGATATACATTTATCATGCAAATATCTTAAATGTAAGTTATTTTAATTAACATCGTTAGTGCCACTTTTAAGTAAATAACAAATAAAGTAAATTTTTCTATGTAAAGGGAGGTTTGGGTTGGGAGCATTTTCTTTAAACTCTTCATGTTGCATCCTTGAAATGGGCCTAACTACTTTTCGATTTTGAGTTATGCTGTTTGCATACACAACGCGCAGGTGGACCTTTTTCTTCAAGGTTTTTTTTGCGGGGGAGGCAGAGAAAGTAAAAATGTTATTTTTAGCTTCAAAGTAACACATTACACACGCTAAGAATATTTAATTATGCAACATAAAAATTAACAGGAACGTTTCTGTTATAGTTCTATTATACGTAGTAGGAACGGATTAATTCTGAGCACGATTATACTTGATTATATATATATATACATATATATATATATATATAAACCTATACAACGCAAAAAATGGAGATGTACATCACGGTAGCAAACGGCTTTATAGTTGATAATGAGGCATAGGATCTCCACCCTCTATTTTATGACACTGCTTAAGCTCGCTCTTGCTGGCAAAACAGTGTCATTACAGATATATTAGCATGCGCAAGCACGATGTTGCGAGAGTAGGTACTGTTTATGGGAGGCGCAGTTAAAATAGTTTTTCACCAGCGACTTCCATATAGCATGACTGCTACAACAAAAACAAAATGGCAGGTATATTCTCCCACCACAACGCAGGTCAAAGGGCCCTGTAGGGGGGCGTTGCAAAGGCCTTTGATCTCACCGACAGGTGCAGCAGGCAAGTGAAAACACCACGCCATCCGGCGATCATACACAACCATTCGTTTCTGTCATCAGCTTAGGAATGCAGGGACCTAATCTAGAACTGATTAGTTGCCATAGCGTTGCTTAGCTTTAATGCTACTTCGTTATGCTACTTCTGTTATTATTATTATTATTATTATTATTATTATTATTATTATTACCAAAAATTTCGCAACTTTCAGTGAATAACTGATCCCAGTATCTTTGACGAAGCCAAACATTTTAAAGATGAGAGAGAGATCAGTTGCATTTAACAAGCATAAGGGGATTTTTAGGATAGATTCCTTAGTTTATTCTTTATTTTCTTCGTGATGTCTCTTAATTTTTACTTTCTATACTACGTATAACAAGTAGGGGAAGTATTGCATTTCACCCAAAAATTCGATACCGAGATTTCATCGGAAATACATGTTTTGAAGCCCCCTGAATAAAAAAAAGCATTTTTAGAAAAAAGTCAGTGTGTGTGTGTCTGTGAGGATGTGTGCAGCATAACTCAGAAACGCAATGTCGGGTAAACACCAAATTTGGTATTCAGGCTCAGTAGCTCTCAAAGATGCAGCCACGAAGATTTTCAAGAAAATCCCCCACCCCAGACTACACTTTACATGGAGCATTTTTCGAAATTATGATTTTCTCAAAAATGACTATGACGATTTTAATTAAAATACCATATATTTAAGATATTTTCATGACATATAAAATGTATATCTTCAGTTTTCTGGGAATGTCCCCCAAAAACCCTCTTCTTTCTTAATGTTTTTCCATAACTGGAAATATATATATATATATATATATATATATATATATAATGTCCTGGACGTGCAAAGAGAATGGAATGGTCCACATATCAACCACCTCTTAAAAGATTTGACTATCGCTTAAAGTCTACCATATTCCCCTTGCACCTACAAGAAAATTAGCAATAAGATTAACATCTCATCTGGATTAACATGAAGTAGATGGAGAAAAAGCGTTTGTAAAAACAGTTTGTACAAGAGTAGAGAAAGTCATGTGAGTGTAACACATCAGATTTTTTTGTTCCATTTATAGCCCGACTTTAACCGAATGTTCATATGGTGGGCTTTTATCTTTTAAACATATGTATTGCCAATGGTGTTAACTCGCAGAGAGTTGTCATTAGATTTCTGGTTCTTCCTTTGGGTTTTACACATCAGATCACACATAAATTCACATTCTAATTCGGGGAGGATATAGAATAATCTTGACTAGAGAAAAGTTCCACCCCCAGCCGGGGATAGAACCCGGGACCCCTCGATATTATGACATTACCCACCTTCAAAATATCACTGTTGCTCGATTGGGTCTTTGCAGATTTCAAGCAGTGCAACTTGAAATATTTTATTTAGGTTCAGTATCTTTCAAAAGTACGACACGAAGATTTTCAAGAAAATACTCCCACCCCAGACCACCCTTTACATGGAACATTTTTCGAAAATGCTGATTTTCTTAAAAATGGCTCCAACGATTTTGATTAAAATATAATATGTTTAAGATACGTACTTTCATGCAAATGAAGTGTATATCTTGAATTTTCTGAGAATGTCCCTAAAAGTTGCCTTCATTCTGAATGAATTTACATAACTGGTAAACCGTAAGAGATAGACAAAATTTTGCTACACCAAAAATGTTGAGGTAGTTAAAACACACAATTTATGTCACATCATTTCTTTTTCTGTGTGGGGTGAACCATTTTCGAGATCTTCCTTGTTATTTGTTTGAATTTTCCAATGCTTTTACCTTTTCTCAAATGCCAATTCGTTATTCGTTTTTTATGTCCTGGACATAAAAAGAGAATGGAATACTCCACATAGCAACCAGCGCTTAAAATACTAGACTATCGCTTAAAGCCTACCAATTCCCCTTGCAGCTACAAGAAAATTAGCAATAAGATTAACATATCGATATCTCGATTAACATGAAGCATATGGAGAATAAGCGTTTGTAAAAAGCTTTGTACAAAAATACAGAAAGTCATGTAAGTGTAACACATCAGATTTTTTTCTTTCTTTTCTCGTTTTTTAAGTTTTAGATCCTTCAACCTGAATTACCCCATATTCATTTTCTCAAGATAAGGGAAAAGCCCGGATATAACTTATCCAGGTAAATCACTTTAACTGAGATTAGAACTCAGTACCTATCGGTAGTTGTTCTTTTGTTTCTGTTTAGCTTATGCTAAAAGGCAAGCATACACAAAACAGCTGACTCGTCTGAGCCTTCTGTAGCCTTGTTGAACTATAAGAAAATGAGTACTGAATTGATTTCCGGCGAATATTTATTACTTTTTCTACCACATACATAGTAGGTAGAGAAAATATTGCATTCTAACCAAAAACTCGACATCGAGGTTTCACCGCAAATACACGTTTTGAAATCCCCTGAATACAAAACACTATTTTTTTTAGAAAAAAAGGTACGTGTGTGTGTCTGTGAACAGCTTACTCAAAAACGAAAAGTCGGATAAATAGTAAAGTCGGTATTTAAATTCAGTATCTTCTAAAGATGTGACATGAAGATTTTCAAGAAAATCCCCCCACAACTATGCTTTACATGGAACGTTCGTCGAAATGTTTGATTTTCTAAAAAAAACTACTAACGATTTTGATTAACATACCATGTATTAAAGATATTTAAATGACAAATAAACTGTATACCTGGAATTTTCTGGGAATAGCCTATGAAGTCCACCTCATTCGGAAGGAATTTTGCATAATCTTATACAATTGCCAATCGTTAAGGATAGGCGAAAACTTACTACACAAAAAATGTAGATCTCTTTAAAACACACAGTTTATTTCAAATAACTTTTTGTGGCATCAGCCATTTCCTAGATATCCGTTATAAATGGTTCGAATTGTTAGGCATACTTGTAGAGTCCTGTCCTGTCCTGTCCTGTCCTTTTCAGTTCTTCCTCGCGATTGCATGGAAAGTATATGGAACTTTAAGAACAGCATATAGCGTCCAGTTCTTAAACATTTGTCTATTGCTATTCCCTGTGCATCTATAAGGAAATTGGAATGCAGCTATTTCTGGAGAGATTTATCTCGATTAATTATGTAGATAGGAAAATAAACGTTCGTAAGAATAATTCTATACCCACTAAAAAGCGATAGAGGGTACACAAAGCCATGTGAATGTAATACATCACATTTTTACTTTCTCAACTACGTATAGTAAGTATATATTTCCGAGATTTCACCGGAAATATATGTTTTGAGACCCCCTGAATCCAAAAAAAAGCATTTTTGGAAACATGTCCGTGTCTGTGCGTATGTCTGTGAAGAGCGTAACTCAGAAACTAACAGTCGGATAAGCATCAAACTGGATATTTAGGTTCAGTATCTTCCAGAGATGCGACACAAAGGTTTTCAAGAAAATCCCCCCTCCCCAAATTACCCTATAAATGGAAACTTTTTCGAAAATTTTTAATTTTCTCAAAAATGGCTAACGATTTTGATTAAAATATATGTTTAAGATATTTTCATGACAAATGAAATGCATATCTCGAATTTTCTGGGAATGTCTCCAAAAGTATTCTTCATTGTGAACGACTTTTGCAGAACTGGTAAACCATAAGAGATAGGCAAAATTTTACTACAGCAAAAATGTAGATCGCATCAAAATACACAATTTATGTCATATACATTTTTGTTGTTGAGTGAACCATTTCCGAGATATTGCTTGTTATTCCCTTAAATTTTCCAATACTTATACTTTTTCTCAAATGGGATTTCGTTATTAATTTATTTTTTGGTCCTGGTAATGCAAAGAGAATGGAATACTCCACATAGCAAACAGCTCTTAAAATATTTGACTATCGCTTAAAGCCTACCAATTCCCCTTGCATCTACAAGAACATTAGCAATAAGATTAACATCTCGATATCTCGATTAACATGAAGCATATGGAGAATAAACGTTTGTAAAAATAGTTTGTACAAGAGTAGAAAAAGGCATGTGAATGTAACACATCAGATTTTTCGTCATAGTTTCATATTCGGGACAAATCATAAATTCCCTCCCAACGCTGGAATTTGATTACGGGCAATGGCGTAGCTGCTAAGCATGTCATCTGCACAATGCAAATAATAACAACTTTTATTTTATTTTGAACTGTGAGGTCGCAGCTCTGCTCGCGTTATTGGAGGTTTCTTCCTTGTCCTAGCATTCGCTGTTACTCTGGTACTCTTCTGATTTTGCAGGAAGTGATTTCCAACGTTCTAAACAATGGAATGATTCCATTAATTGACCTAATAGTGGTTGAAACTATGAACCAATGCTTACAACATTGTAAGTCGCCATTGGGGAAAATGCGAATAATTGAAGAATTTAATGTCGTGTCGGCATGTTGCCATGGTAGCTCAGTGGTTAGAGCAACCGGACGGAGACAGGGAGATCCGTAGTTCAAATCCCGGCTATGGCATTGAATTTTTCACTCGTCTGATTATACGTTTCCTTCTAAACGATCTTTTTCTCTCACTAATGTGTCAGCTGTATTAAACAAAGCCTCTCCCCCTCCAGTGAAAGGTGGAGTGCAGTAAAGTAACGACCTCGTTGCACTTCCTACCACCGCATCATTCCTATATAGACAGAGATTAGATCTTTAACATTTGAGACGAGAAGTTCTATTTTTGTTTTCCTATAGTGAAAGTGCAGTGTGAGTTATGGAACTGTAATAAATGTAGATGGCGATAAACTTAAGGTTTATGTTAGTAGACGCGATATATGTTATTACACTTATTACTGCTTCATATTCCAAGTCGATAGCACTCTATGTGGGAAACAGCGTTGTCAGACTGTGCGAAGTGTGTGCATTTGATGTCGTTCATCATTGTAGCCAACAGTGAAAGTCGGAAAGAAATAGAATTCTGCAGTAAAGGAGAAAGGGCACCGTAGCTGTCGTTTAGGTCAAAACGTGTTGTCAGTTTATGAAGTGTTTATGCATTCAGGTAAGTCATGATAGGCACAGCCAGGGATGTAGGATGTGTCAGCACCGGCTTACGGTTGATAAGCACTGTTTTCAAAATGTCAGTCACGGAGGTAAACATATGGATGACTGGAGTAATCGATTTGAACCTGAAAACATGCTCTCTACAGCGAAAATAAGGTGAGGTTAGGCGTTACGTACCACCAAATGTGGGACTTTCTTAATCAGAAAACGTGGAAAAAAAAAATCCAATGTGATTACTCACAAAAATTTCTATACCGATGACAAATTGACATATTATATCTGTCAAATAGCATTCATACCTGCCTAATGGTACAAAAGGTATTCCATTCCACCCAAAAATTCCATATCGAGATTTCAACGAAATACGTGCTTTGAGGTCCCCTGATACCAAAAACACTTTGCAAAAATGCTCATGTGTGTGTGCGTGTGTGGGCGCGCATTGTCTACTGCATAAATCCCAAAAAAACAAACAAAAAAAGAAAAGAAAAAATCTGATGTGTTACACTCACATGACTTTCTCTACTCTTGTACAAACTATTTTTACAAACGCTTATTCTCCATCTACTTCATGTTAATCGAGATGTTAATCTTATTGCTAATTTTCTTGAAGGTGCAAGGGGAATTGGTAGGCTTTAAGCGATAGCCATATCTTTTTAAGAGCTGGTTGCTATGTGGCGCATTCCATTCTCTTTGCATTACCATGACATAAAAAAATGAATAACGAATTTGAGAAAAAGTATTGGAAAATTTAAGGGAATAACAAGCAATATCTCGAAAATGGTTCACTCAACAACAAAAATGTATATGACATAAATTGTGTATTTTAACACGATCTACAACTTTTGTGTACTAAAGTTTTGTCTATATCTTATGGTTTACCAGTTTGCAAAAGTCGTTCACAATGAAGAATACTTTTGGAAAAATTCGCAGAAAATTCGAGATACACATTTCATTTGTCATGAAAATACCTTAAACATAAGATATTTTAATCAAAATCGTTAGAGCCATTTTTGAGAAAATTAAAATTTTCGAAAAAATGTTCCATGTAAAGGGTAATCTGGGGTGGGGCGATTTTCTTGAAAACCTTCGTGTCGCATCTCTGGAAGATACTGAACCTAAATACCACGTTTGGTGTTTATCCGACTGTTCGTTTCTGAGTTATGTTGTTCACAGACACACACACACAGACACACACACACACACACACACACACACACACAGTTACACACTCGGGTATGTTTCCAAAAATGCTTTTTTTGGACTCAGGGGATCTCAAAACATATTTCCGGTGAAGTCTCGGTATCGAATTTTTGGATGGAATACAATACTTCCCCTACGTAGTAGAGAAAGTAAAAAATCTGATGTGTTACACTCACATGACTTTCTCTACTCTTGTACAATATAATTTTACAAACGCCTATTCTCCATATACTTCATGTTAATCGAGATATCGAGATGTCAATCGTATTGGTAATATTCATATAGATGCAAGGGGAATATGGTAGCTTTTAAGCGATATTCAAATATTTTAACGCTGGTTGCTATGTGGCGCATTACATTCTCTTTGCATGTCCAAGACATAAAAAATGAATAACGAATTTGAGAAAAAGTATAAGTATTGGAAAATTTAAGGAAATAACAAGCAATATCTCGAAAACGGTTCACTCAACAAAAGAAATGAATATGACTTAAGTTGTGTATTTTAACGCGATCTACATTGTTTGTGTAGTAAAATTTTGGCTATATCTTATGGTTTACCAGTTATGCAAAAGTCGTTCATAATGAAGAATACTTTTGGAGACATTCCCAGAAAATTCGAGATATACATTTCATTTCTCATGACATTATCTTAAACATATGATATTTTCATCAAAATCGTTAGAGCCATTTTTGAGAAAATTAAAAGTTTCGAAAAACGTTCCATGTAAAGGGTAGTCTGGGGTGGGGGGATTTTCTTGAAAACCTTCGTGTCGCATCTCTAGAAGATACTGAACCTAAATACCAAGTTTGGTGTTTATCCGACTGTTCGTTTTGGAGTTATGCTGTTCACAGACACACAGGACACACACACACACACACACACACACACACACACACACAGACACACACTCGGACATGTTTCCAAAAATGCTTTTTTTGGATTCAGGAGGTCTCAAAACATGTATTTCCGGTGAAATCTCGGTATCGAATTTTTGGGTGGAATGCAATACTTCCCCTACTTACTATACGTAGTAGAGAAAGTAAAAAAATCTGATGTGTTACACTCACATGACTTTCTCTACTCTTGTACAAACTATTTTTACAAACGCTTATTCTCCATATGCTTCATGTTAATCGAGATATCGAGATGTCAATCTTATTAGTAATTTTCTTGTAGATGCAAGGAAAATATGGTAGCTTTTAAGCGATAGTCAAATATTTTAACGCTGGTTGCTATGTGACGCATTCCATTCTCTTTGCATGTCCAGGACATAAAAAAAATGAATAACGAATTTGAGAAAAAGTATAAGTATTGGAAAATTTAAGGAAATAACAAGCAATATCTCGAAAACGGTTCACTCAACAAAAGAAATGTATATGACATAAGTTGTGTATTTTAACGCGATCTACATTTATTGTGTAGTAAAATTTTGTCTATCTCTTATAGTTTACCAGTTATGCAAAAGTCGTTCACAATGAAGAATACTTTTGGAGACATTCCCAGAAAATTCGAGATATACATTTCATTTGTCATGACATTGCCCTAAACATATGATATTTTCATCAAAATCGTTAGAGCCATTTTTGAGAAAATTAAAATTTTCGAAAAATCTTCCATGTAAAGGGTAGTCTGGGGTGGGGGGATTTTCTTGAAAACCTTCGTGTCGCATCTCTGGAAGATACTGAACCCAAATACCAAGTTAGGTGCTTATCCGATTGTTCGTTTTTGAGTTATGCTGTTCACAGACACACACACACACACACAGACACACACACACAGACACACACACACACACACACACAGACACACACACGGACATGTTTCCAAAAATGCTTTTTTTGTATTCAGGAGGTCTCAAAACGTGTATTTCCGGTGAAATCTCGGTATCGAATTTTTGGGTGGAATGCAATACTTCCCCTACTTACTATACGTAGTAGAGAAAGTAAAAATGAATAACGAATTTGAGAAAAAGTATAAGTATTGAAAAATTTAAGGAAATAGCAAGCAATATCTCGAAAACGGTTCACTCAACAAAAGAAATGTATATGACATAGTTGTGTATTTTAACATGATCTACATTTTTTGTGTAGTAAAATTTTGTCTATCTCTTATGGTTTACCAGTTATGCAAAAGTCGTTCACAATGAAGAATACTTTTGGAGACATTCCCAGAAAATTTGAGATATACATTTCATTTCTTATGACAGTATCTTAAACATATGATATTTTCATCAAAATCGTTAGAGCCATTTTTGAGAAAATTAAAATTTTCGAAAAATCTTCCATGTAAAGGGTAGTCTGGGGTGGGGGAATTTTCTTGAAAACCTTCGTGTCGCATCTCTGGAAGATACTGAACCTAAATATCAAGTTTGGTGCTTATCCGACTGTTCGTTTTTGAGTTATGCTGTTCACAGACACACAGACACACACACACACAGACACACACACACACACACACACACGGACATGTTTCCAAAAATGCTTTTTTTGGATTCAGGAGGTCTCAAAACATGTATTTCCGGTGAAATCTCGGTATCGAATTTTTGGGTGGAATGCAATACTTCCCCTACTTACTATACGTAGTAGAGAAAGTAAAAAAGGCTAAATACCAAACTTGGTATTTGATTTCAGTATCTTCCCAAGATGCGACACGAAGATAACTAAGAAAGTTCCCCTAACGCAAACTCGTTTGTTTGGGAAAATGTTCAATGTTGTTTTACTTTTTAAAAATAGCCCTAACGGTTTTCATTAAAATACAGGGTGAATAAGCTAAAACTTGCAGCGCAAATATTCCGGAAATGGAAAGTGCTCTTGTTGTGCAGTTTTCACAGCATTCATTGGTAGTCAGGGGCTCGTACATTTAGCGTATAAACAGATTTTAATAATACTGAGAGAGTGTCTTTTTGGAGCAAACAGACATTCTTACTTTCTCTACTACGTATAGTAAGTAGGGGAAGTATTACATTCCATCCAAAAATTCGATACCGAGATTTCACCGGAAAAAACATGTTTTGAGACCTCCTGAATCCAAAAAAAGCATTTTTGGAAACATGTCCGTGTGTGTGTGTCTGTGTGTGTGTGTGTGTGTGTGTCTGTGTGTGTGTGTGTGTCTGTGAACAGTATAACTCAAAAACGAACAGTCGGATAAGCACCAAACTTGGTATTTAGGTTCAGTATCTTCCAGAGATGTGACACGAAGTTTTTCAAGAAAATCCCCCCACCCCAGACTACCCTTTACATGGAAGATTTTTCGAAAATTTTAATTTTCTCAAAAATGGCTCTAACGATTTTGATGAAAATATCATATGTTTAAGATAATGTCATGAGAAATGAAATGTATATCTCGAATTTTCTGGGAATGTCTCCAAAAGTATTTTTCATTGTGAACGACTTTTGCATAACTGGTAAACCATAAGAGATAGACAAAATTTTACTACACAAAAATGTAGATCGCGTTAAAATACACAACTTATGTCATATACATTTCTTTTGTTGAGTGAACCGTTTTCGAGATATTGCTTGTTATTTCCTTAAATTTTCCAATACTTATACTTTTTCTCAAATTCGTTATTCATTTTTTTTATGTCCTGGACATGCAAAGAGAATGGAATGCGCCACATAGCAACCAGCGTTAAAATATTTGACTATCGCTTAAAAGCTACCATATTCCCCTTGCATCTACATGAATATTACCAATAAGATTAACAGCTCGATATCTCGATTAACATGAAGCATATGGAGAATAGGCGTTTATAAAATTAGATTGTACAAGAGTAGGGAAAGTCATGTGAGTGTAACACATCAGATTTTTTTAAATGGAACAATGTCTAGTTACATCAGCAGAATAAAGGTAGGGTAAATTATAATGTCAGTGGCATTTGTTGCAAGATTCTAGTGCAAGTGGTCTACGAGAAATCTTATTCTGAAACGTTTACGCACCGACACTTGTACAACCTGTGGTAGCACAAACTAAAGAAAAACAAAAGGGAATTACATTACTTCTGTGGATTCTTGGAAGTAAAGAGAATATAGCCTTTTAAAGGTTGTGTTCAAAATGACCACCGGCAGCTTCAATACATGCTTCCAGTCTGCTATGCAAAGACTGCTGCATACGTTCTAGCATTTCAACGTAAATTTCAGAGCAGGCAGCAGTAATATCGTCGTTTCATATCGTCTGGTGTAGTTGGTACATCCTTGTAGACAGTGTCTTTCAGCCTTCCCCACAGAAAAAAGTCTAAATGGGTCAGGCCAAGGTACAGGTCCTCTTCGTCCAATCCAACGATTTGGAAACAATCCGTTAGGACAAGCTGTAGTACTTCGTGCACTATGGGCTGGACAGCCATCATGTTGGTACCACAGGTTCCACCTAGTCTGCAAAGGAACTCTTCTAGCATGTGGCAGATGATCTGTCAGGAGGCTGCGATACTTGTACGAGTTCACTGTTTCTTCTATGAACAAAGGGCCTATGAGCTGATGGTTCACTATCCCACACCACACGTTTAAACTTCATGGATGCTGACGTTCCACCTGACAAAGCCAACGGGGATTGTCAACAGATCAATAATGCATGTTTCTGCGGTTTACCTGGCCATGATTAGTAAATGTTGCTTCATCACTAAACAAGCTACATGATGAATCTAGAGTATCATGTCTTAATGCCCGTGTACAAAAGTTAACACGATTCTCAAAATCGTTTCCATACAGCTCTTGATGGAGAGAGATGTGATAGGGATGGAACCTATGTCGCAGTACACTTGCCTGACTTATGCCACTTCCACGTGCGATTCTGCAGGAACTAATTTGCGGATCTACTGCAACGGCAGCCAAACATTAATTTCTGCCTCTTCTCCACTCACTTGTTTGTTTCTGTTACGTTTTCTAGGTATTACAGTACCACTTTCACGTAATTGGTTGAAGAGGTTGATAAATAATTGCCGAGATTGTTGACGTCTATTGGAAAACGTTTCCGCATACACCGTGTAGGAACGAACTGCATTCTTCCCACACTCTCCATACACCATGAACATGTCTCTTTTTCTGCATTAGTAAACCCCATCTTCCACTCACGACTCACTGCTTGAACTGTCACAATCTAACTGACCAGAAAATCGTAATGCAATAGATGATCAGAAAACACAATGCAAACAAACATAACAACATCGCAACTAGCAGGTGGAATGGTTGTCGGGGTGGAAACTTTACAAAATACGATTTCTCATAAACCACTTGCACTAGAATCCTGCAACAAAGACCATTGACATTCTAATTTGCCCTACCTTTATTCTGTTGATGCAACTAGCATTGTTACATTGTTTGTTTGCTCAAAAAATACACTTTCTCAGTATTATTAAAATCTGTTTATAGGTTAAATGTACGAGCCCCTGACTACCAATCAATGCTGTGAAAATTGCACATCAAAAGCACTTTCCATTTCCGAACTATCTCGGAGCAAGTTTTAGGTGTTTCACCCTTTATAAGATCCTTATTACATTTACATGAAAAAAATGTATATATAGTTTTCTGGGAATAGCTTCTGAAGTCTTCATTTGCAAGGAATGTTGTCTGGTTTTGTATAAATGGTAAACGTTAAGAGAGAGACAAAAACATACTACACAAAAAATGTAGATATCTCTAAAATACACAATTTATTACAAATAACTTTTTCTGTGGCATCAGCCATTTCCGAAATATATAGCTATTGTTAGTTTAAAATTTTCTATACCATGCTATTTTTTTTAAGTTTTGTCTCAATTCGTTGTTTCTCGCGATTTCTTGAACAGAGTATGGAATTTCAAGGCCAGGGTACAGCTACTCGCTTTTAAACATCTGAACGTTGGTTCGGATTCTTCTATCCCCCTTGTACCTACAACGGTATATGCAATGAAGCTATTTCTACATAGGTTTATCTCGATTAACATGGAGTAGATACAAAAAGTTTTCGTAAGAATAGCTGTACAAGCTATATAAAAAGAAAAATAGGGAGTAGAGAAAGTCATATGAATGTAGCACATACGCTGTTTTTCCTAGAATTAATTTAAAATTAAGAAATAAATGCTAGTTATTTAAACACGCGGAACTAGTTTTCAATGTTTGGCCTTGGCGACGTGGCACTGGGCTCTTTAAAAGATAAACACGAACTTCAAGCATATCCATCAATTGGGACAGTAGCAAAAAATTAAAAACATTTAGCTTGGACAATTTGGAAAACGCTTAATGCTATGAAAAAAGTATGTTTGTCACAAATTGTTTAGTTTAATGAGCTCTACATTTTTTCTTGCAGCAAACTTGAAGCAGTTTTATGTACCAAACAATGTCATAATACACTATAGAAACATGTAAATTGTGTGTATTTTGGTGTAATCACAGTGTTAATCATATTTATATGTCTGTTATTTTACTATATGTTAGATATATTTTCTTGTACAAGACGCAAAATATATCCACTGGAAGCAATTTTACTAGCGAGAGCTCATATTACAAAGGCGAGCGGAAACTTTCGAAAACTACAAAGACCTGTTGTAAAGTTTACGCGCTAGAAAGGCACAAGTGAATGACACTGGGGGAACACCCGCCAAATTCACAAGCCGAGGATTTCACCACTGTCCCAAATCATGTGACTTTGGAGAAGCCGACAGGAAGGAACTAAAACCCCTCCAGATTTCTTAAATTTGAGAAATCGGCTGCTCGGCAACCAATAAGAAACCTGAAAGTAAATTTCGGACCGCCAGACTCTTAGGCTATATAAGCTAAGGTCCAAATTGAATTGAGTTTTATTTATGGAAACTGATGTGGTCATTCCATCTATATTGGGCGTGAAACACCGATAGTTTTGCTCAGAGGACTCTTTATCAGGCTTAAGGTAAATCTACGACTCGGAACCCCCGGCTTTACTCCCCTTCCGAAGGAAGCCATGCTAAGGGCTTTTACGCCCGAAAAAATCCATCGCCCTCCGCCGGGTTTGAACCTGTGACCTCGGGAATTAGAGCCTGATAAAGAGGCCTCTGAGCAAAATATCAGATATAGGGGAACTAACCAAGTTGGCTTGTGGTGAAACTCAGGGCCATAAAACCGATGAGACAGACAATTCACTAGGTGAACTTTTGTTAGACTCAGGTAGCCAATCTGCAAACTTGAAAGCTTTGTGCAAGCCATAACTGTATTGTCAACCCAAATGATTCAACAAAGTAAAAACTTGATGATCATAAACAGGAACAAATGAAGCAAAATACTATTTTGTCAACTCAAATGCAACAATATTTAATGCAACAAAATGCGCCGTGCAGCTAAGTTAAATGAACAGAGTGATGTATCAGCTAATTTCCAGGGTGAGTTTGTCACACTCCAGGGACAAACTGCTAACTTAAATATTAAGGTTCAAGGGGTGATTGTAAATTAAGGCGGAAATCAATCAGAAAGAAAAAGAGATCTTACAGAATTAGACGTAGCATTAATAAGACATCTAATAAATTCTGTAGAATCTAGAATATACAAGAGAGAGGTGCAGCTGATCCATGCCAATGTCTCAGGTGACCTCGTACTCTTAAGCAAGAAAGTAAGTAAAATGCAGTGGAAACAAACTAAATATTTGGCTGAGAATTTAAACTTGGCTCGCTCTGAAATTAAGGAGCAGGTTGAAAAAGTAAACAAGAGGTAAGTCATAAAATTCAACCAGAAATTCAGGAACAAGTGTCACAAACTAAGAAAGAATTACTAAGCAAAATTCAGAAATAAACAAAGCCACTCCAAATTAAACACAGCCACATTTGAATTCTCACTCAAATATCAAAAGCAATGATGTGCATACTGTGTTTACTGGTAATAGGGGAAAGGTCCCTATATTGAACCACTTACGCCTAAATAGTAAATAGTAATTATAATTTCAAATCAAAATTTTCAGAAACACAAGCGTTAAAGTGACAAATCCTTGCGCTATAAATATCCTCAACAGAATTTAAAATTAATACAATTATCAATTAAATAACATTTAAAAAGTGAGATGTAAACCGGTTCAAATTAGGAACGTGGTCCTTAAATTGAACCATCCGTGTTTTAAAATAAACCACGTACTTTTAAGTCTAAAAGTATTTTTATTAATACAAAATACACATATTTTATTGAACATACAAAACAAATATGCTATCAGCAACAAAATCACAAAAATTTGTGACAAGAATAGCAATTTCCTTGAACATTTTGAATTTTTATATAATGACAATCACTTAGTTGTTGGAATATTTATTATTTACAAATATAGAGTTTTTACTAATTTTTACTCTCATACAAAAGAGTCCAATTATACACAGTCTTCACAATAAAACACTTTCTTCTTGGCACTAACTTTTGCACACTTTTGGTAAACCTATGTCCATTTCAGACAATTCACAATATCCGCTGTTTTTAATATGATTTTTCTTTAACTTAGCATATTATGTGGATATTTATTCACACGATACACTATTCGCAGTTGAGCAATCCTAGAAATTCTATAGGTTTCCTAAATTGGACCAGTTCAATATAGGGTTCAAACAGTGGTTCAATTTACGAGCCACGCCATTTTGGAAGCTTTAGCATCTATGTGACAAGCAGAGACGCTGCTTGAAAAAACGTGTGCATGAATATTGCTGCTAAATAAACACTTCATAACATGTAATATATAGATCATCCCAAACTTATCTAATTGGTCGTAAAAGTTTAGCTAGATGAGTCAAATATTACTTCTGAAGCACCAAAAACACACAACACTTCATACAACTGAAACCACAACTCAGAATGCAAGGTCAACAACTCCAAGCATTCATAGCTGTACACGCCACGCTTCTGCTAGGGTTATGGTGACATCTGTTGAACAGTTTGGAAAATATCGGAGCGGTTCAATTTAAGAGGCGGTTCAAATTAGGGACCTTTCCCCTACGAGGATAAATGCTGATAACCATGATATTATGGTACCTGATATCAGTGGGAATCGTCAACCCGATGTCAATAAACACGAGTGAAGTCAAAAGTACATTAAATAACACATTTCTTGGTAACGTACCTATCACTCAAAATACCTGCGATAACTTTCTACACTATAACGGCACACTGTTGAATGATTTGCCTCTACCGATCTTCTTCATTGACAACCAGGACCCTCCGGTTGAATTCATTCAAAAATTGCGAGAGTATTTTCGTCTAAAGAACATCCCTAAACCACTGAAGATGGTCATTACTCGAAAATGTTTAGACAACACAACGCTAGACTGGATTAACATAGTCATGGGTCCAGACGGTAGTTTTGAGTTCTTTCAACACATTTTCTTAAATAGGTATTGGAATGGCGAGATACAGCAAAGAGTGCGTTCAAGATTTGTTGTGTTTAATCTGATGCAAGGCGCGATGCTAGCATGACCTCTTACACCACCTTTGCCCGGCAAGTGACTTCATTTTTAAATTAAATTGAGTTTTATTTATGGACGCTCTTTAACTACTATGGTCCTTAGCGTCCCATTCTATATTGAGCATGAAAGGTCGGTAATTTTGTTCAGAGGCCTTTTTATCAGGCTTGAGGTTCTTTTACGTGCCGTAAATCTACGACACGGGACCACCGGCTTTACTTCCCTTCCGAAGGAAGACAAATCACTTCCCCATACGTATTCAAACCTACCTGTTGATTACTAAGCCACGAACTGTTATCGAGTTCACTGACCTTATATCAGCTCTAGAGAATCAGGAACAAGAATCGCGAAGTCCATATAACCTTGGTAATTCACCTAATAACCAAGAGAGGTCACGGAATGTAAACACTATTGCGGTGGTATGTCGATTCTGTGCCACACGTTAGGGAGCCAATTTGGGGTGGTATGTGTCTATTTTACGGTACAGGATTTGTAGGAATGGTCCCGGGTTCGGTACTAGCTCAGGGTTCTTTGCATGGATCTTGGATCTCGAGTTAGTGGTGAATGCGACTGTTTTGTTTTGCTACTCGTTTATTTCCCGTCACCGTTTTAACATTTGATTCCTGCTATTACTTCGTCACACACACGCGCATTTCCTATTTGTTACACTTCATATCATCGCGCCTACCCGCTGACACTTTTCTGACAAACATCTCCCAGGAACTACCAGGCCAAGTGTGTATTCTAAACTTTTCTGACAACCATCTCCGAGGAACTACCACTACCAAGTGTGTCTTCTAAACTCTCCTGTTTCTCTATTTCAAACGTTCTATATCTCCCCATTCCACTATCACCTGATTTCTAGCTTCTTTCATTGGAGGCCTAAAGCTATCTGGCTTTTGGCGAACACTGGCCCTTTTCTACACATCTGCGTTCCAGTAACCTAACGGGACACAACAATAGAGGGAAAAATCACCCGTTTTCGGCCGCTGATGGCCTTGTCTCTCTCAATCCTTCGACAAATTTACAGTCACACTCGCTTTCCAGTTTTATTTAACACTATCCTTACCGTTATTGATATTTATTCTCCCTGTGATCTTAATTTTATTTAACTTCTCAAAACGTACTGTTTCACTATGAAACCGAGCGAAACCACCAGTTTATTCAAAATCGTTATTAGAACACATCTCCAAATTTTGGAAGAGCCAGACAGAGCTATTTACATCAACATTTGTGAGGCAATAGAACCGAACGAATTAACACAATGCAGATCAGAACGAACAGTAATCATGGCCTACCGCCGACGAAATCCCCGGCAGAACAATGCTAGATATTCCCGTGGATACAAGCCACCTTATCAACAGAGACAAAGAAGGTACCGAGGTGATGAAGAAAGATCTCGACAACATTCATGCGAGGCTAGAGATAACCCTCCAGAAAATCGACTTACCATCGAAAGGCATGAAATGCGCATGGAACCTGAACGGAATGGGCTAACACTATTGCAAATATGTTAAACTAAAACGTGATATCGTGGAGCGGGGCATTGACGTCATAGGTAGGGATGTTTGTGATCCCAAAAATGAAGAAATTTCTTCAGAATTAATAAGCTTCGGAGAAATACAGTTGGAAGGGCAGAAAGGGGTGAAATAGATACACCTTATATTCCCAATGAAATTGATGATAGAACATTTGATTGTGCTACAGATACGGAAGCGTCCTGTAGTGTTTGTTCAACAAGAATATATGAATAGTTCATTTAAGAAGGGGAGAAAATTATGAGCTTACCCACAACGAACCTGATTTGTGTAGTAGCGATAGGTAAAGCTACACAATGAAGTGATAAGATCCGCCAGAATAATAATAATAAGAAGAAGAGTAAGAACAAGAATAATAATGTTAATATTCATCATAATCATAATAGTAAGGACGGGAATAATAATAAGAAGGAAGAATGAAGATAATATGAAGGAGAAAAAGGGGGAATAAAATTATAACGATGGAAATTAGTAAAGAACAGATACGAATAAATATTGTGAATAAAAGAAAACAGATGGAAATAAAATGTAGGATGACGCGTATTTTAGAGCGAAGAGAGACATAGTGAATACTGACATGAGACATTAGCAAGTGCTTAAGTTATATAGAATTTCGTGAAACCCACAGGAAACGAGAACAACAGAAAGGAAGTCAGGTGCAGTCAACCGCACAGAAAAAGTAATCAGGCAGAAGTAAGACGGTAATGTTAGGCGCGCTTAAGGTCAACTTGAAGATATAACGAACCAATGGGAAACGGCGCAAAACTTAGAAAAATAACCAATGAGAAATTATAAAAGTCACGTGAATTGTAAAAAGGAGGAATGAAAGTGGAAAATAAGCGGAGAATAGAAAAATTATCTAGGACGGAGAGGAGTTTGACACGTGTGTCAGATCGACCACTTCGTGTCGTACAGGGGAGAAGAGTATAATATCGTGTCGTACAGGGGAGCAGAATACATGTAGAAACATACATAATTTGGTGTAGTATCGTTGGTAGGACTTCATGTCAAGCGTCGAGGTAGAATATGTTTGAAAGTTAATGTTCAGTGAAAGTGAGGAAGGGCAGGTAGAAATGACCAAATTATAGTCAACAAAATTCACAATGTCATATTTTTCGACATAGGAAGAGAAGTAGAACGGGGGAAACACGTAAATACTAGCTGGGGATGATAGGCGGAATCAAGTCTTGTGTGGCGGAGATTCCGTGGAAGGAACGCAGTGTGGATCTTCAGAATAAACGGGCCACTGAAGGAGAAATGCAAGTGTCATTCACCTCCTATCCACACTCCCTGAGATAAGAGTCCAGACCCAACCATTAACCCTCTACCTGAGCAGCCGGCAAACCAATCCTTTCCGAATCAGAAACCCGATACCAATAAACCTTTTTATTAATCCCCGCTACAACAAGTAATTAAAAACAGTGTCTTCTGAAATTTAAGATAGGCCAGAAAATTTCGAAAATGTATTCCTTGTGGTTAACAAGCTGAACAATAATTTCATCTTAGGGTGTGATTTTTTTGATGAGCATAAAGTACACACCAATTTCGGACACAGAATTGTACAACTTCGGAAGGAAGAGAAACCGGTGCAGATTCATTTTGTAGAAGAAAAAGACGAACCTATTCAACTTACTGTCCAAGAGGAAGAGATCGTAAATACCGAACTATTCGTATAACAGATAAGACTAAATGAAAATGAAAGCCTAAACAGTTGTCCTTGACCGGACAGGGAGCATGGACAACGCACAAAAGCCTGCACTACCCTCCTACACAGCCGACCTTTCGTGAAAGCAGGTACTTCTAATGACAGTGCACACATAGAAGGATACGTGAGAAAAGCAGAAAAGTCTATAAGCTCGAATCACAACAAACCGAGGATTTAAATGAACTATTACAACGGATGTCAAAGGTATTCTCAGACTACCTGGTAAATGCTCCGTATATACTCACTTCTTCCAGGGAATACAATCTTTCTATCAACGGTATAACAAGCTTCCCTTAAGCCCTGTCCACGCTGATTAACATTTAACAAAACTTGTCAAGTGCAACATGTTAATAGTTTGCATGTTGGCCAAATTTCGATTGCAGAATTGACTTAACATGTTAACCGAAAGAGTTGTGCTTGACATTTTTAACATGTTGGATGTTTTCCGCTTTTAATGGAAAACTTGTTAAGTCAATTTGCTCTCTGTGTGTGTGATTGGATGAACTTTGGAAGTATCCAGCTGTAAACATGGCAGCTATTGTGATTCCTTCATGCTATTGTGTTCGTAGTTCCATGTTGACTCGTTCTGTGTTTATATATATATATATATATATATATATATATATATATATATATCTTTGATTTGGTTTGCTTCATGTGAGGTTATGGAATGGACGAAAGAAAAGACACTTTCATTAATAAAATCTTTGTTGGGGCAATCATTATGGAACATTGTAATATGTGTTATAAAAAGGATGGACAATTATACCAAACTATGTGCAGTTTATTGTTGCTCCAGAGGCAATAACAGAAAAAGAAACATAATAACCTCACTTTGCTAGAGAATTGCAAAAAGGGTTCAAGTCTGGCAGATGGAATAGCTGCTCTCAAACGTGTGTCCTTTTTGTGAATTATAGGTTAGAAACCTTGCTCAAAACGAAGTTGAAGTCACTTTGACTTGTTCTTAAGAAATTGAACCAAACTTGCTCCGAATTTTAAACTCATTCAAAATATTTTCATTCCTAAGCCGATTAACAAGATAGAACCTCATCACCTTCCACTTTTCTTTTTATTACATATCAAGCACAAATACAAATAGGAATAGTCAAATCCTAATCACTGTAGTCCATTTTGCTTTTAGTTAGATTTTGTTGTCCCAACAAGTCAACTGGTGAGGATAGAATGTTAAACATTCACAGTTACAACATGTTGCAGGCATTTAACAAGTTGAATGAGACATTTTGTTAATTGTTGAATGTTAACTGTTGAAATGTTGAACAGTGTGGACTCATCTTTAGGCTTACATAAACAAGCGAATGAAGTCACTCAAGAGATTATTTCATAAAATATTATCGAAGACGGGAACTCCCATACATCTCAGTTCTTTGTTGGGCAATTAAACCAGGAAATCCTATAAAATTACGTGCTACTGTTGATGCTCGTCAACTTAACAAATACATGAAACCCGACTACTTTCAAACTGAAAGCATCAATCAGACAATTACCAAGTTATCCAGGCGCAAATTTATATCTTCCATAGATCTCACGAACAGCTAGATACCGAAATCCAAAATTATATACCTGAGGAAGGAGAGAGAAAAGCGATCATTACTGATAACTCGACTGTCTTTACCGGAAAAGCTTTCCAGGAACCATTAAGGGAACAGAAATTAAAGCATTACTTTTGTTCACGACACCACCCGCAGAGTAATTTCTACGAGCGTGCAATAAAGGAGATAAGGAATTGCTTACGAATTTTAGTAAGCCGTAAACTTTCTCCCTGGAAAAGATAAGTGAGAATATTTTGAATGAAACAGTAAACTCCACTACTGAATCCAAACCCATCAAATTGGCAAGAGGAAGACCGATTGACACTATTGACATCAGTATACCCAAAGTAATTACATTGATGACAGCGAACGCCCTGAAGTTCAACAAATGTTAGACCTGCAAAGGGAAATGATGAAAAATTCTGCTAAACGACGCAAAGAAAAACATTAAGTGAAAAACCTATTGCCTATCATTTTTTATTTCCTAGTACCTTAAACAAACGTTATTTTCATTAAAATTGTTAGCGCTCTTTTACAGAAGATAAAACGTAACGAAAAATGTTCCATGTATACAGAATGTTTCAGAAATACTTTTACAAACTTCGGGTATGAGTTCCTTACCCACAAGAAGGAAAAAAGTTCATATGAACATATGTCCCATAATCCTTTGTTTACTCGTTAGGAGGTGTTCAACACAGTGCTACACTTAACACACAAAAGTCATAAGAAATGCTCGAAACGTCCTCCTCTTGCTTCTATGCATGCCTGTACTCGTCGAATCATGGAATGTCGCAACCTGTCAAAAACTCCGGGATGGCGTCGAATGCTTTCACAGGCTTCCATGACACGTTAATGAAGCGTTTCTGCATCCGGGATGGCTGCTCCATAAACCAATGATTTAAGATGCCCCCATAGGTAAAAATCCACAAGATTGAGGTCGGGAGAACGTGCAGGCCATGGAACTGGTCCTCCTCTGCCTATCCATCGGTCATGGTAGATACCAGTCAGTGCATCTCGAACAATGCGAATAAAATGTGCCGGAGCGAGGCATTTATCACATTTATCAGCAAGGCCACGATAAACAGCGACAAAGGTTGGATGACTCGGTTGTCTTCGGTCTGGAAACTCCATCTGATAGCCTCGCGTCCATTACCATTCGCGCGACCATACATAAAAATCATTTCTGTCTGTTCACGAAATGAATATCCAGCAATTGTGGAACGAAACACGTGCAGTTAACTCACTACATGTACACAATTGAAACGTTGAAGACAGACTAATGACAAATGACAAACGTAAACAAGTCTCCATGGCAACACTTCGCCATCTACCGTATGTATGGGTCAACGTCTTCTATGAATGCTTAGAGAAATGAAGTTTTAGGTTGGACCCTGAAGGCCGTTGAACTCACACTTTCATTGTGACAGGAATAATGCGAAAACCAAAGATTATGGGACATATGTTCATATGAACGTTTTTCCTTCTTTTGGTGTGAGGAACCCATACCCGAAGTTTGTAAAAGTATTTCTGAAACACCCGGTACAATTTATATAGTTTGCGGCGGCATGTTGCCATGGTAACTCAGTTGGTTGCAGCAATCGGACGGAAACCGGAGGATCCTTGGTTCAAATTCCGGCTATGGCATTGAATTTTTCAGTCTGATTCTACCTATTCAACCCTATCCTACACACGGCTTGTGTGAAAGAAAAACTACAAAGATGAATATTTGTATTTAACGGAACGAAGTAGCACAGCGGTAACGTATGCGACTCGCATTCAGAAGGTCTCAGATTGAAACCTGTGGGGTCGACCAAGCTGATGGAAGGTTGTTTCGTAGCTTTCCTCGGTCCCTAGGCGAATGCTATTTTGAATAATTTGATCCGCGGATTTTTCTTTCATCGCTACATTTCGAGTCCTTTCTTCTTCACCGACATACAAGGCGTTGGGCCCATCATCCATTCTGGATAATGCTATGATCCAGAAGTTTGCTTGTTCTTCGACAGGCTACTGACCCAGGCCTGGTGGTGTAAGTCCTACAAAGAACAGGGTATCCGTTGTAGATTATTTTTATTTAAACATGGAAGGAATAGGAATAAAACAAAGTAAATGCTTTAATTAAATATTTAATACAAAGAAACTAGTAACAATTGAAGAAGTTATTGTATTGAAGGAGTTGTATCGTATTTCGACTGTTGGGGAACCGAACTTGAAGTAGTTGCAACCGCACGTATGGTTCCCGGTTTCCGGTACCCTTCGCCCCAAATGTACTTTCCGGTGGCCTTTGCCCCAAATGTTTAAAAAATATTAATTTTGTAATATGACTGTTTCTTTAAATATTATATAGTTATGTTTGCCTCGGCTGCGTCAGAGACATGGATGTCTTAGCAGGGAGTGGTGCGACTGAAGAATGTAGGCTTACACAGATTATAATTTTAATTCACTCCTTTTTATTAATTCTTGACACAATTTAAATAACACTTCACTGATATGGAGGGCTGTGAGATTCTTTATTAATTAATTACTTGCACTTTTTAACACGTAAAACTATTTTCGTCTCTCAAGAATACGTATTAAATTTCTCGAGGACACATCTCGCGTCCGGTTAGGAACACTGTCTACAACCAACACGTGCAGTTATGAGCACTGTCTACAAGCAACTGACTTGATTTCAACCGCCTAAAATTTGTAAATTTCTCTATTTCAAGTCTCTGATTGGCTAATCCTAATCCGATAGAATACTTTTATTTAACTTAAGGTTTTTCTGGTTGTTAATTGGCTATTTTTATAAACTGTCACTAAAATTACATTATTGCTTGCAAGAATCACAAGTATTATTGTTAAACTTTAAAATTCATTCTTGCCTCAAGGTTACCTCATTGTTAGCAACTTTTAACCTATTATTCTCACAGCTCCTACATTATTAAATTACTTAATATATTCACATAACATTATTATACATGTATACGATAATATAAACATATACAATGACTGTAATATACACTTTTTATATATATCTACATATACATATTGCTTAAGGGCGGGCTGTTATTGAGTTTATATATTATATAATTGGACTGAATTCATTTGAGTGTTAAAAGTACTGCCTCACTATCTTATTTTCATATTAACACATTTGATGTGTTACATCCTCTATCGTTTGGTATACAGACGTGGGTATACAAACTAGTCTTACTAAAGCTTATTCTTATATCTACCTGATTTTAATCCAAATAAACTTTTTGTAGAAATAGCTACAATACACATTTACACTGCAAAGTAAACAGCGATAGTCAAATGTTTAGGAACTGGACGCTATAAACTGGCCTTAAAATTCCATACTGTTTCCATACAATCGCGAGAAGCAACTGAATGTAGACAGGACTTTAAAGAATGGCTAAGGCTTGAACAATTTGAACCAATAATAATGGTAATTTCGGAAATATCTGATGCCACGACAAAAGTTATTTGAAATACTGTGTGTTTTAAAGAGATCAAAATACTTTGTGTAGTACGTTTTCGTACATCGCTTAACGTTTACCATTATACAAGATTATACAAAATAATTTCCGAATGAAGAGTACTTCAAAGGTTATTTCCAGAAAATTCAAGACATACATTCTGCTTGTAATGTAAATATATGGTATTTTAATCAAAATCGCTACAGCCATTTTTAGAGAATAAAAATTTCAAAAAATTGTCCATGTAAAGGATGATTTTAGATGCGGAGATTTGCTTGAACATTTTCGTGTAGCATCTTTGGAACTTACTGAACCTAAATACCAAGTTTGGTGTTGATCCGACCGTTCCTTTTTGAGTTACCTATGTTGTTCACAGACACACAGATACAGACACAAACACGGACCTTTTCGTAAAAAAGGCTTTTTCTAATTAAGGGGGCCTCAAAACATGTACTTCCGTGAAATCACAGTATCTACCTTTAAGTAGATAGGGCATAGGAAATAAAAAATCTGATGTCTTACATTCACATGGCTTTCTCTGCCCTCTATCTTTATTAGTGAGTATACAAACTATTCTTATTAAAGCTTATTTTTCTATCTCGCATTTTAATCCAAATAAACCTTTGGAAGGATAGCTATATTACACACTTCGTTATAGATACAAAGAGAACAGCAACAGTCAAATGCTTAAACACTGGACGGTATACGCTGGCCTTAAAATTCCATGCTGTTTCCCCGCAATCGAGAAACAACTGAATGCTGACAGGACTTTAAAAGAATGACCAAGTAATGAAAAAATCGAACCATGAAGTAGTATCAGTGCTTACGTAATATGTTTTTACGTAAATTATTAGAACTTAAAGATCTTATATTGTGCTGCTTTTGTTTTCTTTGGTTATATAATTTTAACTGCCCCACGTATGGGAGCCAATTTGCGATAATATTTATTGTTATTTATATTATTGTAGCCCCACGTTGTGGTAGCCAATTTGTTACGGTATTACTTATAATATGTTTATGTTGTGTTGAAGCCATCTTGTGACGTCATTCATTTGTTCGGTTTGTAGCTCCATCTAGTGTTAGCAATTTGTGGTAGTATTAGTGTTTGAAAGAATTTTAAGTTTTGTTTACTGTCCTCCGGCTAGCTATTATTTCTCAGTCGAACATGTCTCTTGAATCAGTATGTGTAAACGGAAAGGAATCTTTTATCCAAATATAACACTGATGAAGAAATTTGTTTTACACATTTATTGTCAAACACGTTAACTATCACATTTATACATTGATCTTAACACTCGCCAAACTGAAACTGTTATAATAAATTCTTACTGATCACTTTTAATCAACGTACTTCAACCTTTTGTATAATTAACTTTACCATATTTTAGATCTTTCATAATTCTGCTGCGCGTAACTTGTGAATCTATATCCGATGTATGACGAACTGACTGACTGAAGATGACGTGTAGTGTACACAGATTTTTGATGAACTGAGCGACTGAAGGCGACGTGTAATGTACTAAGAATTTTGATGAACTGGCCGCGATCTACCTCTGACTTGGCTTTTTATACACCCACATCCACATACGCCTAAAGATTATAACTGAACTGCAATTGGCTAATAAAACGCGCCAACATTAGCGTCTATTTTAATATCCAATGAAAATTATGACTACATATGCTCTAGGGAGAAAATATTCCAGAAGGTTCTCAACGGAAAAACGCGCCAACATTACGTAACTTCCTCGTTTCCAATAATGATAAACAGCTCACCCCCCTTCGCTGCATTATTGCGCTATTATTGACAGTTTCAGTAAGGCCGTATAAACTTACTTATCAACAATAATTACAGTCAAGAAACATCTCAAATCAATGTCACATAAAAATGCATATTCATATTACAATCATTATTTACATTTAAGTAATTTGTGATACAAATTACTGCATCAACCATTAATAATGGATATCTCAGAAATGGCCTATGTCACAAAAAAAATATTGGAAATAAACTATGTGTTTTAAAGCGATCAAAATTTCTTGTGGGCCGCTTAACGTTTACCAGCTATGCAAGATTAAACAAAATTCCTTCCGAATGAAGAGGACATCACAGCCTATTCCCAGAAAATTCAAGATAAGCCTTTTATTTGTCATGTAAATAAATATCTTTAATGTGTGATATTTTAATCAAAATCGTTCGAAAAATATTCCATGTAAAGGGTAGTTAAGGCTGGAGGATTTTTAAAATTTCCGTATCGCATCCTTGGAAGATACTGAACTTAAATGCCAAGTTTGGTAGTTAACTTACTTTTTGTTTTTGAGTTATGCTGTTCACAGATAAGCGCACGCGCGCGCGGGCTCAGACATATTTGGCTTTATTTGGATTCATGGGGTCTCAAAACATGTATTTCCGGTGAAATACAGATATATAATTTTTAGTGGAATGCAATACCTTACCTAATAGTTACGCGGTAGAGAAAGTAAAAAAGAGCTAAAAACGTGGTGCGTGGTACGCGAGTGGGTGAGAGATATCATAAAAGTCTAAGGTGTGTGTGTGTGTGTGTGTGTGTGTGTGTGTGTGTGTGTGAGGGGGGGATCATTCAGTCGTCTGTTGCAACGTCACAACTTCGACGTAAATTACCGTTTGAACCTAACAGAAATCCTAAATTGTGGCTAAACGAGGCGCTTAAGAAGGAAAGTGAAGGTAATAAGAATGTAGAATTATCCTATCATAAACTTCAATAAGACTTCTCTTAATCGTTCTGTATTTGAATTATAATGCGACGGACGGATGGACATATAGACGGATAAACGTTGTAGGTAGATATTGCACTAGCGAACGCATTTGAAACCTAATCAAAGGCTGTGGCAAATTTCCCGAAGTTACGCAGTCCTCTTAGAAGCAGGAGGAATCTCCAACAATCTCCAATTATACTAGAATTAACAACACAATAAATTCCGATACTCGCACATATAACATCATTCTGGCAACAGAATTTTAATGAAAATACAAACAGTTTATTTCTTTAAAAAATACAACAGTACGTTATTTTCACCACGCCAAGGACATTTCTCGGTAAAAGAGACGGTGACAGTGCGAGGTTCAGATGATGAACCGTGTAAATCATTCCCAGTAGATCCAAATTGTTCGCTATTCTCAACCTAACATTAACGTCTTTCTTGGAGCTGTGTTAAAAAGCCTATTTTATATTAGCCAGTGAACAGCAGAATAAATCATTTCAAATAATTATCAATGTTGCTATTCGACATCCCCGACAGTTTTCGATTTCCGACAGTTTACCTTTTGATAGCAGCCACCCGGACCTATTTGCAGAAAACGCCTTCATGAATAATTTGCGTCTGTTAATAAACCAGAACATTTCAAACAAAGCAAAAATACGCTGCTCGTAAATAATTCAATGTTGTCATTAAGTATTCCTGTACTCCGAGAACGTCAAAGCGGAAAAAAACTAAAAATCCCACACACAGCAGAGGGATACATAATCATAAAAATTGTTGAATTTATATCCATACGTTCATAAACTACATACGCACATACAATGCATTTTGATTAAACCTGTTTTGTATCATTGGTTACCATGCATTGGTTTCGTCACGAACGTTTTTGCTGCCCAAAAAGAAGGCGTATTATGTTTCATTACTAATGCCATGAACCACCGCCCAGTTGTGCTTAAGCGCAAAGCCAATTGCGAGCACTACGACCATAGTGTTTAAATGACTGTTATAGAAATGAAAATAACCCTTGACCCGCAGGCATGTATTCTTTCGCGCTGCGTTTCCTCCAACTTTCCCCTGGTTGGCTAATGTACACCTTCGAATGGTGACAACGAAGCCGTGTGCAGTGCAAAATTGGCGATAAAAGCGATAGAAACACATTGTCATGATGGGATGCACGTGCTCTTAGAGGCAGGTTTAAACCGAAGTATCCTCCCACGTATTTGTTGATAAGAGCTTACGTGCAATCCAGATGCATTAACTTTGTTACGTAATACGAGGGCGGTTTGATAAGTCAGTGACTTTTTAAAGAAAATAACAAGTTTTTCCAAAAAATCCGTTCTATTTCTCAACATAGTCTCCTTTCAATTCAATATACGTTGTCCAACGTTTCTCCAAAATATATGATTTTTCGAAGTCTACAAAATATGATGTGTTCACTGGACGTGAATTTCTTCCCAGAGAGCTAACTTTTCATGCTTACGAAGAGGAAGAAGTCGCTCGGAGCCAAATCTGGAGTATATGGTGGGTGAGGTAGCAGCTCGTAGCCCAACTCCACCAATTTTGCGACGGCAATGGCTGACTTGTGGGCAGGTGCATTATCCTGGTGAGACAACTTTTTACTTCACCAAATGGGGTCGTTTATTTAACAATTCCTTGTGAAACTGATCCAGCATTGCGGCATAATATGAACCTGTGATCGTTTACCCTTTTCCAGGTAGTAGATGTCTAGTGGATGTGAATCCCAAAAGACAGCTGCCATGATTTTTCCTACCGACGGAATGGCTTTCGCTTTCTTTGGAGCAGGTTCGCCGAAGGAAATGCACTGCTTTGATTGTTGTTTGGTTTCATTGATAGCAATGGATCCAAGTTTCATCAACCGTGATATAACCGTAAAAACTCATTTGGGTTGCGCTGGAACATGTTCAAACATCCCTGTGTAATGATCACACGATTTCGTTTGTTCTCAACTGTGAGCAGCCATCTTGCTGACAGCTTTCTCATACCCCAAAAATCCGTGCAGAATGTTATACACCCGTTCACTCGAGATGTCTACGGTTTTGGCTATCTCACGGATTTTCACTCGGCGGTCTTCCAACACAATATCGTGAACTTCGTTCACCATTTCTCCTGTTGTGACCTCAACCGGCCTTCCTGTGCGCACAGCATCTCTTGTGCTCGACCAGCCACATCGAAATTCTGTGAACCACTTGTGAACCATGGCATATAATGGAACAGAGTCCCCATAATACTTGTTGAACTTTCCTTCCGTTTCCTTCACCGTCTTACCATGCAAAAATTAGTGCTTTATCAGAACACGAAATTCACTTTTCTCCATTTTCTACGAAGCAAAACACTTCTGCTCTCAATAATGTTCAAAGAAACAAATGACGAGGAATTTCTACTGTTATACCCAGAATAGACGTAAGACTTGCCTACAAACAAGAAACTGTGATTAGAACGCTATCTCTCGTCAAAGTCATGGACTTATCAATCCGCCCTCGTATATTTAGCTTATGCGGTTATGAAAGTTCATATTTGACAATTATCACAGAATATATGACGGTAAATGATCATGTTAAATAAGGAATTATTTTGTATCGCATAACAGCCTATTCCGCGCACGCAGCCACTGAGAAGTGACTAGTGCACGTGACCGTTAAGAGATACGGAGCAAAGTTATATGGAACAGACCTTAGCAGTTGTGGCTGACACTTGAACGCAACGGCAGGAATAACCCGTGCCAACAATGAGAATTAGACCAATTATTATAGAATCGCCTAATTCCTTCTGCTTACATAAGGCAACTGTAGATGTTCAGAAAATGCCTTTTAGGAAAGTTTGCATGAATTGCGAGAATTGAGTATTTAAATCCTCTTGATTTACACCCTCTCCCACTTTCGAAAACTCCTACAGGCAATATTACTGGAAACGACTTCACTGTTTTAAATATGACTGAAGAGATAGCAGTGCACTTCTCAAAATATAAAAGCATATACGATTCTGCGGTAACTTAAAGAGTGCAAAATATCGATGAATGCCTAAATTCGCATAGCACAAACTCTTTTTGTGTAACGTAATGTTGGCTACCCCACTTGAAGCCGATCTTGCGGCCAAACGCCATCTTGTGTCACTATGTTTTGAGGTATACAGATACAGTCATGTATCAAACTCGTTTTCCCAAGATTTACGGTAAAGAAAATGGAAGCGGAGAGATTGCTAGTTAAACAACGTTTAATATGAAGAAGATGGTTTGTTGTATGAAGAAGTTGTATTGTTATTTTTGCCCCACGCTTTCGGAGCCAATTTGAAGAAGGTTTGTTGCTGCTACGTATGGAAAGCCAGTTTGAAGATGTATTATATTTCGACTGTTGGGGAGCCGAACTTGAAGTAGTTGCAACCGCACGTATGGTAAAAAGTTTCCGGTAGCCTTCGCTCCAAATGTTTAAAAAATATTAACTTTGTAATTTTGACTGTTTCTTTAAATATTATATATTTATGTTTTCCTCGGCTGCGTCAGTATTTATATTTTTTTAGAGACATGAATGTGTTAGCAGGGAGTGGTGCGACTGCAGAATGTAGGCTTACACAGATTATAATTTTACTTCACTCCTTTTATTAATGCTTGACACGATTAAAATAACACTTCACTGATAGAGAGGGAGAGAGAGAGAGCGAGAGCTGTGAGATTTTTTTTATTAATTGCTTGCACTTTTTAACACGTAAACTACTTTTCGTCTCACACTGAATACGTATTAAATTTCTCGAGGACGCATCTCGCGTCCGGTTAGACACTGTCTACAACCAACTGACTTCTGAATTTGTAAATTTTGCTATATTTCAGTTTCTGATTGGCTAATCCTACTCCAATAGAATACCTTCGTTTAACTAAAGCTTTTTCTGGTTGTTGATTGGCTATTTATAAACTGTCTCAAAATTTACATTATTGTTGCTCCAATAATGACTATTAGCATTATTAAACTTTCTTACCCATTATTGTCTCAAGGTTATCTCATTGTTAGCAACTTTTAACCTATTATTCTCACAGCACCTACATTACTAAATTACGTAATACATTCACATAACATTATTACACTTGTATACAATAATATAAACATATACAATGACTGTAATAAACACTTTTTATATCTTGTTACAAACACATATTGCTTTAAGGCGGGCTGTTATTGAATTTATATATTATATAATTAGACTGAAATCAGTTAAGTGTTAAAAATACTGCTTCAAATACTGTCACATTTTTTGGCCTATCAGAAGCTATTATTGATAAATTAGTATTACTGCTTCAAATATCGTGGCAAAGTTGCAACGTAATTTAACCAACATTTCTAAGTCTAAAACTATTATTGACGCAATAAAGCCCCATAGTACAGCGCTGACTTAAAATTTCGGAGAATATGTGGTACTATTAATCAGGAATTTCGATTTAGGAATATAATTCGATAATAACTATTCCATTCACAGTCCCAGGAAGACGCCTCTTACTCTATCAGTTCTGGCATCACAAGCACGTACTTCTTTCTTCACGATAGCTGCTACATGGGCTAATTAGCAGGATGTTTCTTGTAGAAATGTATAAAGCGTATACACGATAATTAGTTATAAATCTATACAAAAATAAGCTATAACAAAAATGTGTTTAGCAAACTTTAGAGTTTTTTGCGTTTATATTAATGCTTAGCTCAAGAATAAAGCACTTGATAAAAAACTAAACATACAAACAGTAGCGGTAGGTTACATTTTGAGTATTCACCAAATGTGAAATACCATCTGTTACATAAAACTTATGATTATGAATAAATTGATACAACTGCAGCAGTTCCCAATAATAGTAATAATAATAATAATAATAATAATAATAATAACAGTAATAATAGTTTCACTGGAAACACATGTTTTGAGGCACCGTGAATCCAAACAAAGCACTTTTGGAAACATGTCACTCTGTGTGTTTGTCTGTGAAAAGCATAACTCAAAATCGAAAAGTCGGATAAATGCCAAACTTGGTATTTGACTTAGTATCTTCCAAGGATGCGACACGAAGATTTTCAAGAAAATCCTCCACCCCAACTACCGTTTATGTGGAGCATTTCTCGAAAATTTTGACCTTCTAAATAATGGCTCTAACGATTTTGATTAAACTAACCATATGTTACAGATATTTACATGAAAAATAAAATGCTTATCTTAAATTTCTTGGGAATACCCTAGGAAATCCTCTTCATTCGGAAGTAATTTTGTATAATCTTATATGACTTGAAAACCTTAAGCGATAGACGAAAACGTACCGCAGAAAAATGTGGATCTCTTTAAAACATACAATTTACTTAAATTAAGTTTTTTGTGGCATAAGCCGTTTCTGAGATATCCGTTATTAAAGGTTCAATCCTTGTCATTCTTTTAAAGCCCCATAGATTTTGAGTTGTTTCTGGCGATTGCATGGAAACGGTATGGAATTTTAAGGCCAGCACATAGCGTCCAGTTCTTAAACATTTGACTATCGCTGCTGTCTTGGTATTTATAACGAAATGTGTAATGTAACTATTTCTGCAAAGGTTTATTTGGAGTAAATGTAGTAGATAGAAAAATAAGATTGGATAAGAATAGCTTGTATATCCACTAATAAAGATAGAGGGCAGAGAAAGTCATGTGAATGTATCACAACAGATTTTCACAGATATTTATGTGTACATAATTAAGTACAACGGTCAGGGCAAGAACGAAGTAATGTGTAAATCAAATTGTCGCTGAGATTATAGAGAAACCAGGAGATGTCTCCGCGCTAATACACGTCCTACTTCTACTACAGTGACTCTAACTTGTGTCGATGTGTGCTGCGATCTAGTGATATTGATGTAAAATTGCTGTAATAGTGGAAAGAGACTGCGGGAAATACTTCGGGCGCTAGTGCACTTCTTCAAGTGTGCACGACCTGTACATATTTGATCCCATAAGATAGTTACCTACGTTATACCAGGGGCGCATGCGCAGAAGCTCCTGAAGACGTGCACAAATCAATATGTGCTAGGATTCTGTTGCTATATATTTCGTCGAGTTTAGAGGAGTAGCGCTGTAGATTTAAACGCCAAAGATTTTAAATGCGTTACGTTCAATAGCGTTCAAAGAAAAAAATAACCAATAAGTCCGCAAGATGTCAAATCAAGCTCTTGTGCTCTTATGCAGAAACCGCCACTGCATTTAAAATGTATTAGGTTCCGGTTAGGGACTATGTCATGCGTGTCGTTGCACACAATTGGAGAATATTACTGTATATCGCGAACATGAAATAATAATAATATGCATTTCTATCTTGCTTTATTTTAATTTCTGCTATGCTATGAGCACACTACAGTTGCAGTCGCCCGTGTGTTCTTATAGAACGAATCTGATGAAGTAAGTATTTTCTTTAGAATGAGGCAGTATTCTTAACACTTAAATGATTTCAGTCAGATTATGTAATATAAAATAATAAAAACCCGCCTTAAAGCAATATGTGTATGTAACAATATATAAATAGTGTATATTACAGTCACTGTATATGTTTATATTATTGTATACATGTGTAATAATGTTATGTGAATGTATTACATAATTTAGTAATGTAGGAGCTGTGAGAATAATAGGTTGGGGGTTGCTAACAATGAGGTAGCCTTGTGGCAATAATGAATTTGAAAGTTTAATGCTACTAGCATTATTGGAGCAACAATAATGCAAATTTTGTGATAGTTTATAAAATAGCCAATGAACAACCAGAAAAAAGTTTAAGTTAAATAAAAGTATTCTATTGGATTAGGAATAGCCAATCAGAGACTTGAAATACACAAATTTACAAATTTAGGCGCTTGAAACCAAGTCAGTTGCTTGTAGACAGCGCTCATAACTGGACACGTTGGTTGTTGACAGTGTTCCTAATCGGACGCGAGATGTGTCCTCGAGAAATTTAATACGTATTTTGTGTGAGAAAATAGTTTACGTGTTTAAAAAGTGCAAGTATTTAATAAAAGAATCTTACAGCTCTCTATATCAGTGGTGTTATTAAAATCGTGTCAAGAATTAATAAAAAGGAGTGAATTAAAAATTATAATCTGTGTAACCCTACATTCTTCAGTCGCACCACCTCCCTGCTGAGAAATCCAGTCTCTTAACAATAATACTGATGCAGCCGAGGCAAAAATAAATATATAATATTTAAATAAACAGTCAAAATTACAAAGTTAATATTTTTAAATTTGGGATGAAGGCTACCGGGTACCTAACGTGCAGTTGCAACTACTTAAGTTCGGTTCCCCAGCAGTTGAACTACAATACAACTCCTACTTCAAATTGGCCTTCCATACGTGAAGCAACAAACCTACTTCAAATTTCGCCCAGAACGTGGGGCGAATAACAACGTAAAAATAAGAATACAACAAAATATACAACTCAAGAAGCAGCGTTATTATTTAGCACTGCAACGCAAATTTGTTTGCTAGTCCCAAAGAGGATTTAGAGCTAGTGTGATAAGACAGAAACAACCGAATGTGGAAATGATATTGGTTTAACGAAAGATATCACTTAGTAATAGTTACATTGACTCCCTCTATAGCTCTAAGTTCACAGCAATTCTAAAGGTTATTCGTACAGACGTCCTGCGCCGTAGCGAAGTGGGCCTACAGCATGGTACTCTGGTTCAAGGCAAAGGAATGCGCCTACCCATGGGAGTGCAGATTTAAGTCCCGGGTATAGGACTCAGCATCGTGAAGAAAATGGGGAGCTGCGATAGGCAGCGATCCCGGCATGGATCTGCTGAAGGATGCGTCATGTTGCCATATCACCTCCCCCGTATTGGTTGGATGATCGCTGATCTCTGCCGATGTGAGCGTGAGACCAGAAGGGTTGGAAGGTCTAAGCCCTTTGTGGGCTGCAGCGCAATGGGATTATTATTTGTATGGGATTTGTTTTCTTCTATTCAAGGGGGGATCCGACCCCTTCAGCTGCCGTGGTGCGGGTGCTGCGGACCCTGAGCACTCGTGATACTTCTGACGTTACTAGAAGTACGTCGGGCAAAACTTTCGAGCCCCTCCCGACAGGGAGTTTTCGGATTGGGTTGGACTCGGCGGGGCAGTGGTTCCCGAGACCCGTGAGTGATCGGTTATCTACTTCAAGTGAACGGATGTTATATAGATTTAATTCATTTTGTGGGATTATATAAATAATCATACCCAAATATATAACTCATTCTTATTCAAAAAGAAATCGGAGAAATACTTTAATAGACCAATGTTTTTAAAAAAAACTTTAAATCGATTGGGTACGTCTGTATGGATTCCCATGCAGGCGGGGTTGTGAGACGCCTCAATGTCTTCCGGTACCGCCCTGGATAGCCGTTAGACGGCGTGCTAGATTGCTGTCGCCACCACCGAGGTTATCGGTAGTCGCCCTTTCGGGATGACGCGCGGAAGTGGCGTATCCACTTGAGGACTTTTTAGATTCTAGGTATTGGTCTCATGGGAAACCCCCACGGTTGGAGAGCCACTCGGTTGGCGCTAGCCCTGGGTTTAGAGGGGGGGCTTGGGCTAAGGCTCCTGCCCTGATAGACCTTCGCTCAACATATTCATTTGGGCCAGTTATCAAACCTTAAACGTATAGCTGTTAAAAATCCGGAATATGTAGTAGAGTTGTTCGTTATTTAAGGAGCATTTTAGTTATAGCATAAGAATTTAAAGGAAAAGAAGGGCAACAACTGCCCTATGCACTGCGACCAGTTGTAATCTATTGTGCTTCCTTCATTTAATTTTCTAGGACCTTTGCCTCGTTCCGCAAGTTTGCAGGCCTCTTAGTAGTAACTTCTTGAAATCCTTACAAATGCATAATTTCCTGATTAAACTACGAGGGTCGTCCAATAAGTAAGTTCCCCTATTTTATAAAAAACAATGCACACAATTGATCATGTTGAATTAAATTTATTTATATTGTACAATCCTTCTGTTACTTTTCTACATAGTCAGTATGTTTTTCCAAGCATTTTTGGGGACGTGGCACGAGGTCTTTCAAGCGAGTGTTGTACGAGGTCGGGTCCTGTGCTCGCAAACAGCTGTTCACTGATTTGACTTCATCATCGGTGTTAAAAATGCTTACCTTTGAGTTGGAGGAACATGTGAAAATCACTTGGGGCAAGCTCCGGTGAATACGGAGGATACGAGAAAACTTCCAATTTGAGTCTTGACCCAGGCGAAGCTCAGAAGATTCAACTGGGAAGTTTTCTCGCATCCCCCATATTCACCAGATCTTTTTCCAAATGATTTTCACATGTTTCCCTGACTCAAAGGTCATCTTGGAGGTAAACGCTTTAAGACCGTGACGAAGATGAATCAGAAGTAAACCAGAAGTCGGGTCCTGTGCTCGTAACCAGGGAAATTTACTTATCGGACGCCTCTCGTATTTAACCCTAAGAACAGTGAGAGTTTTATGGGAGATTAAGTCATAAATGGAAGATTATGGAAATAGGACAAAATGTCATGGCGCCAGAATTAATAACCGCTCTATAATATTACGGTATCTAATTTGTTGAATCGATTCAAGCGTTTGGAATTACAATAGACAGACTACCTAAGAGCAGAGAGATAGGGATTCCGTTCTACTGCGTATCGTACATTTGGTGGAGGTCACCGGGTATTTTGGAGTAACAGACATAATATCAAAATCATTTATGCAATAGAGGAAGATACTAGTTCCCCAAGCACTAGTACTTTTATTCGTAATAAACTACTCCGTAACAGTGGTCCGAAACCATTTAAATGGGAGACAATTTAAATTGCACGCAAGCAAATATATATATATATATATATATATATATATATATATATATATATTTCCAAATTATTTAATCTATTAATTTTTCTACCATATATTATCTTTTATTGTTTTTACATTTAACAAATATTTGTGTCACGTGGCAAAGAAGCCCGAAACTAAAGGTACTTGCAACATTGCAAATAGCTTTGAAGGTATGATATTTTGGAGTATCTAGCTGAAATCGACTTTGGAGATTCATTAGGATGTGTGAATTACATTACAAACGTTTAACGCACATTTGGGTACTTGCTCAAGATAGTTCAGGTGTTCCAATCCCCTCTAAACCACAGTTGTTTAGCGACTTGACTTTTACAATTATATGAGATTCAACTATTTACGTGTATAAGAGATTTTAACATACTTATAGTTTTACAACAAATGTTGTATACAATACTGCACGATAATAAGTAGTTACTGTACATTTTTAATTGGATTATATACAAAAATTCAAATTATAAATTAAAATTTGCACTTGCAATTTAGTAACGTTATACAATTTTTAGATTAGCTACAACAGTTGATAGAAAGAAGCTTCTTTAAAAAACTGTAGTATTTCTGATATCTTTGTGGTTGCACTGAGAACTCTTAGGATCATCGCTTGCGATTCTATTCTTCTGTCTCCACCAATGGAATACAGGGCAATATGATACAATGTGGTAATTAGTTAGTCGAGTTTAACAAGTTTCACAGAGCGGTGCTGATTCTTTGGTATACATGTAGGCAATTCTATGTAACCTGCTCTTACTCTGGTGAAGACGATTTGATCTTGTCTCCTTTCAGGACTGCGAATATAAAGTGAAGTTTATTGATAGGATTGTTGAGCCACTAGTTGAGCCATTTATTTTGTTGTTTGTTACTTTCTCTACTACGTAAGAGAGATTGGAATGCTCCACATAGCAACCAGCTCTTAAAATATTTGACTATCGCTTAAAGCCTACCATATTCCCCTTGCATCTACAAGAAAATTAGCAATAAGATTGACAGATATCGATCAACATGAAGATGGAGAATAAGCATTTGTAAAAATAGTTTGTACAAGAGTAGAGAAAGCCATGTGAGTATAACACATCAGAAATTTTTTTTTCCTAAGTACAACTTAATTCAGAGATGTTTACGTCAGTATGAATGTTTTGGCTAAGTTAGTCACGTCGAAGGGCGGTATGTATTACAGTATCAAAATTCTGAATTTCACCAACATAGGACTTTTGATTGTTTCTCCCTCGTTGCTAAAAACACATCTAGAAAACCACACAATTGTCCAAGGACGTAAATCGCTGTAATCAAAAGGCATAATGAGTTCAGGCAGGTTGAAAACATTGGCCAAATGGCTGCTACTGAATAAGAATTACACTGACAGATGTGGTTATAACTAAGAGGCAATTTTAGTTGCAAATAACGCAGCCAATTATAACCGCAGATTTCTCCGTCACTCAAGCCCCCGAGCAGTATTATTTCGTCATTATGCCGAGACTCTCGTATGTAATCTACATTAAGTATGATGAGCCAAACAAACTCATTTAGTGACTACAGTACAAAAACAAGGGATGTTTAAAAACAGCACGATTTTAGGGGGCGTATTTTTTTCACTCGCCTTCAAGTCACGTGTTAATCTGAAAGGAAAATCATGCCAAGGCTCCGCAAGACGATAACGCTTCGCCTCTGAATGTCTAGGCTACCATACTTTCAAGAGAAAGAAGCGCAATGCTTTAAAATTTAAGCACTTCCAGATGTAAATTATCAAACTAGATTTAAAGAAACATTTGATGCATTGCATTCACATTACTTTTTCTAATCACTCTTCTATAAATTATGTTTGCAAAAGCGTTTCTTGTTAGTAGAATAAATTCATCATACATTTACTCATTTCGTCGTAGGAATAAGAAGAATAAGCAGGTCTTAGTCAGATTTTTAAAAAGCGGGTCGCTATATGATTGGTTTTTAAATTCCATGCTTCTTTTATGGCCAAGAGAAAAAACACCAATAGCGACTTATCACTTGAAAAATAAAAGTATTTGAAAACTCAAAACAATAACACAGGATATTTCGGAAATGGTTAACGATACAAAAAACGCATTTAACATAAATTGTGTGCTTTAACGAAATCTATATTTTTTGTGTGGTAAGATTTTGTCTATTTCTTACGGTTTACCAATTATACAAAGTCAAGAGGACTTCAGAGACTATTTCCAGAAAATTCAAGATATACATTTTTATTCGTCGTGCAAATAAATACCTTAAACATAAGATATTTTAATCAAAATCGTAACAGTCATTGTTGAGAAAAAAATGAACATTTTTCAATGTAAAGGGCAGTTTAGGTTGGGGGTATTTTCTTGAAAATTCGTGTTACATTATTGGAAAACAGTGAACATAAACACTGAGTTTGGTATTTAACCAACTTTTCGTATCTGAATTATGCTGTTCAGAGATACATACCCATACATTTTTTTCTAAGACTTTTTTTTTTTGATTCAGGGAAACTCAAAACAAGCCCAGTAAAATCAGGTATCGGTTTGTTGGATGGAATGCAATTAAATACTTCTCTACTTGCTACAGGTACGCAGTAGAGAAAATAAAAATACGCGGCGCGGATCAAAGAAAGGCTAAAAACAATACGTCATGATAAACGACCGGTAAGGGTGTGTTAACGAGCCCTGAGGCCCGTTTTGCTCGTTTTCTGACTCCCAAGTATCTGTTTACGCCCTTAACGGAAGAACATTGAAAACCATCTGTACAGTTCAAAAGAACTGTGACTCAAATATATCTGGACTTAATTACTTGCCCAAAGAAGAGGAGCGGCTATAATGGGATGCAAAATGCCTTTCTCTATCGACAACAAACTCCTATGTATATGTTTTAATTATGGTATTAATATAGAAGTGATTATTATAGCCACGTTACATTACCAAGATATATTTTTGCTTAGGAATGAATTTCATATTAAGCAAGAAAAGCTTATTTACAAAAACGGGAACAGTATTCAAATGTTCATTCATTGTAAGAAGTTCTTGCGAAGGAAAGAAAAGAAAGAAAAGTGGATTACTAAATGCGGGCTCTGAAAATGCATACTCTTTCCACATGTACCATTCAGTTGTTATGTCTTTGTGAACAGCATAACTCAAAAAAAAAAAAGTCGGATAAGTACCAAACTTGGTATTTAGATTCAGTACCTCCAACCATGTGACACGAAGATTTTCAAGAAAATTCCCCCACACCAAACTACCCTTTACACGCAACATTTTTCGAAATTTTTGATTTTCTAAAAAATGGCTCTAACGAGTTTCATTAAAATACTATATATTAATGATATTTACATGACAAATAAAATGTGTCTCTTGAATTTTTTCCGGAAATAGCCTTTGAGCGCTCTTCATTCGGAAGGAATTTTGATAAACTAGTAGACGTTAAACGATAGAAAAAAAAACGTACCACACAAGAAATGTGGATATCTTTAAAACATAATTTATTTCAAATAACTATTTCCGAAATATCCGTTATTAATGACTTGAATTGTTCATTACTTGATCATTTCTTTAAAGTTCTTTCAACATTCAGTTGTTTCTCGCGATTGTATGGAATTTTAAGGCAGCGTATAGCGTTCAGTTCTTAAACATTTGACCAATGCTGTTGAAGTAATGAAGTATATAGAAAAAAATCTGATGTGATACATTCACATGACTTTCTCTACCCTCTATAGTTTATTAGTGAGTATACAAACTATTCTTACCGAAGCTTGTTTTTATATCCATTACGTTTTTATCTAAATAAACCTTTGCAGAAATAGCTACATTAGACATCTGGTTATGTAGATACAAAGAGAACAATAATACTCAAATATTAAGAACTGGACGCCATATGCTGGCTTTAAAATTCCACACTGTTTCCATGTAATTGGGAGAAACAACTGAATGTTCAAAGGATTTTAAAGAATGACCAAGAAATGAACAATTCGAATCATTAATAACGGATATCTTCGAAATGGCCTATGCCACTAAAAAGCTTATTTGAAATAAATTGTGAGTTTTAAAGAGATTTACATTTTCTTTGTGTAGTACGTTTTCGTTTATCGCTTAACGTTTACCAGTTATACAAGATTGTACAAAATTCCTTCCGAATGAAGGGAACTTCACAGGCTGTTCCCAGAAAATTATCAAAACACATATTATCAGTGAAATCTCGACATCGAATTTTTGAGTGAAATGCAATGCTTCCCCTACTTACTATAGTAGTAGAAAAAGTAATAATCTTTAGTAAGTATAGTTTGTATATACCCACTAATAAACGATAGAGAGTAGGGAAAGTCATGTGAAAGTATGAATCAGATCTTTTCTTTTCCTTTGCAAGAGCTTGTTACTATGACTTCTGAATTTATTCTTCATACTTCTGTTAAACATTTGAATGTCGTATAAGCATTTATACGTAATTAAGTACGTATTGCTTAATATGAAATTATTTCTAGACAAAAATATTTGGTAAATAACTTATCGTGGATAGAAGAATCACTTTTTAACGGATGGTGTACTACTGGAGTTGTAATGGGTAAATAAAGTTGTATGACCGACCAGATTTTTATTTAAGGTCGCTTCAGCAGCTAGGTCATGCCGCATTTACCGAAGTTAATTGACTTAGGCTTTAAAAATATGGACAATTGTCTAAGAGGGTCGGTAGATCAGTGGCAGGTGTGCTGCAGTAGTAATCGAAGCAGTAATAGCTTTTGGGTAGCGCAAAACTGCTGGGGTCATCGCTTTGGCCACATATTCATTTACATCCTTGTAGAAAAACAATACAAACTTTGAACACCATAGGATACGCGAAATGAACAAAAATAAAACATACAAAATTATGCATTATAATTCAGTACACAGTTGTAGCAAAACATTTAAGAAAATTCAGAACAAGCAAACAATAATGAGTGAAAACACTGGGTTATTAAATTCCATCCAGTTCAGAAGCTTCTTCTTGAAAATCTCCTATTTCAACAGGTCTGACAAGTCTACCAAACTTCGGCGGGCAGTCCAAAGATTTGTTGCCATCAACACTCCCACCAGTCTTTCCCGAAGGCTCACCATACTTGACACCAGACTACTAGTCTATACTGTATTCACTCTTAGGTTGATCCGCACCAAAACAAACCCAGACGACCAGTGCACCGTTATAATATATCCTTCCGCCATTCGCGCCAGAAATACGTAGTCATATTGGCACATAATGCAAAAAGAACAGGGCCCTTATTCCGATAACTTCAATGGTGACTAGCATATTCTGTTAGGGGTTAAATGAGAAGATTAATTTTACCAGGATTTGGTATAATTTCACATGTTATTTCCCACGAAAGAGGAAAAAAGCAAGTTATGGAATAATCTGAGCTATATCAACCATTGGTTTTCTTGGATTTGTTGTGTGAGCTCATGTACAACAAAATGTACGTTTGCACACATAATAATAGCTAATTCTAAAAGAAACGTGCGAAAAGGAAAGTAATACATATGCCATAACTTACATTTATTCACTCTCTGGAAGCGGCACTTTACCAACAGCTGGCGGCTAATTTTTAAAAAAGAAATTGTGCACTTTTACACGAATTGCATTCTTCAGAAAATCGTCACACTTTTGCATCGTGTATTTCACACGCTTTCTTTTTTTACTGGGTGTAACCACCTTTGCCGTTTCAAATTTTTCTTTACGAGCACTGTTTATACCTGTACTCGAAACACCGTTGAGCTCAGAAGTTAATTTCCCACTTCTTTCACGGGAAGTGTTGGATATTTCTCACATAACTTACAATAAACTTATAAACAAGAATATTGCTAGGCAATAGTTTGCCCGGCTTATGCTTTACGTTTGTCGACGAAGACGCAGCAGCAAATTCAGCGTCTGCCATGACACTAAACAGAAACTGTTGGTTTCTGGCTGTAAAGAATATTTTACGTATATGCGGATGTCAGGTGACTCAAACAAATTGCATGTTGGAAGTTGTAGCTCTTTTTGACGGTATACACCAGGGTTAATTAAACTCTTAGATATTTGCTTAGAATATTATACCATTTAAGGATAAATTCATTCTAAAATTTAGATTATTAGCATGGGACTACTTTCCTACGCGCATTGCTACCGTGTTGTACCACGGTGCATTGGTCATGTGGGATTATTTTGGCGCGGATCAACCTAGGAGTGAATACAGTATAGATTGAATTTACACAGCCTACGGTACTCTACTGTAGCTCACGTCGGATGGCCTGATACCCTCACTAAACAACAAACACCAAGTTTTGCTATCTCAGCTACAGCCTCATCTGCTTTTCTCGCTCTCGCTCTCTCTCTCTCTTTCGTTTTTAGTCCACATTGTATCTTCCCAGGTGATTACAGCAAGATATGCTCTAAGTGTGTCTTCTCGTTTGGCATATTCTTCCAGAGGCAATTCAAACTTCTCTACTTCCGAAAACTTTTCCATTTATTACGTAAAACAATCGTATTAATTACATACAGTTGCATATCATTCTCAACCGAATAGAATTCAAGCAGTGCATTGTCATCATCTAGCTTGATCCAAGGTTGTTCTCTTTGCTGTACACCTCTAGCTTCACCTACAATCAGAAGTTCTAATTTACCCTTCAAACCAACGACTGTCAAAGTTTTCTGGAAACGTCTGTCCACACACAAAGAATGAAGTACGTTACATTTTTACGAGCAGGACTGTTGGCCATAATCCAACCCCCAAAACCTGGAGGATCGGTGACTCGGGATCTCGGGAACGCAAAACCCTTCTTACCGAAGTAAGCCCCTGGGGAGCGGTGTGTTGCAATTAAACCAGTAAGTGAGAGAATGCAGCATTTTCGAAATAAACGAAAACATAACAGGAAACAAACATAATTGACAGTCTCGCACAACTATAATTTAAAAACACAATGGTAAGTTCATGCCCTTATCCAGAAAAAAATTTCGGGGAGGGTTTACCGCAAGTAGATCTAAACTTAACAGTACCCCACACAGTTACCATGTACCTACAGCGTAGTACAGAGAGAGAGCTAAAAGACTACGAACCGGCTGCGCGGTGTTTTTCCCGTCCGAGTCCTCGGCGCTCGTTGCCGTCTGCCGCTATCATAGAAAGACGCGGATGAAACCATACAACATTTTTAAAACCACTTTTAAAGGCTTTACTTACCCCAAAAAAATTGGAAACTTTTTTTTCGAGTCGATAGTTGAAACCCATGCGTACGTGAATACAATCCCCCCCCCCTGTTTTTAGAGAATTAACAGACAGAGAGCGTGATCTTGCCTTTTTTCAACAAGACTCTGTAACAGCTCACACGGCCAATATTGCGATGAGAACAATTGAAAGTGCGTTTGAGGACAGCATTATTAGTAGAGATTTGTGGTCCCCTCGGTCCCCCAACCTAACCCCCTGAGATTTCTATCTCTGGGGTAACTTAAAACAAAGTGTATAAGACAAACCTACACACCCTGGAAGAATTGAAACAAAATATCCGCCAGGAAATTGCCAGCATTTCTCAATGTGAACTACGGCAAGTGATGTAAAGAGGTGTATGGACAACGACGGTGGCCAGTTTCAGCATTTCCTTTCATAAAGATGATAAGTAAAGCCTTTAAAAGTAGTTTTAAAAATGTTTTATTGTTTCATCCGCGCTTTTCTATGTTAGCGGCAGACGGCAACGAGCGCCGAGGACGCGGACAGGAAAAACATCGCGCAGCCGGTTCTTAGTCTTTTGACTCTCCCTGTATCTATATATGGATAAGAAAATTGCTTGGAGACATTATATAGACGAGAAAAACTCACCAGAATGAGGATATTCAACCTTACAGCACAAAACATGGAGACTGCTTCGAAAACCGGTATTTATGGTCACCTTACCTATTGCAAGGCTACGTATTAAGTTTACCTTTTTCTTGTAAATGTGCTACTAGCAATAGACCTTACAGTTATCCAACGACATTTTCCCATATTTGTTTGCTATGAATTTAAATAAATAAAACTGTCAGAAGTTTCGGAGGGGGGGTTGAGGCCCTGGGTAAGTTAGAAACGAAGAAATATCGGCAGAATGAACCAGACGACAGATCAATGACTAGAGTGACGAATATGAAGACGGAGAGGGTTGAAAGGATCATATGAATATGAAGTAAATCTTGTCATAGTAGTTTAATGACTTAAAGCATGTCAATGGAAACTGTGCTACTTACTTTAGTTAAAAATATCCATGCTGTATATTTGTGCCCTGCTCTTTCTTTGAAGTGACGCTATGTCATCTTTTAAATACTGAAGTTTTTATTCAACTTTCATAATGATTTTACCACAGGCTTAACATATTTGCCAGAACTCTTAATCATTCTCGGAACGTTTGATATATATTTATCATTTCTCTGTATGCCTAAGTTTCTGTGTCACTTGCGCAGCTTAAATCACGAATAAAGACAGTTAAAATCCTTTGAAGATATAAATAAACATAAGTTCTGACACTTGAAATAAAAAACTGCTCTTCCTGAATTATTCAAGGGTAGGATAACAATGTTTGTCAGCATATTTACACTAGTTTCGCTCCTTAAAATGAAATGAACGTACATTCATAAGAAAACCCAAGCATAAAATTAAGTATCAAAATAATTAGCATGTAATACGGGGCGACACAAAATCTTTTTTTAAAAAAATCGAAAAAGGATTAATTTTAAAAAATGTCAATGATTTTAGTGTTTTACAACATATTCCCCTTTAACATCAATACATTTTTGCATTGGATGAAACCAGTCCTTAAAGCAATAGTTTTTATAATGTTCCACTGCTTCATTTGATGACGAAAAAGTCATTTCATGCATTTTATCTTTAATTTTTGGAAACAAAAAGGAAACCACAAGGTGCTAGGTCATAGCTGTATAGTGGAGGATCCATGGTGCTGATCATTAGGCCATTGAGATACTCAGTTGTTAGGTTTGCTGTATGCACGATGCGTTGTCATGACGTAACATTACTTTTCCTTTTGGGCATTTTTCACGGACATTTTCTCATGTAAACAGACGTTTGTGATCGACAGTAACGGTACAACAACAAATCCAAGATTCATCACCAGTAACGATATTCCAAACCAAATTTAAGTGGCGCATTGGAATTTTTCCAGGTTTTTTTCTGCACCAATCATTGTGTTGTTGTTTTTGATCGGGAGCTCAGTTATGTGGAATCAGTCGACAACATAGTTTGCTCATGTTGATGTAATTTTTACTTTCTCTACTACGTATAGTAAGTAGGGGAAGTATTGTATTCCACCCACAAATTCGATATCGAGATTTCACCGGAAATACTTGTTTTGAGGCCCCCTGAATCCAAAATAAGCATTTTTGGAAACATGTCCGTGTGTGTGTGTGAACAGCATAACTCAGAAACGAACAGTCGGATAAACACCAAACTTCAGTATCTTCCATAGATGCGACACGTAGGTTTTCAAGAAAATCCCCCACCCCAGATTACCCTTTACATGGAACATTTTTCGAAAATTTTAATTTTCTCAAAAATGGCTCTAACAATTTTGATTAAAATATATGTTTAAGATATTTTCATGACAAATGAAATGTAGATATATCTCGAATTTTCTGGGAATGTCTCCAAAAGTATTCTTCTTTGTAAACGACTTTTGCACAACTGGTAAACCATAAGAGATAGACAAAATGTTAGTACACAAAAAATGTAGATCGCGTTAAAATACACAATTTATGTCATATACATTTTTTTTTGAGTGAACCATTTTCGAGATATTGCTTGTTATCCCATTAAATTATCCAATACTTATACTTTTTCTCAAATTCGTTATTAATTTTTACTTTCTCTACTACGTATAGTAAGTAGGGGAAGTATTGCATTCCACCCAAAAATTCGATACCGAGATTTCACCGGAAATACATGTTTTGAGACCTCCTGAATCCAAAAAAAGCATTTTTGGAAACATGTCCGTGTGTGTGTCTGTGTGTCTGTGTGTGTGTGTCTGTGTGTGTGTGTGTGTGTGTCTGTGTGTGTGTGAACAGCATAACTCAAAAACGAACAGTCGGATAAACACCAAACTTGGTATTTAGGTTCAGTATCTTCCAGAGATGCGACACGAAGGTTTTCAAGAAAATCCCCCCACCCCAGACTACCCTTTACATGGAACATTTTTCGAAAATTTTAATTTTCTCAAAAATGGCTCTAACGATTTTGTTTAAAATATCATATGTTTAAGATAATGCCATGAGAAATGAAATGTATATCTCGAATTTTCTGGGAATGTCTCCAAAATATTCTTCATTGTGAACGACTTTTGCATAACTGGTAAACCATAAGAGATAGACAAAATTTTACTACACAAAAAATGTTGATCTCGTTAAAATACACAACTTATGTTATATACATTTCTTTTGTTGAGTGAACCGTTTTCGAGATATTGCTTGTTATTCCCTTAAATTTTCCAATACTTATACTTTTTCTCAAATTCGTTATTCATTTTTTTATGTCCTGGACTTGCAAAGAGAATGGAATTCGACACATAGCAACCAGCGTTAAAATATTTGACCATCGCTTAAAAGCTACCATATTCCCCTTGCATCTACAAGAAAATTAGCAATAAGATTGACATCTCGATATCTCGATTAACATAAAGCATATGGAGAATAGGCGTTTGTAAAAATAGATTGTACAAGAGTAGAGAAAGTCATGTGAGTGTAACACATCAGATTTTTTTTTGTACTGGTAATGCAAAGAAAATGGAATACTCCACATAGCAAACAGCTCTTAATATATTTGACTATCGCTTAAAGCTTACAATTCCCCTTGCATCTACAAGAAAATTAGCAATAAGATTAACATCTCGATTAACATGAAGCATATGGAGAATAAACGTTTGTAAAAATAGTTCGTACAAGTGTAGAGAAAGTCATTTGAGTGTAACACATCAGATTTTTTTTTATTTGACTCAATGCCCAATGTCGCCCGGATAAATTCATAAGATGTGCGTTGATTTTCTTCAAGCATTGATTGAACAGCGGCAATATTTTCATCAGTAACACCAGTTCTTGGGCGTCCTTCACGAAATTCATCACCAAGAAAAACCGATATCTTTTGAATTGGCTGTATCACTTATAAATTGTTGCCTTAGATGGGGCTTCTTAGCCAAATGCATTTCTAACCCGATCTTCATATTGTTTAGGCGTTAATGACGATTTTAAGAAGTAAAAATCATAGCCCGGAAATGTTTTTTAGTCAAATTCACTTTTGGGTGAACACTAAATCTTTAAATGATGATAACTAACAAACTATTTGAGCAAATCTAACAAATTAAAAGGCAATCAACTCGAAAACTTTAGAAA